>CM066035.1:52003609-53203609 GCA_033557465.1 Ichthyophis bannanicus
ATACTGGAGGCATGGCCACAACATACCTGGTTAGCAATGATATAGTCAGTGGTGCGCGGCACTGAGACGAACACTATAAACCAGCTATCTTTAGGCCAGGTTTTTGAACAAATAATGTCTGGTGATATAGAAGTACATGTCACTCAGAGCATCAGAAAACACATTTCTTCATGGACAAGCAGAAATAAAGTCCTCACGTATGGATGACATCATCTGATGGAGCCCATGCAGGAACGCTCCCCCCAGGTACTATTGGAAAGTTTTGAGAGGTTCCACCATGCTTGTGCGTCCTCTTCTTGCCTGCCACCACGACACCATCTTGAACTAGTCTTTATTTTTCCCTGGAGCCCAAAGGACATGTTCCAGTGTGCTCCACTTGGTAATTTGTTTTTTCCCCTCTGGGGTCCTGCGCCTTCCGGTTGTTTCAAAAATCGCCTGCCATCGTTGTTCCTTCTCTTTTCCCTTTTATTTTTGCTCTTTTTTGGTCATTTTCTTTCCTTTTCTGTTCAATGGCACCTCTGCCCCCTTAGGCGCTGGTGCACTGACCGGGCCCTCCTGTTTTTTGTAACATATTTTTATTAAGTCAAACAAACAGTCAGTCAAACACTTACACCACCCCCTGTTGGGCAACATACCATCAATTACATTTACAAAATACAAATTCAAAGTACAACCTTCTTCTCTTCCCGCCCTCCCATCCTTCCTTTCCCATCCCTCCGCCCCCCCCCCCCCCGGGTAGTATCGCTATTGTGTCTGTGTGCAGATCAATTCTTTAGGCTTCCATAAATACCTTAATTCTCCTGTCAGTTAACTTCTCCCTTGGACCACTATAGGATAAAAATCACATTCTGCACGTCTGTCATCAGGGAATCAACATATCTCTCCCATATGGTCGAAAACACTTCCATTTTCTTTGCACTCCTCTTGGCTTCCAGGTGCTCCATATACATCAGCTGGTGGAAATTGTTCCTCCATTCCCAAAATGTGGATATCAGTGTCTGCCACCACCCTCAAAGCAGCACTTGCTTCCCTATCACACATGCCTTCAGGGTGAGGAGCCTCATTCTGCATCCCTTTGGGCAACCCAGGGCTAATTGATCAAATATCACTAAGCCCGTAGTCCAGTCTATTCTTTGGTTGATTAGAGAACTCATATAGTTCTGGATGTGCCTCCAGTATCTCGGGGTCCTCTCACAGAGCCACCACATGTGGCTAAGTGACGCCCTCGGGTTCTTGCACCATGCACAACTACCAACTCTTGTTATGCCACATTTTACCACCCAACTGGGGGAAATATATGCCTGATTCACCACTTTAAACTGAATTTCCCGTAGGTTCGCTGATCGAACCAGATTTGGAATGTGGCTTACTGTCCCCAGAATAGTTTGTGCATTCATCTGAATTCTCAGTTCCTCCACCCATGTTTGTTCTACCCCCTTAAATTCTAGGGGAGGTTGCCAATTTATCATAGCTTTCACATATCTGGCCACAGACATTCTCTTTAGCTCTTTGAGTTCAAAAAATTGTATAAATCGCGCTGTGGCTGTATCCATCAACGCTTCCTTTGGCAGTGAATCTACATAGTGTTTCAGCTGCAAATATGCAAAGACCTGATCTCCGCTCATTTCAAAGTTCATTTTCAGTGCCTGAAATGTCTTACACCTGCCGGTTCTGTCCACTACTTGACCCACCATCCTAATCCCTTTAGCTGCCCAGTCCCGGAATACTCTTGTTTCATTTCCAGGGATGAAATTAACATTTCCCCTAAGGGGTAGCCAGCAAGATGCCACTGAGGATGCTTGCCACTGTGAGTAAAGCTTCCACCGCACTCCTCTTAAGGGTTGGACTAAGAGACTGTCTGTCAGATGTGTGGGTAACATCGAGTTATCCAAATGCAGTACAGTTAATAGGAATAGGGAGCCACATAAGCCTCTTCCAAGGACCTGGGCGTGAATGTATCTGTATACCCTAACCAATCACTGACGTATCTTAGTTGACAGGCATAAGCATAATATATGATATCTGGTATTCCCATCCCTTCCCATTCCCACCGCCCTTTCAAACGTTATAATGGTATATGCGCTGTCTTCTCTGGGAACAAGCAGGAAGTCAGTCCTTACATATGGATGACATCGGCACCGACAGAACCCTCGTGGAAGCATCCCCTCAGCTTTCAAAGAAAGCCTTTGGGAGATGCCGCTACCCATGCATGGTTCCCTTCCCGCCCAAGGGTGCCATCTTGCTCAGTCTCCTTTTTTCCACGGAGCCCTTCAGAAGTTTGTCTGGCTTGTCCCCGGATAAACTGATTTTTCTCTCCGAGTTTCATACTCACCTCCGGTATTGCACCGGTACTTTTCCCGCAGACCGACCTCGTTGCCTTGGCATCGAGTTTGGTCTATTTTTTTAGTCTTTCATTCTTTTCCTGGCGTCTTCGTGCCTTTTTTCTCCCACTACCTATAAAGAGATAGACAACTTCCTTTTGGAAACAGCCCTATGATTTATAACCCCTTTAAACCCATTCTTTTTGTCGGATCGTTTGCTTTGTAAGTAGGGACTTCCCCCTCTCACTTGTAACAAACCCTCCTTTTTTTCTTCTTTTAAAACCGAGGAACTAATCCTCTTCTCTGAGGACTCCCCGAGGCAGAATACAAAAATCCTCCTCAGCTTATCCCAGTAATCTTAACAGAGTTGCCCTAAAAGTAGTATGGGTATGACTTATCTGGAAATGCCGGGAGTGCAAATCTGGTATTCGTAGTTACCCCCGCTGGATTCAAGGGCCCTCCTAAAGCCAAGCGGTATAAACCATCCATTCCACCTCGTGGAATTTTATTGCCAAATCAGTCCCGGATCCAGATCCTCTGTTTTACTGCTCCAAACAAAGCACTCCAAAGTACTGTTATTTTCAATAGACGTCACTATTCTCTTACGATGATGATAGTAATAATTCTCATCCAATAATGATGATCATTATTGGATGAGAATTATGGATGAGAATGATGATTATCATCATCATTATTGGATGAAAATTATTACTATCATCATCGTAAGAGAATAGTGACGTTTATTGAAAATAACAGTACTTTGGAGTGCTTTGTTTGGAGCAGTAAAACAGTAAAACAGAGGATCTGGATCCGGGACTGATTTGGCAATAAAATTCCACGAGGTGGAATGGATGGTTTATACCGCTTGGATTTAGGAGGGCCCTTGAATCCAGCGGAGGTAACTACGAATACCAGATTTGCACTCCCGGAATTTCCAGATAAGTCATACCCATACTACTTTTAGGGCAACTCTGTTAAGATTACTGGGATAAGCTGAGGAGGAGTTTTGTATTCTGCCTCGGGGAGTCCTCAGAAAAGAGGATTAGTTCCTCGGTTTTAAAAGAAGAAAAAAAGGAGGGGTTGTTACAAGTGAGAGGGGGAAGTCCCTACTTACAAAGCAAACGATCCGACAAAAAGAATGGGTTTAAAGGGGTTATAAATCATAGGGCTGTTTCCAAAAGGAAGTTGTCTATCTCTTTATAGGTTGTGGATATTAGTGGGATAGCATTTACAGTTTTATTAAAATATAAAATATATTTTTTCTCCCACTGGCAGCCCAGAGAGTCTTGGACCTTGCAGGGGTACTTTTTCCTCCATGGCTACAAGTGACTTTAAGAAGTGTGATCGGTGCTCTAAAATCATGTCTTTGACCAACACACATGACTGCTGTCTCTACTGCCTTGGGCCAGACCACGACCCGACAGCCTGCGGTCTCTGCAAGAGGATGTCCAGTAAGGCCCTCAAGAGCCACCAGCAGCAGCACGATAAGTTTTTCCCCGAGTCCCCAGCACCTCCAAAGGCCAGGGCCTCATCTGAGGCCCCGACATCTTGGGCGGAAACTTCCAAACTCGAGCCTCATTGTGGGTCCTCAGAAAGGGGGTCTCCCTCGAGGGAACCCAGGAAGAAGAAGAAACCCTCGAAAGTGGCATCCTTGGATGGTTCCGATCGGCTGGGTGCTCCCTGGGCCTGGGCCTGGTCCTGGTCCCGCAGTCCGAGATGTTCATCTGAGGAGTCGGAGAAGGAGCGGCCTGCGAAGGTCCCCCGGAAGGATCTGACTATGGACTGGCCTCGGTCCCCAGATACTATCCTCGTCGAGGATTCCCCTTTGTAGGAACCGGCATCGGCCCCGAGTCCCTCGGTGTCCACCCCAAAGGCTGCAGAGCCTCCAGGTCTGGAGTCCAGAATGGCAGCCCTGGAGCGCAGTTTGTCTGCCTTCATGGACCAGCAGCGGGCGCTGTTGTCTGGCATGACCAGTTCATCCACGCCATCCAAGACGTCCCCAGAGACTGAGCCGATACTCAAGGTCTTTCGGCCTCGAGCCGATCCTCGGTTGAGGTCGCAATCTGAGTCCCGCTTGATGGGACTGCAATCATCCCCGGCAAGTTTGCCAGACACCGACCGCAGGGCATTGGGAGCCCTGAGGCCTGCGGAGCAGCCCTCCTATGAGTCCTCAATGGACTACTCCAAGTGGCAGACAGATGACGAGGAGTCCCCCGATACCCGTTGTCACCGCGACGTCCCATCTGACTCTCCTATCTTGGGCCCTCGATGGTGGTCCCCACCTGAGGATATGGGCTGCCTTGATTTTGTCAAGTCCAAGAAAAAACCCCTTAGCCTAGGGCAAAATACAAGACCAAAATAGAAGTTCCCCGGCTCATAAGAGACCATAAAGGTAAATCAAAATGCAAAACGTATACATCAACACATACTTTTTTGTCGGAATAACCAAGCAAAAGGGAGCAGGAATTGTACCCACCCCTCGCCGTGGTCGGTCCTTTTTAATAATTTTAAATGCTCAAAATGCTCAAAAACTTATCTCATTCTCTTTACTCAGCCAGCTCGGAATTCAAAGACACAACGTGCCACGTTTCGGGCCATCCACATCAACCGTGGCCCTGCATCAGGTGAAATGTATAGAATCCCAGTAAGTCAGCTTTTGAGAAATGTCCAACGGTCAAACTCCTTTTATCGAAAACGGCGCGTGACGTCACCACATACACGGAAGGAAAGCTGCCAATGAACCCCCTATACGTCACAAACCTGAGAAAAAAAGAGCATTTAAAGAGAGAGAGGGAAAACCCACTGCAGGGAAATCCCAATATAAAATCATGACTGAAGTAGAGTAAAATCACAATATAGTGTGCCACTCCACAGAGGCATTTAATCCATGTGGGGAAACCGTATCCAATTGGAATATCCAACGTTGTTCCGTGTATTGTAATCTTCCAATTCTGTCACCTCCCCGAGGATCAATAGGAATGTGGTCCAGTACTCTCCAGCGTAGCTGACTAAAAAGATGGTTCTCTTGAAGGCAGTGAGGCACAATAGGCGCTGAAACCGTTTTTGATCGCAGCCGGGAAGCGTGCTCCCCAAGACGGATCTTGACAGGACGAGTAGTCCGGCCTATGTAACAAAGTCCACATGGGCAGACGATCAGATAGATCACATAGGATGAAGTGCAGGTAGTGTGCCACCGAGCCTTATACGTGATGGACGTAGATGTATTCTGCCACGTTGGTCCACTAATTGTCATAGCACAGAAATCACATGAACCACATGGGTAATGTCCAGGGTTGAGATGAAAAACAGGGGGGCGATCCGAAGGCCAAGAAGACTTAACAATCTTATCCCTGAGGTTCGGTGCCCTTGAAAAGGCCACCCGTAAGTGCTTGCCAGAGAAAAAGGGATGAACCGACAACACCGGCCAGTACCGGCGTAAGAGTGTGACAACTTTCGGAACTCCCATAAGGTATGGAAAGATACCGGTAAAAACCTCTTCCCCCAGGTGGTCAGGTGGAGCACGGGGAAGAAACAGCCAATCCCGATGCAAAAACCTGGCCCGCTTGTAAGCTTTTCTTATTAGGGAGAGAGGGTACCCCCGAGTTAGCAAACGGGACTTTAGGTCATCAGCATGTTTGTGAAAATCTGCCAGGGATGAGCAATTTCTACGAAGCCGCAAAAATTGGCCGAATGGGAGGCCCCTCTTTAAAGGTAAGGGATGGAAACTGGAAAACTTTAGCAAGGTGTTCCGTTGAACCGGCTTGCGAAATAACGTAGTTGTGATCCCCTCTGGTGTCAAAAAAACTGTGAGGTCCAAAAACTGAATGGCATGCCGATCATACATGGCAGTAAACTGTATAGTTGGAGAGAACCCATTCAGAGATTCTAAAAAAGCCTCCAATTCCAACTGAGAACCGGACCACAAAAGAAAATGTCGTCCAAAAAGCGACGCCAAAACAGAACATGAGGAAACAGAGGAGAAGGATAAATGTATTGCCTCTCAAACTCCGCCATATAAATGGTTGCTATCGAGGGGGCCACCGTGGCCCCCATTGCAATCCCAAACGTCTGTCGATAAAAAATTCCATCATGTAAAAAATAATTCTTATTCAGAACCAGATCCAGCATAGCCAGCAGGAAAGACCTGGGTATCCTCGCCGGGAGATCTAGCGGATAGTCAGCTAAACAATGTAACACAGCTTGTTGGTCAATATTTGTGTACAATGCTTGTACATCTAGTGACACTAAATACGTGTATGTCAAATAATCAGTGCAAGATGATAGCTGCGTGAGGAAATCCCCGGTGTCCCGTAAATATGAGGGGACTTTTGATGCCACTGGTTGTAAAAACACGTCGCAAAACTTAGAGAGAGGCTCCAATAGAGAATCATGGCAGGAAACTATAGGTCTCCCCGGGGGGCTATGAACATTCTTATGGATCTTGGGGACCAAGTAGAACACCGGGATCTTAGGGCTTGAGTTCACCAGAAACTTACATTCACGCCCAGTTATCCATCCCTTCAAACGAGCCTCCAGCATCAAAGAAGTAATTTGCTGCACTAAGTCTGTAGTTGGATCCCGCATCAAAAGCTGATAATGTGTACGGTTCTGAAGATGTTTCCGAATCTCACAATGGTATTGATCAGGCGACATCACCACGATTCCACCCCCTTTATCCGCACGGCGGATGACCAGATCGGAATTCGCAAGATCCTGCATCGCTTGAAATTGCTCATGAGAAAGATTCGAATGGAGAACCGGCAAAGAAGTCTCCAATTCTTGTAGGTCCCGAAGGACCAACTCCTGAAATGTCGAAATGACAGGATCTGTCACCCCAGGAGGGAGCCAACGCGACGGGCCAGAGATAACTGACTGATCCCCACCTACTGACATGTCTAAGGCCTTAGTGTTCCCGACCAAGTCGGAGGAGGACCCTCGGGCAGATGAGCTGGAAATCGTCCAGTAGGAGGCCCCTCCATGGGAATCGCTCACGGTGCCCATCCCTCTCATCTTGGAACAGCTGATGCTCCGAATATGGGAGACACTGGCCTTGGTGCCGGTGGTGAGCAAATGGCTTGATTCAATGTATCGAGTCCACCGGAGCCCAGGCTTCCAAAAGTCACAGCTGCTGTATAACTCCATGGTGGTGGAGTCGGCCATGCATTGGCTGAAGAGCCAGAAGACGCACTCCTCGGTGCCTCCTGGTAGGGAGGCCGGCACCCTGTACCTGAGAGACCTGGCAAAGGAACTCGTCGGTTTCTCAGCTGGTCTCTCCGAGGAACCCTTGCAGTGGTTCAAGAACTTGGCCAAAGCCATCTGTGAATGCTCCAAATTCATGTCTCGAGCAGCCTATAATGGGTCTGAGTTGGCGGCTCGAGTAGCAGTGGTGGGCATCGGTGCACGCCACCAAGCTTGGCTACAGTCATCCGATTTCGAGCAGTGGGTTCAGGACACATTGATCAATGTCCACTGCCAAGGAGAGAACCTCTTTGGCAAAACCCATGACCGACAAGGCTGCCGAGCTGGAAACTGAGTTCATGACGAGGACCAGGGTCTCTAAAAATAGCGCTGCACCTCCCCAACGGAAGGGCTTGGGCAAAAAGTCCTTCTATCCAAAGAAGGGAGCTGCTTCCAGAAACTTCCCACCTTATCAGGCCTTCCCTGCTTCCCAACAGGTCAGCAGGCCAAGGGACATGGGCATGGTCCACATAAGCAGAAGGCTCCAAAACCCCAGACACCAGAGCCAGCCTAGCCAGGGGGGTGTTTTTGACTGCTTGAGCATAGCCTATCTACCCCAAGGACATCAGCAGTCCACAGGGAGACGTCTGTCCTTCTATGCCCAGAGGTGGGTATCCATCACCACTGATTCCTGGGCACTTTGGGTAGTGAGGGAGGGTTACCTCATACACTTTATTCAGACACCTCCCCCTTATTTCCAGGGAGAGCATCTCAGGTCTCCCCTCCACCGGGACTTTCTTCTGAA
This sequence comes from Ichthyophis bannanicus, assembly GCA_033557465.1. Classification (NCBI taxonomy): domain Eukaryota; kingdom Metazoa; phylum Chordata; class Amphibia; order Gymnophiona; family Ichthyophiidae; genus Ichthyophis; species Ichthyophis bannanicus. The sequence goes on from CM066035.1 coordinate 52,011,914, forward strand.
GGAGTTGGCAGGTCTTCTCAAGGACAAAGCAGTGGAACCGATGCCCCACCATCTCAAGGGCAAGGGGTTCTACTCCAGGTACTTCCTCGTGCCAAAAAGGACACGGGGCCTAAGGCCCACCCTCGACCTGTGCAACCTCAACAAATTCCTGGTGAGGGAGAAGTTCAAGATGCTCTCCCTTGGAACATTGCTGCCATACCTCCAGCAGGTAGACTGGCTGGCTCCTTAGACCTCAAGGATGCTTATACCCACATCCTCATCCACCCCAACCACAAGAGGTATCTGCAGTTCATAGTGGGGACAGGCATTTTCAGTACAGGCTGCTCCCCTTTGGCCTAGCTTCTGCCCCACGAGTTTTCACGAAACTCCCACATAAGCATAGTATACAACAGCAGTAATAAAAAAAAAGGATGACCATATATGTAGTCACATTTTCCTCCCACCCTTCACCACAGTTCCGCTCCTTCACCCTTCTCCCCACCCCCACCCCTCTCCTTCCCCCGGTCTCCCAGCCCTCTAGGCTTCTTGTCCCTATGTCCCTCTTTCTCCTTTCCCCCTTCCCCCATATTCTTGTTCTATGGTATTCTACATTAAACATTAAGATAGTCTTTCTTCTATTAACAACAGCTCTTTCCTCTCTTTTAATTAAGATTTCCATTTCTCTCCGACTCTGCTGAACTTTATTTTTACAGTAGGTACCTCACCCAAGATACCGCGATACTCAGTCCAGTCTCTCCTTAGTCACATATAGAAGAAGGGAATACAAGAAAAGGCGCCTGAAACTGGAAGCAGGCTTCCCTCCCTTATATATAGGAGGCTTCTCTATATGCCTCTTTGTCTCAATTTCCCATATCTTCAAATAAACTCCACAAAGGTATAATGGAACAGTCTAGCGTTTACTTTGAGTACTGGTTTGTGTTTCCTGCCTTCAGCCTTCCTTAGCAATTGAATTGGCTCCTACCAGCGTGTACACATATGGCCGGGCCTGTTCCGCAGAGTCAAACACCCTGTCCACACCATTAGCAATAATCCTTAAGCGAGCAGGGTATAAAACCATAAATTTGATGTGGGCTTCTGTTAATTGCTGGCAAATCTCCACACGTATGCTTTCCTCTTTTGGCTAAGCATCGGGGAATAGTCCTGAAAGATCTGAATCCCAGCTCCCGCGTGGCGCAGCATACCTTTTGCTCGTGCTGCCCGCAGAACCTCTTCTTTTAGTGCCCAGTTCAGAAAACATGGCAGCACCATGCGCGGTCTTTGCTCCTATGCTCTAACCGGGCCCACTCAGTGCACTTTCTCAATAACAACCGCCGCTCTGGGGCCTCCCATGCTTAATGTTGCTTGTAGGAGAGTTTCTAAGAAACCCCAAAGCTCCATATATTTAATAGATTCAGTTATAGCCACGAAGCGTAGATTATTTCACCTGCTTTATTCTCCAGATCATCTATTTTAGCAGTATGATGGCTTTAGCTCCGTGGTTGTCTCTTGCTGCATATCTTCCTGCTGGGAGATCCTTTGTTCCGCTTGTTGCAGTCTAATCCCAAACGCTTCAAAAGTGTGTGCCAGCTTGCCACTTAAATCATCCAGCCTAGGACTCAAGGCTCTGAACACCGTCACAGTTACCTTCTCAACGAGTGGTGTTTGTGATGCTGAGGCAGGTGACGCTGATAGCTCTGCCATCTTAGCTGGCCCTGCGAGGTGCTTTTCTCACTCTTTTTTGGCGGTTTTCAGCGGCATTAAACTTTTTGCTCAATCCATTATGTATAGATTCGATAGCCAGACATATTAAGTCTCTCTGTTGCCATAAAATTGGGGTCTAGCCATAAGAATAGCCTTTAGAGAGGAAAGGGACCTGAGAGAGATCTCACAGCATGTCCAATCTCCTCAACACATCATGTGACTATCCCGGGCCCTCCTGTTTTAAAAATCGAGTCATTTGATTTTGTCACAACTATCTTTCCAGGTGACATGTCCCAAAAACAGGCCAGCAGATTCAAAAAGTGTTTCTTGTGCACGAGGAGCATATCCACCACGGATACATATAATTAGTGCTTTCCATGATGGGGACCCGATCATCAAACTTCTTGTAATTTGTGTTTGCAAATGACAAAAACAGGACTCAAAGGTTGAGAGAAGCAGCGCAAATCACTTTTTGGCACTCACAAGCCCAATCCATCATCATCAGCATCGACAGCACTGGTCTCAATGGCTGCAAAGACTGTGTCGGATGCTGGCAGTGCATCGACATCGAGGAGTTCTCAAGTCTACTTGGAGCTGAGCAGCCTTAGTGACCCAGAGTATCGACCATTGATCAATCTCCACCCGAAGATGAGGAAGGATTCGGCTTCGTCTTTTTCGACATCGAAGCGTGGTTGAACCGAGCACTGAGTGAAGATTCTGTGCATCGGCGTCGGAGCTCATCGAGGGACGGCATCGAGGGCAATGAAGGTCCATGAGCATGCCTCTCGAAGCTGCCCCAAAGGGAAGACAGCTCATCCTCCAGAACATCTGGGGGAGAGGGGGCAGTGTCAGCCTACCGAGAGCTGAGACCAAGCCACTGACAACCCTGTCCAGATTCTGGTTACATCAGTCAAAATTGCAGCCTTCAGAATTGACAGCCATGGAGAAATGCCTTCTGCAGGCTCTCAAGGCATGAATAACACTTATCCACTCCTTAGTCACCTCCCGTCTAGACTATTGTAAGCTTCTCCTTGCCAGTCTCCCTCTGAATTGACTATCTCACCTTCAATCTGTTCAACACTCTACTGCATGGCTAATCTTCCGCCAGCCTCATCATACTCATATTACCCCTCTTCTCAAGTCACTTCGTTGGCTCCCTATCTGTTTCTGCATCCAGTTCAAACTTCTCCTGCTGACCTATAAGTACATAGACGACAGAAGGTGATGGTAAATGGAGCTCACTCGGATGAAAAGAAGGTGATTAGCGGGGTGCCCCAGGGTTCGGTCCTAGGCCTGGCACTGTTCAATGTATTTGTGAGTGATATTACTGAAAGACTGAATGGAAAGGTCTGTCTTTTTGCAGATGACACGAAAATTTGCAACAGAGTGGACTCCCCTGAGGGAGTGCTTAACATGAGAAAAGATCTACAAAAACTGGAAGAATGGTCTAATGCTTGGCAATTAAGATTCAATACAAAGAAGTGCAGTGTCATGCATTTGGGTAGCAGAAATCCAAGGGAAATATATGCGATAGGAGGTGAGAGATTGGTGTGCACGGATCAGGAGAAAGACCTTGGTGTGATTATTTCTGTAGATCTCAAGGTGGCAAAACAGTGCGACAAGGCGGTGGCAAAATCCAGGAGGATGTTGGGCTGCATACGAAGAGGAATTACCAGCAGAAAGGAAGAGATACTAATGCCACTGTATAAGTCACTGTTGAGGCCTCTAGAAGGAGCTCATTTTTCAGCTTGAGTCCTCGGTAGCCTTAAGCTGGGGAGTCCCATATATGAGGACTGACTTCCTGCTTTGTCCAGGAGCAGCAGGAATCAGTCCTCACAACCCTCCCTCCTCCCCTTGGAGTTACAGTCATATACTTTATTTTTTATTTTTTGCTGTCTTTTAGCTATGTCATCAGACTGAGCAAGATGGCACCCTTGGGTGGGAAGGGGACCGCGCATGCGCGCTGCATTCCCAAAGGCTTTCTTTGAAAGCTGGGGAAATGCTCCACATGGGGGCTCTGTCGGCGCCGACGTCACCCATATGTGAGGACTGACTTCCTGCTTGGTCCTGGAGAATACTGTGTTCAGTTTTGGAGACCATATCTTGCAAAGGATGTAAAAAGAATGGAAACTGTTCAGAGGAAGGCGACCAAAATGATTTGGAGCCTGCGTGACAAGCCTTATGAGGAAGACCTAAATATGTACACTTTGGAGGAGAGGAGGGATAGGGGAGATATGATTCAGATCTTTAAATACTTAAAGAGAAATAATGAACAAACAAACCTCTTCCAAAGATGGGGAAGCTGTAAAACTAGAGGGCATAACATGAAGCTGCAAGGTGGTAAATTGAAAGGCAATGTCAGGGAAATATTTTTTTCATTGAAAGGGTGGTGGATGCTTGGCATGCCCTCCTGATGGAAGTGGTGGGGGCAAACACAGTGACATAATTCAAAATGGCATGGGACAGACACAGTGGATCCCTTTACAGCAACAGAATGAAATCAAAATAAACTGAACCATCTAGTGGACAGAGATATGGGGAGGGGTGCACCTACTCCTGGTGGGTGCACCCCTAAACAAAGACAAGGGGAGGGGTGCCCCTACTCCTACCATCTTACTCCTGCCATCTTACTGGGCAGACTAGATGGACCATACTGGTCTTTATCTGCCGTCATTTACTATGTTACTATGTTACATTCACTCTGCAGCTCCTCACTACCATTCCTCTGTTATCTCTCCCTATACCCCTCCTTGGGAACTCCACTCTTCTGGCAAATCACTTCTATTTGTGCCCTTCTCTTCTATTGCTAACTCCAGAATTTGCTCCTTTCACCCTTCTGCTCCTAATGCCTGGAACAAACTACCTGAGTCTGTATGTCAGGCACCCTCTCTGACCCTTTTCAAATCCAGGCTGAAAATTCACCTCTTCGCTACCGCGTTCAGATCTTGACTCACCTGATCTCCTTTGTGTTTCTTTACCATTCTCCCTAGCTGTATCCCATATCTCTAGCTACTGTGTTGTCTGTCTTGACTAGATTATAAGCTCTGATGAGCAGGGACCATCTTTTACATGTGTCTGTGCAGTGCTGCATACGTCTTGTAGGCTATACAAATGTTTAGTAGTAATAGTAGAATTGAGGTGCTACTGGCTGTGGAGCAGACCAGAGCCTCAACGTCAGCTGCACTGACATCGGCCTCCATGCAACCGATCCTCAAGACGCCTGCCTTGCCCGCAGGAGATGCATCATCATTGGGGCACTGAAGGGCCACGACACCAGTGCCTGCCTAGCTGATATCACTCTCTAGTGTTTTGGGGTCCGATGTACCCTCAAAGTCTAGATAAGCATCGGTGTACCATTGCTCCCAATGGAGCTCCCAATCCCCCTGGGTCTGGAGAGAGATCCAAGCAGAGACTCAAAAATACTTTGATTTCCTCTCTGAGATGGATTCAGAAGGCTGGGTTACCAACATGGAGTCTGAGGACTTGCCAGAGGAGAGGTCTCCCGAGCTTCCGTTGGACTCTTCTCCACCTAATGAGTGGTACAAGCCCCCTCCTGAGGATATGACCTTCTAGGATTTTGCCAGGAACATGTCCAAGGCCATTCCATTTTCTTTGGAGACTGAGGATGACCCCAAGGCAGAAGAGTTGGAGATCCTTTAGTACTCCTCGGCCCTAAGGAAGTGATGACAATGCCCATGCACCACATCCTACAGAGAGTACAGATGAGAATATGTGAGAACCCCCTCACTGTACTTCCGGTTAGTAGAAGGCTTGACTCCATGTACAGAGTTCAGAAAGCTCTCAGAGTCAAGAAGCCCCAGCTTCTGCACCATTCCTTGGTGGCTGAATCTGTCCCTAAGAGGTCTAAGAGTTCCAAGACTCATTCTTCAGTGCCCCTGGTGAGGGAGGTTCGGATATTAGACTCTTAGGGAGAAGGTATATTCAGAGTTCCATACTCATAGCCTGCTTGGCCTCTCACTAGCTCTGCATGGACATGTTTTTGAAGAAAGTGTGGTTTCGCTGATCGGCCCGTTTCTCCCTTCAGAGAAATTGGAACAGTATCATTCCCTGATGGCTCATGGCAAGGACTGCTGAAAAATCACAAAGGAGAGCGGAGCCCCCGCAGTACAGAAACACAACACAGAAAGCGAGTGGCGTTTGGAGGTCACAGGTGCCTTTATTGTAAAGAGACCCCTACGCGTTTCGGCAGTTGCCTTCTTCAGGGGGTATGCAGCTTAAAACATAACAAAATATAAAAACAGTAATAAAAAATTATTAAAAAATATAATTAAAATTAAAATAATAATAATCAATAAAATCATGAATAATATATAAATAAATAGTAAAAATTAAAATAAAAAATACTTTAAAAGTAGAAAACAAACATGACAATAATAAAAATTGAACACCAGGCAGGTACATATAATTAAAAAGGACATAAAAACTGTGTATCTGCAGACATATAACTCATGAAGAACATAGGGCAGAGGGCTGTGCAAATATACAAAGACACTAAAAATTTCTTTATCTAAACACCATATGTGGTAAAAGAGATGAGGTGGTACAGTGAAAACTTGTCTTTGACTATACTCATGTAGCACTCTGGAGAGACACTATTGTGCAAATCTATCTCTGTATTAGAAGCAATAAAAGGTAAAACAGTTATTCTCATAACTTGCATCAGGTCTCAAATGTAAAGGAGGAACAGTAACCAAAAAACTTATTGATCCTGAACACAGTATATCCTGTATTAGGGTGAAAAATCAGATGATGAGTAGATGGAGCTGTATGATTGTGCTACTGAGTGTACAGACTAAACAAAGTAAAATGAACAGTAAATTGCATTGGACATAAGGTAAAAAATTAGAATTAATAAATAAAGGGCTAAAATGTATGCTAGCTTTAAATAAACATTTTTGGAAGATCTTTGTTTTAAAAGAACTGACCATGTATTCTTTTAAAAAAAGAAGAAACTGAGGGGTATGTTTACTAAACTGCGCACTTGTGTGGGGCGCACTTGAGCGCTCTAAAATGATGCATTTAAGTGCTCTTAAGCGCCCTGCACGCATGTGCGTCACATTACCGGGCCCCGCACACGTGCGCAGAAAACGCGCACGTGTGCGGTGCGCTCATGTGCGATAGAGGCGGGGAAAGGCTAACGGAGTGCGGAGGAAGGCCCCCGAGGGGCGGAGGGACGGGGTCAATGGGTGGAGAGTGGGAGGGGAGAGGCTCCCCGCACAGGAGCGGGGCTGAATTTCGGCCCAAAAAATACCGCGAGTGAAACACTCGCGTTAGAATTAAAGGGAAGAGAAACCATTTCCGTCAGCAATGTACAGCAAAAGCGGGGAAACCTAAAAAACGTGAGCAGTGTGATACATGTGCAGAGAACAAAATCGCTAATATAACATGAAAATGACCACAACAAATTCCAAATAAATTATAATCCAGCTGGGCAACAGTGCTATTAATGGGCAACAATAACAAACACTCCCAGGAAAGCCCCAAAAAATAGAAATGATTTTTGGAAGGGTCTACGCTCCGTAGACTCAGTCAAAAGCACTGCAATGTAATGGAGCTTTCCTGGGAGTGTATGTCAGGTTGCCCATTGATATCACTGTTGCGCAGCTTGTTGTAATATTTTTCTCCCCATTTATGAAGGGCATATATGAGTTTTTTGTGCACCCTTGTCCCCATACAAGGTAAATGAGCCCACAGTAAAATTGTGCAGAGCAGGGTGTCTGACATTTGTGGCCAGGTTTCCTATCACCAGAGACTGCACTGTCTCTGTGGTGCAGCAGACACAGCCAGTACCTGTAGGACCAGAGGGTCACAGGTTCAAATCCCAGCTGGGGCTCCTACCAACATAGTCCCCATAGTTTTACCCACCACTAAACAGTGAGAGTACAGACACTCTTTTATTGCAGAGAACATAAGCATGGTCCCAACACCTATATGTTACCCTACACCGCACACAAACCCTAACAATGGCCATTACCTACAGCCAAGTCCCCCAAAGTCAGTCCTGGAGTGCTACAACTCACTCAGGGCATATGTTTTGGCCAGATAGGGACATGTCTGCATGTTGGCGGAAGGGTACAGGTGGTGGAGGGGGCGGTGACTGCAAACCACAGCAGACAGTGGCCTAGGCCTGTGCAGGCTGGCACCATCCACCACAACAGACAGGCTCTGTTGGATGTACAGTCATGGACTCCCCAGGGAACACAGCATATCTGTGGTAACACAGTGGTGCAGTGCACACAGACAGTGTGTGTAGGAACAGAAGGTCACAGGATCAAAGCCCATCTGGGGCAACTGCCAATCCAGTCCACATATTTTTTCCACAACTAAAGCATGTTAGTAAGGACAAAACTGTATAGCGCAGAACATATGCATGGTTCATACGCCTATATTTTACCACACCAATCACAGACACCATAAACAGGCGCATTACCTAGAGCAGAGTCTCCCAAATGCAGTCCTGTAGGGCCCCACACCATTCAGGTTCCATGCTGCCTCTAATAATGATGCCTGTGCTGCATAGCTATGCACCACCCCCATGGTATGCAGATGTAGCTCATGCATATCTATGAGGGACAGAATGAAAACCCGAACAGTGTTTGGAACACCAGGACTGGAGTTGGGAAACCCTGCCGTAGAGCAGCAGCCAACAGGGCCAGACACCCACACACACACCCACAGGCCCCATTGGCCAATGCCTCCTGGAGAGGCTGGACATTGGGCCCTGCCTGTATCTCCCAATACTAGCAGTTGCATACCTCAGCAATGCCACCCTACACCTGGGTATACGGTACACAGCTATCAAACGTTTCCTATGATAACTGGCAGATCTCCAGTCCTACGTAAAGCACAGTTTGCTCATTGAGCTCCACCATAACAATCAGTCAGATGTCTGCGTTGTGTGCTGCAGGTCTGGTCTCTGACGGTGTTTACCACCCTGGGATGTGACCCCCAACAGTAATGCGTCCCATATCCATGCATGTACTGTGTCCAGGACTGGTGTGGTGGGTATGGCTGCTGAACCCCTCTATAGTCGCACAATGCTGGCATAGGTGTGGGGGTGGCTGTCTGTCTATCCAGTGTGTGGTGAGTGCAAACACCTTCCACAGCCCACTCTGCCAGCAATGTTGCCAGTATTGGGCTGCCAATGTGCATAATGAGGAGCAAGGTACCATGGGTATAGGCCGGACAGGGTGGCCTGGCCAGGGTGCATCTGCACAGGGCATTGGGCACTGACTGGGACATTCTAGTGCTCGGCCACCACCTACACAGACAGGGTGACCTCAGTATGTGCTGCTGAGAGATCACTCTCACCCTGACTGTGCAGTGACCACAGCATGGCTAGGCACCCCCATAGTGCTATTATAGTATTTCTCTCATGTGATATATATGGGTGTCTGTTTGGGTCTCAGTCACTGATTTATCTGTGTGCTGTGTCTGCATCTCCACTGGGAACAAGCACTATGGACTAACTAGCAGACTGTTTGTAGCTAGTATGTGTCCTGATGGAGTGGCTTGCAGGGTGCAGTGATTTATGGCTTGCTGCAGGAGAATATCAGATAGTGGTGGGGTGCAGCTTACCATATCCTGGTCTAATGTCTGTCTGCTATTGTGTTATGGATGTGTACAGAGCTGCATTGACTGCCCTGTGGGGGTGTCTGTTCCTCAGCATGATGGGTTGATGTTCCCCTCTACTGCCACCTTTGCAGGGAGGTATAGGGTGGATCTATTGATGGGGGACCATGTTTGCCGCCCTGGGGGGAGGGCACATGCTACACCTGCCTGAGACAGACACTACCTATCTTACACATTAACACTGCTTGGGGCCTCCATCAGCCATGGGAGGTGTTGTGGACCTGGTTCTAGGCGCCTCATCGCACACTCAGGGTGAGCACAGTACCCGCACAATGTGACGGTGTGTAGCTACTCTGTGCCAGTAGAACACCCGGTCAGTACCCCCTACTAGGCCGAGGTGCTGTGTGGGTGCACCCGGTCACTTCCCCCTACCAGGTCGAAGTGCTGTGGGGGTGCATTCCCCATCTTGTGTTCATCTGTGGACAGCTGATTTGCATGTGCAGTGCATCATGGGTACGGGTGGGCTAACCCTATCCTGGTGAACACAGCAGACTGTCTGTGTGCTGATGTGCAGGCTCTCTGCAGCCAACCAGGGGCTTGCTAGCAGCTGTAGCCCAATGGTTATTTCACTGCCTATAAAGTCCAAGATCATGGGCTCAAACCCACAGTGGGGTTATTTGATAGGGTTGTCCAAAGCATTATTTTTCTTTAATGTACATATTTTGATGCCAGCAAAAACACCCTCAGCGTACTGTACCCATAGGGTGCCTCTAAGGGCGCTTTATAGGCCACCCTATAGGGCACCTTATGGTTGCCGTCCATATAAGGTGCACTATACATGATCCTGTGATGCAACTTATAGGGTGCCCTATAGGGGACATTTTAGGGTGCCGTGGCGGACAGTGCACTTTCTAATGTGCCCTATGGAGTGCCTTATAGGGTGCCTTATACGGCACCTTCAATACGGCACGTGAGGGCGTGTTTGCTGGCAGCAATTAATAAAATAAACATAAGGTGCTGCAGGAAAAAATATGTACATTGCAAAGCTGATGCCACAGCCAGCCTTACATATTAGGCACCCTGGGGAGCAAACTCATGACCCCTGTATCAGCAGTCAGTGCCTTAATCATTGTGCTCCACTGCTGCTCCTCCTTACATGTCAGTGCACCTACTAATGCTTTTCATTCCTTAAAATGCACAGTGCTGCCATCAAAAACAGTACTCTGACCTTGCGGTACCTCATACGGCACCCTCTAAAGCGCCCTATAAGCTACATTCTAGGGTGCCTTGGCGGAAAATGCACTTTAAGATGTGCCTTATAGGGCGCCTTATGTTAACACGCTTTGGGGTGCGTTTGCTAGTACTGGTAATTAACATAAAAATAACATGCCCACCTAAGGCACTCTTGCCCATAATACACAATGCCTCAGCCAGCCTTGTTCAATGGGCACTGTGGGGGATTGAACCCCTGATCCTTGCACCATTGGTCAGTGTCTTAACCATTGTGCTGTGGCTCTGCTCTTCTGTTTGTACATCAGCGCACCACTTATACCTCCCAGTATTAGAATGCCACAGGAACATCAGCGCGCCGCCTTATGCCGCCCAGTATTAATATGCCGCCAAAAACATCAGTGCGCCGCTTTCTGCCGCCAAAAAAAATCAGCCTGCGGCTTTATGCTGCCCAGTATTTTACTGCCTCATAAATTAATGCCTAAGCCAGCTGTTTTTATTGGGCTCTGTGGGGGATCAAAACCCTGATCCCTGCACCATTGGTCAATGTTCTGACCATTCTGCTGTGGCTCTGCTGTTCTGCTGTAACACCCGTGCGCCACTTATGACACCCAGTATTAAATTGCCTCAAAAACATTAGCGCGCCGCCTTATGGCACCCATTATTTATATGCCTCCTAAAATAGCACCTCAGCCAGCTGTCTGCATTGTGCAGGATCAAACCCCTGATCTCTGCACCATTGGTCAGTGTCTTAACCATTGTGCTGTAGCTTTGCTCTCCTGTTTGCACATCAGCACGCCACTTATTCCTCCCGCGCAGCCACCTCATGCGCGAATGTGCAGGGCGCATATGGCCGCCGCGCACCTTAGCGCATATGCAAATCAGGGATTTCCTTCTTCAGCGCGAAACGCCCACTCCTTATATGGCACCCGCACTCTACCGCGGCCCGCACTTTACCGGGCTTTTAGTAAACATACCCCTGAGTTTCTTTTAAATACTAGTAAATGTCAGTATGCCATATTCTGAGGACTCGATGTGACTATATCTATCCATGCCACAAAACAGACTGGTGGATTGAAAACATCTAAAAATTGTATAACTATGCCAAATTCTGTATCCTTCCACATTAAGCGTAGTTACTCACCTGTAACAGGTGTTCTCCAGGGACAGCAGGAATCAGTCCTCACATATGGGTGACGTCGGCGCCGACGGAGCTATCGTGCGGAGCAATTCCCCAGCTTTCAAAGAAAGCCTTTGGGATTGCCATGCGCATGCGCGGTCCCCTTCCCACCCAAGGGTGCCATATTGCTCAGATGACATAGCTAAAAAGACTGCAAAAATGAGAAAAAAATTAATCAAAGGACTGCAACTCTAGGGGAGGAGGGAGGGTCATGAGGACTGATTCCTGCTGTCCCTGGAGAACACCTGTTACAGGTGAGTAACTACGCTTTATCTAGGAACAAGCAGGAAGTCAGTCCTCACATATGGGACTCCCTAGTTATAGGCTACCGAGAGCCCATAGCTGAAAATGGCTCCCTCTAGAAGAGCTGCAGCAGCAGTGATAGGATTTTTCTCCAAGAACACAACCCCCACGGTAGCCTGACACCAAAGGGTCGGAGGGTAGGAGTTGCCTAAACCTTGACTAGGTTACGGAGTACCACCTGACCGAAAACACTGTCCCGCTGGGACTCTCTCTCCAGGCAGTAGTGGGCTGCAAAAGTCTGGCTTGAAGACCAAGTTGCGGCCCGGCAGATGTCTGCCAATGGAACAGAGAGGTGGTTAGCCACTGATGCGGCCTTAGCCCTGATAGAGTGGGCCGTGATTTGGTCCTGCAGCTGGAGGTCAGCTGCACTGTACGCCCAGGTGATGCAGCCTGCCACCCAGGTGGATAGCGTGCGCTTGGAGACAGGTAGACCCAGTTTACTAGGGTCATAAGAGACGAAGAGCTGGGAAGCCCTCCGATGTCCCTGCGTATGCTCCAGGTAGAAGGTGAGCGCCCTCTTACAGTTCAGGGTATGCAGAACCGTTTCTGCCCTGTTGGTATGTGGCCTGGGGAAGAAGGTTGGAAGAACCACCTCTTGGTTAAGGTGAAACGAGGAAACCACTTTTGGGAGGAACTTGGGGTGAGTACATAGGACCACTCTGTTTTTGTAAAACCGTGTATACTGTCTATCCGATACTAAAGCTTGCAGCCCGCTCACACGTCGAGCAGACGTGAGTGCCACCAGAAAGAGTGCTTTCCAGGAAAGGAAGCGGAGATGACAGGTGGACATTGGTTCAAAAGGTGGGCAAGTAAGCTGCTGCAAGACCACATTTAAGTCCCACTCTGCAGCCTGTGGGTGAATTGGAGGCTTCAAGAGTAGGAGGCCTCTGAGGAATCAGGATACCAAAGGGTGAGCTGAAAGAGGTTGCCCGTCCACCGGAGAGTGGTGAGCTGATAGCGCACTCAGGTGGACCCTGACAGAGTTGGATTTGAGGCCTAACTCCGAGAGGTGGAGCAAGAACTGCAATACCTGAGGTACTTGACAAGTGAATGGGTTCTCCTTAATCCGGGCACACCACCCTTCAAATTTACGCCACTTGAACGCATAGGATTTTCTAGTGGATTGCCTCCTAGAGGCCAACAACACCTTCTCAACCGCCTTGGGAAGGAGTAGAGGAGCAAGTACTACCCTCTCAACAGCCAGGCCATTAAGTTGAGGGACCTGAGATTGGGGTGTAGCAAGGAACCCTGTTCCTGGGTCAAGAGGACGGGCTGCACCCCGAGTGGGAGTGGAGTTTCAACCGCCAGTTGAAGGACAAGAAGGAACCAAGGCTGTCTGGGCCACCTGGGGGCTACCACCATGACCGAGGCCTGGTCCCGAAGAATCTTGAACAGAATGCGTGCCACCAGGGGCATGGGTGGGAACGCATAGAGAAGGCCCTGAGCCCACGAGATCAGGAAAGCTTCTGCCGCCACACTCAGCGGATGCGGCTGTCTCGAGCAGAACCGGGGCAACTGATAGCTTTGCGGGCTGGCAAAGAGATCCATGCATGGGAGATCCCAATGGTCGAAGATCCGCTGGGCTACATCCCGGTTCAGTTGCCATTCGTGAGGCTGAAGAATCCTGCTCAACTTGTCGTCCAGGAGGTTCTCCTGACCTGGTAGATAAACTGCCTTTAGGGGCATGTGATTTGCCCTTGCGATTTCAACGTCCATATCGACGCTCCTACCACTCAGCGTGATCATTCTTTTCTTTCTCTGCTCTCTGACCTTTCCTTTCAACAATTTGTTCATATTCCCACTCATTCTGCAGGTCACACATTAGATTTAGTTATTGCTCGCCAGCCTTCACTCATTATCCCTTCTTCCTTTTCTGCCTTGCCCCTCCCCTGGTCTGATCATCTTTGCGTCCATTTTTCCCTTTCCTGTCCCTCCCTGCCCCCTCCCTCCTCTTCAGCTCTGCCCCCAAATCGCCCAGTCCGTCGCCTTACCCCCAATTCGCTTCATCAGTTTCCGCCTTCGGATGAGCTCTTTCCTACTGACTTTCATTTATTGCCAGTGGATCTCCAGGCTCAATGCTGGGAATCCACTCTTTCATCGGCCTTAGACAAGTCCGCTCCTCTGCAGTCTCTCCCTATTACCCGGCGTCGTCCCACCACTCCCTGGTTTTACCCAAGCCTATTACTCCATCGAGCCCACCTCCACCGGGCTCTGCACCGTTGGCGTAAGAACCCCACCCTAGCCACCTTGTCGCACTTCCGCTATTGCCATTCCCATTACTGCTCTCTTCTTAATTCTGCTAAGAAAAAACACTTTGATAAGCTCATCTCTTCTTCTGAGAACTCCACACGGCAATTATACTGTATTCTTCGTTCCCTTTCCACTCCCTCACTTCCCCCCATCCCCGGTACCACTGCCTCTAGCATTTCCTCCACCAATCCTGCCCCCTCCATTTTGGCTTCACATTTTGCCTCCAAGGTTCAAACTATTCGACAACTCTTTCCGGCCTGCCCCCTCCCTCTTTCCCCTCCCCCCTCTCTCCCCTCTGCGTACCCAACCTCCTTGAGTATCCCTCCCCTTTCTCACTGTTGGTCTGCTTTCAAACCTATCACTCTTTCAGAACTGACCATGGTCCTCAAAGCTACTTGGAAAACCACCTGCCCTTCTGACCCTATTCCCTCACAATGGCTCTCTGAGTCCTCACTAGCCCTGCTTCCCCTGATTCTCTCTATCTTCAACACTAGCTTGGTGTCTGGGTCTTTCCCTTCACAATGGAAACATGCCTTGATTCATCCCCTTCTGAAGACAGCTTCCTTGGACCCCTCTATACCCTCGAACTGGCGCCCTATTTCTAATCTTCTCTTTCTGTCCAAACTTCTAGAGCAGTTGGTTTTCTCTCAGCTTTCCACTCATCTTGAAGCTTCTCTGGTTCTTCACCCCCGTCAATCTGGTTTCCGTCCTGGTCATAGCACTGAATCTATTCTTACTTTCTTTCTTAATGAATTGCATGTTGCTCACGACCGTGGTTCCATATCTATAGCTGTCTCTCTCGATCTGTCTGCTGCTTTCGATGTTGTCGATCACCGCACGCTCTTATCACGGCTTGTCTCTATTGGTCTCTCAGGCTTAGTTCTTCGCTGGTTCCACTCCTTTCTTTTCGATCGGTCCTTCTCAGTACCCTCTGGCTTGGATTCCTCTCCCTCAACCCCTCTGCACTGTGGTGTCCCTCAGGGTTCCATGCTAGCTCCCCTTCTGTTTAACATTTTCCTGGCCCCCCTCGCTCTGCTTATCCAGCAGCATGGTATCTCGGCGTATTATTACGCCGATGATATTATTCTTCTCTTTCACATTAGCTCACTTTCACCTGATATTGGTCCCCTCAACGTCTGTCTCTCTGCTGTCTCTTCCTGGTTCTCAGAAAACTTCCTTCACGTCAATTTGTCGAAGACTTCAGCTATATTTATTTATTTAACAATTTTATATACCGCGCTATTTGTTATCACTGCTGGTGCCCCTATCCCCACCCTCACCCCATCCCTGTCTACTGGCCCCATTCCTCTTGTTTCCTCACTACGCTATCTCGGTGTCACTTTGGACTCGGCATTAACCTTCAAGGACCACATTTCTTCTGTTGTTCAACATTCCTTCTACACACTGCGGCAACTCCGTGCTGTTCGTTCTTTTCTCTCCCCCTCATCTCTGACCACACTGCTTCTTTCTCTTGTCGTCTCTCGTTTAGATTACTGTAATGCATCCTTAGCTGGGCTTCCTCTCACCCAACTCCGTAGGCTTCAACTGGTTCACCACACTGCTGCCCGTCTTCTGACACACTCCTCCCGCTTCGCTAACGTCACCCCTCTTCTTATTCGCTCACACTGGCTGCCCATTCCTTTTCGAATCCAATACAAGATCCTTACCTTTCTGCACAGATCTCTACATACCGGTGTTCCACTTTATCTCTCTAATTTAGTCCATTTTCATTGTCCTTCAAAAGCCCTTAGGTCAGTCCATGCCAACCGGCTATTTCTACCGTCCGCTTCCCAGGCACATCTTGAAACTACACGCTCCTCTGCCTTCTTCTTCATTGGTCCCCGCCTTTGGAACTCCCTACCGTCAGATCTTCGCCTGGAACTCTCTTACCCTTCTTTCAAGGCTAAGCTAAAGACCCATCTCTTTTGCACAGCTTTTGATCTTCCTCCCTCTCCTCCTGCCGATACTTAAAGGTATTTCTTTCTTCTCTCACTGCCTTATTCTGGCCTCCTCCCTTGCTGCTGTCTCTTTCCTATCAAAAATTGGCGTTCCTTTCTGTTTCCTTTTTCTTTTCAGCAGTTTCCTATTTTAATGTAAACCGCCGCATGCCTTTTTTTGGTTTTGGGGGTCTATCAAGTTTTAAATAAAGATAAAGAAAATAGCAGAGCTTCAGAGTTCCCTGGCATAGGATGTGAGAGCCAGTGCACCCCTGTTTGTTGATATAGAACATCGCTACCTGATTGTCTGTCTGTATCAGCACCGACTGATGTGCAAGAAGATGACAGAAGACTTGAAGAGCTAGGCGGATGGCTCGAAGCTCTAGAAGATTGATCTGAAATGTGGCCTCTCGTGAGGACCACAGACCCTGAGTGCATGAACCCTGGCAATGGGCACCCCAGCCCAGCAAGGAGGCATCTGTCGTCAGCATTCTGGTGTGAGAGGGAGGTTGGAATGGTACTCCCTGAAGCAAGTTGGGAGGGGGGGGGGGGTGAAGCCACCATTGCAAGGCTGTCACCAGTAGCTTGGAAATCGCTGCTCTGTCCCTGAGGTGGCCAGTGGCTTGCGTCCACTGGTCTCTGAGGCTCAATTGAACTGTGCGCGTGTGGAATTGAGCATATGGAGTCACATGCACCGTGGAGGCCATGTGGCCCAGGAGGCGTAGGAAGACCCTTGCGTAGACTTGAGGTTTGTGCTGGACCTGCTGCACCAAGTCCCGCAAGCGCCTTGCCCTGTCCAGCGGCAGGTAAGCCCTTGCCTGAAGTGTGTCCAGTCTTTCCCCTATGAACTCCAAGTTCTGAGTGGGGAGTAAAGTGGGCTTTTCGTGATTTATAACAAACCCTAGGTGCTGGAGCAGGGTGATTGTGCGAGCAGTGGCCTACGGTGCCTCCTGTGCCGATTGGCCCCTGATGAGCCAGTCATCCAGGTATGGAAAGACGAAGATTCCCTGGCTTCTGAGGAAGGCTGCCACCACTGCTAGGCATTTGGTAAATAGCCAGGCCAAAGGGAAGCACCTTGTACTGGAAGTGATTTCTTCCGACCATAAACCTGAGGTATTGTCTGTGGTCTGGGTGTATGAGGATGTGCGTTTAAGCATCCTTTAAATCTAAGTAGCATAGCCAGTCTCCCTGGTGGAGGTAAGGCAGTGGGATCCCAAGGGAAAGCATCTTGAACTTTTCCCTCACAAGGAACTTGTTCAGATTTCGCAAGTCCAGGATGGGGCGTAGGCCTCCTTTTCTTTTTTATATGAGGAAATACCTGGAGTAGAAGCCTTGCTCCTGCAGGTGGTGGGGCACCGGTTCCACCGCCTGATCATTTAGCAGACCTGTCAACTCCTGCAGGAGGAGGTGCCTGTGAAGAGGGGGCCTGAGAGGTTCTCCTGGGAAAAAGGAGGTGGGCACCTGGTTGAAAAGAAGGAAATAGCCCTGCTGGACTACTTTCAAAACCCAGGTGTCGGTAGCAATGGCTGGCCACCTGTGAGTGTACAGGGCGAGCCTCCCTCCTGTGCAGGGCCAACCACTGGTGGGAGAGGAGCTATGCACTGGGAGTCAAAAGCCCCCTCCCGGCTGGGTAGGAGCCGGAGCAGGAGGCTTGGGGGTCTTTGGCTTACGTGGGCCATGCCCCTGTCCCCTGGCCTGCTGCCCCTGTTGGGGAGCTGGGGTGGCCTGGTAAGTGGTGTAGTTTCTGTAAGCCGTACCCTTCCTCGGGAAAAAGAGCTTTTTTCCTGAGGCCTTCTTCTTGTGAGAAGGTGCAGATGACTTCAACAACCTTGTCCGGGTCAAGTAGTCGGTCTCGATTTCTGCAGCTTTCTCAGTCATGGGTTTGCCGAAGAGGTTGTCTCCTCGGCACGGGACATTGACCAACTTGTCCTGAACCCATGGCTCCAGGTCCGATGACATGAGCCAGGCCTGATGGCGTGCACCGATGCTGGCCGTGACTACTCGGGCCAAAGTCTCGAAGCCGTCGTAAGCTGCTCGAGACATGAATTTCGAGCACTCCCGGATCCCCGTGGACAAGGCTTTGAAGCGCTACAAGGGTTCCTCGGATAGACCAGCCGAGAACCTGGCAATCTCCTTCACTAGATCCCGCAAGTACATGCCCATGTACAGCTGGTAAGTTTGGACATGGCATGACAGCATCGAGCCCTGGTAGCACTTTCTGTCGAGGGCGTCCAGGTTCTGGGCCTCCCGGCTGGGAGGCACCAAGGAGTGCATGTGCATCTTTTGGCTTTTCAGCCATTGCATGGCTGATTCCACAACTATGGAGTTGTGTGGCAGCTGCACTTTCTGGAACCCAGGACTCTTGCAGACTCGACAGATGGAATCAACCTGCTTGCTGAGCACCAGCATCGAGGCCGGGGACTCCCACATGCGGAGCATCAGCTGTTCCAACATCGGAGGCACCGGTACAGTAAGAGCCTCCTTCGGGGGAGAGTCATACTGGAGGGCATCGAGCTCCTCAGCTCGTGGCTCCTCCTCAGCATCCACAGGGAATGCCAAAGCCTTGGCCATGTCCCTGATGAAGTCCAAGAACCGAGTGTCCTCCGGAGGGGACCTATTCCAAGGCTCCGAACCCGGAAAGTCCGATGGGATACACCGGGTTCGGTAGGTGTCTGGGGAGTCTTCCTCCTCCGTCTCCCACGCTGAGTCCTCTGAGGAGGACTCAATGGGTTCTGGCCTCGAGGGCTTCGAGCCCAACTGCCCCGATGCCGAGGGCACCGGCGTCGACGACCTCGGTCCCGAACGGGAGGTCGAGGGGGACCTTGGCCGAGGATTGACTCGAGACCTGATCAACTCGAGGATCGGCTCGGCCTCTGGCGCCAACTTCGACGTCACGGTGGTCGGGGTGGATGGACTGGCGAGGCCGGCCATCAGTGCCCGCTGCTGCTCCATGAAGGCAGCCATGCTGCTCTCCAGGGCCATCAACCTGAGACCGAGCTCAGAAGGCTCCGCAGCTCCCGGCTCGGGTACCGACGTTGTCCACGAGGACAACAGAAGTTACCTTGTCCTACATCTCCAGCTCCTTGCGAGGTTGTTTATCCGGCCGCTCCGACTTCGAGGACCCGGGGCAGCAGTCCGGGTTCCACGGCCTGGAACCCAAGGGCCCAAGCTGATCAGAGGCATCCAGCGATGCTGCCCTCATGAGTTTCTTCTTCCTCCAGTGTTCCCTGGAGGGAGACCCCCGCTCAGAAGACCCATAATGGTGCTCGAGCTCTGATTCCCGAGATGTCAAGGCTTCTGACGAGGTCCGGGCCCGGCCGGATGTGGACTCAGGAAAAATCCTATCACGCTGATGCTGCCTGCTCTTCAAAGATTTCGAAGACATCTTACCACACGGCCCACAGACCACTGGGTCATGGTCAGGGCCGAGGCATCGGAGGCAGCAGTCGTGTGTGTTGGTGAGAGACATCAACTTCTTACACCGATCACACTTTTTAAACCCACTGGAAGCCATCGGGAGAAAAAGGGTCCCTGCGAGGTCAAACGACCGGGCTCCCAGTGAAAAGAAAAAGAGCGCAAACGCTAATCACGAAGGACAAAAACGAAAAATATGACTGGCCTCGTTACCAGTGTACCGAGCCGAAGCGGGAAGGGGAATCGGTGTCGAACCGGGAAGCTGAAAACAATAACTCAACTTTTCTACTTTTTCCATGGTGAAAACAGGACCGCGTTCGTTGGGCTCCGCGGAAAAAAGAAGACTGAGCAAGATGGCACCCTTGGGCGGGAAGGGGACCGCGCATGCACGTGGCAATCCCAAAGGTTTCTTTGAAAGCTGGGGAATTGCTCCGCACGAGGGCTCCGTCGGCGCCAACGTCACCCATATGTGAGGACTGACTTCCTGCTTGTTCCTGGAGAATATATAAATTGTATATCCGATTGCAATCCTATTTGGTGCGATTAATTATGAACAGTGAAAAGCATATAAAAGCCAAGGGGACATCCAATCCTGTCTAAATTAAGCTCTTTACAACACAGTATAAATAAAGAGAGGGTAAAATCAAGTAAGAAGGTAAAGGTAAAAATAAAATCCGAATCATGTAAATGCAACGCTGAGTTACATTTTGTATCGGCTGGGATCGCCGCCTCCCGCACTAGAGAACTTACATGTTACAAAAGTATTTCAAACAAGCATGTGGAAAAATATATTTATATAAAGTTTTTAGAAAGTGAGCTGAAAAAGGCAATTATAAGTCACGAACTAAAGCGATTAGCAGAGGAAAGAAATACAACATTGGGCTATTTTTAACGCGAGTTGAACGCTGAGTCGGCAAAAAGCATTATCTCCTACATTGAACCTCTCCTGTGAGAAAATATTTTAAAGAATAAAACAATCGTATTTAAAAGTAAATGTATAAAAAATAAGTTAAAAAATACTGAATTATTAATATAAAAAACCCCACAAACTCAAATGAGTAAATAAAATGTAAATGAGGGATGGAGAGAGGTTCAGGCTGTATGGCGGGAAACGCCAATATCAGCTGTGAGCATTTTTTGTATTAAAAGAATATTTTAAATTATATTACAACCGCATTAAAATCAAATATTCTCAAAAGGAAGTTAAGAAGACACAAACATTAGACAGGACCCTTAAAAAAGAAAGCACTGCTTACTCTTTTCATGTAGAACGAACCTCTAGCACTAACAGGTTCTATACTGACAAGCTAGATGTTACACTTACATAGCCTTCAGATTCACGCCAAAAGAAGGATAAAGGTTAAAGGGAAGGGAGGGGAGGAGGGGGAAAAGAAGGGGGAGGGGAAGGGGGAAAGTGGGAGGGGGAGAAGGAGGAAAGGGGAGAGGAAGGGGGGAAAGGGAGAAAAAGGAAGGGGGAGGGGGAAGAAGAGGGGAAATGGGGGAAGAAAAGGAGGGGAGGAGGAGAGGGGGAGAGAGAGGAGGGAGGGGGGAAGGAGAGAGAGGGGAGGAAGAAGAAGAACAAAAGAAAAAGAAGAAAAAGAAAGGGGGGAGGGGGAGGGGGAAGGAGGGGAATATGAGGAAGAGAAGGTGGGGGAGGGGAGGGGGAAGGGGAAGAGGAAGAGGGGGGAAGGGGGAAGGGGGAGGGGGGAGGTAAAGGGGGAGGGGGAAGTGGAGGGAAGGGAGGAGGGGAAAGGGAGGAAGGAGGGGGAAGGGAAGGGAAGGGAGAGGGAAGGAGGAAGGGGAAGGGGAGGGAGGGGGAAGGAAGAGGGTCATGTGCGGAGACTTGCTGCGGGCCTCATTTGCATAAATATTTCCATAATGTTACCATACACTAACTTTTAGTAAACATGCCTCTTTTTTTTTTTAAACTTTTATTTTCATTTTGCAACAAACAAACAAAAGAAACAACACACCAAAGGAGACAAAACAAGTATACAATAAAGAAAAGTAAACCCAATTACCCCCCACCCCCACGCTTCTTCTCTAGCTGATTATGTCAGCATGTGAGTGCTTCCAAACAACAGTGATTATACATCAAAACAATCAAAAGAGTATCTGCGATACAGAATAATCATGGGACAAAGATATATACAAATTTAGACAGTCAGATGAGAGCATTGAGCAGAATGTACATAGTCATTGAGCATCTTCCATTTAGACCGATGATGAGGGGTCTGAATGGGGGAAGCAAACATACGAGGTATTTGTTCATATTTACTGTAGAGACAGACATGATTCCACCATTCATTGGGGCTCAGCTGGGAGCTATTTTTCCAGTATTTCGTAATTAGGGAAATAGCAATGCCAAGCATAAAGTCCAAAAGGAAGTAAGCCGTTTTTGGAAGAGAGGGGATCCCCGCAGCTGAGCGAAGTCCCACTATCCTCCAAGAAAGGGGCTCTTGAAAGTGCAAAATAGACTGGATACGACCCCAGACCCGACGCCAGTAATACTGTAGTGCGGGACATTCATACATAACATGAGGTAGTGAACCAATGGCCGCATGACATGTCCAACAACTATTGCCCTGAGTAGTGTTCCATTTGGCTAATCTGTCAGGAGTGTAAAAACACCGGTGGGCTAGAAAGAAGAGTGTCTGAGTGAGTGAGGCGGATCGGGAGACCCGTGTCACTCTACTCCAGACAAGGCTCCATTGCTCCGGGGTCAAAGTCACATGCAATTCTCTCTCCCATGCTTTCTGCGCTATAGGGGTATCTCTAGTTATAGCATTACATAAGGTTTTGTAAAAATTGGATGCTACACCCGGTGAACTACCGATAGATCGGATAGTCTCCAACCAACCTTGTGTAGGGGAGGCCGATGGCGGGAGCACCTTAGCACTCCGAAGGCAATGCTGAAGTTGCACCAACTGAAAGTAGTGTTTCGCTGGGAGACCAAATTCAATTTGCAATTCACTAAAAGTTTTCCAGCGACCTTCATGGAACAACTGACTAGGAATCCAAATGCCCCTAGTGTACCAGGGGCTCCACGCCATCGGCTTATTTTGTATTCGAAATCGAGTGTTGTACCAAAGTGGGAGCTTGTCTAACGGACAGAGTCGGGAGTCTAAAGAGTGCATAAGATTATTAAAGGCACCTAAGGTGTCTAAAAGCATTGGTGGAAAGTGGGAGTCTGATGGGAGAGTCATACCAGGGAGAAAAGTAAGAGGAATCGGTTTGCAAAGGTCCTCTTCTATGTCTAGCCACACAGGTCTACTCGGTACTGGATCTTCCAGCCAACGAGCGCCTTGTTTGAGAAGAAAAGATTGATGATACTTCAGGAAATCAGGGAATCTGACACCCCCATTTTCCTTATCTGCTTGCAGCTTATGTTTCGCTATCCTAGGTGTCTTGTTTTGCCACAAGTATCTAGTCAGAAGGCCCTCTATATCTTTATATATACGTCGAGGGAAGAGACAGGGCAACATTTCTAAGATATAATTCACTTTCGGAACAATCATCATTTTTATGGTTTCTAATCGACCCCACCAGGTAAGTGCTAAAGGAGTCCAGCGGTGAGTAAGCGCCCGGACTTTAGAGGTTAAATCTTTGGCATTGAAGGAGATAGTGTCTTCCAAAGGAGAACAATAGTGAACCCCAAGGTATTTGACCATGCGAGGTTGCCATAAAAAGGGGAAGGGTTGCATATCTGCCTGATGAAGCAAAGGATTTAATGGAAAGGCTACCGACTTAGTCCAATTTATCTTATAACCGGACAGTTGTGAGTATTTACCAATTTGCTCTAGGACAGCCGGTACTGAGTCTATAGAGACAAAAAGCATAAGGTCATCAGCATACGCTGAAATTTTGATTTCCCTATGGGTGAAGGGGACTCCATGAATCTCCTCCGATTGCCGGATTAGTAAAGCCAAGGGTTCGAGTGCAAGATCGAAGAGAAGTGGAGACAGTGGGCATCCCTGGCGAGTGCCGCGTTGAAGGGGAAAAGGCTGAGACTTTAAAGCATTGGCACATATACTGGCTGTAGGCTGTGCGTACATGGTGCGAAGACAACGGAGAAAACCTTCCCCGAATCCGTACCAGCGGAGGACTGCAAACAGGAAGGGCCACTCTAAGCGATCAAAGGCCTTCTCAGCATCAAGTGAGAGGCCAACAAATGGGCGATCAAGATTAACTGCGGTAGTCAATACATGGCATAGAGTCCGAGCATTGTCAGCAGTTGATCTACCAGGAATGAAACCGCATTGATCTGGGTGTATTAAGGTAGGCATCCTATCCAAGAGCCGGGTAGAGAGAATGGTGGCAAATATTTTATAGTCCGCGTTTAGGAGGGAAATTGGACGATAATTAGCTGTTAGTTGCGGGTCTCTCCCCTCTTTCTCAAAAACTACTACATTTGCCACTGAAAAGGACCCAGAAGGAGAACCCTCCTCGGCCAGAGCAGAAAAATAAATTTTCAAAACTGGAGCTAAGTCAGCGTGAAAGGTTTTGTAGAATTCAGCAGGGAGACCGTCTGGGCCTGCGGCTCGACCTGAGGCACATTTCTTGATAGCAGAATGAATTTCTGAGACAGTAAATGGTGTGTCCAAGGCCACTCTATCTTCGTCAGATAGGGTCGGTCTTTGTACCCCTGAAAGTAAGCGTTCAAATACATCTGGCTCAAAATCACATTCAGATTGATAAAGCCGAGTATAAAAATCACGAAAGAGTTCTAAGATTTCGGTATCTTTAGTGACCAAGCCCCCCCCCGACGGATTACGGAGGGCGGTAACATGCTTGGCTTCTTTTTGACCTTTTAGGGCATTTGCTAATAATTTGCCAGCACGATTATTTTCCCGATAATATAGCCCTTGCTGTGATTCAATATTTTTAACAGCAGCAGTGTACAAAAGCTGATTGTATTGAAAACGCAAGCGTTGTAAACGGAGTAAAATACATGGGTCAGTACGGGACGTGAGGAGACGCTCCCCAGCTTGTATCTGCTGCTCTAGAATCAGTAAATGCTGCTTTCTTTGTTTCCCCTGCCGAATTTGATAGCTAGTTATAGTGGCGCGGATAGATGCTTTAAAACCCTCCCACCAAGCCCAGCTCGCTGTGTCATGGGGTGAGTTAAAATGAAAATAATCTTGGATAGCGGCCTTTATATCAACCTGAAAATCTTTTTGACCCAGTAGGGATCTATCAAAAAACCAAGCTCGGGGAGAATCGTCCCGCGCAGTGACACGTAATGATAAAGATATGGCAGCATGATCTGAAATATGGAGAGGATGAGTCCTAGTCGTGTCTACTTGAGAAATCAGTGCTTTGGAAATGAGAAAGAAATCTATTCTAGATTGGGAGTGATGGGGGGCAGAAAAGAAAGTGAACTCTAAGTCGGAGGGGTGAAGCAGCCTCCATATATCTACCAGCGCAAGATCTTGCATCAGAGCTGTAAGGGTAGCAAGACTCTTGGGTGGACTACTCGTTCTAGGCGGCTGTCTATCTATCAGAGGGTCTAACACTTGATTAAAATCACCGCCAAGTATTAATGGAGTATTGGCAGAGGCCTGTGCCAACTGCGCAATACTTGCATAGTAAGCAGGGTTGTCCACATTCGGGGCATAAATGCAAATACATGTAAATTCACTATCTCCAACCTTAAGATGTACTCGGGCCCATCTACCCTCCTTGTCAGCGCTAGTATCAATTACAGTAGCTTGCAAAGATTTCTTAACCAGAATGGCTACCCCGCACCGTTTGGAAACGGCGGGAGAATAGGCAGCCACCATGTAAGGCTTAACATTGAGTTTCAGTGTTTCAGCAGAGTTTAAGTGCGTTTCCTGAAGAAACGCTAAATCAGCATGCTCATGGCTAAGATAGCTAAGGATTTTCTTTCTTTTGATTGGACTATTAATGCCCTTTACGTTGAGTGATAAGATTTTACATAAAGCCATTCAGACAAGTTAAAAATTCTGAGCATGATAGCGCACATAATTTCACAATGTCCCTCATATTGACTGTATCTGGCTGTACATATGGCATAAAAGAAAATAAACTTAGATAATACAATGAAGCGCCCCACATTAAAAAAGAAAAACCGCAGCGCGGTAGAGAAGAAGCAGAACCCCAAAAATTACTGGCGACCATGTGTCTGCGGGGAGAAGCCCCAGAGAAGGCCGAAATTGAAAAAACACATAACCTGTAGGACTGTGCGTGCTCCGAATCCGACCGAGGCACACATCATGGAGGGATAGGAGACCACAAAACAAAGTCATAGAAAGAAAGAAAGAAAGTCCAGGTAGTCTCTGTGCTTAACTATGACCGCCGCATCGGGCCCTTCAAAATGGCGGACAGAGCCGGCAAATAAAAGTCCAAGTCGTTGGATTAGCGCATCTGCTCTGCTTCTTTGGAGTCTAAAAATGTTGATAGTAGATCAGGATCTTCGAATGTCCTGGTTTGGTTGTGGAGAGTCACTCGGAGCTTCGCGGGATACAACAGGCCAAAGCGAGCCTGTAGCTGTTGAAGTCGAGGGCGAAAA
The DNA here is from genome assembly GCA_033557465.1 of Ichthyophis bannanicus. Lineage (NCBI taxonomy): Eukaryota > Metazoa > Chordata > Amphibia > Gymnophiona > Ichthyophiidae > Ichthyophis > Ichthyophis bannanicus. Next base: position 52,038,033 of record CM066035.1, read on the forward strand.
GCAAGGAGTTTCTTTCGTCGGTCGACTGTAGGCTTTGCCAGATCAGGGAAGAAGGAGACTTTGTGACCTTCAAATTCCAAATGGATGGTTCGCCCGGGCAGCATTTAAAATTTGTTCCACTTGTTGATATCGTAGCAAGCGAAAGATAATAGGCCGGGGGGTCGTTCGGTTGAGCGCCATGTGGGTAGGAACACGGTGTGCACGATCGATTTCCAGTTCTTTATGAAAGGTGATCTTCAGCAAGGAGGGAAGAGTTTTGAGCAGGAATTCTCTCATATCTCCCGCTTCCACCCCCTCCGGTATTCCAATGAGCCTCACATTGTTGCGACGGGCTCGATTATTGCTATCTTCTAACTCCTTTTGAAGATTCTGTATCTGGCGCTCAGCCTTGTCCAGTGTGCCCAAGCGCACCGCGTGCGAGTCGAGGACCCCCGCCATATTGTCCTGCCGTAATGAGAGACTTTCAAGTCGGTCCTGGAGCACTCCAAAGTCTTCTCGCATGGCTCTAAGCGCTTCTCCATTGGACTGCACCAATTCCTTCACGCCGCGTATTTCCTCTAAAATCTCCAGGTGCATTTCGGGGTTCTCCCGAAATGGAACCATCTTCTGTGGGGAGGACACCTCTGTTTTGGAGCGTTTTCCGTGAGAAGAAGAAGGAGACCCGAAGTCCAAGCGCGCTGGTTTATGGGCCGCCATCCCCCCCGAGGTACCCCGGTCAGCCCGGAGCGAAATAGTAAGTTTGTATAGGTATTATGTCAGGATTCTAAGTAGGCCTCTCGGGAGCTTCAGCGCGAAGCGTCTTACCCGCTGGACATCAGGCTCCGCCCCCCCAGTAAACATGCCTCTTAATGAGTGTATGGATAAAGAAAGACAAAACAATTTCTACATTACTATAATCCAGTGACAACCGCCAGGCACATTAGGAACTCCTACAAACACTGCCCATTTGGAACCCATAGCAAACCCGCCGCATTGTAACAGCACTACCAGGACTCACAAAGCGCCAGACCCTACCTATCAAAAGGCAACACTGCAAATATTAAACCAATACATTTCAGAGAATAACAATACATGACCTACTGGGAAAGAAAACAAGTGGCAATGTCAAATAGGAATTACATAAACAGAATACCTCAGCTCAGTGCAGAACATAGACCATCACCAAACAAGGAATCACAATTTAGAAACAGGAAGACAATAATTAAACTGGGAACCCCAAAAGCCAAACTTGGAATGTACAACACTGTAGAAATAAAACTATAAATTAATTTCCTCTTGCACTAAACAAAGCGCAGACGTTAATGATGCACATTTCCCAGAGCTGACATATTCCAGTTAATAAATTCAAAATAAAGAGATATCTTTCTACCTTTTGTGCATTTTTTTTCAGTTGCAATTGCTCCAGCCACTTTCTTCTGGTTTCTTTGTGTCTTCTGCTAACTCTCCATCGTCTGCTGTCCATTTGTCCTTTAGAGTAGTTACTCACCTGTAACAGGTGTTCTCCAGGAGCAGCAGGAATCAGTCCTCACTTATGGGTGACGTCGGCGCCGACGGAGCCCTCGCGGAGCAATTTTCCCCAGCTTTCGAAGAAAGCCTTTGGGAATTGCAGCGCGCATGCGCGGTCCCCTTCCCGCCCAAGGGTGCCATCTTGCTCAGTCTGATGACATAGCGGAAAGACAGCAAAAAGTTAGCAAAAATATGCAATAAGAATGACTGCAACTCCAAGGGGAGGAGGGAGGGTAGTGAGGACTGATTCCTGCTGCTCCTGGAGAACACCTGTTCCAGGTGAGTAACTACTCTTTCTCCAGGACCAAGCAGGAAGTCAGTCCTCACTTATGGGACTCCTGAGCTTAAGGCTACCGGAGACCTCAAGCCGAAAAAATGAGCTCCCTCTAGCTCAACAGTACAGAAGGAAGGAATCTTCTCTGAATACGAATCCGGCCGGTAGCCCAACACCAGGGCCGGAGGGTAGGAGTTGCCTAAACCTCAAAGAGATTGTGGAGGACTGCCTGTCCGAAAGCACTGTCCCTGCGGGACTCCCTCTCCAGGCAGTAATGAGCCGCAAAAGTCTGGCTTGAAGACCAAGTAGCGGCCCGGCAGATGTCTGCCAATGGAACAGAGCGGAGATGAGCCACTGACGCAGCCTTCGCCCTGACACGGTGGGCCATGACTCGACTCTCTAAGGAGAGGCCGGCTGCCCCATAAGCCCAGGCGATACAGTCAGCTACCCAGATGGACAAAGTACGCTTGGGGACAGGAACCCCCAACCGATTGGGGTCAAAAGATACGAAAAGCTGGACAGCTTTTCTATGCTCTCGCGTACGGCCAAGGTAGAAGGATAAGGCCCTTCTACAGTCCAGGGTATGTAGGACAGTTTCAGCCCGGCTGGTATGCGGCCTGGGAAAGAAGGTCGGAAGAACCACCTCTTGATTGATATGAAAAGGAGAAACCACCTTTGGAAGAAACTTAGGGTGAGTCCTTAAGACTACCCTATTCTTGTAGAATCTAGTGTATGGGGGCTCCGATACTAGGGCCTGTAGTTCACTAACGCGCCTAGCGGAGGTAAGGGCTACCAAGAATAAAGTTTTCCAGGAAAGGAAACGAAGAGGGCAGGTAGCCATGGGTTCAAAAGGCAGACAGGTAAGCCTTTGCAAGACCACACTGAGATCCCAGTCAGGGGCTGGAGGGCGCAAAGGAGGCTTAAGCAGAAGGAGGCCTCTGAGAAAACGCACCACCACGGGGTGCGAGGAAAGAGGCTGGCCCTCCACCGGTGAATGATGTGCAGAGAGAGCACTGAGGTGGACTCTGACAGAGTTGGATTTGAAGCCTAGATCGGAAAGGTGAAGCAAGTATTGCAGTACCACCGATACTAAGCAGGAGAAAGGGTCCTCAGACCACTGAGAACACCAGATAGAGAAGCGACGCCATTTAAGGGCGTAAGATTTCCGGGTGGAAGGTCGTCGAGATGCTAGGACGACAGCTTCCACCTCCGGAGGTAGTAGGAGCGGAGCTAGGACTACCCTTTCAGCAGCCAGGCCATCAGATGAAGGGCCCGGAGGTTGAGGTGCAGGAGAGCACCCTGATCCTGGGTCAGGAGAGCGGGCTGAAACCCCAGAGGAAGAGGGGTGTCCACCGCCAGCTGTAGAAGTAGCGGGAACCAGGGTTGCCTCGGTCACCTGGGCGCTACCAGAATCACTGAGGCCTTGTCCTGGACAACTTTGAATAGCGTCCGGGACACAAGTGGCGTGGGAGGTAAGGCATACAGTAGGCCCGTGGACCACGAGATGAGGAAAGCATCTGGCGCTACTCTGAGAGGATGCGGGTGCCATGAGCAGAACCCGGGAAGCTGCCGGTTCAGAGGACTGGCAAAGAGATCCATGGTGGGGAGGCCCCACCGGCGGAAGATCTGCTGAACAACTACTGGGTTTAACCTCCATTCATGTGGCTGCAGAATCCTGCTCAGTTTGTCGGCCAGGCAATTTTCCTGCCCGGGCAGGTAAACAGCTTTGAGGAGGATGTCGTGGTCGACTGCCCAAGAGCACAGTCTCCGAGCCTCCTGGCACAGAAGGAGGGAGCCCGTGCCCCCCTGTTTGTTCACGTAGAACATGGAAACCTGATTGTCTGTCTGGACCAGTACAGACTGACGAGAAGTGAGGTGAGAGAAGGTCCGTAGAGCTAGGCGGATCGCCCGGAGCTCCAGGAAGTTTATTTGCTGAGCAGCCTCCCAAGGGGTCCACAGACCCTGAGCACATGACCCCTGGCAATGCGCTCCCCATCCCAGGAGAGAAGCATCTGTCGTTAGCACCTGGGAAGGTGGAGGAGACTTTTTGGTATCAGAAAGTACCTGGAATAAAAGCCGTGACCCCTCAGGTGGTGGGGCACTGGTTCCACAGCCTGTTCCTGAAGAAGACTTTCGAACTCCTGAAGGAGTGTCCCTGTGCAGAGGGGGTCTTGGAGGCTCCCCTGGAAAGTAGGAGGGAGGTACCTGGTGAAAATGCAAGAGATAGCCCTTTTGAACTACCTGAAGCACCCAAGAATCGGATGTTATGGCTGACCACCTGTGTGCAGTGGGCTTGGGGGCCTTCTGCCTATGGGACCCATTACCCTGTCCCTTAGCCTGCTGACCCTGATGGGGAGCTGCTGAGGCTTGATATGGTGGGTGGTGTTGTTTATAGGCAGACACCTTCCTCGGGTAAAAGGGCTTTTTCCCTGAGCCCTTCCTCTTTTGTGAAGGGGCAGAAGTCTTTCTGGACAGGCGAGTCCTGGTTAGAGTCTCGGACTCGAGTTCCGCCGCCTTTTCAGCCATGGGCTTGCCAAAGAGGTTTTCACCTCTGCAGGGAACATCGACCAACTTGTCCTGCACCCATGGCTCGAGGTCGGATGACCGAAGCCAAGCCTGACGGCGAGCACCGATGCCGGCTCTGGCCACTCGAGCCGATGCTTGGAAGCCATCGTAGGCTGCTCGAGAAACTTCGAGCACTCCCGAATACCAGTGGACAAGACCTGGAACCTCTGCAAAGGTTCCTCGGAGAGACCAGCAGAGACCCGGCAATTTCCTTCGCCAGGTCTCGGAGATACATGCCCATATAGAGCTGGTATGTCTGGACTCGATAAGCAAGCATAGAGCCCTGGAAGCACTCCCTACTGAGGGCATCCAGGTTCCGGGCCTCCTTACCTGGAGGCACCGAGGAGTGCATCTTTTGACTCTTGAGTCGATGCATGGCCGATTCCACCACCATGGAATGGTGCGGTAGTTGTGCCTTCTGGAACCCGGGGCTCTTGCGGACTCGATACATGGAATCGACCCGCTTGCTTAACACCGGCGTCGAAGCCGGGCTCTCCCACATGCGGAAGAGAAGCCTTTCTAGCATCGGAGGAACCGGTACAGTAAAGGCCTCCTTCGGGGGAGAGTCGTACTGGAGGGCCTCGAGCTCTTCGGCTCGAGGCTCGTCCTCCGGATCCGCGGGGAAGGCCAAAGCCTTGGCCATATCCCTCACGAAATCGGAGAACCGGGTATCCTCCGGGGGGGACCGTCTGCGAGGCTCCGACTCGGGCGAGTCAGAGGGGATGCACCGAGTTTGAAAAGAACCGAGTGACTCGTCCTCCTCCGTGTCCCAGCCCGACTCCTCCGTGGAGGAATCGAGTGGCTCCTTGCGGGCGAGTGCCGAGGACTTCCGCCCCGACGCCGAGGCCGGCGTCGACGACCTCGGTCCCGAACGGGAGGCCGAGGGAGATCTTGGCCGAGGATCGACTCGAGCTCGAATGGACTCGAGGATCGACTCGGCCCCGGGGTCGACTTGGACGTCGACGTCCCGGTGGTCAGGGCAGATGCACCGGTGAGGCCAGTCATCAATGCCCGCTGCTGGTCCATGAAGGCAGTAAAACTGCTCTCCAAGGCCGTCAATCTGAGTCCAAACTCAGAAGACCCAGCAGCCCACGACTTGGGCCCCGACGGCGTCGGGCCCGACGTCGGCTCCTTCGGAGGTGAGTCCACGAGGACTACAGGACTCACGTGTCCAGGAGACTCCACTTCGAGACGAGGATGCTTTGAGGGGCCTCTCCGCCTCCGAGGACCCGGAGCGGCTGATGGGGCTATGCGACCTGGCCCTCGAGGGACCAGGAGCGTCCTCCGACGCCGCCATCGTGGGTTTCTCCTTCCGACGATGTTCCCGGGCGGGAGACCCCCGCTCAGAGGAACTCCGACGATGCTTGGTGCCGGAGTCACGAGACGTCGAAGTCTCTGACGAGGTCCGGGCCCGACCGGACGCGGAGTCAGAGAAGATTCGCTCCTTTTGAGACTGCCGACTCCTCAACACCTGCGAGGACATTTAGTTGCACGGACCACAAATCATTGAGTCCGAGGCAACGGAGGCAGCAGTCATGTGTGTCAGTGAGAGACATAAGTCTTGTACAGCAATCACACTTTTTAAACCCGCTGGCAGCCATCGGGGAAAAAGGGGCCCCGGCGAGGTCAAAAGACCGTGCTGCCAGAGAAAAAGAAAAAAGTGGCGGGAACGCCAGTCACGAAGAACAAAAATCGAAAAATAGTGAATGGACTCGATATCGGAGTATCGAGGCCGGGCGGGAAAAGGACACGGCATCGAACCGAGAAAAACAAACCGAAAAAAATCAACTTTTTCTGCGGCGATCACAAACTACGTCTGTAGGGCTCCGTGGAAAAAAGAAGACTGAGCAAGATGGCACCCTTGGGCGGGAAGGGGACCCCGCATGCGCGCTGCAATTCCCAAAGGCTTTCTTCGAAAGCTGGGGAAAATTGCTCTGCGAGGGCTCCGTCGGCGCCGACGTCATCCATAAGTGAGGACTGACTTCCTGCTTGGTCCCGGAGAACTTTTCGCTACTAGTTTTTTTCCATTCTCTCTCTACATCTGCTTTAACATACTAATCTTTCTCCTTTTGCTCTTTCCTCATTCCTATTTCATCCTCTCAAATTTTACCCCTCCATCCTCAATCCCCACTTACTCTCCCAATACCCTGCCAACTGTAGATTTTTCTTCCCTCCCACACAAAATATTTTTCTCCTCTCCATTTCACTCTCCCAGCCCCATCCCATTCTAATCCTCCCCCAACATCAGCTCCCTTCTAGTTCCAGCCCCGCCCAGCATCCGCTCCCTTCTAGTCCCCGCATCAGCTCATTTCCAGTCCTAGCCCCCCATCAGCCCAGTCCTAGCTCCCCTATCCATTTCCAGTCCTATCCGAGTCCCTCCATCAGCTCACTTCCAATCCCAGCCCCCCATCAGCCCATTTCTAGTCCTTTCCTAGCCCCACCATCAGCCCATGTCAAATCCTAGCTCCCCTCCACTCAGCCCATTTCCAATCCAAGCCCCCATGAGCCTACTTCCAGTTCTAACCCCTCCATGAGTCCATTTCAATACAAGCCCCTACCACAGCCCATTTCCAAACTTAGCTCCCCCAACACCCAATTTTCAGTCCTATCCTAGCCCCTCCATCAGCCCATTTGCTGTCCTAGCTCCCCCCACTCAGCCCATTACCAGTCCTAGATCCCTCCCCTCACCGCCCATTTCCATTCCAAGCCCCCCCATCAGCTATTTGCAATTCAAGCCTCCCCTTCCACTCAGCCCATTTCCAGTCCTAGCAACCCCCCCAATCCATTACCAGTCCTAGCCCCCCCATAGCCCATTACCAGTCCTATGCCCCCCATCAGCCCACTTCCAGTCCTAACCCCATCACCCCATTTTCAGTCTTAGCCCCCCCATAGCCCATTACCAGTCCTAACTCCCCCATCAGCCCACCTCAAATCCTAACCCCCTCATCAGCCCACTTTCAGTCCTAACCCCCCATTACCCGATTTTCAATCTAACCCCCCATAGCTCATTACCAGTCCTAACCCCCCCCCCATCAGCCTACAGCCCATTACCAGTCCTAACCCCCTTCCCCCCCATCAGCCCAGGGAAAATGTAAAATTTAAAAAAAAAGCTGGCTGCTGCCGCTGCCGCCTTGGCAGCGGCAGAATCGAGTGTCCCACGGGGCTCCCCCCTGCCCGGCAGAGCTCTCCCTCCCTGCATCACTCCCCTCCATGCCGGCTTTCAGAGCTGCAAAGACAGTTTCTCCCTCGCGGCTCTGTTAAGCTCGCCGGCGCTGATGGGAAACAGGCATTTCCTGTTTCCTATCAGCCCCGGCGGGTTTAACAGAGCCACAAAAGCAAAACTCTCCCTTCGCAGCTCTGAAGCCGGCGCCGAAGGGACTAATGCAGGGAGAGAGGACTCTGCCGGGCGGGGGGGGGGGGCCGCGGGACACTCGATTCTGCCACTGCCACGGTGGCAGCAGCAGCCAGCTTTTTTTTTTTTAAATATACTTGTAATGCAGAATGTTGTTTGCACGGGGCCCCCTGAAACGCGGGGCCCAGTGCAAAAAACATTCTTGCTCAATGGACGTTCATTAATTTATAGACTTCTATCATATCTCCCCTCAGCCATCTCTTTTCCAGGTTGAAGAGCCCTAACCTTTTTAGCCTCTCTTCATAGGGGCATCCTTCCATCCTCTTTACCATTTTAGTGGTTCTTCTCTGAACTTTTTCTAATAACGCTATATCCTTTTTAAGATACGGTGACCAGAATTGCACACAATATTCAAGGTGCAGTCGCACCATGAAACAATATAGAGGCATTATAATATCCTTTGTTTTATTTTCCATTCCTTTCCTTATGATACTTAGCATTCTATTTGCTCTCTTGGCCGCCGCTGCACACTGGGCAGAGTGTTTTAACATGTTATCCACAATGATGCCTAAATCTTTTTCCTGGGTGGTAGTTCCTAATGTGGAACCTTGCATCGTGTAACCATAATGTGGGTTGTTCTTCCCTAGGTGCATAACTTTGCACTTGTCCACATTAAATTTCATCTTCCATTTTGATGCCCAGTCTTCCAATTTATCAAGATCCTCTTGCAAATTTCCACAATCCTCATGGGTTTTAACAACTTTAAATAGTTTTGTGTCATCTGCAAATTTGATAACCTCACTCGTTATTCCCTTTTCCAGGTCATTTATGAATATGCCAAAAAGCAGCGGACCCAACATAGATCCCTGGGGTACACCACTATTCACTGTTCTCCATTGGGAAAACTGGCCATTTAGCCCTACCCTTTGCTTTCTATCTTTTAACCAGTTCCTGATCCACAATAGTACACTGCCTGCTATCCCATGACTAGTTTTGCCAAAAGTCTCTGATGAGGGACTTTGTCAAAGGCTTTCTGAAAGTCCAAATACAGTATATCAACTGACTCACCTTTGTCTACCTGTTTATTCATACCTTCAAAAAAACATAACAGATTAGTAAGACAATATCTTTCTTGTCTAAAGCCATGTTGTCTGTCTCCCATTAGGCCATGACTATTGTCACCAGGTCAGCCCTCCGCCTAGAACTAAGAGGGCTGGTCTGCCATGATGTCCTTTAATCAGAAAGTGAGACCACACCTTTCTGCTTTCGCAATGTCTCTTGGGAGTTGTAGTCCCGTTTTAAACCTCTGATAAAGGAATAGTTATGAGTCGAGTGTTTAAGGCAAAATGACAAGAAATTTATTCCCCTCACATTAGGACTTAGTGTAGAACAAAATAGGAGAGTGTCCAGGTGTTTGCTCAAGGATTATTTACAACAAAATAATGTAACTGCTTTTCACACTCTGGCTCCAAAACGTGCTGTGCCTTTTCTAAGTAACAAAGATGGGAAAACCAAACAGCTTCTTTTGGCAAAGTAAAATAACTTCTTTTCCTTTGCTTTTTTTTCACAATTCTTTAACTCAAAGACTTAACACAGTGACTCAATATCATCGGCTAAGCAAAGCGTGCAATCCATTGGAACTTCAGCTATATCATTAACATTACAGTCCGTTTGCATATCTTCCAGCTCAGGATTTTCTGAGCTTGGCTGCCAGCTGTTACTACTGTGTTTAAGGTAACCTCCCTCTGCAAACGTGGGTGCTTCCCCTGTATACAATTCTATACAGCAAGGGTTTGAAATACCTGTGGCTTTGGAGCTTCTTCTCTGGCTCTCATCTAGTTCCTTCCAGTTATAAGGAAATGCTCTGTGACTCTCCGTTTGTAATTCCTGACTAGAGCCACCCCCTGGCTCTCTGTTCCAGGCAGAGCTTCTTAACCTCCCTGCTTTGGTGCTAGGTCTCCACTTGTGCAAATTCTGAAGCCTTTCCTCAGGCAGTAAGGACTAAAGGGCTCCCTGTTCTCTCTGCCCAGGCTGGTTCCTGGCAACAAGCTGTGCCTTCCCACCTTCTAGTCTGCCGGCTTTTCTCCTAGAACTGCAAGTAGGTTCTTTGCCAAATCTCCCATTCTATAGGGTTCCTGAGCCTCTCCAACCACGTCTCCCAGGAGCTCTTTCCTCTTGCTCCGTCTCTGGCTTCCTTCCTTGCTTCTCTTGTTGTCCTCACTGCCCCTCCTTTGCTCCCAACCAGCATTTATATTTCTGTTCCCTGAGGCTTGGCTCTGCCTTTCTGACTAGGTGTGAGTGATCAAGCTCCAGGCTTGCTGCTATGTCAGAGCTTGAGCATGTCAGCTCAGTTCCTATCTCCCTCTGTTTGTATTTCTCTTGTAAACAGTGAGCTATGTGTGCTGGCTGTCAGTTTTAAAGGTAACCTTTTCCTTTCTATTTCCATGGGCTCCATAGGGGCTTCTACATCACACTATCTACATGCTGAGAAATTTTGTTCTTTATGATGGTTTCTACCATTTTCCCCGGTACTGACGTCAGGCTCACTGGTCTGTAGTTTCCCGATTCACCCCTGGAACCCTTTATAAAAATTGGCGTTACATTGGTGATCCTCCAATCTTTCGGTATTACAGATGATTTTAATGATAGTTCACAGATTACTAATAGCAGGTATGCAATCTCATATTTCAGTTTTTTCAACACCCTTGGATGTATACCATCCTGTCCAGGTGATTTGCTACTCTTCAGTTTATCAAATAGTTGTAATACATCTTCCTGGTGTAGCGATATTTCTTTCAATTCTTCTGCAGTATCACCTTTAAATACCACTTCAGTCATAGGTAACATCCCTACATCTTCTCAGTAAAGACCGAAGCAAAGAATTCATTCAATCTCTTCGCTGCCCCTTTTACCCCTTTATCATCTAATGGACCAACTGACTCTCTCACAGTTTTTTTTTTTTGCTATGATTGTACTTGAAAAACTCTTTATTATGCGTTTTTGCTTCCACAGCAAGTTTCTTCTCAAATTCTCTTTTTGCCTGCCTTATCAATGCCTTCGATTTATCTTGCTAGTTCTTGTGCTGTTTCCAGTTTTCGTCATTGAGCACTTTTTTCCATTTCCTGAAAGATGCTTTTTTGGCAACAACAGCCTTTCTGACCTCACCTTTAAACCATGCTGGCAGTTTTTTGGACTTCCTTCCACTTTTCTTAAAGTGTGGAATACAGCTGGAACAACACCCAAGCTTGATGTAAGTCTTTAACGTTTGCAACTGCTCCTTTTAGTTTTTTCTTAACTATTTTCCTCATTTTAGCATAGTCTCCCTTTTGAAAGTTAAAAGGTAGTACTGTGGATTTCCTTACCATCCCTCCTCCATTAATTAAATCAAACACGATCATGCTATGATCACTATTGCCAAGTGGCCCCAACAGCCTTATCTGTTGCACCAGATCTGGTGTTCCACTAAGGACTAGGTCCAAAATGGCTTCCCCTCTGGTCGGTTCATGAACCAGCTGCTCCAAAGAAGCAGTCATTTATTTCATCTAGAAACTTTATCTCCCTAGCATGTCCTGCCGTGACACTGACTCAGTCAATACCAGGGTAATTGAAATCACCCATTACTGTGCTGTAACTTTTGTTAGCTTCCTTGATTTCTTTGAGCATTACATCATCCATTTGTTCATTCTGGCCAGGCGGTCGATAGTACACCCCCACCGCCATCGCTTTCCCCTTTTTACATGGAATTTCAATCCATAAAGATTCTACAGCAAATTTTGTTTCCTGCAAAACTTTAATCCTTTCTGACTCAATGCCCTCTCTAACATAGAGCGCAACCCCTCCACCAATTTGATCAGCTCTATCATTACGATATAGTTTGTACCCAGGTATCACAGTGTCCCACTGGTTGTCCTCCTTCCACCATGTCTCTGAGATTCCAATCATATCTAACCTCTCATTTAGTGTTATATATTTTAACTCTCTCATCTTAGTTTTTAGAATTCTAGCATTTGCATACAAGCATTTTAGAGACTGTAATTTATTCATATTAATCTGGCTATTGGTAGGCATGGGTAATTTGGAATCTTTAAGCTCTGTCTGCTCCATACTCAAGGACATTTGGGCTACTTTACTCTTTTTTGGAACCTCTCTGGTTTTGGTAGTATCCTTCAAGGATACATTTTCTGAACCATGTGCTCTTGGGCGACTGTCAGCTTTCCCCTATTATCTAGTTTAAAAGCTGCTCTATCTCCTTTTAAAGGTTAATGCCAGCAGCCTGGTTCCATCCCGGTTAAGGTGAAGCCCATCCCTTCGGAAGAGCCCCTCCTTTCCCCAGAATGTTCTCCAGTTCCTAACAAATCCAAAACCCTTATCCTTGCATCATTGTCTCACCCACGCATTGAGACTCTGGAGCTCTGCCTGCCTTTTGGGTCCTGCAAATTGTGATGGACTGTGCACTATTACAATGACTGAATGAGTGGATTGGTGACATACAGACAATCCTTGAGTTGACCCGTGGCTTGGGTCCACTGAGTCCTCAGAGCCCACTGAGCCTGCCTCATATGGAGGCATGCCAAGAGTGTGATATGCAAGGTGGAAGCCATGTGGCCTAATACGGTCAACATCCTGTGAGCTGTTACCTGCTGACTTAATTGAGTCTCCCACACTAGTGCTGTCAATCCGTGAAGTCGGTCGTGCGGGAAGAAGGCTCTTGCCTGAGTCATGCCAAACAGGGCTCCTATGAATGCTAACTGCTGGGTGTGTTGAAAGTAGGATTTGGGTAATTTATAACAAACTCAACACCTGAATGGTCAACTGTGTTGATTCTTGAACCCCTTCCTGAGTGATTGATCAATCAGTCATCCAAGTAGGGGAAAACAAATACTCCCAGCATCCAGAGGTAAACTGCTACTATTGCGAGGCATTTTGTGAACATGTGGGGTGCTGAGGCTAGGCCAAAGGGAAGCACTCGATACTGGAAGTGCTGTTCCCCCAGGATGGATCTGAGATACATCCCGCTCACAGGTGGTATGTGGGTATATGCATCCTTCAGATCCAGGGAACATAGCCAGTCTCCTTTTTGAAGATAAGAATGCAAGATATCCAGAGAAATCATTGTGAATTTTTCTCTTACCAAGTTTGTGTTCATATTTCTTAGGTCTAGGATGGGACAGTATAGCATAGTTACTGACCTGCCGACGATACCCATATGTGAAGACTACATTCCTGCTTGTTCCTGGAGATCCTCTTTTTTTCTTGGGAATCAGGAAGTATTTGGAATCAAATCCTTGCCCTCAGTGCTCCGGTGGCATGAGTTCGATCATGTAGTAGTAGTAGTAGAGATGGCGGCCTTTATCTTTCGGGAGTGGGGCACTCCTTGGATAGATCTTTTCCTCACTCTGCAGAATACCCAGGTGGACCAAGGTAAGATCCAGGGTAAGATCACACAACAGACTAGCCTCCCTCCCCCCAGTATAGGAGTCTCAATGCATATCCTCCAATATCCCTCATTGCAAAAACCCTCTTAAAGCCCAAAACAGATAGAGACATGATGATTCTTATCATATCCTACTGGCCCAGACAGCCTTGGTTTCCTCTCCTCCTACAGCTCTCTAGTCAGGAACCACTCCGGCAGGGCCATGTGCTGGATCTTATTTCACAAGAAGAAGGGATGATGTTACATCCCAAAATCTAGTCCTTGACCTTCATGGCATGGATGTTGAGAGGCTGATGTTGTCCAAGCTCAGCCTGCCAGCCGGTGTAACTGATGTCCTTTTGGCATCCGGGAGGGCCTTAAAGAGAGAGTCTTATTCCTGTAAATGGAGGAGATTTGCTGTCTGGTGTGAGGGCCAGGCCCTATATCCTTTCATCTGTCCCACATAAAAAAATGCTGAAGTATCTTCTACACCTCTCTGAGTGGACTTGTCTAACTTTGTCAGGGTCCACCTCAGTACTATTGGAGCTTATCATCGGTATAGAAGGAAAGTCCATCTTGGTACAGTCTTTAGTTGTTCGCTTCATACTGGGGTTGCTTCTCTTGCAGCTTCCCTACAAACATCCTACAGTGTCTTGGGACTTTAGTGTGGTTCTTGCACAGCTGATGAAAGCTCCCTTTTAGCCACTCAATTCCTGCCACCTAACGTATTTGACCAGGAAAGTATTGTTTTTGGTGTTGGTCACTTCAGCATGCAGAGTGAATGAGCTTCAGGCTTTCATAGTTCATCCACCTTACACCAAATTCCATCATAATAGAGTGGTCCTACTCATCCTAAATTCCTTCCAAAAGTGGTATCGGATTTCCATCTTAATCAGTCATTCAATCAACATTTTTCCCAAGCCTCATGCCCACAAAGGGGAAGCTGCATTGCACATGTTAGACTGCAAATGAGCCTTAGCCTTCTACTTGGACAAAAGCCCATAGAAAGTCCATCCAGCTTTTTGTTCCTTTTGACCCCAGTAAGCTAGGAGCTGCCATTTCCAAACGCTCTCTTGCAGTTTGGCTAGCAGACTGCTTCTTTTTTGCTTATGCCCAAGCAGGCCTGAGCCTTGATGGTCATGTCACAATTCAAAATGTCAGAGCTATGGCTGCGTCGATGGCCAACTTCCGCTTGGTCTCCATGGAAGAGATCTGCAGCATGGTCTTTTGTCCACACATTCATATCTCAGTACTGCCTGGACAGGGATTCACAACACAAAAGCAATTTCGGTCAATCTGTACTTCAAAATCTGTTTGGGGATTTGAATCCAACTCCATCCCCCCTAGGCCCATTCTATTCTGTTCTCTATCTTGGGTTCCTAAGGCCTTTTGCCATTAAGCAGATAAATTGTTGCCCTGGTTGGGCTTGTCTGTATGCTCATCTGCTTTTTGGTAGCCTGTACCTAGGGAGTCTCATATGTGAGGACTTCATTCCTGCTTGTCCATGGAGAAAAATTAGTTTTCTCACCTATAGCAGGTATTCTCCATGACAGCAGGAATCAGTTCTCACAACCCTCCCATCTCCCCTAGGAGTTGTATTCTATTATGGCTATAGTAACAGATTAGTTCAAGATGGCACTGCAGCGGCAGGTGGGAAGAGTTTGCGCAGTCAAGGTGGAACCTCCCAAAATCTTCCAGTAGTAGCTGGGGAGAATTCCCACATGGGTGCTGTAGGATGATGTTACCCATACTTGAGGACTTATTCTTGCTGCCCATGGAGAACACCTGCTACAGGTGAGTAACTACCTTTTATCAGCTGTATCCACAGACAGGTACTGCCCATGCAATGTGGGGCCTGCACAGATACAGTGGAGGTGGAGACATCAACACACCAGGGGACAGAGGCGGCAGCGCAATGTGCAGCAGCAACAGCAGCCATTGGCCCAGTGCGAGAGGCATAGTTACTGTACTCCACGGATATACAGACCAAGGGTAACGTACTTGCAGCTGTTGGAGGAGGAGGTATACCAACACTACTGGCTGGACAGTTCCACCATAACAGAGCTGTATGGGATGCAGTGCATGGTGCCAGCCACCGCCCAAAGCCATGCTCTGCCAGTGGCTCTGAAGGTGACCACTGTACTGGGGTTCTTGGCCACAAGAAGTTTCCAGCATGTGAAGGATGCTACCACTGGCATCACCCAATCCAACATCACCTTCCCCTCCATGCCTGAGCAAAGACAGGAGACTATGCAGGCATTAAATGATATAGCTGGCTTCCCATCTGTCATTGGTATCATAGACTGCACACATGGTGCACTGAAGCCATCATGGCAGGACCAGAGGGCATTCCAAAACCACCACAATTACAACTTCATAAATATACAAGTTGTAGTCAATGCCCACATGCTCATCACTGACGTATGTGCCCGTTTCCCGGGCTCCTGCCACGATGCCTTCATCCTGTCGCAGTTTTAGAACTGAAAGACATTCATAAAAAGCTGATTCGGGCTAATCTACATGGGTCAGCTATGGCACAATACCTAAAGTCTTCCATAGTCCCGAGAGGTTTACGGATTATCAAACCTCCGAAGCAATTTACGGATGACCCAGATTTTGTGGCCAAATGGGACGCCATATTAACAAAATGCAGTGTAGATTTAATCGCCTTGTTATTGGAACGGTCTTTGCAAGAACAGGAACATCTTACGGCCCAAGCGGCTGATTTTAAAACTAAAATACTGACAACTTTGGAACCACAAAGTTTTCAGACCCAATGGGCTGAAATTGACAAGCAGCTTCTTTCCTTCCGGGATCATGTTAAGGGGCTAAAGATCAGTAAATTTAAACGTGATAAAAGCGATTATGACAACAACTGCATCTATAAATGGCCATCTCGTAATATGGGCTCTCGCACCAAAAAGGTTACTTTTGCTGAAAGTTCGGATACTGCTTCTGACACTGATTCGACGGGGTCAGAAGCAGTTCGTCCAGGTGTTAACCGTCCAGACAACAATATTCATCTGGTGCCTCAAGGGGAAACTCGTCCCGAAGCCGTCAACCTCGAGGTTCTAGCCATCAGGATTTTCTCGAGGGTCCGGACACCAGATCCAGGACCAGGAGTCGTCTGTTATAAATCTCTCTGGAAAGGTTCTTACTAAAGATCAGTTATTTGTTTTAGAACTTGGACTGTCCTATGTTCCTTCATCCCGTTATGATAGTTTTGCGGTGAGCGTGGCACTTCACCATTTTTTTCGCAAACTACGGGTAATTCATCATTTTTCCATGAGCACAGCTGACTCACGAGCACCTTTGGTTAAAAATCCTTCTCGTTGGTTACCATCGGGCCCAACGGAAGCAGCCATTTCCACCTATCAGGATTTAGTTCTGAATAGTGTTTCTCAACTTGAGTCAACTCACACTTTTCCACATAGCAATTTATCTCGTAACCATTTCCTGGCCATCAAGGAATTATCCACATCTACACTAGTTATTCGACGGGCAGGATAAGGGGGGAGTAGGGTTGCCAACTGGCTCCAGATGCGCCCGACAGGTTTAATCCAGTCCTGGGTTTACCTCATTGCATGCAGGGATATGTAGTTCTGATTTCTCCATTGCACTCCATAAGAAAAGGAAAACTACAAGTAACTGCATGCAGTGGGGTAAACCCAGGACTGGAGCAAGCCTGTCGGGCGCATCTGGAGTCAGTTGGCAACCCTAGGGGGGAGCTACGGTGGTAATGTCACAGGAGCAATATGAGTCAGAGATGCTTTTGCATCTTGGCAATTGAAAATACTACCTTCCTATTTCAGACCCGACGCCTGACCTTCTAAATAAGATAAGTGATCTTGTTGCTCAGGCTTTTTTGAACAACTGGCTTATCAAGCAGGAATCTGATTTTCTTGTGAATCGATTCCCCAAGACACCAACCTTTTATTTATTTATTTATTTATTTACTGCACATTTATATACCGCTACTTCCAGCGATCAGCAGCGGTTTGATTCATGTTCTGGGATTGTCAATCAAGACTGGGGGGGGTGGTATGTACAAATAACTGGGGTCACAGCACACATGGTTAGCGTCTTAGGGGGTGACTTATACATTCTTACATCTATATATACATATTTACATAATTATACATATAGCAGTTTTGAATACTCTCTCAGTTGATGGTCATAGCTGATTGTAATGACATCGAAATAGGTGAGTTTTTAGCTCCTTCCTGAATTTGGTGATGTCCTTGATTAAACGCAGCTCACACGGGAGGTGATTCCAGAGAGTTGGTGCAGAGAATGAGAACGCTCTACGACTCGTACTTGTTTTCACTGTTCTGAAGTTGGTGGGGACTTGTAGGTTGCCTGAGTTGATAGTTCTTCTGTCCCTATTTGTAGGTTGCGTGCTGATTAGTGATGATAGGAATGATGGGGATATGTTGTTTATTAGTTTGAAGGTGGTCACCAACATCTTGTATTGTATCCTAGCTGCAATTGGGAGCCAATGTAGCTCTATCAGGATGGGGGTAATGTGTTCAGTAATGCCTGTTCCCATTATGATCCTGGCCGTCACGTTTTGGGCCATCTGAAGTATATTTAGTGATTTTTTAGGCAGACCTTGAAGGATGGCATTACAGTAGTCTAGGTGTGGCATTATGAGGGCTTGTGCTACTGACCGAAAATCACTGGGCTCAAGTATTTTCCGTAGTGGTTGTATCACTCTAAGTTTATGGAAGATGGCTTTATTTGTTTTGCGTAGGTGTGTCTCCATTTTCAGGTTGCAGTCGAGTGTTACTCCGAGATATTTGATTTCCTTCTTCGTGCTATACGTGTTGTTGCAGAGGGTGATTGTGGGAGGGGGGTTGAAGTTTGGTTTGCTGGATATATACATGACTTCTGTTTTCTTATGGTTAATTGCCATGTTGTTGTTTTGTAGCCATCTTAACATCTCCTCCAGACAATTTTCGAGCGGAGTATAATGAGGGTCCTCGGTATCTAGTTGCGTTTTACTTAGTTCCGAATGTCCACAAATCTCTGCTCCATCCCAATGGACGCCCGATTGTGTCCTGTCGAAATTCAATTCTGTAGCCGCTTTCACAGTTTTGTGACATATTTTTGCAGTCTCTTGCGAGCACTGTAGTGTCTTACCTCAGGGACACTGGTGATTTTTTGAATCACCTAGCCTCCTGCACAGAATTTTCTACTTGCACTTATCTAGTGACACTGGATGTGCAAGCTCTTTATACTAACATCGATCAACATGAGGTATTAGCAAAACTGGCATCGTGTCCCCTGCCATTACCGGAACGTGTTCCCAGGCAATTTATTTTGGATCTATTGGACTTAGTTTTGAACCATAATTACTTTGTTTATCAGCAGCAACATTATCTCCAAATTTACGGGATTGCCATGGGTGCTACGGTGGCGCCATCGATAGCAACACTCTACATGGGGTGGTTTGAAGAACAATTTATTTACCCTCACCCCTTATATGTATATATTCCTTTCTGGCAGCGCTTCCTCGATGACATCTTTTTTGTCTGGACTGGCACAAGGGAACTTTTGGATGAGTTTCTTTGCTCTCTGAATTCCCATAAAGACAACATACAGTTTACAGCTCAAATTGAGACTCAAAGGATTCAATTTTTGGACATTACAGTAGAACTCACAGAACAAGGCTTTGTTACATCTTTATATCGCAAAGCTGTTCAACGGAATACCCTCCTACGTTTTGACAGCTTTCACCCGCCCTCTTTAAAACGTGGACTGCCATTCGGTCAATTTCTACGTCTTCGCAGAAATTGTACTCGTTTGGTGGATTTCAAAGCACATGCCTGTGATTTAAGCTCTCGATTACTGGCGCGAGGCTATCCACCACAAGTAGTGCGAACGGCTTACAGAAGAGCTTGCCACATTCATAGAGAATGGCTTTTACAGGGCTCTCCTTCCACATCTTCAGCTGATGATATTACAGCAGTTTTTCCCTACATGAAAGGTTCATCTAAAGTTGTGGGAATCTTGCATCAATACTGGCCTATTTTGGGTCTGCATTCTTGCTTCCGGAAGAAATTACAGATAGCATATTCTAGACAATCGAATTTACGTGATAGGATATTTTTTGACATATTCATAAATGACCTGGAAAGTGGAACAACGAGTGAGGTTATCAAATTTGCAGATGACACAAAACTATTTAAAGTTGTTAAAACCCAAGAGGATTGTGGAAAATTGCAAGAGGATCTTGATAAATTGGAAGACTGGGCATTAAAATGGCAGATGAAATTTAATGTGGACAAGTGCAAAGTTATGCACCTAGGGAAGAACAACCCAAACTATGGTTACACGATGCAAGGTTCCACTTTAGGAACCACCACACAGGAAAAAGATTTAGGCGTCATTGTGGATAACATGTTAAAACCCTCGGCCCAGTGTGCAGCGACAGCCAAGAGAGCAAATAGAATGCTTGGTATGATAAGGAAAGGAATGGAAAATAAAACAAAAGATATTATAATGCCTCTATATCGTTCCATGGTGAGACCGCACCTTGAATATTGTGTGCAATTCTGGTCGCCGTATCTTAAAAAGGATATAGCGTTATTAGAAAAGGTTCAGAGAAGAGCCACCAAAATGGTAAAGGGGATGGAAGGATACTCCTATGAAGAAAGGCTAAAAAGGTTAGGGCTCTTTAACCTGGAAAAGAGACGGCTGAGGGGAGATATGCTAGAAGTCTATAAATTAATGGAGTGGAACGGGTTAACGTAGATCGATTGTTTACGTTATCAGAATATAGACAGACTAGGGGACATGCAATGAAGCTACAGGGTAAACTATTTAAGACTAATAAAAGAAAATATTTTTTCACTCAACGTGTAATCAAACTCTGGAATTTGTTACCGGAGGATGTAGTAAAGGCTGTTAGTGTAGCTGGGTTTAAAAAAGGTTTGGACAAGTTCCTGGAGGAAAAGTCCATAAACCATTATTAAGAAGGGACCCAGGATATCAATGCTTGACCCAGTACAAGCATTGTGGAACCTGTATCTTTTGGGGAAACTGCTAGGTACGTATGACCTAGATTGGCCACTGTTGGAAACAGGATACTGGGCTTGATGGACCTTGGTCTGACCCAGTATGGCATATCTTATGTTCTTATGCACACTACTGCAGCCCTTGATCGCCCTGAGACCTTTCATGATATAGCAGGACATTTTCCATGTGGCAATTGTAATTATTGTTCCAATACTATTTCAGGTTCATCTTGGCTCGATGTTCACACTCATACCGTCTATCGAGCCCGTTGGAACACTAGCTGCACCTCATCTTTTGTGGTATACCTTATCATTTGTCCATGTACCCTGTATTATGTGGGACGGACTTCCCGGCCATTTAAGGTTAGATTAGGGGAACATGCTTCCAGGCTACGTACGGGAGTACTAACAGCACCACTTGTGGAACATTGTAGATCCAATTCTCATACTTTTGACATGCTTACCTGGCGGGTTTTGGATTTCGTATCTTTGAACCCTCGGGGGGGCAACCGTCTACAGGCTTTACAATATCGTGAACAACGGTGGATATATCGCCTAAATAAGGTTTCTCCACGTGGTCTGAATCAACAACTGGACTGGCATACGATTATATAATTGCATCATCTCATCACTTTCGGATCTAAAGGGGCGGTCTTAATGTGGTGACCCCTCCCCTTGTAGCTCTGATTGGTTCTCCGTGATGCTTTCTTTCCCAGCTGAAGGTAATCAGCTGTGTATGCGTTGTTGACGCCGTGCTATAAAACCAGTTTTACAAAGCAACAGTTCACAGTATATGGGCTGCCGAGCAATGCCTTTGACCTGATGCAGGGGTACTACTGTCATTACCCCGAAACGTGCCACGTCGTGACTTCTTGCATTGCTGACTGGATAAGAAATCTTCTTTCAGTTAAGTGAAGTACTGATTTTAACATATTGTTTAATAAAATGGAAAACGCCACAGCGGTGTGAGGATTTTTCCTCTCGACTGAGCTGGCTGTTCCGACAAAAAACGTTTTTTGCTTTGTTCACTGGTATTTTCAATCCCGGTTTGATTTTTTTGGATTGCAGTTTGGCCTGGGACAAGCTGCAGCCACAGGATATCTTGGAAATGCATGGTTGTTTGGTAAGTGGAGACAGCTATGAGCAATTGTGATAAAACTGTGAATCATGCAGATATGTGAGGAGGCACCCTAAGCCATTGTCCTGAGACGATCAACTTGGTCCCTGGGCAAGAAAGTCTTCGACTGGAGAATGTCAATCCTTGCCCCAATGAACTCCAAACACTGCATCGGGAGGAGGTGAGACTTGGTGTAGTTTATGACAAAGCCCAAGTGTTGCAGAACCTGGATGGTGCATGTGGTGGCCTGCTGCACCTCTGAGGCCATGCCCTCCTCTATGAGCAAGTCGTCCAGGTAGGGAAAGACGAAGAACCCCCTGGAGCCAGAGGAAGGAGGCCACCACCACCAGGCATTTTGTGAAAACTCTTGGGGCAAAGGCTAGGCCAAAGAGGAGCACCCTGTATTGAAAATGCCTGCCCCCCACTAAGAACCACAGGTACCTCCTGTGGTTGGGGTGGATGAGGATGTGGGTATAAGCATCCTTGAGGTCTAAGGAGCATAGTCAGTCTCCCTGCTGGAGGCATGGCAGCAATGTTCCAAGGGACAGCAACTTGAACTTCTCCCTCACTAGGAATTTGCTGAGGTTGCATAGGTCAAGGATGGGCCTTTGGCCCCCTATCCTTTTTGGCACGAGGAAGTACCTGGATTAGAACTCCTTGCCCTTTAGATGGTGGGACACTGGTTCCACCACTTTGTCCTCGAGAAGACCTGCCAACTCCTTCAAAAGAAGGTCCTGGATGAAGGGGAGACCTGAGAGGCTCTCCTGGGAAATAAGGGAGAGGTGTCTGAGTCAGGTGGAGGAGGTAATCCTCCCTGACTATCCTTAGTACCCAGGAATCGGTGGTGATGGTAACCCACCACTTGGAATAAAGGCCAAACGTCCCCCTGTGGGCTGCTGATCTCCTTGGGGGAGAAAGGCTATGCTCAAGGAGTCAAAAACTACCCCCTGGCTATGCTGGCTCTGGTGCCTGGGGTTTTGGAGCCTTCTGCTTATGTGGACCATGCCTATGTCCCTTGGCCTGCTGACCCTGTTGGGAAGCAGGGAAGGCCTGAAAAGGTGGGCAGTTTCTGTAAGCAGCTCCCTTCCTTGGATAGAAGGACCTTTTGCCCGAGCCGTTCTGTTGGAGAGGTACAGCGCTATTTTTAGAGAGCCCGGACCTCGTCATGAACTCGGTCTCCAGCTCGGCAGCCTTGTCGGTCATGGGTTTGCCAAAGAGATTCTCTCCTTGGCAGGGGACATCGACCAATCTGTCCTGAACCCACTGCTCAAGGTTGGACGACTGTAGCCAAGCTTGGCAGCATGCACCGATGCTAGCCACCGCAGCTCGAGCCGCCGACTCAAACCCATCAAAGGCCACTCACGACATGAATTTGGAGCATTCACGGACTACTTTGGCTACGTTCTTGAACTGCTGCAAGGTTCCTCGGAGAGACCAGCTGAGAACCCGGTGAGTTCCTTTGCCAAGTCTCTCAGGTGCCCATGTACAGCTGGTAGGCCTGGATGCAGCCGATGAGACCTGGTAGCACTTTCTGCGAAGGGCATCCAGGACGCGGGCCTCCCTGCGGGAGGGCACCAAGGAGAGTGTCTTCTGGGTTTTCAGCCGACGTATGGCCGACTCCCCACCATAGAGTTATGCGGCAGCAGCAATTTTTGGAAGCCCAGGTTCTGGCAGACTAGATACATCGAGTCCATTTCTCGCCACCGGCATTGAAGCCGGTGTCTCCCACATTCGGAGCATCAGCCATTCCAGGATGGGAGGGATGGGCACCATGAGTGATTCCCGCGGAGGGGCCTCGTACTGGAAGATTTCCAACTCATCTGCCCGAGGGTCGTCCTCCGACTTGAACAGGGATGCCAGGGCCTTAGACATGTCCTTGAGAAAATCAAGGAAACCCATATCCTTGGGCGGGGACCGCTGTCAAGACTCCGAAGCAAGAGTCAGATGAGACGTCACGATGGCAACGGGTATTGGGGGACTCCTCATCCTCTATCTCCCACTCGGAGTAGTCCTTCGAGGACTCATAGGAGGGCTGCTCCGCAGGCCTTGGGGCCCCCGAAGCCTGCGGCTAGTGCCTAGTAAACTTGCTGGGGATGACCACGGTCCCGTCGAGTGGGACTCAGATCGCGACCTAGGCTGAGGATCGACGAGGCCTAAGAACCTCGAGGATCGGCTCGGCCTCCAGGGACATCTTGGATGTCGAGGGCCTGGTGGTCGGGGTAGATGAACCTGTTGTGCCGGACAACAGTGCCTGCTGCTGTTCCATGAAGGCAGACAAACTGCGCTCCAGGGCCACCATTCTGGACTCTAGACCAGAAGGCTCCGCAGCCTTCTGCGCAGGCACCGAGGGACTCGGGCCGACGCTGGCTCCCCTGAAGGGGAATCCTGGATGAGGATAGTGTCTGGGGACTGAGGCCGGTCCATGGTCGGATCTTTCCAGGGGACCTTTTCAGGCCACTCCTTCTCCGATGCCTCAGACGAATGTCTCAGACTGCGGGACCAGGCCCGGGGAGCACCCGGCCGGTCGGAACCGTTCAAGGATGCTGCCTTCAAGGGTTTTTTCTTCCTGGGTTCTCTTGAGGGAGACTCCGCCTGAGATGTTGGGGCCTCAGACGAGTGATGCCTAAATCTTTTTCCTGGGTGATGGTTCCTAATGTGGAACCTTACATCGTGTAACCGTAGTTTGCACTTGCCCACTTTAAATTTAATTTGCCATTTGGATGTCTAGTCTTCCAATTTATCAAGGTCCTCTTTCAGACACTAGCAGGAAGTGAGAAGATTCATCCAGTTATCTGCCACATGCCATGGACCTGGAGGGTCCTGATAACAGATATGCTGTATATGTGACCCCAGTGGATACCAGCAATACAAGGGGGTTCCACACTATCCTCGTCTGGAGCCAGTGAAGGAGGACGGCCATGTTCTGCTACCCTCTTCCCCCTTGAAGTGAGTCTGTGAATGGGCAAGGACTCAGAAGCAATGAAGTGTCACCTGGTCAACATGGTGTGGTTCAGTATTAGGACTAGAGCTGATAACGTTCATTCAAAAGACAGGGTCTTAAACTTTAGGGAAACAGGATGGGACAATACCTCACGGAATTGTTAGTGAGATTGGAACAGCTGGGGGATGTAAAAAAGCAATGGGTAAAAGTGAAAAGGGAAATTTTAAGGGCAACAAACTATTTTGTTAGTAAAGTAAATAAATGTAAAAGGAAAAAGTTTATTGCTCTTAAAATATCCCCTTTCAGTTTTGCCTGTGGCTTTTCTACATCCCCCAGCTGTTCCTATCCTGTTAACGACTCCTTGAGGTATTGTCCCATCTTGGCAAAGTTAGTTTTTCCTAAAGTCTAGGACCCTCACTTTTGAATGGACTTTATCGGTCCTAGTCCTTATACTGAACCACATCAGCTGGTGATCACTGGATGCGAGACGATCTCCTACTATAACATCATAAACACTTTTCCCATTGGTAACCACCAAGTGCAGTATGGCACCTTCATGTGTGGGTTCTGTTACTAGCTGCTGGATTATTCTTCCTGTAGAGAATCTAGGATCTTTTTACTTATAGATGACATCGCCGCAGGGAAGAGCCAATCAACATCCGGCATATTGAAATCACCTATCAATAGCACTGCTCCTTTCATGGCAATACTGCAAAATAAGAACGTGCAGCTGGAGGACCCTGCTTAGCCTGTCTGCTAGGGCATAATTTTTGCCCAGAAGGTATACTGCACTGAGGAGCATTCCCTGACTGGTTGCATATGAGCAGAGGGCTATTGCCTCCTGGCAGAGGCGCAGAGACCTTGTGCCCCCCTGCTTGTTCAGATAGAACATCATGACCTGATTGCCTGTTTGGACTAGCACCAACTGATTCTGGAGGCTTTGGTGGAAAGCCTTGTCACTAGAAAAATGGTCCTGAGCTCCAGAAGATTGATCTGCTTCTGGTTCTCCTCCAGAGACCAGTTACCCTGCGTGCGCAGTTCCTCGCAGTGTGCACCCCAGCACAGTAGGGAGGTGTCCATAGTGAAGACCCTCTAGGGGTTTGGGTGCTGGAAGGGCACGACCTTCTGCAGATACTGTGCATCCTGCCACCAATTGAGTGACTCTGCTAGCTGACAGGACACTGAGACCAGTCCTGGAGCATGCCCGTGGCTTGAGTCCACTGTGAACGGAGGCACTATTGAGTTGCCCACATGTGGAGGTGGGCATTGGGGACCACATAGACTGTGGATGCCATGTGGCCTAGTAGGCGGAGCATGGACCACACTGACACTGCGTGATGGTGCTGCACCTCAGTGGCCAGGACCCTGAGGCGATCCACCCTGTCTAGGGGGAGGAAGGCCCTGGCCTGGTGGATAGAGTCCAGACGAGCTCCTATGAACTCCCGATCCTATGTCGGAGTGAGGTAGGATTTGGGGTGGTTTATCATGAAGCCCAGGTATTGTAGGACCATGATAGTGCGGGCCATGGCCTGTTGCACCAGCCAGTTGTCCAGGTATGGGAAGACAAAGGCCCTTTGGAGACAGAGGTAGGCTGCCACCACTGCCAGGCATTTGGTGAAGACTCTTGGTGCGGAGGCGAGGCCGAAGGGTAGTACCTTGTACTGGTAGTGGTCACCCCCGAACATGAACCTTAGGTACTGCCTGTGGTTGGGATGGATAAGGATGTGGATATAAGCTTCCTTTAGGTCCAAGGAGGAAAGGACTGGAAAGGGGGGCTGTTACTTCTGGAGAGAAATCTGAAATTGTGAGTATATACTTCTGGGAATTTTTCTGAAAGGAATTTTTTTTCTTTCAAAGCTAATTAATCTGTGAACCCACTATTTTTTTTGTTAAATCAGTCAGGGCCTAGTAGCAACAGTTTAAGATTCAATTTAAAAACACAGAAGAGAACTTTCTGGTTACCTTTCATACCCAGTAGACAGCTGTAGTTTAAATTTCATAGTCACTCAGGGCCTAGCATCAGCAAAGTACTTTTAGTTTCAAATTAAAACACAGAAGAGAGCTTTCTGGTTAAATTTAGAATCCAGCAGAGAGCTTGTAGTTTAAATTCATAATAGGTTAGAGCCTAGTAGCAGCAAAGAGCTATAATTTAAATCAAATCAGAATATAGCTTAGCACAAGAGGCAAAACAAGGTCAATTCTCCTTGAGCGGCATATAAAGTCTTCTAGAGACCTTTACAAAGAGGCCTTCTACCTAGTGGGCAAGCAACCTGTGAAGCTTTTTCAATAGGTGTTAACACCAGCTGGCAGTTCAAAAGGCCATTTTGAAAGACTCCTTCTATCCAAGCAAGGACTGTTAATTACCCAGGAAGTAGGTCACTGCTTACATCATCAGCACAAGCATAAATAGCTCAACCAGAGCTCTGTGACCCTGTCTTGAAGGACTGGAAAGGGGGGCTGTTACTTCTGGAGAGAAATCTGAAATTGTGAGTATATACTTCTGGGAATTTTTCTGAAAGGAATTTTTTTTCTTTTAAAGCTAATTAATCTGTGAACCCACTATTTTTTTTGTTAAATCAGTCAGGGCCTAGTAGCAACAGTTTAAGATTCAATTTAAAAAACACAGAAGAGAACTTTCTGGTTACCTTTCATACCCAGTAGACAGCTGTAGTTTAAATTTCATAGTCACTCAGGGCCTAGCATCAGCAAAGTACTTTTAGTTTCAAATTAAAACACAGAAGAGAGCTTTCTGGTTAAATTTAGAATCCAGCAGAGAGCTTGTAGTTTAAATTTCATAATAGGTTAGAGCCTAGTAGCAGCAAAGAGCTATAATTTAAATCAAATCAGAATATAGTTTTCCTCAGCAGCACAGGACAAGGTACTGTGTAGCAGCCCTTTTTTAATAAGTGTTATATCCCTCCCTCCCTCCCCACACCCACCCTCCCCTGGGAAAATCACAGCTTTATAGGTACTTGCACAACTTAAAAGACAGGAGGTGCTCTCAGGTGAAGCTCATTACCCAAATCAGTCATACACCAAGGACCTGAGATTAATTAAGCTTCAGGTGAACAAGGTATATTAAACTTCTTAGGTACAGTTTTAGTGGTATAAATATCCATTGCACCCTTTAGTACATATAGAACTTAAAGATCTAAACACAAACTTAAAACTAAGATGCAGACAGCAGTCCAGCAGCGGGATGTGGGCTTTCCAGTCTTTTGCATTGAGTGTCACATGTATGATTTTCTCCCAGCTGGTGAGAGGTCTTACGTGTGCACTAGGTGCAAGGAGCTCTCTGCTCTCAGGGAACGAGTCCGTTCTCTAGAGGCTAGAGTAGCAGACTTGGAAAACATAAGACAGACAGAGAGGTACATAGACGAGACCTACAGGGATATAGTCCTGAAGTCCCACCTCCAGTCTGGCAGCATCCCTGTTGCCATGGAGGAGAGAGGTCACGTGACAGGAGAGCATCACCCTGGTGTGGCAGGAAGTGATCCTGTAACTAGGACCTGTCCTCCAGGTGATGTAAACCCCTCTCGCACCGAGGAGGTTTCTCCAGGGCCAAGTGCCCATGCGGGAAGGGTTAGGACAGCAGTTATAGTTGGTGATTCGATCATTAGGCATGTAGATAGCTGGGTGGCTGGTGGACGTGAGGATCACCTGGTAACATGCCTGCCTGGTGCGAAGGTAGCGGACCTCACACGCCACCTAGATAAGGTCTTAGATAGTGCTGGGGAGGAGTCTGCTGTCTTGGTACATGTTGGTACCAATGACATAGGAAAACGTGGTAGGGAGGTTCTGGAAGCTAAATTTAGGCTTTTAGGTAGGAAGTTGAAATCCAGAACTTCCAGGGTAGCGTTCTCAGAAATGCTTCCCGTTCCACGCGCAGGACCCAATAGGCAGGCAGAGCTCCGGAGTCTCAATGCGTGGATGAGACAATGGTGCAGAGATGAGGGGTTCGGATTTGTTAAGAACTGGGGAACATTCTGGGGAAAGGAGGGGCTCTTCCGAAGGGATGGGCTTCACCTTAACCGGGATGGAACCAGGCTGCTGGCATTAACCTTTAAAAAGGAGATAGAGCAGCTTTTAAACTAGATAATAGGGGAAAGCCGACAGTCGCCCAAGAGCGCATGGTTCGGAAGAATGTATCCTTGAAGGATACTACAAAAAGCAGAGAGGTTCCAAAAAAGAGTAAAGTAGCCCAAATGCCCTCGAGTATGGAGCAGACAGAACTTAAAGATCCCAAATTACCCATGTCTACCAATAGCCAAATTAATATGAATAAAATACAGTCTCTAAAATGCTTGTATGCAAATGCTAGAAGTCTACAAAACAAGATGGGAGAGTTAGAATATATAGCACTAAACGAGAGGTTAGATATGATTGGAATATCAGAGACATGGTGGAAGGAGGACAACCAGTGGGACACTGTGATACCTGGGTACAAACTATATCGAAATGATAGAGCTAATCAAATTGGTGGAGGGGTTGCGCTCTATGTTAGAGAGGGCATTGAGTCAGAAAGGATTAAAGTTTTGCAAGAAACAAAATTTGCTGTAGAATCTCTATGGATTGAAATTCCATGTAAAAAGGGGAAGGCGATGGCAGTGGGGGTGTACTATCGTCCGCCTGGCCAGAATGAACAAATGGATGATGAAATGCTCAAAGAAATCAAGGAAGCTAGCAAAAGTTACAGTGCAGTAATAATAATGGGTGATTTCAATTACCCCGGCATCGACTGGGTCAGTGTCACAACAGGACATGCTAGGGAGATAAAGTTCCTAGATGAAATAAATGACTGCTTCTTGGAGCAGCTGGTTCATGAACCGACCAGAGGGGAAGCAATATTAGACCTAGTCCTTAGTGGAACACCAGATGTAGTGCAAGAGATAAGGGTGTTGGGGCCACTTGGCAATAGTGATCATAGCATGATCGCCTTTGATTTAATTAGTGGAGGAGGGATAGTAAGGAAATCCACAGTACTACCCTTTAACTTTCGAAAGGGAGACTATGATAGAATGAGGAAAACAGTTAAGAAAAAACTAAAAGGAGCAGTTGCAAAGGTTAAAGACGTACATCAAGCTTGGGTGTTGTTGAAAAATACTATCTTGGAAGCCCAGACCAGCTGTATTCCACGCTTTAAGAAAAGTGGAAGGAAGTCCAAAAAATTGCCAGCATGGTTTAAAGCTGAGGTCAGAGAGGCTGTTGTTGCCAAAAAAGCATCTTTCAAGAAATGGAAAAAAGAGCCAAATGATGAAACCTGGAAACAGCACAAGCACTGGCAAGTCAAATGCAAGGCATTGATAAGGCAGGCAAAGAGAGAATTTGAGAAGAAGCTTGCTGCGGAAGCAAAAATGCGAAATAAAGACCTTTTCAAGTACATTCGTAGCAAAAAACCCGTGAGAGAGTCAGTTGGTCCATTAGATGATAAAGGGGTTAAAGGAGCACTAAGAGGCGACAAGGCGATAGCGGAGAGACTGAATGAATTCTTTGCTTCGGTCTTTACTGAGGAAGATGTAGGGATGTTACCCACGGCTGAAGTGGTATTTAAAGGTGTGGAAGAATTGAAGGAAATATCGATACATCGGGAAGATGTCCTACAACTATTAGATAAACTGAAGAGTAGCAAATCACCTGGGCCGGATGGTATACATCCAAGGGTGTTGAAAGAACTGAAATTTGAGATTGCAGACCTGCTATCAGTAATCTGTGAACTATCATTAAAATCATCTCTAATACCTGAGGATTGGAGGATCGCCAATGTAACACCAATTTTTAAAAAGGGTTCGAGGGGTGATCCGGGAAACTACAGACCGGTGAGCCTGACATCAGTACCGGGAAAAAAAATGGTAGAAACCATCATAAAGAATAAAATTACTCAGCATATAGATAGTCATGACCTAATGGGAGACAGCCAACATGGCTTTAGACAAGGAAGATCTTGTCTTACTAATCTGTTATGTTTTTTTGAAGGAGTGAATAAACAGGTGGACAAAGGTGAGTCGGTTGATATTGTGTATCTGGACTTTCAGAAAGCCTTTGACAAGGTCCCTCATGAGAGACTTTTGGCAAAACTAAAGAGTCATGGGATAGGAGGCAGTGTACTACTGTGGATCAGGAACTGGTTTAAAAGATAGAAAGCAGAGGGTAGGGCTAAATGGCCAATTTTCCCAATGGAGAAAGGTGAATAGTGGTGTACCCCAGGGATCTGTGCTGGGTCCGCTGCTTTTAGACATATTCATAAATGACCTGGAAAGTGGAATAACGAGTGAGGTTATCAAATTTGCTGATGACACAAAACTATTTAAAGTTGTTAAAACCCAGGAGGATTGTGGAAAATTGCAAGAGGATCTTGATAAATTGGAAGACTGGGCATCAAAATGGCAGATGAAATTTAATGTGGAGAAGTGCAAGGTTATGCACCTAGGGAAGAACAACCCAAACTATGGTTACACGATGCAAGGTTCCACATTAGGAACCACCACCCAAGAAAAAGATTTAGGCATCCTTGTGGATACCATGTTAAAACCCTCGGCCCAGTGTGCAGCGGCGGCCAAGAGAGCAAATAGAATGCTAGGTATGATAAGGAAAGGAATGGAAAATAAAACAAAAGATATTATAATGCCTCTATATCGTTCCATGGTGAGACCGCACCTTGAATATTGTGTGCAATTCTGGTCGCCATATCTTAAAAAGGATATAGCAATTTTAGAAAAGGTTCAGAGAAGAGCCACCAAAATGGTAAAGGGGATGGAAGGCTACTCCTATGAAGAAAGGCTAAAAAGGTTGGGGCTCTTTAACCTGGAAAAGAGACGGCTGAGGGGAGATATGATAGAAGTCTATAAATTAATGAACGGAGTGGAACGGGTAAACGTAGATCGATTGTTTACCTTATCAGAATATAGAAAGACTAGGGGACATGCAATGAAGCTACAGGGTAAACTATTTAAGACTAATAAAAGAAAATATTTTTTCACTCAACGTGTAATCAAACTCTGGAATTTGTTACCGGAGGATGTAGTAAAGGCTGTTAGTGTAGCTGGGTTTAAAAAAGGTTTGGACAAGTTCCTGGAGGAAAGGTCCATAAACCATTATTAAGAAGGGACCCAGGATATCAATGCTTGAACCAATACAAGCATTGTGGAACCTGTGTTCCTTGGGGAAACTGCTAGGTACGTATGACCTAGATTGGCCACTGTTGGAAACAGAATACTGGGCTTGATGGACCTTGGTCTGACCCAGTATGGCATATCTTATGTTCTTATATTAGATAAACTGAAGAGTAGCAAATCACCTGGGCCGGATGGTATACATCCAAGGGTGTTGAAAGAACTGAAATATGAGATTGCAGACCTGCTATTAGTAATCTGTGAACTATCATTAAAATCATCTCTAATACTTGAAGATTGGAGGATCGCCAATGTAACACCAATTTTTAAAAAGGGTTCCAGGGGTGATCCGGGAAACTACAGACCGGTGAGCTTCACGTCAGTACCGGGAAAAATGGTAGAAACCATCATAAAGAATAAAATTACTCAGCATGTAGATAGTCATGGCCTAATGGGAGACAGCCAACATGGCTTTAGACAAGGAAGATCTCGTCTTACTAATCTGTTATGTTTTTTGAAAGTGTGAATAAACAGGTGGACAAAGGTGAGTCGGTTGATATAGTGTATCTGGACTTTCAGAAAGCCTTTGACAAGGTCCCTCATCAGAGACTTTTGGCAAAACCCAATTGTCCCAATGGAGAAAGGTGAATAGTGGTGTACCCCAGGGATCTGTGCTGGGTCCGCTGCTTTTTGACATATTCATAAATGACCTGGAAAGTGGAATAACGAGTGAGGTTATCAAATTTGCAGATGACACAAAACTATTTAAAGTTGTTAAAACCCAAGAGGATTGTGGAAAATTGCAAGAGGATCTTGATAAATTAGAATACTGGGCATCAAAATGGCAGATGAAATTTCATGTGGACAAGTGCAAAGTTATGCACCTAGGGAAGAACAACCCAAACTATGGTTACACAATGCAAGGTTCCACATTAGGAACCACCACCCAGGAAAAAGATTTAGGCGTCATTGTGGATAACATGTTAAAACCCTCGGCCCAGTGTGCAGCGGCAGCCAAGAGAACAAATAGAATGCTAGGTATCATAAGGAAAGGAATGGAAAATAAAACAAAAGATATTATAATGCCTCTATATCGTTCCATGGTGAGACCGCACCTTGAATATTGTGTGCAATTCTGGTCGCCGTATCTTAAAAAGGATATAGAGTTATTAGAAAAGGTTCAGAGAAGAGCCACCAAAATGGTAAAGGGGATGGAAGGATACTCCTATGAAGAAAGGCTAAAAAGGTTAGGGCACTTTAACTTGGAAAAGAGACGGCTGAGGGGAGATATGATAGAAGTCTATAAATTAATGAACGGAGTGGAACGGGTAAACTTAGATCGATTGTTTACCTTATCAGAATATAGAAAGACTAGGGGGACATGCAATGAAGCTACAGGGTAAACTATTTAAGACTAATAAAAGAAAATATTTGTTCACTCAACGTGTAATCAAACTCTGGAATTTGTTACCAGAGGATGTAGTAAAGGCTGTTAGTGTAGCTGGGTTTAAAAAAGGTTTGGACAAGTTCCTGGAGGAAAGGTCCATAAACCATTATTAAGAAGGGTCCCAGGATATCAATGCTTGACCCAGTACAAGCATTGCGGAACCTGTGTCTTTTGGGGAAACTGTTAGGTACGTATGACCTAGATTGGCCACTGTTGGAAACAGGATACTGGGCTTGATGGACCTTGGTCTGACCCAGTATGGCATATCTTATGTTCTTATGTTCTTATAGCCAATCCTATAGGTAGGGCAGCAGTATTTCAAGGGAGAGCATTTTGAACTTCTCCCTCACCAGGAATTTGTTCAGGTTTCTCGAGTCCAGAATGGGCCTTAGGCCTCCTGTTCTTTTTGGGACTAGAAAGTACCTGGAGTAGAACCCCTTCCCTTAGCCCTGTCCCTGAGAAGGCCTGCAAGTTCCTGCAGCAGCAGAGCCTAGTGCAGGGGCATTTGAGGGGGCTCTCCTTGAAAGAAAGGAGGAGGCAGCTGGTCCAGGTGATGGAGGTAACCTTCCCTGACCACTTGAAGTGCCCAAATATCGGTGGTGATGGCTGGCCACCGACGGGCAAAAATGAATCAGATCCCCCCCCCCCTGTTGGTAGCTGATCCCCTCTGGGTAGAGAGGCTATGCTCTGGGAGTCAAAACACTGACCCAGTCTGGACTTGAGCCGGTGTTTGGGGCTTGGGGCCCTTAGGCTTGCATGGGCCCTGGCCTGCTCCCTGTCCCTGATGCCCCTGTTGCAGGGTCTGGGGGGCTTGTTACTGGAGATAGCCTCGATAGGGCTAGCCTTTCTGGTGGAAGGGAGGCCTTTTCCCCAGTGGTTTCTTCTTGGGAAGCATGGAGGTCTTCCTGGAGAGTTCAGTCCTGGTGACATACTTGGTCTCGATCTCAGCTGCCTTGTCCTCCATCAGCTTGCCAAAGAGGTTTTCACCGAGGCAGGGGACATCAAGGAGTTTCTCCTAGACCCATTGCTCTAGGTCCGAAGCCTGGAGCCAGGCCTGGCATCAGGCACCGATGCCTGCGGCAGCCAACCTTGCGTAAGACTTAAATCTGTCATAGGCTGCTCGAGACAAGTACTTTGAGCACTCCCCGACGGACTTTGTGAGGGTTTGGAATCACTGGAGGTGATTCCCGCTGAAACCCACTGAGAAAGATATGAGTTCTTTAGTCAGGTCTCGGAGATGCATGCTGATTTACAGCTGATATGCTTGTATCCAGCAACTCAGCATCGAGCCCTGGTAGCATTTATGCCCGAGGGCATAGAGGGCACAGGACTCCCTGCCCAGGGGCACTGAAGAGTGAGTCTTCATGCTTTTCTTTTGGGTCATGGTCGACTCAGACACCATGGTAGTGTGAGGGAGTTGCGTCTTCCTGAAGCCGGGACCCCACTGGACCCGATACATGGTGTCCAGGCATCGGCTAACTATTGGCACCGATGCTGGTGTTTCCCACATCCGGAGAAGGAATCGCCCAAGGATGATGTGGATGGAGACCATAAGGGCCTCCTTAGGTGGAGCCTCATATTGGAGGATTTCGAGTTCCTCCATGCGAGGGTCGTCCTCTGACTCTGTTGTGAGGAACAATGCCTTTGCCATGTCCCAGACAAACTCCAGGAACGAGGTGTCCTCGGGAGGGGACCAGCACCTCGATGTCAGGGGAGACGGATCTGAGGGGACATCACGGCGTGTGGATGTCTCCGGGGAAGCTTCTTCCTCAGACTCCCAGTCCGAGTAGTCCGTCGAGGACTCAAGGCCTGATGGCTCTTGGGGAGTCATCGGATCTGGCCTTCGGTGACTCCCGGCTGATGCTTGGCCGGAGTCAGAAGCATTTTCCGAGGAGGAGCTCAATCCCAAGGACCAGGACAGAATTGAGACCTTCGCCAAGGACTGGCTCGAGGCATGGGGCTCTCAAGGATCTCTTCTGCAGCCTGGGGAGTCCTTGACATTGAGGTCCCTGGGGTCTCAGTGCGTGCACCGGCGATGTCAGGGTGACCGGGTCAGGTGTTGGTGAGGAGAGGGAGTCTTTGACAGGATGGGCTTCGGGGGTCCGAGATCCATCACTGGAGGCCTCAGCATCAGTTCTGGGTACCTTTGCTGGTCTCTCCCGCTCTGACTCCTCAGATACCCTCCGGGGGCTGTGGGATCTCGCACGGGACTTGCCATGTGTGTCCGATTCTCAGGATGAAGTTCTCGAGGATTTCTTCTTTTTCTTGCACTCACTATACTACACCCTTAATGAAATCAATTTCAAACCTATTAGTTAACTCAAGACACCCTGGCGAATATGCAGACTAAGTTAGGCAATACCTGTAAATTATGTAAAAAATGTTGTTTATAAATATGTTACAAACAGTTCTCATGTTACATCCATGTTTAAAGTTGAACGTATCTGTTTTGTTCATTGTAAGCTGCCCTTGATCTCTGGAAGGGGCGTTATATAAATCATACAAATGCAAATGGATTCCCCATTCCCTCTTTCTAGTTTAACCCACAGTGCCTTCTCCTTCCCTTGTAAGCCCTGTAATTCTGCAGCTTTAATATGATTTTTTACATATAGTGCCACTCCTCCTCCCCTTCTTCCTACCCTGTCTTTCCTGAATAAAGTATAGTCCCGTATAATTACATCCCAGTCATGGTTGTCCATGAACCATGTCTCTGTAACCAGCACTAAATCCAAGTCAGTCTTTTCCATTAAAGCCTCAACATCTGGGATCTTATTTCTCATAATATGGGCAATAATGCAGACTGTTTTCTAGACATTGACCTTTTTACCCATTTCTACAGAGGTATTTAATGTTTTACTTACCTGAAGCTTCTACTTACCTGGGGACTTTCTTCATCCATCCCCAATGAATCTAGTTTAAAGCCTTCTTCAGTAGGTTAGCCAGTTGGCTGCGTTAGACATTTATTTATTTATTTAACTGTATTTATATCCCGCCTTTCACCGGGTCAAAGCGGTGGGACATATAACCAGGGGAGGGGAATCAAATGTGGGGGGGGGGGGGGTCCCATCACCGGGGGTTCAACATTGATGATTTTTGGGGTGAACATAGAGACCGACAAGATAGCATAGTTACTGGTTTGGAGATCTTGGAGAGAAATAGGGGGGGTTCCTATTCAGAGATGTTCTTGGAATAGGATGGTTTTTAGCTGCTTTTTGAATGATGGGAGATCACCGTTGTTCCTGATGTGGTTTGGTAGAGCGTTCCAGAGGGATGGGGCATAGAGTTCAAAGGCTCTGTTGCAGGTCCGTTGAGTTGCTTTGGTTCTTTTGTGGGGGATGGCAATGGAGCTGTTGGAGGATTGTTTGGTTGTTCTGCTGTGGGTTGGGCGAGGCAGTAGGGTGTGGAGTGGGGTGCCTTGTGTTTGGTGGATGGTTTTGTGGGTGAGTAGAAGAGTTTTGTACTTGATTCTCGCTTCAATGGGGAGAATATGAAGGTCCCTCAGTACTGGGGTGATGTGGTCTCGTTTCCTTGCATTGTGAATTATTCTCGCCATGGTGTTTAGGGCAGTTCGGAGGGGATTGGTCTGTGTGGCAGGTAGGCCATGGTAGATTATGTTGCAGTAGTCCAGATGAGGGAGTGTTAGAGCTTGCATTACTGTCCTGAAGTCTTGTGGTTCGAGGAGGGGTCGGAGGCGTTGTACCGTTTTCACCTTGTGGAATACAGTTCTTGTGGTCTTGTTGATTTGTTGCTTAAGAGTTAGGGCCTGGTCAATTATAATGCCGAGATATCTTATGTGTGGTTGTACTTGAATTTGCGTGGTTCCCATGGTGAGGTGAGTGGGTGGTTTGAAGTCTGGGTCTTTTGTCACTATAAGGGCTTCGGTCTTCTTTATGTTAATTGATAAGTTGTTCTCTTGTAGCCAGTTGGATACGTCGGTGAAGCAGGTTGATAGCTGGTCGTTTGTTGGGTCCGTTGTTGTAATTGGGGCGTAGAGCATTATGTCGTCGGCGTATATGTGGAAGTTGACATTGTGAGTGCGTATGACTGAGCAGAGTGGACGGAGGTAGATGTTGAAAAGCATGGCTCACAGTGTGGATCCTTGTGGTACTCCTTGATGTTGCTGGAAGGGGGATGAGGTGGAGGGTTTGGTGCGGATCATTTTGACCCTTCTTGGAAAGATGGACTCATAAGAACATAAGATATGCCATACTGGGTCAGACCAAGGTCCATCAAGCCCAGTATTCTGTTTCCAACAGTGGCCAATCTAGGTCATATGAACCTAGCAGTTTCCCCAAAAGACACAGGTTCCACAATGCTTGTACTGGGTCAAGCATTGATATCCTGGGTCCCTTCTTAATAATGGTTTATGGACCTTTCCTCCAGGAACTTTGTCCAAACCTTTTTTAAACCCAGCTACACTAACAGCCTTTACTACATCCTCCGGTAACAAATTCCAGAGTTTGATTACACGATGAGTGAAAAAAATATTTTCTTTTATTAGTCTTAAATAGTTTACCCTGCAGCTTCACTGCATGTCCCCTAGTCTTTCTATATTCTGATAACGTAAACAATCGATCTACGTTTACCCGTTCCACTCCGTTCATTAATTTATAGACTTCTAGCATATCTCCCCTCAGCCGTCTCTTTTCCAGGTTAAAGATCCCTAACCTTTTTAGCCTTTCTTCATAGGAGTATCCTTCCATCCCCTTTACCATTTTGGTGGCTCTTCTCTGAACCTTTTCTAATAACACTATATCATTTTTAAGATACGGCGACCAGAATTGCACACAATATTCAATGTGTGGTCTCACCATGGAACGATATAGAGGCATTATAATATCTTTTGTTTTATTTTCCATTCCTTTCCTTATCATACCTAGCATTCTATTTGCTCTCTTGGCCACTGCTGCACACTGGGCCGAGGGTTTTAACATGGTATCCACAATGATGCCTAAATCTTTTTCCTGGGTGGTGGTTCCTAATGTGGAACCTTGCATCGTGTAACCATAGTTTGGGTTGTTCTTCCCTAGGTGCATAACTTTGCACTTGTCCACATTAAATTTCATCTGCCATTTTGATGCCCAGTCTTCCAATTTATCAAGATCCTCTTGCAAATTTCCACAATCCTCATGGGTTTTAACAACTTTAAATAGTTTTGTGTCATCTGCAAATTTGATAACCTCACTCGTTATTCCCTTTTCCAGGTTATTTATGAATATGCCAAAAAGCAGCGGACCCAACATAGATCCCTGGGGTACACCACTATTCACCTTTCTCCATTGGGAAAATTGGCCATTTAGCCCTACCCTCTGCTTTCTATCTTTTAACTAGTTCCTGATCCACAATAGTACACTGCCTCCTATCCCATGACTCTTTAGCTTTGCTAAATGTCTCTGATGAGGGACCTTGTCAAAGGCTTTCTGAAAGTCCAGATACACTATATCAACCGACTCACCTTTGTCCACCTGTTTATTCACTCCTTCAAAAAAACATAACAGATTAGTAAGACAAGATCTTCCTTGTCTAAAGCCATGTTGGCTGTCTCCCATTAGGCCATGACTATCTACATGCTGAGTAATTTTATTCTTTATGATGGTTTCTACCAATTTTCTCGGTACTGACGTCAGGCTCACCGGCCTGTAGTTTCCTGGATTACACCTGGAACCCTTTTTAAAAATTGGTGTTACACTGGCGATCCTCCAATCTTCAGGTATTAGAGATGATTTTAATGATAGTTCACAGATTACTAATAGCAGGTCTGCAATCTCATATTTCAGTTCTTTCAACACCCTTGGATGTATACCATCCGGCCCAGGTGATTTGCTACTCTTCAGTTTATCTAATAGTTGTAATACATCTTCCTGTTGTATCGATATTTCCTTCAATTCTTCCGCACCTTTAAATACCACTTCAGTCATGGGTAACATCCCTACATCTTCCTCAGTAAGGACCGAAGCAAAGAATTCAGTCAGTCTCTCCACTATCGCCTTGTCGCCTCTTAGTGCCCCTTTAACCCCTCTATCATCTAATGGACCAACTGACTCTCTCACAGGTTTTTTGCTACGAATGTACTTGAAAAAGTCTTTATTTCGCGTTTTTGCTTCCGCAGCAAGCTTCTTCTCAAATTCTCCCTTTGCTTGCCTTATCAATGCCTTGCATTTGACTTGCCAGTGCTTGTGCTGTTTCCAGGTTTCGTTGTTTGGCTCTTTTTTCCATTTCCTGAACATGCTTTTTTGGCAACAACAGCTTCTCTGACTTCACCTTTAAACCATGCTGGCAGTTTTTTGGACTTCCTTCCACTTTTCTTAAAGCGTGGAATACAGCTGGTCTATCTCTGCTCAGCAGCTTGTGGAAAATCAATCCATGATTCAGGAAACCAAAACGCTCTCGGACATCATCCATACATCCATGCATTCATATCCAGGAAGTGAGCCTCTCTGCCTCAGGCTTTACCCTCAAAAGGGAGAATTGAAAAGAACACCACTTGCGCACCTGTCTGCTTCACTCTGTCCTTCCACAGCCATGAAGTTACGCCTTCGGCCTTGCTCCCTCCCCACACAAATTGATGTTATCAAGTCAAAAGTCCATGAGAGCCCAACATGATGCACTTCGCACCAAACTGTGCAATTGTATAATTGGACATCATACTGTGACATATTAGAAGTCCAAGGCAGGGCTGAAAACCTGGCTCTTCAAGTGTGCCTTTCAGTAACACTGTCCTAACAGACCTAGGTTTTTGAAAATGCACATTGCTCTGCTTTGCCCCCTCCCTTATGTTTCATCTGGCTATATGTTACACCTGTCTTGACAGATATTGTTGTGCTACGTCTTTTGCCCTTATGTGTGTCGCTGTCTGGATTTTTGTTCCTTTGAGTTTTATTGTATTAATAACCAGCTCCCCTCTTTGATTGTAAACCACTATGATGTTTGGATACCTATAGTAGTATAAAAGTACTGCAAATAAATAAATAATTTAGTACCTGTATGCGTGGGCATGTTCTTTGCAGGTAACTGAATGTGCAGTTTCTTGAGTTTGTAGGCATCTCAGATATTAGGTGTTGCTTTGACTACTGCTGGTCTTTCCTGGCTGGTGACCTAGTCTTGCCTAACAGTTGC
This sequence comes from Ichthyophis bannanicus, assembly GCA_033557465.1. Classification (NCBI taxonomy): domain Eukaryota; kingdom Metazoa; phylum Chordata; class Amphibia; order Gymnophiona; family Ichthyophiidae; genus Ichthyophis; species Ichthyophis bannanicus. The sequence continues at coordinate 52,077,892 of CM066035.1, forward strand.
GCTGGGCCTGGCATCTAGGCACATGTTGCCTGTATCACCCTGCTGCATATGCATTGTTTTCCATGGCTAACACATTCAAAGGGATAGTCCCTGCTGCAATGCTTAGAGAGTGGCAAGACCCCAACTCAATGAGTGTTTACTTATCTGTGCTTAGCATTATGGGGGTGCTAAGATGGCACACCTCTGCCAGCACTGTGATTTCTTTCACTTGTCTTATGATGCATCTCCTATCAGTGTTCCACATATGGGTTTGTATAGCTTTCTGTCAGCACTGACAGAGGGAGGCTGGTGTTGCCCCAGGCATGTATGCCGGTTGCACATTGAGAGGGCCATAGCTGCACCCACAGGGACGTTGGTCCTGTGGTGGCTTGGCATGTCCAGCACATCCCTGTTTGAAATTTCAGTCATGAGGTCTGTTCCTCTCTTATCCCTCCCTGCCCAGGAACTCTGCTCTTCTGGGTGATTGTTTCTATCTGTGCCCTTCTCTTCCATTGACAACTCCAGACGTCAAGTCTTTTCACCTTGCTGCTGCTTATGCCTGGGAGTTAGTATTGTATGTCAGGCTTCATCTCTAGCCCTTTTCAAATCCAGGCTCAAAACTCACCTCTTCGAGGCTGCTTTTGGATCCTGATTCGCATAGTCTCCTGCTCTTCACCTATCCCCCTAGACATATCCAAGTCTCCAAGCTGTTGTGTTGTCTGTCTTGACTGAATTGCAAGCTCTGATGAGCAGGGATGGTCTCTTACATGTCTCTGTACAGCGCTGCATATGCCTTGTAACACTATACAAATGATTAGTAATAGTAGTAGTAGTAGTTCATTGACATCAGTGCTCTTGATCTAATTGAGCATCCATATGGGATGGTGAAATCTGGTAATTCATTTCTCCAGGGACACTGTGGCCTCCATGCCAGTTGCTGTTCCTGATCTGGTGGAGGAGTCTGCCCCATCTGTTTCACATACTCTGATGTCTGCTGCTGCTGTTGGGGCCCTTCCCTCTGCTGGCTGTTTGCAACACAGGCTTGAACTATCATCTGGCATGCTGCAGATGATGGAATGTGATCCGGATCCATGGATGCAGCCCTGCATCTATTGTAAGGGCTGGCATATATGGGGGTTGCCCAAGGCAGTGTTTTTTATGGGAATTGCTCCCATACTGCACATTGAGGCCACACCGGCATGGTAAATGCAACTAGTTCCTTGTCAAAGGCAGGTGCTATCTGTGCCCATGCTAGCTACATCTTTTGGATTTGAGCACCACTAACATGGCTGTTCATGCCCACTCTCGGGCCAACACCACCCTAATCCCGCCTACTTGCACAGTAGTCAGGTAGCACAGCATTTTTAGAATGGACACCTTCTTAGTGTACTCCCAGTTACTACAGCCCTACAGCGCATGGTTGATATGTTCTAAACCCCGCCCTACCCAGCAGAACGCTTTTGTAAATATGCCTCTTAATTTTATAGTGCATGTTTTTGGTGAGTTTTGGAGGGGCTCTCCCCATTTATTAAAAAAGGTCCCTTTTTTAAAAGGTACTTTTATTTGTAATTTGTTTTCATATTTTTTAGTGATTTTATAATGAACCGCAGGTAACTTGTCATCACCCAGAAAAGTGGAAAAATCAGCAAGGTGGTCTATTAGGGTGTGCAGTGAAAATAAGTTTGTTTCATTGGGTGTTTTTGTTTTTTTCATCTTTGAATCGTTTTTTTTAATAGTGCACCCTATTGTGTAATAATGCACTCTATTGCATAGGTTTTCAACCCAGTCCTCGGGGAACACTAGGCCAGTCAGGTTTTCAGGATTCCCACAAAGAACATGCATAAGATAGATTTGCATACAATGAAGACAGAACATGCAAATCTTTCTCATGCATATTCATTCTGGGAATCCTGAAAACCTAACTGGCCTAGGGTTCCCCGAGGACTGGGTTGAAAACCCCTGCTCTATTGCAATAGCACACACTACTACTACTACTATTTAGCACTTGTAAAGTGCCACGCACGCAGTGCTGCACAGCTAACCTACAAGAGGTAGCCAACATACAAGAGACAGTCCTTGCCCGTCAGAGTCATGCTCATTGGAGCTTACAATCTAGCTAGAACAGTACATTAGTTAAGTCAGTATAGAGCATTAGTCAGTTCTGCGCAGGGTACGGTGTGGTATAGTTGGTCAGTAGTTTAGTCATAAACGATGACGGGGGTAGGGTAGGATGAGGAAGGAGTCAGGATCAGAATGCAATGGTGAAGAGGTGGGTCTTCAACCTGGATTTGAAGAGGGTCAATGAGGGTGCCTGGCACACAGACGCAGGTAGGCTGTTCCAGGCGTAAGGTGTAGCAAGGTGAAAGGAGCGCAGTTGGGAGTTCGCGGTGTGGGTGACAGGCATTGACAGAAGTAATTTGTTAGCAGAGCGCAGATTTCGAGAGGGGACGTAGGGAGAGATAAGAGATAAGAGGTATTGAGGGGCCATAGAGTGGATGCATTTATGGGTTAGCAGGAGAAGCTTTAATTGGATGCTGAACTGGACAGGGAGCCAGTGAAGCGACTTGAGAAGAGGAGTAATGTGGGCATGGCAAGGTTGGCAGAAGATTAGTCGAGCAGTGTGATTTTGTATAGATTGGAGGCGAAGGAGGTGGCTCACGGGAAGACCAGCGAGGAGTAGATTGCAGTAATCGAGGCGAGAGGAGATTAAGGAGTGGATAAGCATTTTGGTAGTGTGTTCAGAGAGGAAGGGGTGGATTTTGCTGATGCTGTAGAGAAAGAATCGGCAGGTCTAAGCTACAAGCTGGATATGAGCGGAAAAGGAGAGAGAGGTGTCAAAGATAACCCCTAGATTGCGGGCCGAGGGAACAGGAAGGACAGTAGATCCATCCACATGGATTGAGAGAGGCGGAAGTGGGGGGGAGGAGTTAGGAGGAAAGACAAGGAGTCCAGTTTTGGCCATGTTCAGTTTTAATCGGCAATGAGACATCCAGGCAGCGATGTCCGAAAGACAGGTAGAGATCTTGGACTGGGTTGCCGGAGAAATATCAGGTGTAGAGAGGTAGATTTGGGAGTCATCGGCATAGAGATGGTACTGAAAGCCATAGGAGTAGATAAGCGTGCCAAGGCCTTGGGTATAGAGATAAAAAATGAGGGGGCCCAAGACAGATACCTGGGGTACACCTACATGGAGTGGGGTAGGGGAGGAGGAGGAGCCACTAGAGCATACACTGAATGAGCGATGGGAGAGGTAGGAGGAGAACCAGGATAGTACGGAATCCTTGAAGCCAAGCGAGGAGAGGGTGATGCGGAGAAGGTCGTGGTCAACAGTGCCAAAGGCAGCAGAAAGGTCAAGAAGGATGAGGATGGAGTAGAGGCCCTTGGATTTAGCCAGGAACAGGTCGTTTGTGACTTTTGTGAGTGCCGTTTCAGTGGAGTGTAGAGGATGGAAGCCAGATTGAAGTGGGTCCAGGAGGGCCTGGGAGGTGAGGAAGTCGAGGCCTGCTCATTCTAATAGTTTGGATATGAAGGGAAGGAGGGAGATGGGTCGGTAGTTAGAAGGGCATGTGGGATCAAGTGAGGGTTTCTTGAGGAGGGATGTGACAACAGCATGTTTGAAGTCAGCGAGGACAGTTGCGGTAGAGAGTGAAAGGTTGAGGATATGAGTGATGGAGGGGACAATGGGGAGGGAGATGGAACATAGGAGATGGGTGGGGTTAGGGTCTGAAGAACAGGTGATAGGTTTGGAGGAGGAAAGAAGGAGTGTGGTTTCTTCTTCAGAGATCGGAGGGAAGGAGGAAAGGGTGGCAGGGGGAGTATGGATGGGGGAGGAGAAATGGGGAGGAGGGGGGTAGATGAGGGGGTGGGGAATTGGAGGGTAATTTTGAGGATTTTGTCATGGAAGTAGTCGGCTAGGGTTTCGGCAGAAAGCGAGGGCGGGATCGGGGGCGGGTGGACCTTGAAGAGAGAATTGAGGGTGTTAAAGAGATGGCGAGGATCATAGGCAAGGGAATTAGTCAGATGGATGTAGTAATCTTGTTTGGCAAGTGCTAAGGCTGACTGGAAGGAGCCAAGCATGAATTTGAAGTGTAGAAGATCTTCTGGGGAACGGGATTTGGACCAGGCTCATTCGGCAGAACGGGCGCAGATGCGTAAGTAATGGATTGTGGGTGAAAGCCAGGGTTGAGGAGTAGATCGTTTGACAGGACGTGGGGTGGGAGGGGCAAGAGCGTCAAGGGCTGAGGATAATGCAGTATTGTCTGAGGATAATGCCTCGTTGATGGACTCGGAGGATAAAATGGAGGAAAGAGATGGACAAATGGTGGAGGAGAGAGTCAGGGGATCAATATTATGAAGATTTCTAAATAGGTCGGAGGAGACAGGACGAGGTTGGGATGGCGGGAGCTGAAGAGTAAATGTTAAGAGGTGATGGTAGGATAAGGGAAGGACTAATTTGCGGAGGTTTGAGGGAGAGGAACTGGAGAAGAGTATTAGGTCAAGGCAGTGGCTGTGTAGGTGTGTGGGGGCAGTGCAGCACAGTTGGAGGTCAAACGAGGAGGTAAGAGCGAGGAACTTTGAGGCATGAGGGTCAGAGTGGTTGTCAATGTGAATGTTGAAATCGCCAAGAATAAGAGTGGAGGAGGAGAGATCCATAAAGGCAGAGAGCCAGGAGTCGAAGTCGGTGAGGAAGCTTGATTTGGAGTTGTCGGGTGGGCGATAAATTACAGCTACTCGGAGGGGAAGTGGTGTGAGGAGGCAAATGGAGTGGACTTTGAAGGAGAGGGGGGAGTGTGATTAGAGTGGCGGGAGGGGTTGGAATTGGCAAGAGGGAGAGAGTAGGAGGCCAACGCCACCACCGCAACCAGTACATCAAGGTTTATGGGAGAATTGGTAGCCCCCATAGCAGAGAGAGGCAATGGATGCAGTGTCGTCCGGGAAGAGCCAGGTCTCGGTCAGAGCAAGAAGGTGTAGGGCATTAGAGATGAAAAGATCATGAATAAAAGAGGGTTTTTTTAAATGACTGAGCATGCGTTCCATAGGGTGCAAGTAAACGGGAGAACGGAGGGGGGAGGAGAGGGATATGGATAAGGTTGGATAAGTTACGTGTGGATTTCTTATCAGAATAGTGTGGGGGTGTATTTCTAGGGTAGTATCGAGGTTTGGAGGGAATAGGGTGTGGGTGGGTATGTTTGGGTGTATATGCTCCACAGCAGGGATATAAGGTGGGGGGGATATGAGGGATAAATTGATGGTATCAGGTAGGTTATGTGAGGGATTATTTTTGGGGATAGGGTTGGAGTTGATACCTATGGGTGAGTGATTGTGGGATGACTGGGAGAGGGCGGAAGGAGGGAGGAGCGGGATGTGGATGAGATTAGGGTACGTGAGGAGCTTTCTTTAGAGTGGGAGAGAAATCGGGGGGGGGGGCAGGGTTGGGGTTGATATTACCTGATGAGAGAAGGAGAATGAGTATTAGAGAGCGAGGTAAAGTGGAGATGGTACGGCAGAAGTGACGGTGGGGTTGCCTTAAAGAGAGGGGGGCAGGTTGAATGCGGGGGATGATGTGAAAAGCTCAAGAGCAGGTGCTAGGCTAGGGGGCAGAATGGAGGGCTAAGTGAGGAAGGTAGAGAGGGGGGCTGGTTGAGTGCGGGAGATGGTGTGGAGAGGCTCAAGAGCAGATGCTAGGCTAGGGGGGAGAGTGGAGGGAGAAGTGAGGAAGGTAGGGGCGGGTAGGGGGGAGAGGAGGAAGGGTGTTGATAGGAGGGCAGGCAGTTGGGGAGGATGAGAAAGAGAAGGACAATGAGGTGTGGGGCCATGGTAGTGGGCAGCAAGGTCTGAGCAAACAATGGGTTGCAGTTCTATGCAACATTGGGTAGCAGTTCTATGCAAGACTGGATATCAGTTCTAAGCAACAAGGAATAGCAGTTCTAAGCAACAATGGATAGCAGTTCTACGCGACAATAGGTAGCAGTTCTACGCAACACTGGGTAGAAGTTCTACACAACATTGGGTAGCAGTTCTTTGCAACACTGGGTAGCAGTTCCAAATAGGTTGGAGGAGACAGTTCTGTGAAAATACTGGGTAGCAGTTCTATACAAGCAGTGAGTAACAGTTCTAGGCAGACAATGGGTAGCAGTTCAATGCAAACAATGGTCAGCAGCTCTATGCAGGCAGTAGGTAACAGCACTAAGCAAACAATGGGTATCAAGTTCTAGGCGGGTAAAGGAAGCGATCGTGCCTACTCGGTTCCAGGGCCAGCTCCAGGCAGCAACGGTGATTAGGAGGAGCAGGGGTGAGGCCCTCAGGCGTGGGCGCGTCCGATGGAGCACGCTGCTTTTAAAGGGCTGCTTGCCCTTTGATCCCTCGTTGGCGGCATGTGCGAGGGAGCTCCCGATGGAGCACTCCGCTTTTAAAGGGCCGCTTGCCCTTTGATCCCTCGTTGGCGGCGTGTGCGCATATGTAAATAGTGTGTGCTATTGTGCAATAGGGTGTACCACTGCCACTTTTGTTTAAAAACAAAAGCACATCCCTACTTTCTCTAGTATTGCTGAACTCTTTACCTGCACTTCTATGCATTTTTAAAGTAAATATATGTTTTGTAATAGGTAGATAACTTATTTGAATTCTGGCTTCAATTTTATTTTCATTTTCCTTTATTTTAAAGTCACAGTGGCTCCTTTTATTTGTTTCTTACAGAGTTTAAGCTTTAATTGTTTATGGTTGGCTTAAAGAAATAAATTCTGCTCCTGCTACAGTGTATTTCTGATTTTATATTTGTCCATATGATCCTATTATTTTTAAACTGACATACTTGTGAATCTATGGCTTTAAGAATAGTGTAATGCAAGAAATACCAGCATCTGTGTTGTTTTTGTAAGCCATGCTGTTTGTACTGAGGCTATGCTTATCTATTTAAAGTAGCTGCAAAAGATCACAGCATCTTTAAAGCTGCATTCCCGTTTTTCACATAATTGTTTATGTTTTTATTTTATTCCATTTTTTATCTGTTCTGTGCCACTGTGACATTGGATTTGGCTAATTAGAGTATCTGCTATGATTTTATATTTTTATTTTATATTTAATTGTTATATGTAATGTTGTTTCTTAATATTATATTTATTTATTCCATATTTTAATGTTTAATGTATATGAATTTATTTTTTAGTTGGGAGCCAGGTTTTAATATTGACAGTTTAGCTGTATGTATCATTGAAAACAGAAGTCCTCATTGGGGGTGAGATTTTTCTTTTTTAATTTTTTTGTTTCTCTATTCTTTCTTTCTTTTGTCTTTTAGATTTCCTGGTTTCTTTGCTAGCTGTTTCTTCCACATAAACAACGTTTTCAAAAACAAGTCCCTGGATACAGGCAGTTTGCCAAAACATTTTGGGCAATTAGTTCTGCTTATGCGGAAAATTATAGACCATTTCTTTGTGTTGATGTTTTGAAAACTATGGCCTGATATTCAATGGCGGCAGCTAGCTGCTACTGCTGAACCTTAAACCTGGATATTCAATTCCAGGGCCATATCAGGGCACCAGCATTGAATATCCGGGTTGCTCAGATTGCCAAGAAGCTAAATGGGCAACTGCTATACTCAGTCGCTGCCCGGTTAACTTCTATGACGAAAGTTAGGCCAGCCTTTACTGTGCCTGACTTTCACCACATGTCAATAAACAGACATCGGGAAGTACAGCAGTCACTGAATATCCCAGACAAGGAATTAATATGGTTGGCAGGTCTGCTAAGCATGTTAAATATCCTCCTTTATATGTTAATGGCTCAATGACAACTTTTATTTTCTATTCTGTGTATTAAAAAATGTATCTTGCCAGTTTGCTATTTGTTTTATTATTTATAATATTATTATTATTGCTTTATACTGATTTTCTTAGGGTTTTACAATTTATTTATTTTCCTTTTTATTGTACCCCTTCTGCTCCTTTCTCTCGGCTTGCTAAGTGCAGTTGGTATTGCTTCTTTATATCCTGAAAATTTATATCTAACAAACTCAGAATTAATTACTTATCTCATGGTCTTTAACATTGTCCTATCACGCAAGTCCTTCACAAGTCCATTTATAAATAAAACCGGCCATTCATAGTTTCACCTCCAAATCAGAGGCTTCCTCGGGACTATATGTTCTCTAAAGCAACATATCATTTCCCTGGTGTTTTTGTTAAATTGCTTCAGATAGTGCCTCTTGCATTTATTTTGGTATTAATGTACATATGCATCAAACAATATAATGGCTAAACACAAAAAACACGTTCATCAGCAGCACAAGGCTAAATAAAATACCTAGTGGCTGCCACTTTAACTAAGATCGGATATTCAGAGATGGAAGATATCTGATTTCTGCCACTGAATATCCAGGCTGCCCAGATACTGATACCACTATCCAGTTAGAGGCAATATTCAACCACTAACCAGAAGGCACAAACAGCCTTTCACCTATCCTAACTTAAATCACTTAAGCTAGCCAGTTAGCAGCTGATTAGCGCCGCTAATTGCCCCACTCCGCCCACAGACTGCCCCAGTAATAATAGGGCTTTTTTTTGTTGATCTGTGAGGATATTCATTCACCAGAACTAACTGGTTAGTAGTACTGCTGAATATTTTGGTGACTGCGTTTTAGCTGGTTAGCAGCTGACTAAGGCATATTGAATATGCCCCCCAGAAAGCGTAGTTACTCTCCTGTAACATGTGATCTCCGGGAACAGCAGGAATTTAGTCTTCACATATGGGTATCGTCGGTACCGACGGAGCCTGCGCGGGAACGCTCCCCAGCGTCCAATAGAAAAGCTTTTGGGAGCATTCCACAGCGCCTACGTGATGCCTTCCTGCCTTTCCCACTGTCCCTCTTCAGTTGAGTTTATAGCTGAGACAAAGGAGACAGGGAGAGAGAGAAAGAGAGAGAGATAGAGAGAACTCCTAGAGGAGGTGGGTGGGTTGTGAAAACTAAATTCCTGCTGTTCCCAGAGATCACCTGTTACAGGTGAGTAACTACGCTATCTCCAGAAACAAGCAGGAATGTAGTCTTCACATATGGGGACTCCCTAGCTGAAGATGCCAGGGAGATGGCCCCAGGAAGCTGCAACACATTGTGAGATGGGCCATGCTTCCTCCCATTCATCTCTGCCATCCCACCAGGGATGGTGGTTAGGAGTTGAATTAAGTCTGAAAGAGATGTTTATTTATTTTATTTATTTATTTATAGTTTTTCTATACCGCACTATTTACCATCAGCGCGGTTCACAGGCAACAAAAATTGTACAATGAGGAATGATCTACATTGAACTTACATTAAACAGGGAGAATAACTTGGAAAACAGGTAAACTATATACAGAGAGGTAGACTATTTATGTTGAAGAACAGCCTGACCAAACAAGGCATCCCGGCGGAAGTCCTTGTCTAAGCTGTAGTGGGCTGTAAAGGTATGTACTGAAGCCCAAGTGGCTGCTCAACAGATGTCGTCGATAGATACAGAGTGAAGGTTAGCCACAGAGGCTGCTATGGCTCTCACATTGTGAGTTGTGATATGGCCTTCAAGAGGAAGACCCTTACTCTCATAGGCAAAGGATATGCATTGTGCAATCCAGTTAGACAGAATTTCTTTGGAAACTGGAAGTCCCAAATGACTAGAATCAAAAGCAACAAAGAGTTGAGAAGTCTTTCGATGTTGCTGTGTTCTTTGTAGGTAAAAAGCTAAAGCTCTTTTGACTTCCGGTGACGTTTCGGGACATATGGCGGTGTAGCGATCGCCCTCCATCAGAAAAGGCGCCAAGGAGAGGCGTTGGGGAACATACAAAGATAAGCATATTTAAAGGGTTCATCTTTACTCCATGGTTTTATATGTGTAGGGAAGGTCATTGATGCAAAAAGGCACTAAAGTAGATAAGATCAACATCTACAAACTGTTGCCGATAAGTCTGAGTCCTCCCATACTATAGCTAGTTGTATATGATTGAGAGGGAAAATGGTTCGTTAACAGAAAGAAGCAATTTTTATACAACTAATTTGTTTGAAAACGAAGTGTATTACTAACATTTGCATTCACACAACTAACTGGTGATTGATTTGAGTGAATTACATTTAGGGGTATGTTTACTAAACCGCGCTACTGTGCGGGGCGCACTTGAGTGCCCTAAAATGATGCATTTAAGTGCTCTTAAGCGCCCCGTACGCGTGCGCGTCACATTAACGGGCCCCGCATGCGTGCGCCGAAAACGCGCACGTTTGCGGGGCGCTCCTGTGTGATAGAGGCGTGGAAAGGCGAAATGAGGGCGGAGGAAGGCCCCCGAGGGGCGGAGAGACGGGGTCAATGGGTGGAATGTGGGAGGGGAGAGACTCCCCGCACAGGAGCGTGCCCGAATTTACAAGGGAAGAGAAACCATTTCCGTCAGCAATGTACAGCAAAATCGGGGAAACCTAAAAAACGTGAGCAGTGTGATACATGTGCACAGAACAAAATAGCAAATATGATATGAAAATGACCACAACAAATCACAAGAAAATTATAATCCAGCTGGGCAACAGTGATATTAATGGGCAACAAGAAAAAACACTCCCAGGAAAGCCCCAAAAAATAGAAATGAATTTTGGAAGGGTCATCGCTCCGTAGACTCTTCCAAAAGCAATGCATTGTAATGGAGCTTTCCTGGGAGTGTATTGCAGGTTGCCCATTGATATCACTGTTGCGCAGCTTGGTGTTATAATATCCCCACTTTTTTGGAGGACATATGTGAGGTGTTTCTGCACCTTTGTCCCCATACAAGGTCAACGAGGCCACAGTAAAATTGTGAAGAGCAGGGTGTCTGACTCGTGCGGCCAGGTATCACATCTCCAGAGACTGCACTGTTTCTGTGGCCACAGTGTGGTGCAGCAGACACAGCCAGTACCTATAGGACCAGAGGGTCACAGGTTCAAAGCTCAGCTGGGGCTCCTGCCAACCCAGTCCCCATAATGTTACCCACCACTAAACAGTGAGAATACAGACACTCTTTTATTGCAGAGAACATAAGCATGGTCCCAACACCTATATTTTACCCTACACCGCACACAAACCATAACAATGGGCATTGCCTACCGCCGAGTCCCCCAAAGTCAGTCCTGGAGTGCTACAACTCACTCAGGTCATATGTTTTTCCCAGATAGGGACATGTCTGCATGTTTGCGGAAGGGTACAGGTGGCGGAGGGGGCAGTGGCTGCAAACCACAGCAGACAGTGGCCTAGGCCTGTGCAGGCTGGCACCGTCCACCGCAACAGACAGGCTCTGTCGGATGTACAGTCATGTACTCCCCAGGGAACACAGCATATCTGTGGCAACACAGTGGTGCAGTGCACACAGACAGTGTGTGCAGGAACAGATGGTCACAGGTGCAAAGCCCAGCTGGGGCTACTGCCAATCCAGTCCACATATTTTTCCTACAACTAAACCGTGATAGTAAGGACAAAACTGTATAGCTAGGAACATATGCATGATTAATACGCCTATATTTTACCACAGCACTCACAGACACCATAAACAGGCGCATTACATGGAGCAGAGTCTCCCAAATGCAGTCCTGGAGGGCCCCACACCATTCGGGTTCCATGCTGCCTCTAACAAAGATGCCTGTGCTGCCTAGCTATGCACCACCCCCATGGTATGCAGATGTAGCTCATGCATATTTATGAGGGATAGCATGACAACCAGAACAGTGTGTGGAACACCAGGACTGGATTTGGGGAACTCTGCCGTAAAGCAGCAGCCAACAGGGCCAGACACCCCCCCCACAGGCCCCATTGGCCAATGCCTCCTGGAGAGGCAGGACATTGGGCCCTGCCTGTATCTCCCAATACTAACAGTTGCATACCTCAGCACTGCCACCCTACACCTGGGTATACGGTACACAGCTATCAAGCGTTTCCCATTATAACTGGCAGATCTCCAGTCCTACGTAAAGCACAGTTTGCTCATTCAGCTCCACCATAACACTCAAACAGATGTCTGCGGTGTGTGCTGCAGGTCTGGTCTCTGACAGTGTTTACCACCCTGGGATGTGACCCCCAACAGTAATGCGTACCATATCCATGCATGTACTGTGTCCAGGACTGGTGTGGTGGGTATGGCTGCTGAACCCCTCTATAGTAGCACAATGCTGGCATAGGTGTGGGGGTGGCTGTCTGTCTATCCAGTGTGGGGTGGCTGCAAACACCTTCTACAGCCCACACTGCCAGCAATGTTGCCAGTATTGGGTTGGCAATGTGCATAATGAGGAGCAAGGTACCATGGGTATAGGCCGGACAGGGTGGCCTGGCCAGGGTGCATCTGCACAGGGCATAGGGCACTGACTGGGACATTGTAGTGCTCGGCCACCACCGACACAGACAGGGTGACCTCAGTATGTCCTGCTGAGAGATCACTCTCACCCTGACTGTGCAGTGACCACAGCATGGCTAGGCACCCCCATAGTGTTATATAGTATTCCTCTCATGTGATAGATATGGGTTTCCATTTGGGGCCCAGTCACTGATTTATCTGCTTGCTGTGTATGCTGACAGCCCAGTTCTGGGTGCATGTATCTCCATTGGGAACATGCACTATGGACTAACTAGCAGACTGTTTGTAGCTGGTATGTGTCTTGCTGGAGTGGCTTGCAGGGTGCAGTGGCTGTTGGCTTGCTGCAGGGGAATATCAGATGGTGGTGGGGTGCAGCTTACCATATCCTGGTCTTATGTCTGTCTGCTATTGTGTTATGGCTGTGTATAGAGCTGCACTGACTGCCCTGTGGGGTGTGTGTTCCTCAGCAGGACTGGGGTTGATGTTACTCTCTACTGCCACCTTTGTAGGGAGGTAGAGTGTGGATCTATTGATGGGAGACCATGTTTGCTGCCCTTGGCTGGGCCCCCCCCCCATGGGGGCTGGGCCCCCCCACCCCCCACCCCCCATGCTATCCTGGTTCTCTTCTTATCTCTCCCATCACACTTTCAGCATTTGTGTTGGTGGACACTCCTCCATTGCTATCCTGCTCTCAGTTGGTGTACCCCTAGGGTCTGTCTTGGGCCCAACTCCTTTTCTTCCTCTATACCAGTCTCTTGGTGCACTCATCTCTTCCCATGGTTTTCAGTACCATCTTTATGTTGATGACTCTCAAATCGACCTCTCTACACCTGAAATCTCTCTGGCAATCCAAGCCCGGATCTCTGCCTGCCTATCTGACATTGCAGCCTGGATGTCTCACTGTCATTTGAAACTGAACATGGCCAAAACAGAGCTTCTCATTTTTCCCCCTAAACCCACCTCCTCCCTTCCTCCTTTCTCAATCTCTGTGGATAACTCTCTACTACTCCCTGTTTTCTCGGTTAACAGCTTTGGAGTCGTCTTTGACTCCTCCCTCTCTTTCTCCACATACATTCAACTGATAGCTAAAACCTGTCACTTCTTTCTATGTAAGATCAGCAAAATTTGCCCCTTCCTTTCTGAACACATTACTAAGACACTTATCCACTCTTTAGTCACCTCCTGTCGACTATTGCAATCTCCTCCTTACTGGCCTCCCTCTGAATCATCTCGCTCCCCTTCAATCTGTTCAAAACTCAGCTGTATGGCTAATCTTCTGCCAGCCTTGATATGCTCATATAACCCCTCTTCTGAAGTCGCTTCATTGGCTCCCTTTCCATTTCCATATCCAGTTCATACTTCTACTGACCTATAAGTACACTCATGATGCTGCTCCTCTATACCTTTTCTTTCTTATCTGTGCCTACACCCTTCCTCGGGTCTCTCTCTTCATGCAAATAGCTTCTATTAGTGCCCTTTTCTTCTACTGCCAGTTCCAGACTTTGATCTGTTCACCTTGCTGCTCCCTATGCCTGGAACCAACTACCTGAGTCTGTAAAGCAGGCTTCATCTCTGACGCTTTTCAAATCCAAGCTGAAAACTCAACTCTTTGAGGCTGCTTTTGGATACTGATCTGCTTAGTCTCCTATGTGTTTCCTTACCATTCCCCTAGATGTATCCCTGTCCTCAACTGTTGTGTTTGTCTTGACTAGATTGTAAGCTTTGATGAGCAGGAACTCTGTCATGCATGTGTCTGTACAATGTTGCGTATGCCTTGTAGCACTATACAAATTATCAGCAGTAATAGTAGTAGTGGCCATGATAGACACAAGGGGTACAGCTACCGTACGCTACTACTTCTGCACTAGTACCATCACTAGTGCAGTAGTAGCGAATTCATATATATTATAGCACATGAGCACAGTGCATGCGTTCGCAACACGAACCCTGCAAAGGAAAGTTACAAATGCATTATTAGATTGGCAGTGGGCTATTGAACCACTGTGGACAGCAAGAAATGTGCCCCAAGCACACATACTGGAAGGTGGCAACTGGCTAGATCAGAGGGATGCCTGGGAAAGGCTTAACTGCTTATACAACTGAGAGCACTGGGGATAAGTACAAGACGGCAAGGCATGCAAATCAGCAAAAGCAAACACATGCAGAGAGACTGTGCTGCATCTATAACTGTGGGAGATAGGGTACAAATGTGGCATTTAGAGATGCAGGGGGCCTTGTAGGGGCCCAGTAAGGGGGTCCGCAGTGTCTATCATGGGGGACAGGTATATGACACCCCTCACCCTGAAGCCCCAGGGCGCCTATTCACCTAGGCTGCAGGGAACACAGTACAAAGCCTCTCGTGGTGGGGGGGAGTGATGGACTCTACTCCTCTTATCATGGCTTGGACGGCACCATAACCTTGTGGAGTAGCTTCTACATATTGGGGGAAGAGGGGTGCCAGTGCTAGGAGGCCAAGCACAATCAGCACACATGCTCACACCTGCCTGCACATGGGGTCCAGATGGTCAATAAGCATCCCTATGGCCCACTATATAGAACACCCATCCCTATGGCCTGACATCTACAATATAAGTGGGGGCATGGCCATCAACCCACAGAGGGTCGCTATGTTCCCTCTGACTGGGAGGAGGTCTGGGAGAACACCTTATGGGGATGGTGAATCCCAAACAGCCTTCAGGTTGAGCACCCCAGCTGTCCGGGAAACAAAGGCCCACTAGAAAAAGGAAGAGTACAAAGGTTCTCCAGAACCATACAAACATATAATTTATAGAAAGTATAATTTTATAGATGGTGCCAACAGTGCATTCAAACGGCTGTGTATGCCTTGTAGTGCTATACAAATGATAAGTAGTAGTGGTAGTAGTTCTGGTACTAAGCCCCTGAATCATAGCTAATTGAAGAGCAGAAAGAAGCCCTGATACATTCTTACAGAGGATCAAAGAATCACTGGGATATACTGAGAGTACTATGCGTCACATAATAAAGCCAGGAAGATAGGAGAACCCTTTTTCCTGTCCCATCTTACTGTACTTCCAGTATATCCCAGGGATTCTTTGATCCTCCGTAGGAATGTATCAGAGACTCTTTGATTAGTTAAGATTCAGGGCTTAGTATCTGAATACTACTACTGCTTATCATTTGTATAGCGCTACAAGTCATACACAGCTGTTTGAATGCACTGTTGGAACCTTCTATAAATTTATAGTGACGGACATTAATAGCGCTTGTAAATACTGCTAGCTAGCCTCGTTCACAGTCATGCTTATTTTTGTTTTTCTTTTGGGAGGGGGGAGAGGGAGGGAGGGAGAGAAATCCCTTCCACTAACAGCTTTCTTCAGATGGAAGTACCAGGCATCAAGCATTCAGGGAGTAATGGAACCTGCCCAAAAGAGACTCCTGCCAGGTTGGCCCCAAACCCAGGGATACCAACAAGGGGACATTATAGAAGATAGAAAAAATAATTTTATTTTAATGAATGGGATGTCAGCTTTTGGAAGTCCTTCCATATCAACAACTACAACAGTCCCCTTTTTTCCTTTAGCGATCCTCTGTGTTTGTCCCATGCTTTTTTGAATTCAGATACCGTCCTCATCTCTATGACCTCCACTGGGAGACTATTCCACGGATCCACCACTCTTTCCGTAAAGAAATATATCCGCATATCACTCCTGAATCTATCCTCCTTCACCCTCATCCCATGTCCCCTCATAGCAGAACTTGCTTTCAATCGAAAGAGGCTCTCCCCCTGTGCATTTATGTCACGGAGCTATTATAATATCTCAGTCATATTGCCTCTATCCTGTCTTTCCTATACGGTGTACATATTAAGATCCTTAAGTCTGTCCTCATATGTTTTATAATGAAGACCACTAACCATTTTAGTAGCCACCCTCTGTACTGATTCCATCCTGTTCACATCCTTTTGAAGGTGCGGTCTCCAGAGTTGCACACAATACTCCAAATGAGGTCACACCAAAGATTTATACAGAGGCACTATCACCTCCTTTTTTCTGCTAGCCATGCACCCAAGCATCCTTCTAACTTTTTCTGTCACCTTTTCTACCTGTTTAGCTACTTTAAGATCATCAGACACAACCACGCCTAGGTCCCGCTCTTCTTTAGTGGACAAAAGTACTTCACCCCCTATACTATATTGCTCCCTTGGATCGCTGCAGCCCAAATGCATGACCTTGCATTTTTTAACATTAAATCCCAGCTGCCAAATTCTAGACCATTCTTCAAGCTTAGCTAGATCCCTCCTCATGTTATCTACACCTTCCTGGGTGCATACTCTATTGCAGATTTTGGTATCATCCGCAAAGAGGCAAACCTTACTGAAAGCCATTCCTCTATATCACTAAGAAAGATGTTAAAAAGAATCGGACCAAGGACAAATCCCTGGGGCACACCACTGGTAATTTCCTTCTCCTCAGAATTGAGCTCCATTTACCTGTACTCTTTGTTGCCTCCCACTCAACCAATTTCTAACCCAAGCAGTAACTTTAGGGTCCACCCCTAGGGTGCTCAGTTTGTTTATAAGTCGCCTGTGAGGAACGGTGTCAAAGGCTTTACTGAAATCTAAATACACCACATCTAGGGCTCTCCCTCGGTCCAACTCCCTGGTCACCCAGTCAAAGAAATCGATCGGATTTGTCTGACAAGACCTGCCTCTGGTGAATCCATGCTGCCTCAGATCCTGTAATCCGCTGGACTCCAGAAACCTCACTATTTTCTCTTTCAGCAGCGTTTCCAATAATTTACTCACCACCGAAGTTAAACTAACCGGCCTGTAGTTTTCAACCACATCCTTACTTCCGCTTTTGTGTAAAGGCACCACATGAGCCTCTCTCCAGTCTTTTGGCACCACTCCCGACTCCAACGAGGAATTGAAAAGGTCAGTCAGTGGAGCTGCTAGATCGTCCCCAAGTTCCCTCAGTATTCTATGGTGTATCCCATCTGGTCCCATCGCTCTGTCTACTTTAAGTTTAGCTAGTTTCTCACAAACACAGTCTTGTGAAAATTGTTCAAGATGCCCCTCGCTTCTGTTCCTGTTTGTGGGTGTTTTCTGAGGTCCTCTTCCTGGTTCTTCATCTGTGAACACAGAACAGAAATATCTGTTAAGCAATTCCGCTTTATCTTCATCAGCTTCTACATATTCCTCCCCTTCACCCTTGAGTCTGACAATACCACTTTTGCCCTTCCTCTTCTCACTAACATATCTGAAAAATGTTGTATCCCCGCATTTTATTGCATTGGCTATTTCCTCCTCTTTTTGAATCTTTGCTTTCCTGACTACTTTGCTAGCTTCTCTAAGTTTTTCCAAATGTAGATGCCTGTCTTCCTTTCTCTGTGATCTCTTGTATTTCATGAAGGCCTCCCTCTTTTTCTTCACATTTTCAGCTACTTCTTTTGAAAGCCATAGCGGTCTCCTTTTCCTTTTACCTTTACTTACCATTTTAACAAAAAGGGGTTTTGCCCTTAAAATATCCCCTTTCTGTTTTGCCCACTGTTTTTCTACATCCCCCAGCTGTTCCTATCCTTGATTAAAGACTTCATTTTCAATACTAGAAGCCCTAAAAGTAATTTTACCTAGAAACCCCAACAAAGTGCGTCAATTGACGCATTATAATGATGACTGCATTTAGCATGAAATGCAGATGTGAAATAATGTGAAGTTACTTATTTGTTAAATACGTGCAGTATGTGACGTCATTACATGACGTCATCATGTGTTTATTGTTTGTAATGGAGTAAAACTGTAAACAGTAATTGAGGTGCGCCACCTAGTGGGAACATGAATTTATACCTAGAAGCCCCAAAGTACGTTAATTGACGCATCCAAGACAATTGAGTGTGTCAACTGACGTACTTTGGGGCTTCTAAGTATAAATTCATTTTCCCGCTAGGTGGTGCATCTGTCATTAATTTTCGATGCACATATTTGAACATCTTGACCTTGCTAACAAAGTCATGGAACATGACTGACATGGTTCTAGCAGTGGCACTGGTATACAACTTTGAAAATGCATTTGCGTCAATTGACATACTTTGGGGCTTCTAGTGTTAAATAGTAAAATAAAAATATACATAATTTAGAATGAAAAAAAAACATATGCCCACCTCAACTCCTTCCCCCACGTTGGCTCACTAACGTTCATTTTTCTATAATGTGGCCTGATATCAAAATGAGTTTGACATCCCTGGCTTACGGCTTTGGGTCTACCACAGAGCGACAGGCTGATACACTGAACCAGCACACAATACTCCCAATCTTTTCTTTTTGACTTTTTCTCTGTCCCTGAACTAGGGTTGCCAACTGGCTCCAGATGCGCCCGACAGGCTTGATCCAGTCCTGGGTTTAACACCTTGCATGTAGGGACTTGTAGTCTTGCTTTTCTTATGGAGTACAATAGAGAAACAAGAACTACATATCCCTGCATGCAATGGGGTAAACACAAAACTGGATCTAGCTTGTCGGGCGCATCTGGCGCTAATTGGCAACCCTACCCTGAACTCAGAAACAGATTTTAGCACTGTTCAGATGAAGCAACAGGACATCAGTGATATAGTTGTAGCCCTCTTTATCTTCGTTTTTAATTGTTAGTTTTTTAAATCTCTTCATGGGGTTTGAGGAGCTCAAAAAAATGTTTTTGCCTATTTGAAAGCTCTCACACAAGTGATTATAAAATGGTGGCTGACTAGTTTCTGGGTGGGTTTTTTTTTGAGTTCCAGTCAAGTTGGGATTGGCTGTTTGGAAACCTGCTTGCAAGTGATTGGTCCTGCTCCTCTCCTAGTCCCCCCTCTGGCTCCAGGCTGCATTCTCCCAGAGGTTAATGGTCCTATAGACTTTAATGGAAAAATAAAAATACTTTGAAAAATGAATCAAACTAATCATTTCATTGCCATTATTAATGCATTTTCTTTCAAAATGAACAAAAACAAACCAGGATTTTTCATTGTTTTTTTCTATTCTTTTCAAAGAAATGCACATCCCTAGGACAACTGCTCCAAAGGAAAAGTTACAGCAGCTCTGGGATTATCATTTTTTCATAAATAATAGAGCTTGTGAAATTTAACAAACGTTGCATTGCTTATTTTGGATAATAATGAACTACGTCTGCTTGGCATGCATTTGCATATGATGCAGCTTATTTTTTCATGCTTGTTGGACCAGAATTTCATGTGTCACGTGAAATAATGCACATTAGGTCCAAATCACGTGTCATAGGGTTCTCATATAATGTGACATATTAAATAGGCCTCCTAAGTTTGCGGATGAAGCAGTGGAGGGTGACGTCACTTGCTGAAGGGAGAAGAAAGGTTTGAACCTTGGCTTTCCTGTTTCTCAAATCACTGCTCTAATTCTAGGCACACCAAACTGACAACAAGAGCACTTACCTGTATCGGAAGAGATTGTTATTATAGTATAGACAAGCTGCTTTGTCTCCACATTTCTCGCTCCACTTTATACAAGTGCTGTCAATGATACTGCCATAAATTACAGGTCCCGGCATCCAAGCTGAAACACAAGACATTCCAGAAGATAAATCACTATAAAAGTAGAGTGAAAGCACAAATGAAATGGAGATTGTAGAACATGATTTCATATTGAGAATTTTGTTAAATATGGATACTGTCATCATTACTAAAGGAGGTCATTTTGGAAGCCCTGTTTGTGCTTTGGACATCCGAAAACGGTCATAGAGACATCTCCAGAACCATTTTAAAAGCCGGATCTATGGACATCTAAGTCTGAACAGAGGCGTGGTGGTTCTATGCAAAATGTTCTGTTCTTTGTAAACCGCCCCTGATCTTTGGAAGGGGCGGTATAGAAGAATCAAATAAATAAATGTGTCACTGGGTTGTTCCCAAGAACTTGGACATCCCTGCCTGATCTCAGAAATGTCCTGGATGTCTGGCATCACGTCTAAGTTCAAACCTGCTCCAGGCACAAATAGGCTTCTCCGGGACCAAGCAGGAAGTCAGTCCTCACATATGGGCGTCATCACCAGCGGAGCCCACGCGGAAATGCTTCCTAGCTTCCAAAGGAAGCTTTTGGAAGGTGCTCCATGCATGCGTGCTGGTCTTCCTGCCTGAAGAAGCCATCTTACCTCGGTTTTCTTTTTTCCGCAGAGCCCTCCAGAGTCCGTCTGTGTCCTGGAATAAAGATTACCGTTTTTCACAAGTTCTTTCTTTTTTTGGTATTGTGTGCTATATAGCATCGTCCTGCTGAATATGGGAATATTGGTGCCTTGGCGCTGCATTTTTCTCGGAGATTTATTTTTTCTCTTGCTGCGCAGGAGTTTTCTCTTGTGCCACCTAGTCGGTGAAGATGTTGGAGTCTTTTGACTTGGTGGAAGCCGTCTTCCCTGCCATGTCAAAGCTGGCTTCAAGAAGTGCACTCAGTGTGGCCAGACCATCTCCATCATGGAGTGCCACAGCTGATGCCTTCAATGCCTTGGGCCCAACCATGAGTCTGAGGAGGAATCGCCGGAGACGTCCCTTCATCGTGATGTCCCCTCGCCCTTGCACGAACAACAGAGGTCCCCTCCTGAGCACCTCTCTTTCCTCGAGTTTGTGCAGGACATGGGAAAAGCTTTGCCCTTCACTATTGAGGCAGAGGAGGAACCTCGGGTGGAGGTGTTGGAAATCCTCCAGTACCCGGCTCCCCCTAAAGAAGCCATTATAGTTCCAATTCACTTGATCCTGGAACAGCTTCTCTTTAGGATGTGGGAAACACCGTTCATGGTGCCAACAGTGAGGCACTGCCTCAATTACATATACCAAGTGCGCAAGAGACCTGGTTTTGAAAAGGCAAAACTCCATGGTGGTGGAATCAGCCATGCGTCAGATTAAAAGTTCCAAGATGCACTTCTCGGTGCCCCTGGGTAGGGAGGCCTGCACCATGGATGGTTTTGGGAGAAAATGCTACCAGAACTTGATGCTGGTAGCATGGATCCAAGCATACCAGTTGTACATGGGTATGTACCTGTGTGTCCTGGCGGGGGATCTTGCCGGGTTCTCAGCTGATTTATCTGGAAAGCATCTTAGGCGCTTCCAAAGTCTGGAAAGCAAAATGAAGGAGTGCTCCATGGCCAGGGTGACTGTGGTGGGCATCAGTGCCCATTGTGTAGCATGGCTACAGTCCTTGGACTTAGAACAATGGATTAGGACAAGTTGGCTGATGACCCATTCCAGGGAGAGAACCTCTTCGGCAAACCTATGGTAGAGAACCCTAAGAAGAAAAAGGTCTATGGTACTTATACCCCGTATTATTCATACCAGCTGCCCCAACAGAAGCAACAGCCTAAGGGTCAGAACCACAGGCAGCAGCGCAAGCCGAAAGCCACAAAGCCTCAGCCAAGTGGAGGGTTTTGACTCGTGGCTTTGGAGTATGGCCTGTTTTCTCCTCCCAACCTCTGTTCCGCCACAGGTGGGGAGATGGCTGATTCACTTTGCCCACAGGTGGTCCAGCATAACAACCAATGCTTGGGCACTGCAGCTTCCCCCTACCTTTTTGCCAGGGGAGTACCCTCTTGCTTTGACTGCTGCTGTTTTTTTGCCACCCCTCACAGGCTTCCACTCTAGACAACTGCCCAGTCTTGCCTAATAGTTGAGCTAGCCCTGTTCAGACCCTGCCAGATAGACGACTCTTACTATTTGTTGGACAGAACTTGTGCTGATATCTGTCCCTTCTCTCCTAGTTTTGCAATGCACCTGATTGGAGCGTAAAGAACAACTTTTGATGTGCCAGTAAGCTTTGGAACATCCAATCAATATGGACATTTTCAACCCCTTTATATGCATGTTGGAGTAATAACAGGGTGAGAATCTACGCCTAACAGTTTCTGCACCATCTGAAATTATCTTCTATGATTTACTTAATTTTCTATCCCCTTTGAAAAACAGCCGTCTCCTCGCTAACTGAATCACAAATACTGATTAGCCTCCTTCTGCCAGTTCTTCCTATCCTCTTCCAGCATAGAATTCCTCCAAATACATTCCACTTATGCAGCACCCTTTTTTTTTGCATTTTTAACTCTTCTGTGTATGAATACCACTGCACAGAAGGTCTAACCAACACTACTTTTATCGGTGCTACTTCCTCCAAAACTTTTGACACCACCTGATGCCATTCCTCTACCTGATCCTTCACATCATCCTCTTTTCCCAGTTCCCTCCAAATAACTGCTACCTCTGCCCATTTCTCTAAATCTACTTTACCCCTAACCTCTCTTCATTCTTTTCTTCCTTTGCCATACATAAAACTACTATCCCACCAGCACCAATTTTAAAAAAAGTACTAATGTGGTCTGACCATGGAATCAGCCTCAATCTTTCTGTATCTAGTTGTCTACTTCCAATTAATCCCTCTGTCCCAAAAATTAAATCTAAGGTATACCCTCCCTCATGGGTTGTGAGGTGTGATGAAAAAGTATTGAGACTTGTTATGTACTGTAGCTATATAACAATACATCACACCACAATGTTATTAAGCATGCAGTGATCTAGTTATGTGCTCTGCATGTGCATAGTGTAGTGTGGCTGCAGCACACCTGAACTTTTTTTAATCACGTGATGTTTGCTATTGTATAAAAGCAGCTTGTAAAATTTACGATGAGTGAAAAAATTGAACAGCGAATTTGCATTAAATGTTGCCAGTAACTTGGAGATTCGTCAAAGAGACTTATGATAAGTTACAGTAAGTAAGTATATGGCGATGAATGCATGAGTCCTGCTCGAGTTTATGATTGGTAAAAATTTTCCAAGAGGGCCACCAAAGTGTCGACAGTGATGAATGCTCTGGAAGGCTATCAATGAGCAGGAATGAAGACAAAGCTGAAGCAGTGCCGCAATATGCTCAAATTGTCAATTGACTACCACGGAACTTTCTGAGGACATGGACATCAGTTTTGGGTCAGTACAGTTCATTCTTACTGTCAATTTGGGGATGACATGTATGCCTGCAAAATTCATGCCGAAACTCCTGTCCCTTGACCAAAAAAAAAAAAAATAGACTGTCTGCAGCCAGGGAGTTGTTGGAAAGCATTGAAAATGACTCAGATTTCATCAAAAAGATTATTACTGGTGATGAATCATGGGTTTATTGTTATGACCTGGAAACTAAGGCTCAGTCTTCACAATGGAAGATTCTAAACTCTCCCAGACCCAAGAAACCCGTCAGGTGAGGAGCAATGTCAAGGTCATGCTCACAGTTTTCTTCGATTACCTGGGCATTGTTCATCATTAGTATGCTCCAAAAAGGCCAGACCATCAATAAGAAGTACTACGTCCAAGTTCTGACTCATTTGAGAGATGCAGTTTGTCGTAAGAGGCCAGAGTTTCACACGATGGTGAATGGTTGTTTCAACACGACAACACCCCAGCTCATGCACCACATCCTGTACAGCAGTTCTTGGTGAAACCCTAAATCGAGCAAGTCTATCAGCCTCCCTACTCACCTGATCTCCCACCCTATGACTTTTTCTTCTTTTCCAAAATGGAAATTACCACTGAAATGAAGAAGATTCGACGACTTGGAGACCTTTAAGCATAATTCGACACAGCAGCTTCAGAGCATAATAAAAGAGGCATTTCAAAATTGTTTCTAGCAGTGGCAGGAACACAGGAGAAAGTGTGTATTATCTGAAGGGGACTACTTTGAAGGAGACTGAATGCAATAACTGTCAGTGTTATACTTCTTGTGTTATTGTACAAGTATCAATACATTTTGATTGCACCTCGTACAGTCTTATCTCCCTCTAAATTACCCACATGGGCATTAAAATCCCACTAGAATCAACATCTCCTTAAAACATAATTGTTCAGGACTTGGCTGGGAGGTGCGTCGGAGACATCTGGGACCAGTCCATCGGCCCCTGGGTTTGCTGCCGCTGTGCAGCGTTGCTGTTGGATGCCCTCGCTTTCCCCGGAGCATTGGACAGCCATTGGGGGGAGAGCCCGCATGCTGTGAGGACCCCTCTGACTTCTAATTTTTTTTTTTTTAATGGTATAAAAGTCTTCTTCTGTTGAACCGTGGAGCGTGTTCGCGGAGCGTGGTTCAAAGGGGCGTGTTCAAAGGGGCGAGGCACACCCCTTTGGCGCCCCTTCAGCGTCACAGCGGTGATACATCGTGTTACCGTTGTGTTATCACGTTTCTGCTCCCGTGGTGTTTTTGTTAGTTAGGTTTGTTGAATTGGTGTTTGTTGTTGCTTTTGGATGTTATGGGGAAACGAAAGGCAAAGAGTGCGGGTGCTTCTGGGGGGAGTTCAGTCAGTATTGCAAAACCGGCTGGCCCCCTCAATAAGCACGTCACTCCTCTTCCAATAGTGCAGTCGTCTCCAGAGGGAGCCTCCTTGAGTTCAGGAGGGAGGTCTCCCCTACCCTGTCCTCTTCTTGCAATGCCTTCTGCTTCTACCGGGGAGTCTCCTCATAAGGTAAGGGGTGCTAATTTTCCTGTTTGTTTTCCTACACCGGTTTCTTTGGCTAGGTCGGATAGTTCAGGTGAACTCCCGACCTTGTCTCCAGATACGGAGATTACCTTAAAAGATGTATGGGGGGGCTTTGAAAGCTATTGATGATAAAATGTCTGGTACTCTTAATGCTTTGTGTACTTTCTCCCAGGAGGCTGTAGGTTCCTTGCAGCAACTGGATGGGAAAGTTTCATTATTAGATGTAGCGCTTTCTAAATTAGAGGCTCAAGTTTCACCTTTACACGCAGTGCAGACAGCGAGTATTAAGGATTCTTTGGTCTTACATAATAAGTTTGAATCTATGGAGAATTCTATACGTTCTTGTAATCTTCGTTTTTTAAATTTTCCCTATACTACTCTTCTTGCTCCTAAGATCTTACTAGATAAATATTTGAAGGAAGTGCTTATGATTTCTGATTCTGTAGCAGTCTCTCAGCTCTATTATTTATTATTTATTTATTTATTACAATCTTTTATATACCGCGCTATTCGGTATCAGCGCGGTTTACATGAAAACAAAATTAACAGAATAACAAGCCATTCTATGTTTACAGAGAACAGGTGTAAAAACTTGGGTAACATAGGGTAACTATTTACAATCATTAATTATATACAGGTGTCATGACAATGCACAGTGATCCTAGATATTGTACTGAGAAAGTTGATGAGGCTATCTGATAATGAAGGTGTGGCTATTTTTGTTGGTGGAATTGGATTGGGTATTGCTGAGTGGGTAGTATTTGAGGAATAGGTGATATTACATTCCCTCTAGTTCTAAGAAAGTTAATCCCGTTGATGGGGAGCTTGATATTAATAGAACCTTCTATTTCGAACCTGACTGCCTTTTTGAAAGACTTCCTGGATACAATTAATTTGCATTCCACTTTATTGGTGACTTTTATGTCTAGAGAAGTAAAGCAACGTATTCTTCGTGCTTTTTTCAAATATAAGTCTGCCAGTTTTTGTGGACATGCTGTTAATGTTTTTCCAGATGTCTCGCGTAGCACCCAGCTCAGGCGGAGGCTGTTTTTGGCTTTAAAGCCTCGGGTTATGTCCTTGGGAGCTACCTCTTTCTTTTTGTGGTTTCCCTGTAAATGCATCATCAATTTTGCGGGTGCATCTTATGTTTTTGTTGATGTTAATCATCTGGAAAACTTTATTTCTGAGAAGCAGAGGGCATCGGAGGAGTTAAAGGGTGATTAGTTATAAATTGGCCTCTTATTGTGGGGGTTTTTGCCCTATTTGCTGTTTTTTTGTATTCTAGTTCTGATTATTAATATTGATCTTAGCTGGGTTCCTTGATGTGGACTTTATCTATATTTTGTTACTATAATATGTACCTTTGCATTGTGTTTTTTTTTTTTTGCTTATCGATTGTCCTTGACCTTATTCGGTTATTGTAATTGATCAAAATCTAAATTAAAAAACAAAAAAACAAAAAAACCCCATAATTGTTCATTTAAAATTCCCTCAACCAATTATTCTCAATTCTCCATCTCTATTATCAGAGGACAATAAAGTAACAAAATGCTCACCATATAAAATTTTCCAAATTTCATCATCATTCCTTTGATGTCTGATAACAGAGTCAAGATTTCCTAATGAACTGGTATGCCCTTCTGGAATACCTTTTCTCTTGTCTAGACATTTATAAGCATGAATAACCTAAATAATTCACCAACCTCAAAAATAGCCCTTTCTCTGGGAACAAGCAGGAAGTCAGTCCTCACATATGGATGACGTCGGCACCGTTAAAGCCCGCGCAGATCCACTCCCCAGCTTTCACAGAAAGCCTTTGGGATTTACACTGTGCATGCATGGGCACCTTCCCACCAAATGGTGCCATCTTACTTCAGTCTTCTTTTTTCCACAGAGACCTGCAGAGGTCCCGTATTTTGCCCCCCCCCCCCCCCCCCCGGTTAAAGTTTATTTTTTCACCTATTTTTCCTTGTTCTTTTCACCGGGATGGGTTCCGATCACCTTTCCGTCGCCCGTGTCCACCGTCTCAGCATTGTGTTTTTTCTCAGGTCCCCTTTTTCTCTGTGTTTACTACTACTAAACATTCTCTGTGTTTACTACTATTAAACATTCTCTGTGTTTACTACTACTAAACATTTGTATAGCGCTACAAGACGTACTCAGTGCAGCACAGACACGTGTAAAAAACGGTCCCTGCTTATCAGAGCTTACAATCTAGTCAAGACAGATAACACAGTAGCTGTAGTCATGGGATACAGCTAGGGGGAATGGTAAGGAAACACAAAAGAGATCAGATGAGTCAAGACACAAAAATGGCAGTGAAGAGGTGAGTTTTAAGCCTGGATTTGAAAAGGATCAGGGAAGGCGTCTGACATACAGATTCAGGTAGTTTGTTCCAGGCATAAGGAGCAGCAAGGTGAAAGCAGCAAAGTCTGGGGTTAGTAATAGAAGAGAAGGGCACAGATAGAAGCAATTTGCCAGAAGAGTGGAGTCCCGAGGAGGGGTGCAGGTAGGGTTACCAACTTTTTCACCGAGAAAAACCCGACAACTGTGGCTCGCCATGCTCCACCCATTCTCCGCCCCTAGTCCCACCCCTGCCACGCCCCCAGCCCCACCCACAAAAATTACCGAGGATACGTGTAGGCTAACTTCCTTGGTCAGATAATAATTAAACTGGGAACCCCAAAATCCAAACATGAAATGTACAACACTGGAGAAATAAAACTATAAAGTAATTTCCTCTTGCACTAAACAAAAACGCAAAGATGTTATCAATACACACTTCCCAGACCAAACATATTCCAGCTAATAAATTCAAAATAAAAAGTATTTTTCTACCTTCTGTTTGGGCGTTTTATTTTTCAGTTGCAATTGCTCCAGTCACTTTCTTCTGGTTTCTTCGTGTCTTCTGCGAGCTATCCATTTGTCCTTTCTTCTCTTTTAGATGTTTTCCATTCTCTCTCTATTTCTGCTTTAACATACTGATTGTTTCCCTTTTGCTCTTTCCCCCAATTCTTTCCTTATTCCTTTATCATCCATTTAAATTTCACCCTTCCATTCTCAAGCCCCTCACTCTCCCAATACCCAGCCCATCATAGACTTTTCTTCCACACAAAATATTTTTCCCCTCTCCATTCTCATTCCCCATCTATTCTAGTCCTCCCCCAAAATCAGTTCCCTTATAGTTCTAGACCCACCCAGCATCCACTCCCTTCTAATCCCATTCTCCCATGCCCCACATCAGCCCATTTCCAGTCCTATTCCAGCTCTTCATCAGCCCATTTCCAGTGCTAGCCCTCACATTACAGACCATTTCCAGTCCTAGCCCCCCCCATCACAGCCCATTTCCAGTCCAAGTCCCCCATCACAGCCTATTTCCAGTCCTAGGCCCCCCCCCATCACATCCCATTTGCAGTTGGAGTCCCCCCGCACCATCACAGCCCATTTGCAGTCCTACCCCCCCCCCACCATCACAGTCCATTTGCAGTCCTAGCCCCCCTAATCACAGCCTATTTCCAGTCCAAGTTCCCCTCCCTCCACCATAGCCCCTTTCCAGTACAAGTTCCCCCCCCCCCATCCCCCTTTTCCAGTCCTGGTCCCCCTCCCCATCATACCCCATTTCCAGTCCATGCCCCCCCCCCCATAGCCCTTTTCCAGTCCAGGTCCCCCTCCCCATCACAACCCATTTCCAGTCCATGTCCCCCCCCCCCATAGCCCTTTTCCAGTCCAGGTCCCGCTCCCCATCAAAACCCATTTCCAGTCCATGTCCCGTCCCCCCACATAGCCCTTTTACAGTCCAGGTCCCCCTCCCCATCACAGCCCATTTCTTTCCAGTCCAATGCCCCCCCCATAGCCCTTTTCCAGTCCAGGTCCCCCCCCCTTCACAACCCATTTCCAGTCCAAGTCCCCTAATCACAGCCTATTTCCCGTCCGTTCCCCCCCCCTCCACCATAGGCCATTTCCAGTCCAAGGTCCCCCCCCCCCCATAGCCCTTTTCCTGTCCAGGTCCCCCTCCCCATCAAAACCCATTTCCTGTCCATGTCCCCCCCCCCATTGGCCTTTTTCAGTCCAGGTCCCCTCCCCATCACAGCCGTTTTTTTTCCTGTTCAATTCACCCCCCCCGCCTTAGTCCTTTTCCGGTCCAGGTCCCCCCCCCATCACAACCCATTTCCAGTCAAATTCTACCCTCCTAGCCCTTTTCCAGTCCAGGCCCCCCCCCCCATCACAGCCCATGCAGTCCTTGGCCTCCCCCCCCCCAAAACCGCGGCTGTCTGAGGCTTTAGAGGGAGCCGGGGAAGCCCGCGCGAGGCCCTGGCTCCCTCTGAACAGCTGCCAGCGTGAAGAGCCTTTTCCTTCACGCTGGCGGCTGTTCCTGTGAAGCCGCAAATGCTGGGAAAGGTTAAAGGGCATTGCCTTTAACCTTTCCCACCAATCGCGGCTTCACAGGAACAGCCGTCAGCGTGAAGGTAAAGGCTCTTCACGCTGGCGGCTGTTCAGAGGGAGCCGGGGCCTCGCGCGGGCTTCCCCGGCTCCCTCTGAAGCCCTCCGGGGGAGAAAAGCCATTTTTTTTGCTCTGGCCGCTCCCAATCTTGCGGCCAGAGCAAAAAAAACGGCTTTTCAAGGGCCGGTTTTGCCTCTGCGCCGGCAGCCGGCCTGGGCATGGAAAAAACGGCCAGGCCGGCTGAAAACCGGCCAGTTGGCAACCCTAGGTGCAGGGAGAGATAAGAGAGGAAAGGTAGTGAGGAGCTGCTGAATGAATGCACTTATAGGTCAGCAGGACAAGTTTGAACTGGATGTGGAAACGGATAGGGAGCCAATGACATGAGAAGAGGGGTAATATGAGCATGATGAGGCTGGCGGAAGATTAGCTGCGCAGCAGAGTGTTGAACAGATTGAAGGGGAGAGAGATGATTCAGAGGGAGACCAGCAATGAGTAGGTTACAATAGTCTAGACAGGAGGAGACTAAGGAGTGGATAAGTGCCTTAGTAGTATGTTAAAAGGATGGGCGAATTTTGTTGTTACTATATAGAGAAAGGAATAGCAGGTTTTAGCTATCAGTTGGATGTGTGTGGAGAAAGAGAGAGAGAAAAAGACAGGTCTTTGCTCGCGGACTAGCTGATCGAGATGTCGGAGTTTGACCTCACGGGTGCAGTCTTTCCCACTATGGCCTTGATCAGCGGTTTTAAGCAATGTGGCAAGTGCTCCACATTATGTCCATCAGGATTGCCACAATTGCTGCATAAAATGCCTCGGGGTGGACTACAACGTGTCTACCTGCCCGCTCTGCCAACAGATGTCGGTGAAGACCCACAAGGATCGTAAAAAGCAGCAGGGGGAGTTCTTTGGTTCTACGTATGCATCGGGACCGGCATTGGGGGTGGAATCCCTGCTCTCGGAACCAGCATCTGACGACTCGTCATTGCGCACCTGGGCTCGGACCAGGGATCATCCTCCAAAGACCTCTCCCATGGGTTCAGGGTGTTATCGAAGCCGAAGGCAAGATTCGATCCTTTACCAGCAGGTAAGACCTCTGGCGCCCGGGCTCGGCATCCTCAAACCATAAGCAATAGCTGGGAGTGACCCTCAAAGCAACCCCGGTGGGAGGAGACTCCCACGGCATCAAGGAATCGGGTCAGGTCCCCTGACGCTATCACCATTGATGATTCCACTACGAAGGACGTGACTTCAGGCTTGATGACCTTGAGACTTGACTCAGCTGCTGCAGAGCCAACTGGCATCAAGGCCGGGATGGCAGCCCTGGAACGCAGCTTTGCTGCGTTCCTTGTAGCGCAGAGCAGCCCGATGCATGGAACTTCTGGATCGTCAGTACTGATCTTGGGATTGTCCTCGGTGAGGACTTCCCCGGAGGAGACTCATCCAATCCTGGAGAAGCTGGCTCGTCCGATGCTGACTCCAGACGCAACTCACCACCGGGCCCTGCTGCACTGGTATCGACCATCGTTGACACAGAGTCGACTCAAGGATCGACCGGTACTCAGTGATTTCTTCAATGTCGAGTTGGATTGGAAGATGGATGAGGAGTCTCCTGACACCGTTCTCCATTGG
Organism: Ichthyophis bannanicus; assembly: GCA_033557465.1. Taxonomy (NCBI): domain Eukaryota; kingdom Metazoa; phylum Chordata; class Amphibia; order Gymnophiona; family Ichthyophiidae; genus Ichthyophis; species Ichthyophis bannanicus. The sequence goes on from CM066035.1 coordinate 52,108,735, forward strand.
GACTTACCTTCCAACCCTTCTCCACCTCACTATCATCCGCGGTCCTCTCAAGAGGACCTAGCCTTTCTGGACTTCGTGAAGATGAGTCATGGACTGAGGATCTCAGGATCCTACAATATGAGGCTCCTCCGAAGGAGGAATTGACGGTGTCCATGCCCCCCATCCTGGAAAGGCTGTTGTTCAGTATGTAGGAGAGCCTGGTGATGGTGTTGATTGTGAACTGTTGACTCGATTCTCACTATTGAGTCAGCCGGAGCATCAGATCAAAAGCCAGAAGATGCACTCCTCTGTGCCACTGGGTAGGGAGGCACGCACCATGGATGCCTCCACGTTCACAGCCCAGATCCAGGCATACCAGCTGTATTTGGGCATTTACCTGTGAGACCTGGAGAAGGAGCTTGCCGGCTCTTGACTGGGTTGAGAGGTGAACCTCTGGAGCGTTTCAGGGCCCTGTTTTTTTCGGTCAAGGAATGCTCCAAATTTCAGACTCGGACAGCCTTCGACGGCTTTGAGTCAGTAGCTCATGTGGCTGTTGTAGGCATTAGTGCCCACTGCCTTGCCTGGCTACAGTCCTCTGACCTAGAGCATTGGGTTCAGGACAAGTTGGTCGATGTCCCTTGCTAGGGAGAGAACCTCTCTGGTTAGCCCACGATGGAGAAGGCAGCTGAGCTGGAGACAGAATTCCTGACCAGAACTAGGCTGTCAGGAAGATTGCTGTCCCTTCCCGTCGGAAGGCTTTGGGAAAAAGCCCTTCCACCCAAATATCAAGAGGTTTTATGGGAAATTCCCCAGTTTCTGGCCTCTCAGGCTCCCAAGCAGGGGCAGCAGGCCAAGGGCCAGGGGCACAGCCCCCATAAGCAGAAAGCCCCCAAGCCCCAAACAGTGCCTCAACCGCAGCCTGGGGGGGGGGGGGGAGATGCTTTTGACTCCTTGGGCATAGCCTTATTCCCTCAAGAAGTAATGGGCCCAAGGTTCACGGGAAGACAGCTGGTCCACTTTGCGCATCTGTGGCTGGACATCACCACAGATGCCTAGTGCTGCATGTGGTTTGGGAGGGGTACCTCCTCCACTTTGTCCAGCTACCTCCTTCCTTCTTTCCAGGGGAATTACCCATGGACTCCTTGCACAAGGAGCTCCTGTAGAAGGAATGCGAGTCCTTGCAGGGCCATGGGTTCTACTCCTGCTACTTCCTTGTGCTGAAAAAGACAGGATGCTTCTGGCCTATCCTGGATCTGTGGGACCTCAACCACTTCCTGGTTAGGGAAAAGTTCAAAATGATATCCCTTGGAACCTTGCTGCCCTACCTCCTGCAGGGAGATTGGCTATGTTCCTTGGATCTCAAAGATGTCTATACCCACATCCTGATCCATCCAAGGCACCGTCAGTACCTGCAATTCATCATAGGCGGATGCCACTATCAATATAGGGTGCTCCCTTTTGGCCTGCTTCGGCCCCTAGGATAGTCACCAAGTGCCTGGAAGTCATTGCTGCCCGCCTCCATCTTCTAGGGATCTTTGTCTTCCCCTACCTAGATGACTGGCTCATCAAGGCCAACTCGCTGGAGGAGGTGTGTAATGCTGTGCAGTGCACCATAGGGCTGCTACAGCGGCTCGGGTTTTTGGTCTACTTCCCGAAGTCACACTTGCAACTGACCAAGCAATTAGAGCTCATCGGCGGTCTTCTGGACCCAGGCATGGGCCTTCTTACCGGAGGATTGTGCATTGTGCTTCTCTGCTCTGGCCAGGAAAGTTCAGGGCTAATCGGTGGGAACGGCCAGACAGATGCTCTGCCTGTTGGGGCACATGGCCTCTACTGTCCATGTCATACCTTTGCCCACCTCTGAATGTGGCAGGCACAGTGGATGCTCAGTGCCCAGTGGACACAGTCTTCCAGCCACTTGGAAGACAGCATCCAGGTCACGTCAACCCTGGTGATGTCCCTCGACTGGTGGCAGAGCCCTTACAACCTCAGCTGAACTGCCCTTCTAGGCGCCCCCGATTCAGTGTGTCCTCATGATGGACACGTCCAAACTGGGCTGTGGAACCCACTGTGATCACCTGCAGTCGCAGGGCCCGTGGTCGTTAGGACAGAATGCTTTGCAGATCAACCTACTAGAGCTCAGAGCAGTATATAATGCCCTTTGGGTGTTTCAAGACGATATGAAAGGTCAGGTGGGTCAAGTCCAGAAGGACAACCAGGTAGCGACGTACTACCTCAACAAGCAGGGGGGCACAGGTACCACCTCTGCTGGGAAGACTTCCGCCTGCGGAACTTTGCCATCAGGCAGAACATCGCCATCCGGACAATTTACCTGCCTGGCCCGGACAATATGCTGGCGGACCGCCTGAGCAGAGTACTTCAACCCCACGAGTGAAAGCTGCACCTGACAGTATTCAGAGAGGTCTTTCACTGCTCGGGGACCCCAGAGATAGATCTTTTTGCCAGTCCAGAGAATGTGCAACTACCGCGCTTCTGTTCCTGGAGGCCCGCCCTTGGCAGAAAGGCAGCAGAAGCCTTCTTTTTCCCTTGGTTCAGGGGTCTCCTGTACATGTTCCCGCCTACACCCCTGGTTCCCCGGGTGCTCCTCAAGATTCAAGCGGAGGTGGCCTCTGTGATCCTCATCACTCCCAGGTGGCCCAGGCAGCCCTAGTTCCCCCTGCTTCTGCAGCTCTCTCAGAGGGACCCACTGCTGCTAGGGAGCTCCCAGGACCTGATGTTGCAGGAGAATGCGATGTTTTTGCACCCCAACCTCCAGTCCCTCACTCTGATGGCCTGGATGCTAAGAGGTTAACTATCGCATACTTCCGCCTCTCATGGGAGGTGGAGGATGTCCTGCTAGTCTCGTGTAAGGACTCCACACGTCGAGCATATGCCTTTAAATGGAGCATGTTCTCTGTCTTAACCCCTTCTCCTGCTTGGTGAAAGACGTCTTACGATAGCTCTTGCATCTCTTCGGGGCTGGCCTAAAGTCCATTTCGGCGCACCACCATCCTGTCGACAACTCGGCCATTTCGGTGCACCCACTGGTGGGGTGTTTCATGAGAGGACTCCTCGTCCCGGCCTCCAGTCTGCCTACTGCCGGTGGCATGAAACTTAAATGTGGTGCTCCCCCATGTGAGCCTTTGGCGATGTACCATCTGAAATATTTTTCTTGGAAGGTCATTTTCCTGGTGATGCTCATCTCAGCCCAATGGGTCAGCGAGCTGCAGGTGCTAGTGGCCCATGCCACTTACACCAGGTTCCACAGGAACAGAGTGGTCCTTTCGACCCACCCCAAGTTCCTACCAAAAGTGGTCCCTGCTTTCCACCTGAATCAAGAAGTGGTGCTCCCCACCTTCTTTCCCAGGCCTCATGCTTCCAGGGCGGAGGCCTCCCTGCACACTCTCGATTGCAAGAGGGCATTGTCCTTTTATATCCAGAGGACGCAGCCTGACCACTGCTCAGTGCAGCTCTTTGTCTCCTTTGACCCCCAACTGTCTTGGGGTGGCAGTCTCTGTGCACCCTCTGACAGTGGGTGGCCGACTGCATTTCTTCATCTACGAGCAGGCTGGGCTTTCTCTGCAACCTTATGTCACTGCGCACAATGAGTGCACCATGGCGGCCTCTGTGGCCAACCTGCACTCGGTGCCCTCGCTGGATATCTGCCAGACTGCCACTTGGTTCTCTGTCCATTTATTTATTCTTATATACCGTGTTTCCAAGAATAAATGCGTCTTACAAGGAATAGAACTTCAACAATACATGGAACAGTTTTACATGGAGCAATTAACATTATAACATAGATGGAACTAGAGATAACACAGAACAGTGTAACTATGTACAAAGTAATGGGGTTGTTTGTAACAGTCTATAGTCAATGCTTTATCTTAGTCTAGAAGCAGGAGGGGGGAGGTGTAGGGAAGTTGCAGGAGTGACAGATGAGGGCCGGGTCATGTAATTCAATCAAAATGTTCCATGAACAGGTGGGTTTTCAGAATTTTCCTGAATGTTGCAAGGTTGTGAGAATCTCTGATGTGATTTGGTAAGGCATTCCAAAGATGAAGGGCATGTAGGGAAAAAGCACGAGCGCAGGTTGTCTGATTACTCTTGGTCATTGCTGAGGGTAGGACCAGAAGGTTAGCTATATTATTTCTTCTTTGGTGATTTTCTGGGGTCTTTGTTAAGATAGATTGCAGATATTGTGAGGATAACTGATGGATTATTTTGAATGTTGTCATCATAGTTTTATTCTTAATTCAACTGAGGAGAGGTAGCCAGTGTAGCTCTTTTAGAATGGGTGTTATGTGACTGTACCGAGGTGAGCACATCAGGATTCATGCAGCTGCATGTTGGGTGAGCTGTAGAGGATGTTAAGGTCTTCGAAATACTTTGAATAATGGCATTACTGCTTGGAGGAGAACTCATGGCGTGATAGCGCCTTTGGCCAGGCAGTACTTCAACACCTCTTTGGAGAATAGTGCAACTCCTTCCCTCCAACACCTTGTGTTTAAGCTACTAGAGAAGGGATTGCATCTTTGATGTTGGTATTACAAATCCGGACTTCCAATCAACCAGCGCTGCCTGCTGCCCTTTACGGTCCACTTTTAAAGTCACCTGTGGCATCTACAGGGTTTTTCCAGTAGCCTGTAGCTTGGGAGTCCCATATGTGAGGACTGACTGCCTGCTTGTTTCCGGAGAAAGAGAAATTAGACTTAACTGCTAATTGTTGTTCCTTGAGGAACTCCAGTTCAGTCCCTCATCTCTGGGATAATGTACTTCCTCCTGCAGCATAGAGACTGGGCAAGTCAAACTTGTGACATCACTGTACATATCCTGCTGGCACCCCCACCAGCTTCTAGTGACCTAATGACAAAGCAGACTCAAAGGAGCAACGAATTAAAACGTAACTGTTGAACTGAACTAACTCCCCATTAAATAAAAGGGCAACTGTCCCTCTCCCACTTGAAAGAAAACAATAGAAAAGAGAGGGAGAGAAAGAATACAGAACATACAGTAATTGAGTACAGAAAGAAATTTGCTGAAATTCTACTGCCCAGCTGCCGATTCAGCAAACCCTACAAATGACTGCTAAAAGTGACAACCAGTTCCCAGGGCAGGAATCGGGACTGAACTGGAGTTTCTCAAGGAACAACAATTAGCAGGTAAGTTTAATTTCTCTTTCCTTATCGTCCCTCCAGTTCAGTCTCTCACCTCTGGGATGTAAAAGAACAGTAAATTACTGGGCGGGACCTGTCCACCCGGACCGCCACACCGCAGACCCGAAGTAGGCATCTCCCGACGTTTGAACATCTAGACGATAATGTTTACTGAAAGTATGCAAAGAAGACCAGGTGGCTGCTTTGCAAATCTCAACTGAAGGAACTAAGCTATGTTTAGCCCAGGAAGTAGCCTGCGCTTTAGTAGAATGAGCCCGCAGCCCTACAGGCACCTGACGGCCTTGCAAAATATAAGCCAATGCTATTGCCTCACGGACCCATCTGGAAATCGACGTTTTGGATGCCACTTCACCCTTATGAGGACCTCCAAAGAGAACGAACAAACGCTCTGACTTGTGGAAAGACCTTGAAACCTTCAAGTATCGACGAAGAAACCTCTTTATATCTAACTGATGCAAACGACAATCCAACTCATTCTCCTCCAAAATGCCCAAAACTGGCAAGGAGACAGACTGATTGACATGAAACGGTGAAACTACCTTTGGCAGGAAAGACGGAACAGAATGCAAAACCACCTTTTCCCTTGAGAAAGCCAGAAACGGTTCTCGACAAGACAACGCCTGCAACTCCGAGATCCGCCATGCAGAGCAAATGGCTACCAAAAACACTATCATTAAGGTCAAATCTTTCAACAAAGCCTGATGCAGAGGCTCAAAAGGCTCCCTAGACAAGGCTTCTAAGACCAGGTTGAGATCCCAAGGAGGAGAAACCAACCTGCGTGAAGGTCGAAGATGGGACACCGCTCTCAAGAAATTTATTTATTTATTTATTTTATTTATTTACATTCTCTTATATACTGCGCTATTCTGCATCAGTGCGATTTACATTGAACAAACTGAAATTACATTGAACAGGGCATTATAACTTGGAGATAACTATTTTACAGGGAACATGAACCACATCGGCATGAGCACCCAAGGCTACTCCTTGAACCTTTCCTCGATAACAAGAAATAGCTGCCAGCTGAACCCTAAATGAACTGGCCGCCAACCCCTTATTGAAACCATCCTGCAAGAAGCTCAACACTATCGGAAATGAAACTGCGGTAGGACGGACCTTCCATTGTTCACACCAGTCCTCAAAAATATGCCAAACCCGCACATAAGCTAAGGACGTCGATCTTTTTCTCACCAAAAGTAAGGTAGCAATCACCGCACTAGAATAACCTTTCTTTTTTAACCTAGCCCTTTCAAGAGCCAAGCCGTAAGCAAGAACCGATCCACCTGAGGCATTTGCAGAGGACCTTGAAGCAGAAGATCCTCCCTTGTCGGCAACCGCCACAGTTTTCCGTTGAGAAGACACACCAGATCGGCATACCACGGTCAACGCGGCCAATCTGGAGCCACTGAATTACTCTTCCCCAATGGGCTTTGATGCGCTGAACCACTCGACCTATGAGAGCCCATGGAGGGAACACGTAGAGGAGACCATGCGTGGGCCATTGTTGTATCAAGGCATCTAGTCCTTCTGACATTCTTTCTCGGCTTCTGCTGTAAAACTGACTCATCTTTGCCGACAGAAAGGTCACCATGAGATCCATCACAGGAGCTTCCCATTTGTGAACTATCTGCGCAAACACATCTGGATGAAGCTTCCATTCCCCCAGATCCACGTGAACCCGGCTGAGAAAGTCCACCATCACATTGTCCTTTCCTGCAATGTGTGCCACCGACAAAGCCTGAAGCTGAGACTTTACCCAATTGAACAGGCTCTCTGCCTCTAGCTCCAGAGCCGCACATCTCGTGCCCCCCTGACGACTGAGGTATGACACCATTGCGGCATTGTCCGAAAGCACCCAAACTGCTCGACCCCATAAGGTGGACTCGAAAGCCCGAAGCGCTAGAGCTACAGCTCGCAATTCCAGTCGACTGATTGACCGACTGATTTCTTGTTCGGTCCAACAGCCCTGTGTGAAGAGCTCTCCGCAATGAGCCCCCCATCTGGCTAGACTGGCATCCATTAGGACCAGGACCCACTGTGGCTCTTCGAAAGGCATGCCCGCTGCGAGAGTCTGTGGAAGAAGACACCACCGCAGAGACATCCTGACTCACCAAGGACAAAGAAGGTGCTTGGACAGAGAATCGCTCTGGTTGGACCAGTGACGGAGCAGCGACCTCTGTAAGGGGCGCATGTGAACTCTGGCCCACGGCACCACTTCGAGTCACCGCCATCATTCCTAAAACACGTAGATAGTGCCAGGCCGAAGGTGCAGGACTGCTCAAAAAAACGCGAATCAATAGCCGAAGGCCCTGGACTCAGGAATCTGGCAGAAACACTGCTCCCACTCGAGTGTCGAAGTGAACTCCCAAATATTCCAAACTGAAGGAACTAAACTGCTCGTGGCAGCATTGACTACCCAACTGAGACTCTGTATGAACTCCATCACTCTGCTCGTCACCCGCACACTCTCAACTCTGGACTTTGCTTGAATCAACCAGCCGTCAAGATAGGGATGAACCAATATGCCCTCCTTTCGAAAGGCCGCTGCCACCACCGGCATAACCTTGGTGAAGGTATGCGGAGCTGTCGCTAGACCGAAGGGCAACGCCTGAAACTGGAAATGCCCCCATGGTAGTGCAAATCTTAGAAACCTTTGATGATCGGGCCTGATTGGAATGTGAAGATACGCCTCGGTGAGATCGAGAGATGTGAGGAACTCCCCTTGCTGAACCGCTACAATAACGGAACGTAAAGTTTCCATTCTGAAATGACGGACCTGCAGACAGCGATTTACCCCCTTGAGATCCAGAATTGGTCAGAAGGCTCCGTCCTTCTTTGGCACCATGAAATAAATGAAGTATCGACCGATCCCATAATGCTCTTGCGGCACTGGAACCACTGCTCCCAGTTGTAACAGACGAGATAGGGTCTGCCGTACCACTGTTGTCTTTTTTGGACCCCTGCAAGGCGACATGACAAATGAGTCGAGTACCGGATGGGCAAATTCGAGAGAATTACCTTCGCGAATCACCTCCAACACCCACTGATCGGATGTTATCTGGACCCAGGCAGGAAAAAACTTCTGAAGACGACACCCTATTGCTGGAATTCCTGCCTGGGTCCCCCTTGCTTCATTGTGCTTTCCTAAATCCCGAGGAAGCGGAACTAGAAAAACTTCTGCCCACTCCCCGAAATCCCCAAAAGCTTTGCGTACGAGAGGAAAATCTTCTTCTCTGAAAACCTCCCAATCGGGAGGTACGAAAACGCCTGAAATCTCGAGGTTGACCCCTCGTCGGCATCTGAGGCCGACCTTGCTTCGGCTTATCCTCCAGCAAGCAACCTCCCTTTAGATTCCCCCAGATCTTTGACCAGCTTTTCAAGATCCTCTCCAAACAACAGCTTCCCCTTAAAAGGAAGTTTGCTAAGACGTGACTTGGAGGAAATGTCAGCCGCCCAATACCTCAGCCAAAGATAGCGGCGGGAGGCTACCAAGGAAGCCATGCTGTTCACTAGAGCTCTAATAAGATCATAGTAGACATTGGCTAAATAAGCTGCACCTGACTCGAGCCTTGATATATCCGCTGACTGCTCCTGCATTTGCTGCAGCTGCAACCAATGAAGGCATGCTCTCGCCACCCAAGCTCCACAAATAGACGCCTGAAGAGACAGAACATTAACCTTGAAAGCTTGCTTCAACAATGCTTCCACCTGTGCGTCCTTCAAAGCCACACTGTCTTCAACTGGAATGGTAGTTTTCTTCGTGACCGCCGACACAGCTGCATCTATAAGTGGAGAAGGAAACACTTCTCGTTCTTGAGCCGCCAAGGGATAGAGCCGATTCATGGACCTGACACCACGCAATCCTGCCTCCAGTGCATCCCATTCATCCTGAATCATCTGCTTAACCACACGGTGTACTGGAAAAACAGCCTGAGATTTCCGCACCGCCTGAATGAGAGGATCCTCTAAACCCTCATCCTCCGCCGGTACCACCGACGAAAGGTTGAGAGTCTGAAGGACCTCCATAATGAGCGCTGTCAGCTCCTCTCTCTGAAAGACCCTGATAATCCTTGCCTGAACCTCAGGTTCCTGAATCTCACCTTCCTCTAGCTCCTCTATCCCGGCTTCTGGATCCATCTCAATGTCTTCACCTTCCGGCCAGTCCAAACCAGGAGGCTGATCTTCCACCAACCAACCCCTCTTAACCGGTCTACCGTCACTAATTCCCAACCTTTCTAGAGTTGCTTGACTCCCTGCATCCCCAAAAAGTGAGGCATCCACCACCGCCCCCTGTTGCTGCAAACAGAAGGCCTGATGCATCAGCAGCACAAAATCCGGGGAGAAACCTCCGAGTGCTGTCCCAGCCATGGCACACCCCCACGTCTGAGACCGAGCTTTTACGAGTGCCACAAACAAGACACTGCGGACGCGAAGGCATCAGCACTACAAGAATCCAGAGACTGGGTAGTAAAATTAATAACAACTCGTAGAGTCCTAAAAAGGCACCAAAGTACTGTAACTGATCTTTTACTTTTTTTTTTAATGTACTGGCCCTTTAAGAGCTCAAAGCACTGAGAGAAAAAAATTAAGGAATCTCTTCAAAACCATCTAAAGCAAACAAACACATAAAAAACCATCAAATTCAATCAAAATTAATTTAAATTTAACCAAAGACTAAATCATTTAAGCAATTATACAGTTTGGAAGGAAAAAATAGCTCTGTGAAAAAAAAACGTTGGAAAAACGGCCCGCAGCACTGCAAACCGTCAAAAAGTGTGTCTCATGCTGTAACAGGCGCCAAATACTCTCCTGACAGCAATAAAAATGATCGCAGCACTCATCTAAACATCAGAGCCCTTCAGATCCTTTCTGTATCTTGAAAATCACCAGAAACAAACTGAAAACAGCATTGCTGAGAAATCCTGTCAACTGGCTGCAGTAGCAGAGAGAAACCCCAATACAAGCTTCTGACAGGAATCAGCTGAGCAGAAAAACTGATCAGGTCAGAAAATAAAAACCTGCTGAACAACTCCCCTCTGTGCAAACAAGGAGGGAAAGGCAGGCTAAAGGTAAACAGAAGCAAACGGGAGGGAGAAAGCAGCTTCCTGATTACCCACAGACCTTGCCTTTTTTTACTTTAATCTACAATCAAAGGAAAGGAAAAAATATTATAGGGGAAAAGAAAACCTAAATGCCCTATCCAAACTGTCTAAAGCTCCTTATCTGCTCCTCTAGTGAGCCCAGCACCTAGGCTCAGTACCTCTTGCTGCATGGAGACTGAGCACACTGGAAGCTGGTGGGGGTGCCAGCAGGATATGCACAGTAATGTCACAAGTTTGACTTGCCCAGTCTCCATGCTGCAGGAGGAAGTGCATTACCCCAGAGGTGAGGGACTGAACTGGAGGGACGATAACGAAAGGATAGTTACTCACCTGTAACAGTGTTCTCTGAGGACAGCAGGAATCAGTCCTCACAACCCTCCCTCCTCCCCATGAAGTTGTTCTTCTTTTTTATGCTTGATTAAGCTAGGCCATCAAACTGAGGTAAGATGGCATCCTTGGGTAGGAAGGTGACTGGTCATTCACAGTGTAACACCAAAAGGCTTTCTGTGAAAGTTGGGGAGTGGATCCGCGCGGGCTCCATCAGCGCTGATGTCACCCATATGTGAGGACTGATTCTTGCTGTCCCCAGAGAACACCTGTTAGAGGTGAGTAATTACGCTTTTCCCTCCATTAACTAAGTTTCCATTAGAAATAAACAGTAAATGTCCTCGTCTTTAAGCAAATCCTATATCAAGTACAATTGAGCACACACTACCTGAACATTCAACAAAGCAATTATAAACCATTTTTTCTGTTTGCTCCCATCTAGTTTACATCCAAACACTTAAATTCCTTTAACCATCTTTTCCTCCAGTGCCCTCACTCCTTCCCATCCTTCTACCATACCATCCAGTCCCTCCGTACCTACCCCTACCCCATACACAATTAATTTTACAATTATCATGGTCATTTCAAACTTCCAGCCTTACTCCCATATTCTCCATCATCCATCCGTTTGCCAAACTCAACAATACCATGTACAAAATTCAACCACTCAACCCCACCCTCCATCAGTCCTCCCCAACCCTTCCTAACAAAACCTCTAATATCCTTTCTCATTGCCCTGCACTACCCTTTACACCCAAATAAATACTGAACTTGCAATAATAAGTACCACCACAATCAATCAATAGTTCTACTACTTACTTTGGTGCCTGCCTCAGTGCCCACAAAGGGCAAACCAAGGGGCAGGACCTGCCATTTAGGCACACTCCTAAGATGCAACACCTCAAGCAGACCCTTTACATTTATTCAGCAGGGTGGTGACATCATCTGCCCATGACACAACTGGCTCACTATCTCGGGTCGTGTTGCAGGAGGCATAGCATTCACTCAGAGATATAGCACACAGTTTTCAGTCAACTCAACCATGGAGAAGGCTAGCAGATACAGAGTGCAGTGTGCACACCAGGGCTCAGTGGCAGGTCTTTAAATTAAGTGCTGGGTGCTTCCAAGGTGCCAAAGGGATGGGTTTTTCATAAAGTGCATCATGCAGTTACTCCTCTACTTCATCCCAGTATGCAATGCCTTGGCAGTCCATTTTAATTTATTACGCAGGGTGGTGATGTCATCCACTTACAACACAACTGCCCTGTTCTCACCAAGTCATGTTAGATGAGGCAGAGCACTCACTCACAAGTAGAGCAGGCAGCTTTCAGCCAACTCAACCAGGGGACAGATTATTAGGTGCAGAGTACAGTATACATACCAGGGCTCAGTGGCAGGTCTTCACATATTGCCACAAGGATGGGGTGAGTGCTGAGATTTGTATGCTATTAGAACAGGTGCCATGCAAAAGAGTATGCGTTTTTCACATCCCAACAGTCATCTGGTGCTGCTCTGACCCAAACATCAGCAGATATTGTCAGCATGTCAGTGCGATTATGTTTTTAGAGGGAATTGCAGAACACTATCAACAGTTGGAATGCCACTAGTGGACAATCTGGCTAAGAGGCTTTCTCTAGCTCTCCAGACACAGAGTTAAACCTTCCCCCTCTGTATAGCCCCTTGAATATATTTATGTGCATGCCCTAGAGGCACACTTAAAGAGAGCCCTAGCATTCTGGTTGGATCCATTTCAGAAATGCTAAATGACAGAACACATAGGGTTTTCATCTTCCATGGGGAACTCTCTCTCTCTGTCCTTGAATGTATATCACCTACTAGGATTATTTATTTATTATTATTTATTTATTACAATTTCTTATATACCGCACTATTGTCAGCGTGGTTTACATACAACAAAATGACCATAACAAACTGTTTGGCTTCACATAGAACAGGAGAAAACAACTTGGATAACATGCTTTTGCTTTACATAGAACAGGAGTAATAATTTGGATAAACGGGGTATGCAAACTAAACTACTTACATATGTACAATGAGATCGAGTATTGGGAATTCAGTGTGAACATGTGTACAATAGAGTTGATATGTTAACTTGAGGGGGTGAGGGAGAGGCACTTATGTAGGGGTAGGGTTAATCTGGTAGTATTGAGTAAATAAATGGGATTTGAGAGCCTTTCTGAATTGTGTTAAGTCAGTAATCGCACGGATGCCTGGTGGTAATGCGTTCCAACATTTTGGGGCATAGATACTGAATGCCCTGTTAGATGTTGCGGTTGTGTACTTTGTTGAAGCCTTTGGAATTACTAGCACATTTGTAGATGGGGTTCTCCTTGTTCTGTTGGGAGGAGCGGGCTGGATGATGTTGGTTAATGAGGGGGAGGTGATGCCATGGATGGATTTGAAGGTGAGTAACAAAGATTTGAATGTAAGCCTTCCTTGTACGGGGAGCCAATGAAGTTGTATTAGGATAGGCGTTATATGGTCGCATCTTGCTGCTCCTACTAAGATTCTAGCTGCGGCATTCATGGCAAGTTGCAACGGATTTAGAGATGATTGAGGGAGACCTTGGAGAATGGCGTTGGCAAAGTCAAAGTGTGGCAAGATAAGGGCTTGGTATATTGTCCGGAAGTCTTCAGGGCTTAGAAGGGATTGCAGGTGTCTGAGTGACCGGATTTTGAAATATACGGCTCTGACTATGTTGGATATATGGGTTTTCATATCTAGTCGTTGATCGAGGGTGACCCCTAAGTACCGAATTGCTGATTTGGTTTGGAGCTCAGCTTCTTTAACCTTTATATGAGGTGGAGGGCAGAAATTCTGGTCTCTGGTGATAAATAGCACCTCAGACTTTTTGTGTTGGATCCTGAGGTTTTGTGACAGAAGCCATTCGGAGACTGTGTTGAAGCATTCAATCAGTGGCGAAAGGTCCATTTGTTCTGTGGAAAATGGCATGAATAGGAGGATGTCATCAGCATAAATTAGACAGTCGACCTTGAATGATTCGATAATGTTGAAAATAGGTTGCATGTAAATATTAAATAATAGAGATGAGAGGGAGGACCATTGGGGGACGCCTTGTCGCTGATGGAAGGGTTCGGAAGATCTTGAACCTGATTTTACATGCTGCCATCTGCCATCAAGGTACGATCTGCACCAATTGAGGGCGACGCCACTTATGCCCTTTTCTTTTAGTCGTTCTACTAGCAGACCATGGTGTACAGAGTCAAAGGCTGCCGCAATGTCTATAAAGATGAGAGCGAAACCTTGATGGATGTTGTCGATACCTGTGACGATTTTATTGAAGAGAGAGGTAAGTAGGGTTTCGACGCCATGGTATTCCCTGAAGCCATGTTGCCGATGGTCTAGTGGGGAGGCTAAATCTATATGGTCTTGCAGTTGCCTTTGTGCTTCCTTTTCGATTATTTTGGCTAATAGAGGTATACTGGCTATGGGTCTATAGGATTCAACTTTGCTTGGGTCCAGTTTAGGGTTCTTTAACAGAGGTCTGATGGATGTTTGCTTGAGTGCTGCAGGGAAGGATCCATTTGAGAATGATAGGTTCATCATTTTTGTGATAAGTGGGCTGAGTTCTGATCGTAAATTTTTAATCCAATATGCAGGGCAAGGGTCGGTTTGTGCAGTCGTGGTGTTGAGGGCTGCAATAGTATCTTCCACATGTTTCTTGGATGGTGTGGAGAACTTATAAAGTAAAGTTGGACTGGTGGTGCCTTGTGCTATGAACGTGTTAACTTCATCAGTTTGAAGTAGCTTGGATTGTAAATGGTTGGCAAACTCTTGTGGGTGGATCTCTTCAGGATGGCTTGGGGATGGTTCCTTAGAGAATGATTTAACTAGTTCGAAGAGGTCACGAGGTTTGTTTAGAGATCTTTTGAGGGTGTCAGTATGGTATTGTTTCATATTTGTTAGGATAGCCTCTTTGTAGATTGCAAGGTGAGTTCTGTAAGCTGACAGGTCTCCGGCGGAGTGGGAACGCCTCCATCTTTTCTCTAGTTTCCGTAAATGAGAGCGGGAGATACATAGTTCAGGAGAGAACCAAGGAGAATGTTTTCTATTATTTGCGATGTTGTTCTTCGTAGGTTTTTGGGCAATAGAGCTAAGATTCTTATTCCATGAGGAGATTAAATTGTCGAGGTTGAGGGTTGCATTGTTGTATAGGGGAAGAGTTTCAGCCAGTATGAGATCTTTGTTGAAGGCTCTGAAGTTTCGAGAAGTGGTGTTGCTTAAAGTTCCATTGTTGTGTAGTGAATTGTTGTTGATAGGTATGCTGAAATTGATAAGCTTGTGATCTGACCATGGTACAGAGGTGACTGATGTCACCAGTTTTTCATTTGGATCTTGTACTGACAGAGGGGCAAAAATCATGTCCAGTATGTTCCCTTTGGTGTGGGTGGGTTCGTTGATGATTTGTCTGTAGCCCAGATCATTAATTGCTTCTAGTAGGGCAGTGGCATGACTGGAGTGAAGTGAAGGGAGATTGAAATCTCCTAGTATCCAGTTTGATAAGTTGAGGTTGCGAGTGTTGGCTGCTAGGTTGAGGATGTTGCAGAGATCGTCAGTTGAGGATGAGGGTGCTCTATATAGAAGGTTGATGGCGCATTGGTCATTTGCAATGGATATGATATCAAGATTGTTGGTACTGGAGGAGTCTGTTGTATGAAAATGCAAGTCTGTTTTGGTCAAGATAAGGGCCCCCCCTCCTCTTTTGATTCCTCTATGCCGGGAGTGGCTTGTGAAGTTGTTGGGTAATAGTTGGTTGAGAATTACATTGTCTACGTCGGAAAGCCACGTTTCAGTTATTAAGAGAATATCCAGGTTGTGGGATGCAATTAATTCAGTGACAACTGGCCATTTATTACGAATTGATCTCGCATTTATAAGGGCGCAATTAAGAACTAGAGTGGATTTCTCTGGTTTAGTTTGTTTGTTATGTTGGAGGGCTATGTGTAACAAATATGATTGACGTGTGTGTGTGTTCTTTAGGTGGTTAGGGTAGGCAGAGTTTGTCCATGTTTTGGCATGGTGCTGTAGTATTGGAATATGATTAGTAGCGTGGAATAAGGCTAGGGACTCAACAATCAGCCAAGAAAAGATCATGAGGCCGCTCATTATGGCCGTGATGGGTGGGGCCATTTCAGTGTTGATCTTGGATGCTGAAGATCTGGTGTCAGCCTTGTTGTTAGTGTATTGGTGGTAAGTCTATGCTGTGTTAGTGGGTGTTACTGACTGCTGGGAGTTGCCAAGGGAGCAAATGCAATATTTTGTAGTGGTTTGGAAGTGAATAGAGATCAGAGTGTAAACAGATGTAAAATATGCAAGTTCTAGTAGTGTACAACAGGCAAAAATGGATCAAACAACATATCAATAAGACAGTATTTAGAGGTAAAGCTATTAAGTATTACACAAAGTATATGACGGATTTCAGAATATATCTATTTCTGACTGAGTTTTAGAGACAAGGCTGTTCGGTGGGGTACAAATTAGCAGGTAAATATTATATGAGAGCTTACTGAGAGATGGTTAGTCAACAGTGTACCATTACATGAGAAACTCCAGGTATAAGGCAAAATAGCAGATACATAAGGGGTCTATCTAATCTTACTTGAGGCAATGAGAAAGAGCAGTAACTTCAAAGTTCCTGAGTATGCAGGGAGTGGATGTGAGTCATGCCCAGCCAAAGCGTTCACGTGGGTGGTGGTGTTGGAGACTCCGGCCTGCTCTACCCCGACTGGGAGAGAAACTGTTATGTGGAGCTGAGATCTTGCCTAAACAGCATGACGATGAAGAAAGGTTCAGACGTTGGCAAACGCTGGTTCAGTAGTGTTAGGTGAGTAGTAGGTGAGGACTCTGTTTTCCGCCTATCGTGCTCCGCCTAAGGGCCACACCAAAGGGCCCTCTGGCGAGGCCCTCAGGCGCGGGCCCGCCAGTTGCGGGCGCGCCTGATGGCGCGAAGTTTTAAAACTTGGCTGCTGAGCCCGGATTGGGCTCCGATGATCGCTGGCCCCTCCTGCCGCTGGTGGCTCGATCCCCGGGTAGGGGAGAGCTGCTGGTGGTAGCGGGGGCTTCCTTGTGTCGGCGCCTGATGGCGCGAAGTTTTAAAACTTGGCTGCTGAGCCCGGATTGGGCTCCGATGATCGCTGACCCCTCCTGCCGCTGGTGGCTCGATCCCCGGGTAGGGGAGAGCTGCTGGTGGTAGCGGGGGCTTCCTTGTGTTGGCGCCTGATGGCATGAAGTTTTAAAGCTTGGCTGCTGAGCCCGGACTGGGCTCCGATGATCGCTGGCCCCTCCTGCCGCTGGTGGCTCGATCCCCGGGTAGGGGAGAGCTGCTGGTGGTAGCGGGGGCTTCCTTGTGTCGGCGCCTGATGGCGCGAAGTTTTAAAACTTGGCTGCTGAGCCCGGATTGGGCTCCGATGATCGCTGGCCCCTCCTGCCGCTGGTGGCTCGATCCCCGGGTAGGGGAGAGCTGCTGGTGGTAGCGGGGGCTTCCTTGTGTCGGCGCCTGATGGCGCGAAGTTTTAAAACTTGGCTGCTGAGCCCGGATTGGGCTCCGATGATCGCTGGCCCCTCCTGCCGCTGGTGGCTCGATCCCCGGGTAGGGGAGAGCTGCTGGTGGTAGCGGGGGCTTCCTTGTGTCGGCGCCTGATGGTGCGAAGTTTTAAAGCTTGGCTGCTGAGCCCGGATTGGGCTCCGATGATCGCTGGACCCTCCTGCCGCTGGTGGCTCGATCCCCGGGTAGGGGAGAGCTGCTGGTGGTAGTGGGGGCTTCCTTGTGTCGGCGCCTGATGGCGCGAAGTTTTAAAACTTGGCTGCTGAGCCCGGATTGGGCTCCGATGATCGCTGGCCCCTCCTGCCGCTGGTGCCTCGATCCCCGGGTAGGGGAGAGCTGCTGGTGGTAGCGGGGGCTTCCTTGTGTCGGCGCCTGATGGCGCGAAGTTTTAAAACTTGGCTGCTGAGCCCGGATTGGGCTCCGATGATCGCTGGCCCCTCCTGCCGCTGGTGGCTCGATCCCCGGGTAGGGGAGAGCTGCTGGTGGTAGCGGGGGCTTCCTTGTGTCGACGCCTGATGGCGCGAAGTTTTAAAACTTGGCTGCTGAGCCCGGATTGGGCTCCGATGATCGCTGGCCCCTCCTGCCGCTGGTGGCTCGATCCCCGGGTAGGGGAGAGCTGCTGGTGGTAGCGGGGGCTTCCTTGTGTCGGCGCCTGATGGCGCGAAGTTTTAAAGCTTGGCTGCTGAGTTTTAAAGCTTTATGTGGTATGAAGACTAAGGGGTGCTCTGTGTTTAAAATAGACATGACAGCTGTTATGTCAAACTATAGAACACATTTTTATTATATATTTATTTATTTACAGGCTCTTATATACCGCGCTTTTCAGTATCAGTGTGGTTCACAAATAACAAAATTTTGCATCAGAACAAAAGATCTTGTGTTTACATTATAACAGGATCATGAACTTGGGACTGTAACAAGGGGAACTATATACAAATCAACAACAGAGGTTGTTGTAAAACTATTTACAGTTTATATTACAAGCTGGTAATCATAGTTCAAAAGACCTTGTAATCAATAATCGTATTATACTGTGGAAGTTAAGGACACAAATCAAAGGGAAGCCAAAAGGACATCAGAGAAAGGATGAGGAGAGGTGCAAAGTGATGGAAGTGTTTTAATGGGAAGTGGGGTAAAGGGTATGGAGAGGAGGCCTTCATGCTCAAGAATGGATGCCATGAGGATCATCATCTCCTCAGCATGTTGCATCCTTTGCATGTCCTTCTCCAATCGTGGACCTGTCCTTTGTTGACAGTTATCTACTGCCCTAGTTGCTCCAGCTCAGCAGCCCTAGCACCATCTCAACTGGACCTGGAGACGAAAGTGGAACTCTAGCAAAACACCATCAGGTGATAGCACAGTGATCCTCCATTTGGAGGTCCTGCATCTGCCTGATAACAGCCCGCTGCCCTTCACTTGCCCTCCCTTTACTGCCTAGTAGCAGGCTGCTATTAGGGAGGGGCAGGACCTCCAAATGGAATCATTTCTGGACCCTCATCCTTCTCTCCCTGCGTTAAAACAGGCGATGGCTCAAAGGCAGGGGTTCCCAAAACTAGTCCTGGAAGGCCGCAAACCAGTTGGATTTTCAGGATATCCCTAATGAATATGCATGAATATACAATGGGGGTAGTGCATGCAAATATATCTCATGCATATTCATTAGGAATATTCCGAAAACCTGGCAGGTTTGCGGCCCTCCAGGACAGGTTTGGAGACCCCTGCTCTAAGGAAGACGGGGGAAACAGAGGGAAGGCAGGTGCGGACAGTGATGGAGGCCTGCATCTGTATCAGTAAGGACAGCTGGAGGAAGTTAAGGAGCAGTTTGTCATTTACCTGCAAAATTTAGAAAGAAATGATTTTTTGAACATGGGAAATCCATTTAGTATTTATTAATATTTAGTATTTAGCTCACACCTTTCAAGTAGTAGTTCAAAGCAAGCTACAATCAGATACAGAAGGTATTTCCTTATCCCCAGAGGGCTTACAATCGAAGTCTATACCTATGGCAGTGGAGGGTTAAGTGACTTTTCCAAGGTCATAAGGAGTACCAGATAGGAAATATTGCCCAAGACTATTTCTCAAGCTAGGAATGATTGCATAGGCCTAAGAGTAGACTAGCATTTGCAAGAGGGCCATATAAAAGAGATGGGGGACATCACCTGTTTGAGTCCACATGGGATAAAAGTCTCTCCAGCTAGAAAAGCTCTGAAAGCCTTTGAGAGACCCTACTGTGCATGAAAGCATAGTTACTCACCTATAGCAAGTGATCTCCGGGAACAGCAGGAATTTAGTCTTCACATATGGGTGATGTTGGTACTGACGAAGCCTGTGCGGGAATGCTCCCCAGCGCCCTAAGGAAAATCTTTGCGAGCACTCCATTTCACCTGCATGACTGCTTTCCCGCTCTTCTGACTCCCTCTCCTCAGTTGGGTTTGTAGCTTAGTAGGAAGAGTAAAAATAAACTTATAACTCCATGGGGAAGAGGGTGGGTTGTGAAGACTAAATTCCTGCTGTTCCCGGAGATCACCTGTTACAGGTGACTAACAATGCTATCTCCAGGAACAAGCAGGAATGCAGTCTTCACATATGGGACTCCCTAGCTCCCAGATCTTCAGGAGACTTAGAAACCAGGTCAGAAAGGTTGGACTGGGTTCAGTTCGACATATTTATTTATTTATCTAATTTATAGACCGCTTTATCTAGGTAATCAAGACAGTTTACAGAGAATAGATTTCAAACACTGCACTGGGCAGTTTACAATGAACAGTTTACAAATTTACAAGAAGTATTTAACTCAACTACATGAGCATTTGTTATGCCGTTGATGTATCATGTGCAGATAAGGTACTGTGAATTACAGGTGTTAAGTACATTGATTCATGAATATGATGGTGTTGGCTCAGTTGAGGAATTACTGGTTGTGGGGAGGGAAGGTAAGGTTTCTTGGTCCATGGTGGGTTGTTCATGTTGGTAGTAGTCTGTAAAAAAGAATGTCTTAAGGTGTTTTTTGAACAGTGTTAAGTCTTTGATTTCCCATTGGGTAGGTTGTTCCATAAAGTTGGAGCGAAGAGTGAGAATGCTCTGTTGGTTGTTGCTTGGGTTGTATTTTGGAACATTCTCAGTGACGTTAGTGTATTCTTCTGGTTGTCTCTTCTTCTTGTGTCTTGTTGCATCTTTATGAGTGTGTTAAGGTATGTAGGTGCAATGTTGTTTATTGTTTTGAAGGTTGTCATCAGCGCCTTGAACTTGATTCTTTGTATTACTGGGAGCCAATGTGTTCCGACCTGGCAGATTTCATTATTGTGCATGCAACTGTGTTCTGTGCTAGTTGGAGGGGTTTCAGTGTTTGTTTGGGTAGTCCTTGTAGGATGATGTTACTGTAATCAAAGTGGGAGCATATCAGTGCTCTGCCATGGAGATCTGGCATAAACAGTGTGGGTGGGGGGAGGAGTTGTAGTTATGTTTCAAAAAGATGTTGGAGGACCACCTGGCCAAAGACTGCATCCTGGTGGGAGTCCTTGTCTAAACAGTAGTGGGTGGCAAAGGTGTACATGGAGGACCAGGTTGCTGCCCTGCATATTTTATCAATGGCTACTGAGTGAAGGTTAGCTACAGAAGCTGCCATGGCTTGGACATTGTAAGCAGTGACGTGACCTGTGAGGGAGAGTCCTGCTTTATCATAAGCAAAAGTGATGCAGCCTGCTATCCATCTGGAGAGTGTACACTTTGTTACAGGAAGCCCCAGGTGAGTGGGGTCAAAGGAAATGAACAATTGTGAGGATTTGCAGAAATCCTGAAACCTCTGTAGATAGAAAGCCAGGGCTCGTTTGCAATCCAGGGTGTGCAGGATTGCTTCTGCACAGAAAGAGTGTGGTCTTGGAAAGAAGGAAGACCGGAAGAATGACTGATTGGTTGATGTGGAAGGGGATACCGCCTTTGGCAAAAAAAAAAGAGGGCGTGACCATAGGATGATTTTGTCATGGAATCTAGTATATGGTGGATGAGCCACCAAGGCCTGTAATTCACTGATGTGTCTGGCTGAGGTCAGAGCAACTAGGAATATGACCATGCACAACAGGTACTGTAGGTGAGCAGTAGCTAAAGGTTCAAATGGGAGTTTGAGAAGGTATGCTAACACTACATTCAGATTCCAGGCCACTGGTGGTGGTCGAATGGGTGGCTTAGAGAGGAGGAGGCCTCTCATGAAACGTGTCATTAGGAGGTGTACCGAGATGGATTGACCATCAATTGGCTTGTGAAAAGTTGCGATGTCACTGAGGTGAACTCTGACCGAATTAGTTTTCAGTCCTAAGGAAGACAGATGCAATAAATATTGCAAAGGTACAGACACAGGTAAGTAGAAGAGATTGAGAATGTCCCTTGCACACCACAATCCAAACCTGTGCCATTTGAAAGCTTAGGTTCGCCTGGTGGAGGGTTTTCTTGAAGCCAGGAGGATGTCCTTTACCTTCTGAGGAAGGTGAAGATGCTGGAGCATCATGTTTTCAGCAGCCATGCAGTCAGACGGAGAGATCGCAGATTGGGATGTAGGATTGTTCCATTGTTCTGGGAGAGAAGACCCTGACTGTGGCCCAGACTGATTGCTTGAGTCTATTGCAGTCGAAGTAGCATGGGAAACCAGGGTTAACTGGGCCAGAAGGGGGCTATGAGAATCATAGTGCCTCTGTTGAGCTGGAGTTTGAAAAGGGTCTTCGGGATTAGGGGTATGGGGGAAAATGCATAAAGCTGTCCCTGACCCCAATGCAGGTGAAAAGTATTGTTTGCTTGACTTAGCTTGGATGGAACTCTGGAACAGAACTGAGAAAGTTTGCTATTCTGTGGAGTGGCAAAGAGGTCGATGACTGGAGTTCCTCAGGTCTTGAAGATCTGTTCCACCAAGCGAGGGTTTAGTCTCCACTCATGTGGGTGGTGAATCCGACTGATCCTGTCTGCAAGGTGATTTTGATTGCTGGGGATATACATTGCATGAAGGTGTATGTGGTGAGAGATGGCGAAGTTCCACAGGCGACAGGTCTCTTCGCAGAGGGGAGGTGAGCCTGTTCCGCCTTGCTTGTTCACATAGAACATTGCTACCTGGTTGTCTGTCCTGACAAGAACCCGACTGTTCGAGAGGTGGTGCTGAAATACCTGCAGGGCATATGTAATTGCCTGGAGTTCCAACAAGTTGATTTGTAAGGATGAATCCTGAGTCGTCCAGTGGCCTTGTGTGGACACCGATTACAGGTATGCTCCCCAACCCAGTTTGGATGCATCTGTGGTCAGGGTATGTTGAGGCTGAGGCATCCAAAAAGGAAACCCTTTTAGCAGGTTTGCTGTGGTATACCACCATAAAAGGGATTGGACTAGAGAATGGGTGACCCGAATGATGTCCCTTAGGCATCCTGTGGATTGTGTCCAGTAGGATGCTAGGGTCCATTGCATGAGGCGCATATGCAGTATTGCATATGGGACCACATGTGCTGTGGATGCCATGTGGCCAAGGAGACGAAGGAAGTCTCAAGCTGTTGAGCTTGTCTGCTGACACATGAGGTTTAATAGGGATAGTAGTTGACCCATGCGGTCAAGGGGCAAAAAAACGTTGGATAGGTGAGCATACAGAACTGCTCCTATGAATTCCAATCTTTGGGTTGGGGTTAGGTGGGACTTTGGGAAGTTTACCATGAATCCCAGATATTGCAGTATTGCGAGAGTGTTTTTGAGAGAAGTGGAGAGCTCTCCTGGAGAGTCTGCCTTTATCAACCAGTCATCTAAGTAAGGGAAGACAAAACTCCCCTTGCTTCACTACCACTGACATGCATTTTGTGAACACCCTGGGAGCCGATGCTAGTCCAAAGGGGAGAACTCTGTACTGATAGTGAGTCCCCTGAAAGGTAAAAAGCAAAGATATTTTCAGTGTCCTGGGTGTATCAGAATATGTGTGTGTGCCTCTTTGAGATCTAGGAAACATGGCCACTCTTGTTCCTGCAAGTAGGGTAGGAGGGTTCCAAGGGAAATCATTTTGAACTTTTCCTTGACCAGAAATTTGGTGAGATTTCTGAGGTTGAGAATAGGCTTGTATCCTCCTGACTTCTTCAGAAGCCTTCATGAAGTTCTTGCTTTGGAAACTTTTCTATGGCACCCTGTGTGAGCAGATTGGAGATTTCCTCTTTGAGTAGGGCCCCTAGTGAAGGTTGGAGAGGATATTCGCTACTGAAGTGAGGTGGAGGGGATTGCATGAAGTTTAGTTGGTACCCCTCTTGAATGATGCTTAGGGACAACTGCTCTGAGGTGATCATCTGCCAGTGGGTGGCAGAGAAGCAAAGCCAACATGCTATTTTGAGTGCTTGCAGGGATAACGGGACTCTATTCCCTAGGACTGAGTCATAAACTGGGTGTCGCTTGTGGCTGAGCTGCTGGCTGTTGTTTTAGCAGTTCTGGACTTTTTAGCAGACTTAGGCCCCTGTTGCTTGCCTTGCTGGTAAGAAGGCTGCGAGTAAGATGGGTAGAACCTCTTCTGCTTGGGTAAGAAGGGTTTCTTTGCTGCTGGCTTCTTTTTTGAAGGGTCAGCTGTCTTCCTAGAGAGTTTCTTTAGAGTGCTATTGTAAGTTTCAAGCTCCCCAGCCTTTTCCCTCCAGATTTCTTTGAAGAGATTCTCTCTAGTGCAAGGGATGTTACCAAGTTTATCCTGGACCCATTGTTCCAAGTCTGAAGCTTGTAACCATGCTAGCCTCCGAGCCCCGATGGCAATAGCTGATGCTCTTCTGGTAGACTCGAATGCATCAAAGGCTGCCCGGTTTACAAATTTTGAGATATTCTGGCTATTCTTGAGGACTGTCTCAAAAGCTGGCCTTTATTCCTCAGGAATTAAGGGAAGGAAGGCTTCCCAGTCCTTATTAAGTTTGTTAAGGAACATTTCCATTTATAAGGTATAGAAATTGATTCTACTAGCCAGCAGGCAGGCCTGGAATGACCGTTGGGCGAAAGCATCAAGGCTTCTCAATTCCCTTCCGGGGACAAGGGAAAAATATATATATAGTATCTGAACGTATACCTCTTTGACTGGTAGAAAAGTGGTATAATAAGCCTAGATAAATAAATCTATAAATCGTTGGTTCAACTACCATGGAGTGATATGGTAGCTGAGCTTTTTGAAAGCCAGGAGCATCCAGTACTCGGTACATTGAATCGAGGTGTCTACTGATGGGTGAGACTGTCCCACATTCAAAGCATTAGATTATGCAAGATCTTATGTACTGGTAAAATTGTTGCCTCCTTTGGAGCTGAAGGGTATTGAAGAATTGTCGTTCTTTCGGTTAAGCTGCAGCGGGTATTGAGAGGCTCACCACCTTGTCCTGAATAAATTCTTAGAAGAACATGACCTCTGGCAGCGACTTCTGACGGGAGGTTGTGCTGGGAGATGATGGCTCCAAAACCGATGCCAAATCAAGAAGGTCTTCAGAATCGAAAGACCAATGATTTGAATTGTAGGCCTCAGATTCTGAGCTCTTTGAGCGTTGTTGGTGCCAATGGCCACATGAACGGTGCTGCTGGTACCAATCATGCTCAATGCTTCCCCCCCTGCTACTTGGTCAGTGGTGCCAAACCCGTGGAGCAAGTCAAGGGGGTTCCGAACTCCTGTACTTGCAGTGGAGCAGAGGTATGGGGGAGCACATGTGACATACTGATATCAGTAATGACATTGATGTCGGTACTGATGTCGACACCGAAGAGAGCAGTCCTGGAGTCATCAATGCAAGAGGTACCGAGGCTGCCAGAAGAGCTGCTAAGGTCTTTTCTATGGATAGCATGCGCTGATCCAAAGAAATTGCCAGTGTCTGGTCCAGAGACATTAATGAGATGCGAAGGTATGAACTGAGGACCAGGTGTCGGGCCCAGAAGATCTCCATCAAAGGGACAGAGAGCAGGTTCATCACAGAGGCCATCATGGTCTGGATGCTGTGCACCGTGACTGGGCGCTCCAGTAAAAGACCAGCCTGCTCGTAAGCAAAGGCAACACACTCCGCAATCCAAGTGGACAGGGTACACTTAAAGACCACTGTCCCCAGCCAATTTTGGTTGTAGGAGGTGAAGAGCTGTGAGGAGCAATGGTGGGCCTGAGTATGCACCAGGTAGAAGGACAGGGCTCGCTTACAATCCAGAGTGTGGAGCGCCACCTCTGCCCTACTAGCATGGGGCCATGGGAAGAATGTAGGAAGCACCACCTCCTGGTTGAGGTGGAATGGAGACACCACCTTTGGGAGAAACTTGGGGTGCATGTGGAGAATGACCCTGTTACTCTAGAACCTCGTATAAGTTGGGTAAGCTACCAGGGCCTGGAGCTCGCTGACTCTGCAAGCTGAGGTGAGCACCAGGAAAGCAGCCACCTTTCAGGATAGATATCTTAGATGGCACACGCTGACAGACTGAAATAATGGCACAGTGAATTTTGAGAGAACTACATTGAGGTGCCACTCCGCCGCCAGGGGGCAAATGGGTGGTTTACAGAGTAGTAGGCCCCTCAAGAATTGAGTCACAAGGAGCTGAGTGGAGAGGGGCTTGACCTTGACAAGATGATGCTCCACTGAAAGCGTGCAGAGGTGTACTCTGACAGAGTTGGACTTCAGCCCTGCCTGGGACAGGTGAAACAAATACTGGAGGACCAGCTGGACTGAATAGGAGAAAGGGTTAATCCACCTCTCCACATTCCAAACCAAGAACCTTTGCCTCTTGAAGGCATAGGCCTGGTGGGCGTAAGGCTTGTGGGAAGACAAAAGGACTACTTTCAACTCGCGGGAGAGATCAAAGTGGGCTAAGGCTACCCTTTCAGCAGTCAAGCTGTCAGAGACAGGGACCCCAACTTGGGGTACAGGAGTGAGCTGTCTTCCGGCGAGAACAGGCCCGGGTCGCACCCCAGAGGGAGCGGGGTGCCTGGGACAGGCAGAGCAGCAGCGGGAAATACTGCTGCTGGGCCCACCAAGGAGCCACCAGTATCAATGTAGCTCTGTTGAGCTGGACCTTCACCAGGGTCTAGGCGATCAGTGTGGTGTGGGCAGAAAGACGTAGAAGAGGCCCTCCGTTCACGGAATGAGGAACGCATCCGCTGCCACCCATGATGGATCTGGCTGCCTGGAGCAGAAGCAGGCTAGCTGAGCACTGGCCGGACTGGCAAAGAGGTTCACCTGCAGGAGCCCCCAGAGGCAGACCAGTCGGTTGGCCACCCTGTGGTCTAGCTGCCATTCGTGTGATTGGAGGTCTTGGCTGAACTGGTCCGCCAGGATGCTGACTTGGCCCAGGAGGTAGACTGCCTGCAGGAGCATCCCGCTGCTGCTGGCAAAGGAGCAGAGGCTCACCCCCTCCTGTCACAGGAGGGAAGAACCTGTCCCTCCCTGCTTGTTGATGTAGAACATCGCCACCTGGCTATCAGTCTGGCTTAAGACCACAAATGTTGAAGGTAGTGTTGGAAAGCCAGAAGGGCAAGCGTTATTGCCTGTAGCTCCAGGACACTGATCTGCTGGAAGCTCTCTACCTGTGACCAGCTGCCCTGAGTGCGGAGGTTGTCGCAATGGGTTCCCCAGCCCATTTTGGAGGCATCCGTGGTAAGGTGCATCTGGGGGGTGGGGACCTGGAAGGGCATCCCGACCTGCATGTGCTGGAACTGTTTCCGCCAGCCTAGGGAATCAGCCAGTGGGTGGGTCATGATTACCCTGCCACAGAGATGTTCCATTGCTTGCAACCACTAGGGAGCTCAGAGCCCACTGGGCTGGCCACATGTGCAGGTGGATGTCTGGGGTGACATGCAGCACTAACACCATGCAACCCAGAAGGCAAAGCATGAGGTGGCAGAGACCGAGGGTAGATCCTGGATGTGCCCTGCGAGTGTCTTGAGAGAGGAAAGCCCTGACCTGGATAGCAGGCGTTGTGTCAGCTGGAGATGGGACTTTGGGTAGTTGATGACAAATCCCAAGTGTTCCAGAATGAGGATGGTGCAGGCCATCATCCACTGAGCCACCCTTTATGAGCCAGTCATTCAGGTACAGGAAGACGAATACCCCCTGGAGACAGAGGAAGGCGGTGACTACTGCCAGGCACTTTGTAAAGACCCTCAGGGTAGAGGCCAGCCCAAAGAGAAAAACCCTATACTGATATTGGCAGCCTCCTACCATGAAGCGGAGGTACTGCCTGTGAAAGGGATGGATAAGGATGTATGTATAGGCATCTTTTAGATCCAAGGAGCACAGCCAGTCTCGCTGCTGGAGGTATGGCAGTAATGCTGCAAGGGAGAGCATCTTGAATTTCTCCCATAACAGGAATCGGTTGAGGACTCACAGGTCCAGGATGGGCTGAACCCCCCCTCCCCCCGGTCCTTCTGGACACCAAGAAGTAGCAGTAGTAGAACCCTTTGCCCCTGAGGTAGTGAGGGACGGGTTCCACCGCTCTATCTGCCATAAGGTTTGCGAGTTCCTGCTGAAGTAGGTCCCGGTGAAGGGGATGCATTGTGAGTTCTCATGGAAAGAATGGCAGGGGCGCTTGGTTGAAGTGGAGGAGGTATCCCTCCTTCACCACCTTTAAGGCTTGCACATCGGTGGTGATGGACACCAGGTGGTGAAGGACACCGGTGGTGAAGGACACCAGGTACCCCTCCCCCCTGTGTGCTGCAGGGCAGGCCCTTCAGGGGAAGACAGACTATGCCCCAGGAGTCAAAAACTCCTCCCAGGTTGCGTCTAAGGCTTGGCTTGGGGCTTGAGGGCCTTAGGCTTACAAGGGCCATGCCCTTATCCTTTGGCCAGCTGACCCTGTTGGGGAGCTGGAAAGGTTGAGTGCTAAGGGTAGTTTCCATAAGCCTTCCTCTTTTTTGGGTATAGGGGCTTTTTACCCAAAGCCTTCCTTCGAGAAAGGTCAACAGTCTTAGAGAGCCTGGTCCTGGTCATGAACTCAGGCTCCAGCTTAGTGGCCTTGTCCCTTATGGGTTTGCCGAAGAGGTTCTCTCCCTGGAAAGGGACATTTACCAACTTGTCCTGTACCCATTGCTCCAAATCGGAAGACTGTAGCCAGGCCTGGCAGTAGGCACTAATGTCTACCGCTGCTAATCTAACTGCCAATTCGAAGCCATCATAGGCTGCCCAAGTTATAAATTTGGAGCACTCCCTGACTGCGGAGACCAGGGTCCGAAACTGCTGAAGAGGTTCCTTGGAGAAACCAACCAAGAACCCAGCAAATTCCCTTGCCATGTCCCACAGGTACCTGCACATGTACACCTGGTAGGCCTGGATTCAGTTGATGAGCATCGAGCCCTGGAAGCACTTTCTGCCCGGGGCATCCATGGCATGGGCCTTCCTACCCAGTGGCACTGAAGAGTGCATGTTCTGTCTCTTGAGCCTCCACATGGCCGACTCCACCACCATGGATTGTGAGGCAGTTGAGCTTTCTGGAAGCCAGGGCTCCTGTGGACTCAGTACATCGAGTCTAGCTGCCTGCTCACAATTGGGACCGATGCCAAGGTCTCCCACATACGGAAGAGCAACCGCTCCAGGATACAGGGAACAGACACTGTAAGAGCCTCATTGGGGGAGCCTTGTACTGGAGGATTTTGAGGTCCTCTGCCCAAGGTTCCTTCTCGGACTCGGTGATGAAGGCAAGGGCCTTTGCCATATCCCTCACAAAGTCCGGGAAGGCCAGGTCCTTGGGTGGGGATTGGCGCTGGGCCTCTGGAGGGGAAGGGTCTGAAGGCACATCCCTGCGGAGCTGGGTGTCTGGGGACTCATCGGGCCCGATAGTCATCTGTGCAGGCTATGCGCTGCTACGCTGACCTCTAACCCCAGATATTCAATGCCATGGTGACGGCATTGAATATCCAGGTTTGGTGCACAGAGAAAACCACCACAGAGCCTAACTGGGTAGGGGTGATATTGCACCGCTACCCGGTTAGCATCCGCGGGTAAAACTAGGCAAGCCAAAAGCTAGCTTAGTTGTAGCTGTGGATTGCTAACTGGGTAGAGATGCAATATCACCGCTACCTGGTTAGTGGTAGTCTCCACCTCCGATCCACACCAGAACGCCAACATACCCCGATGATAACTGGATAGCATTGGGGCACATAGGTGAGCTAGAAGGGGATATTCAACGGCACTAACCGTGTGTCGTTGAATACCCCCATTTAAGGCATTTACATTGTTTACTGGGCTGTAAACCATGTAAAAGCCTTTTGAAAATCGGGTCCATCATCCTCGATCTTCCAATCTAACCTGCAGTCAGAGGAGACTTCAAGGGTCCTCCGGGCCTTGGGCTGCAGCCCCAGTCCGATGGCCCGGGAATCTCGATACCCCTGCACTCCAACTTGGGTGCACTGTGGGGTGAAGTCCTTGAACCTGAACAGACCAGGACTGGCCCAAGGAGCCTCTCAAGGCCGATGGCCGCTCGAGGATCAGCTCCACCTCCGAGGAAGCCTCACTGTGGAGAGGCCAGTGGTCAGGAGTGATGACCCGGAGGAACCAGGCATCAGAGCCTGCTGTTGGGCCAAGGCAGATCTACTGTGTTCCAAGGCTGCCATCCTGGCCTCGATGCCAGTTGGCTCCGCAGCCACCGAGTAGGCACCGAGGACCTCGGGCCTGATGCTGGCACTGTTGATGAGGTGTCCTCGATGAGGATGGCCTTGGAGAACCGAGACCAATCCCTGGACACTGATGGTGTTTTCTCCCACAAGGACAGCTTTGAGGGCCACTCCCAGATCACCCTCAGCCTCGTGTCGAGGGCTCTAAGGTTGGGTGCCATGGGACTTCCCCACAGTCCTGGACTCATCACCCGAGGATGCCACTGACTATGTCAGGCTCTTCGAGGGGAGTCCCTCCCTGAGGGAGCGCCGGCTCAATGCTCCATGACCTCAAGGCTCCAAAGCAGAGCAGTCGCCATGTGGGGTGAGGCCTCCATGGTGGCCCTCGAGGACACTGGTCACGCAGATGACTCTGGGGCTGAGTCGGTTTTAAGAAAAATCGACTCGTGCTGCTTCTTGCCGCTTTGGTGGGCCTTGGGAGTCATCTGCTGGCAGAGAACACATGCCAAGGCATCATGATGCGACCCGAGGCACCAAAGGCAACAATCATATGGATCCATGCATGTTGTGAGCGCAACTGTCAGTGACCGAGGCCATGGCGGGGAAGACTGTTCTCGTGAGGTCAACTCCCTTGGCCCGGCCAGAAAGGGTGTGAAAACCCACACACCGGAGAAAAACCCCTGAAGGAGAAAAAGACAAGGAAGCCAAAGAAAAAATGCGATGCCAGAGGCAAATGGAATCAGGAGGCGGGAGGCCACCGGTACACGATTGGAGAAAAGACAAGAGAAAAGACAAGGGAGAGGTTACCGCGTGGGCTCCATTGGTGTCAACATTATCCATATATGTGAGGTCTGACTTCCTTCTTATTTGATACTTTTCTTTTTTATTTATTTTTTAAGAACATTTCTTCAGAAACCTATTGTTTCATAGGAATGGAATATTATATCCCATGCTCCTAAAACTGCGCTTTTGAAGCTCTATAGCCTGGTGCAGGGACATTTAACATGTGAATGTGGTTTTGAAAGAGATTATGGGCCCAATATGCAGCGGCAGTGACTAGCCATTGTAAAATGGCTAGACATCGCCGCTGAACCTAATAACTGGATATTCAATGCCAGGATCATATCTGGCCACCAGCATTGAATATCCGGGTCAGCCAGACAGCGTGATATTCAATCGCTGCCCGGTTAGCTTCTGTAGTGAAAGTTAAGCCACCCTTTAAGGTGCCTAACTTTCGCCACTTAGCGATAGCCAGGCAGTGGCTGAATATCGCCTCTGCCCAGTTACTGCAGGTGCCGCCTCCACTCTGCCTCTGGCATCACCACATTAATCACATTGAAGATCAGACCCTGTTTAGGAAAGTCCCTCATATTGCAACAAGAGAAAAATCGGGGAGAAAAAGTTTTGTCCTCCTCCAGCTATAAGAAGGAATGAAACATGCAAAATAGACAGAAGGGCTTTGAAATTTTTGGGGTGGTTTTCATGATCCAAAACGCATTTGGAAGAAATTGCCCTCTTGTTGAAAGAGCTATGAGAATCCAGAAGTCTGACGCCCACAACGACTGTGTGTTTTGGGGAGTTTCAATTATTTTCAATAATCACATGAAATATTATATTTCTAAAGGATAAACACATATTAAGAATTTATCCACCTCAACAGACTCACGATGGGCCAAGCCTGGTCACTTTTTCATTTAGGGGGATTTCCTGACATCACTCCCAGTTTGTGAGGATGAAGTGGAGAATGCTGTCAATGGCCTGCTGGTGCAAGGCTCGATCAGCACACAGCTCCTGAGACCCATCTCACTTGACGTGCAGCTCAGGCCGTGATCACCGCAGATTTGGTCATCATGTATTGGAGCAGGCTCTCAGAGCGGCTAGACGCTATGAATCTCACCCATCTCCTTTGATTCCGACACCTCAGAGTGTGAATGCTGTTAGTGTGTGAAGATAGTCCGAGGCAAATGATTAGGACATACTCCCCCCCTCTCCAGTGCACCATGGCTGTGATGACAGGCCTACTCGTGGCACTATGATGATGTCAACGGCTTGCAGGCAATGATTGCTGAAGTGCCTAATCCTTCTCATCCTGCCTTCCTTGCTCTACTTATGTGACTCTCCGGTGGTGCAGCAAAGTGTGCATGCAGCTTGACAAGGAGTACTATACTCGGAAAGGCTCATCGAGGAGACCTGGTTGCAGGCTGTCATCACCTCACTGTCATAACCTGTAGCGGATCCTGAAGTCTTTGAAAGTAGTTTGGCCTTCTCTTCCAAGGTAACTCTGGCCTTTTCTTCTTCCTGCCCTGAGGCCAGATTGTATCTTAAATTATCTTGGCCACCATTTTATATGCACCTGGCAACTTTCTGACTGAGGAGCAGAATAGACTGCTCATAAATAGTACAGAAATGTATTTACTTAAACTAAGTATTTTCAACTATTTTGATTAGATACTAACAGCTTTTACATCTTAGCTGAATTTTTACCATCATCCCTCTCCTCTTTCTCCATCCCCCATCATCATCCCCATCTTAAATTTGATTTACATCTTCATTTCCTATGGCTCCATACCACTTTTTCCTTTCTTTTTCTGACATTCTCCCCCTTTACTTTCAGCTCAAACCCCCCTCCTTATCCCCATCTCTCTACTTTTCCCATTTCTTCTCCTATCTTGTCTTTCTCCCTTTTATCTGCTCTTGAACTTCACCTACTTCTTCCTCTCATTCATCCCTCTCCCTTCTCTTTTTGAACAAGCTCATCCTTGTTTCCGCTGTTCCATCTCCTCTCTGCCTCACACTCTTCTCCTCCTCCTTCTTTCATCTGGTGACATTAATCCTAACCTGGTTCCTCTCCCCCTAGACTTTATTCTCACTCCTGCTCCTCAATAGGGTTTATTTATTTATATTCTCTTATATACTGTGCTATTCTGCATCAATGTGATTTACATTGAACAAACTGAAATTACATTGAACAGGGCATTATAACTTGGAGATAACTATTTTACAGGGAAGATGGGCTATAGAGGGTTAAGTGGCTTGCCCAAGACCACAAGAAGCACCTGTGGGACTAGAAACCCCAGTCCTTCCGGCCCAAGGTTGCTGTCCTCTAGTGGGATTTGAACCCCTGACCTTCCAGCCTGAAGTACTTTGCCCCAACCACTAGGCCACTCCTCCAACCATCCCATATTCAGCCAGCCTGGCCGGTTTATCTATCGCCAGGCCACTTGCCAGCAGTGAGTAAAACTAGCCATTGTATCGGCTCCCTTTCTGACCCCACCTTCCCCCATATCAGCTCCCTTCTGGCCCTCCTTCCCCTGTGTCTGCTCTGGCCGTGGGATCGGGAGCAGCCAGAGCAAAACAACAGCTTTTCATTTCTCACCGCAGCCTCACCCTCCCTCCCTCCGATCAAGCCGCGGCTCCTGCGTCTTACAGAGCCATGGCTGCAATAGCGATAATAACTGAAAATAAAGGAAAACCGGTGAGGAGCCTTCTGGCCTCTGCTATGGAACCCCTGTTGCTGCGTCCTGGACTCAAAAGGAAATTACATTAGAGGGAGCGGGATGCAGCAGCAGGGGATCCATAGCAGAGGCCATAAGGCTCCTCACTGGTTTTACTTTTATTTTCAGTTATTATCGCTATCGCAGCCATGGCTCTCTAAAATGCAGGAGCCATGGCTGCCAGAGGAAGGAGGGGTCAGGAAGGAAGCTGACACGAGGGTGGGGAAGGTGGGGGCTGGAAAGGAGCTGACACGGGGAAGGAGAGGCAGGAATGGAGATGACAGAGGGGGGAAAGAAGGGGCTGGAAGGGAGCTGATACCTGAGGATGGTACTGGAGGGGGACTGGAATGGTGATGACACTAGTGAAGGGAAGAGGAGTAAGGAAGTGAGCTGACACCTGGGAATGGTACTGGAGAGGGAATGGAAGGGAGCTGACATCTGGGGGTGGGAGTGGAGGGAGCTGACATTTGGGGATGGGACTGGTAGGTGGCTGGGTAATGAGGATGAGGCTGGAAGGAAGGGGGGGGGACTGGAAGGGAGCTGATACATGGGGATGGCAGTTGAAGGGGGGTGGAATGAGAG
This sequence comes from Ichthyophis bannanicus, assembly GCA_033557465.1. Taxonomy (NCBI): domain Eukaryota; kingdom Metazoa; phylum Chordata; class Amphibia; order Gymnophiona; family Ichthyophiidae; genus Ichthyophis; species Ichthyophis bannanicus. The sequence goes on from CM066035.1 coordinate 52,142,529, forward strand.
TAGGGTGACTGGAAGGAAGCTGGCACAGGGAGTGGCACTGGGGCTGGAAGTGAGCTGATACCTGGGATAGTATTTGGACTAGAAGGAGCTGGACAGTGGGGAAGGAGGGGGACCGGAAGGGAATGGACACCGATAGCAATCCTGGGATGCAAGGGGATTGACACTGAAAGGTACTGAGAGGGGGGCTTATAATGGAGAGGGTTAATGGGGCTGGAAATAGGCTGATGGAAGGAAGTGAAGAAAACAAAAGAAGAGATAAGAAATGGCAGATGGACTATAGATCATCGAAAGTGAGCTAAGAGAAGACAGGAAAGCAGAAGCCTCAGATGGGAACCAGCATGATAAGAGAATAAAATGGTCAGACAACATAGTAACATAGTAAATGACGGCAGATAAAGACTAGTATGGTCCATCTAGTCTGCCCAGTAAGATGGCCGGAGTAAGATGGCAGGAGTAGGTGCCACTCTGTGCAGGTCACCTCTCAGGCCACCCCTCCCATGTCTTTGTTTAGGGGGTGAACCCACTGCTCCATGCAGGACACCCCTATTTGTTGAGAAGTTAGATGGTTCAGTTTATTTTGATTTTATTCTGTTGCTATAAATGGATCCATTGTGTCTGTCCCATGCCATTTTGAATTCTGTCACTGTATTTGCCCCCACTACCTCCATTGGGAGGGCATTCCAAGCATCCACCACCCTCTCAGTGAAAAAGTATTTCCTGATATTGCCTTTCAATTTTCCACCTTGCAGCTTCATGTTATGCCCTCTCGATTTACAGCTTGCCCGTCTTTGGAAGAGGTTTGTTTGTTCATTATTTCTCCTTAAGTATTTAAAGATCTGAATCATATCTCCCCTATCCCTCCTCTCCTCCAAAGTGTACATATTTAGGTCTTCAAGTCTCTTCTCATAAGGCTTCTGACGCAGGCTCCAAATCATTTTGGTCGCCTTCCTCTGAACAGTTTTCCATTCTTTTTACATCCTTTGCAAGTACGGTCTCCAAAACTGAACACAGTATTCCAAGTGAGGCCTCACCAGTGACTTATACAGTGGTATTAGAACCTCTTTCTTTCTGCTGGTAATTCTTTTTCCTATTCAGGCCAACATCCTCCTGCCTTTTGCCACCGCCTTGTTGCACTGCTTTGCCACCTTGAGATCTACAGATATAATCACACCAAGGTCTTTTTCCTGATCCATGCACACCAACCTCTCGCCCCCTATCGTGTACATTTCTCTTGAGTTTCTGCTACCCAAGTGCATGACTCTGCACTTCTTTGCATTAAATCTTAATTGCCAAGCATTTGACCATTCTTCCAGCTTTTGTAGATCTTTTCTCATGTTAAGGACTCCCTCGTGGGAGTCCACTCTGTTGCAAATTTTCGTGTCATCTGCAAAAAGACAAACCTTTCCATTCAGTCTTTCAGCAATATCACTCACAAATACATTTAACAGTGCCGGGCCCAGGACCGAACCCTGGGGCACCCTGCTAATCACCTTCGTTTCCTCCGAGTGAGCTCCATTTACCATCACCTTCTGTCGTCTATCAGTCAACCAATTTCTGATCCAGTTTACCACCTTGGGACCAATCCCCAAACTACTGAGTTTATTGCTAAGCCTCCTATGAGGAACAGTATCAAAGGCTTTGCTGAAATCCAGGTAGATGACATCAATCACATGCCCCTGATCTAGTTCTCTGGTCACCCGGTCAAAGAACTCAATCAGATTTGTTTGGCAAGATTGCCCTTAGGTAAAACCATGTTGCCTTGGATCTTGCAACCTGTTGGTTTTGAGAAAGTTCACTATTCGCTCCTTCAGAAGCGCCTCCATTACTTTTCCCGCCACCGAGGTAAGGCTCACAGGCCTGTTGTTTGATACTTCTTCCCTGTCACCACTTTTGTGTAGAGGTACGACATCAGCCATTCTCCAGTCCTGAGGAACTACTCCTGTTTCCAAGGAACTGTTGAAAACATCCTTTAACGGCCCTGCAAGAACCTCTCTGAGCTCTTTCGGTATCCAGGGATGCATCCCATCCGGTCCCATGGCCTTGTCCACTTTCAGTTTCACAAATTGTTCTAACACATCATCTTCTGTGAATGGTGTGGTATCTACTTCATTCCCATCTTTATATTTGGGAGTCACAGTTGGTCCTTCTCCAGGATTTTCTTTAGTAAAAACAGAGCAGAAGTATTTGTTTAGCAATTCCGCTTTTTCAATGTCCCTTTCCACGAGTCCATTCCCAGCACTTCTGAGTCCTGAGATTCCACCTCTGATCTTCTTCCTTTCCCAAATATACCTGAAGAAAATTTTGTTGCCACACTTCACATTTTTAGCCATCTCTGCCTTTGATTTTGCTAACCTTATTTATCTTTTTGTCTCTGAGTTTGATCCTGTATTCATTTCTGTGTTCCTCTGTTTGCAAGATTTTGAATTTTGCGAAAGCTGTTTTTTGCCTTTATTTGAGCAGCCACTTCTTTGGAAAACCAAATAGGTTTCCTTCTCCTTTTGATTTTATTTACTTTTCTTACATATTTATCTGTTGCCCCTTTTATTGCCATCTTTAGTTAAGCCCATTGCAATCCACTTCCCTTATCTCCGTCCACCCTGTCAACTCCTCCTTTGAAAAATTTGGAATACAACGCGGGCAGCAGTCTGTGAGTACTGGGCGTCAGGGCCCTGAGTAAGATTAGATTTAGATTTTAGAAAATAATTTTAATAGTAGGATAATAGGTTTAGGTTAAGATATGGTGCTTTATATATTTTCCAGGTTATACACCCCACCCCCTGAAGAACCGCAGTAGGAGAAACGCTCTGAAGCGCTGAGGGGAGGCGTCGGGAACGGGGCGATTTGAATATCAGAATTCTCTAGCGGCAAAGATCATTTTAATGAAGGCAACTGAAAGGAAGTATTTGTGCTTTATGTGATTACAGTATCGAAGACGTCAAATTGAAAATAATCAGTAGCCTTCTTTATTATTATTATTATTATCACCGCATACCCTAAAGGAGGTCGTTGATGCTATCTAGCATACTGTTTCCCTTAAATCGGCATAGCCGTAAGGACAGTGGCTGTCATAAGTCTGAGACCTCCTAGGGGGAGAAGATAACATAAATATTAAGAGGGAAATCATCAGCACAGATGTTGAAGGATTGATGATATTATCATACTTTGTTACATTGAACGCAATTCCATTTATTAGGTGACTATTAGCGTTCTTTAAAAGACCACTTAATATTGCTTTTGACATACAAGGCTACTCCTCCTCCTCTTCCATTTTCTCTGTCTCTTCTGAATAGATTATAGCCAGCTATGGCTATATGCCAATAATGTGATTCATTAAACCATGTTTCTGTAATGGCCACAATGTCCAAGTCCATTTCCAAAACAAAAGTAGAAAAAATAATTTATTCTCAATTTAGTGATTCGATTTTGCGCTATCTTTATATTTTACACAGTATTGGGAACTACATCTCTTATTTATCTGATATTGTACTGCATGCAGAGTATGGCTTCTTGTGTAGATATTTTTATTTTTACTTTAGGTTGTAGTCACTTACTCTGTACTTGGTGAGGGTCTGAGTCTGTGACTGAGGCCTGGTGTTCTGTTAACCTGGAGTTTGTACATACGGATCTATACTGCACTCTAGTAATTTGACTTGTTCAGCTTTTCAAATAGGTGTATAGATAGATGTTCAAGAGCCTCCTGCAATATTTATAGTGTTGTTTTTTCTGGGTAGGCCCCTTGTTGTATGAGTTTGGAAGTTTATGCTGGGATGGTATGGTAGATTTGGCTTTGTAGATCTTTGTAGATCTTTGGTGACTTTTGTAGGGTTTTATATTAGTTCACCTATATGCCTGGTACTGAAGAATATTTATGTTGTTGTTAGTGAGATGACAGAAACCAGATTTTTTTTGGACTATCACAGACTGTTTGAATGATGCTAAGTAGTTATTTTTATTCTGGCTATGCATTTGCCCTTTCACTGCAATTTTCTTACAGCATTGGATTTGAAGGAGAAATACTAGCATCACGTGAAAAAAAGTTCACAAAGAAGTTTTGGGGAAAAGGAGGGTGGGTGCAGCCAACATTAATAATGAGGAAGAGGCACCGCTTTATAGGTTGCAGGGGATCGCCAGAAACCCTAGCACGACCCTGCCAGGGCCGGCCATACGCATACAGCAGGACAGCTTTGGGCTGTGATCGGGGCTGTCAGCAGCTATAGTGGGCCGGAGTCAGTCCTGGGTAGCAATGGCAGAATTTAAAAATTTAAAAAGAAAAGTGAAGCCGAAGTGCTGGGCTCAAGCAGCATATGGGGTCATACAGGCATCAGGCTACAATAAACCAAATAGGGGGAAACAAAAATTAAATCTACCCACTAACCACCCCTGTATCACCCCTCCCCACTAAAACATTTTCTAGATGGGAGACATCAACAAAAACAAAAGTATCACCCTTTAAGCTGACAATACATTTGTGAGGAAAATGCAAATAAAAAGAAGCCCCTAAAGCTAAAACTTGGGGCTTCAAAGCAAGAAACTGTCAGATGAGTACTCCGTGTTACATCAGGGAATACAGTTAAACGATGTCCACAAAAACTAACCACTTTGTTCTTGAAAAAAGCTCTAAGAATTTGAATTTTAACAGCTTCTGATACAAAAACAACAAGGAGGGTAGCAAGTGGAATTAATAATATCAAGGGAGTCTTCCAAAAAAGCCGTAATATCTTGCACGGATGGAACTATCACATCTAACTCACCCTCAGTTGGGTTAACTTTTTTCGTTCGGGACAACACATAATATTCATGAACTCTGTCTATTTCGTCAGATATGGTTAACACCTCCTTAATGTACTTTCTCAACAGGATCTGCACAGACAAAAGATGGGTCTGGGGAAAATTTAAGAAACGTAAGTTCCGTGTCTGAAGTGTTTTCTCAAGTGACTCGATTTTATTATGTAATAATAAAGAATTCTTAACAGCAGCCGCACTAGAAAAATGCAGTGTTTGCACCTGGGAATCCAACTTTGTCACGGAATAGTCCAATAAAGAAACCTTACTATCCATTTGTTGTAAAGAAACAACGGTTTCCTGAGAAAAAGCACACAAAGAAGCAACAGTTGAATTCAGTTAATCATCCATACCCTTAATAGCACCCAAATGTTATCTCTCCCTTGGGTACAGTAACAGCGAGGCCAGCAGAAACGCTGGATTCGCCAAATTGTACTGAGTGAGGTAACTTAACATTAAGGTAACAAACTTGGCTGATTCAGGGGAATCCCCCTTCAAAGTAGAGGAAAGGAAGGGAGCAGGACAAGACGGTGTAGTCCTCTCTCCAGAACTAAGGGAGGCTCCCTCAGGAGACTGAATGCTGGAAAAACGGGACAGGGTGCTTATCCATGGGGCCGACCAACCTCCTATTCAAGGCTGCCGACCCCAACACATACAGTAACTACAACCACTTAATACCAAAAGACCTCGCAACAGGGCTTACCCACATACCATGACGCCGCTGTGTCACCGAAAGGGTGCCAAAGGGGCATATAAGCCCCTTTGGCCACATCACTTTGGCCCACACTCCACAGTCGTGACCCACAGTCACGGGAACACAGCAGTTCTGATCTTATAGAGAGAGAGATAGGGGTTCTTCACAGGTGCCGGCTCCCCCCCTTGTTGCCCGCACAAGCACCAGACACCAGAATCCAATCCACTCAGCGGCGTTTCCCTCCAGCAGTTCAGCAAGCCGATGGTAAGGGCCAAACAAAATCCCCTTCAAGAGTTAAGCCTGGGTTCTGCTGAGGCAAAGTACCGTCAAAGATTTTATAGCAGGGATGAGTCCTTCACAGGTGTTGGCTGCCCCCTCAGTGCCCGCACAAGCACCAGACACCAGAATCCAATCCTCTCAGCGGAGTTTCCCTCCAGCAGTCCAACAAACCAATGGTAAGGACCAAACAAAACCCCATTCAAGAGTTAAGCCTGGGCTCCCGGTTTTAGTTTAATTTTTGTCTATATATTTCTCTTTTCGTATTTGTGCTCATTTATTGATGAAGGCCTATCTGTATTGTGTGTGTGTATACAACCAATGCTGGGTATTCTGTTAGTATGGAATTTCTGTTTAAGAATGTGTAGCAATCTTGCTTCTTCAGTTTGCACATTGCCCTCTCTGCAATTATTTCTTGGGGGCAGGGGGTGGGACAGGAGTGGGGCAAGGGCAAGGGTAAGCATGGGTGGAGCATGACTAGTCACAGGTGGCGGGTTTATCTCTTTCAAAATATTGGCAACCCTACTCCTCACTCAACCACTCTAATCTCAACCATATTCTTCTCATTTCCTCCTCTTCTCTCCCGTTCTCTTGTGCCCGATAGAATGCTTATTCCATAGCTAACAAAGTCCCCTTTACTCATGATCTCTCCATTTCTAACTCTTTTCAACTTCTAGTTCTTACTGAAACCTGGTTCCTCTCCGATGACACCTCTTTGTTCACTGCCCTCTGTCACAGTGGTTAGAAGCATAACAGCAGAAAAAGACTACATGGCCTATCTAGTCTGCCTTTCCATATCAACTACTACAATAGTCCCCTCTTTTCCTTTAGAGACCCTCTGTGTTTGTCCAATGCTTTTATGAAGTCAGATATAGTCCTTATCTCTACCACCTCCAATGGGAGACTAGTCCATGTTTCTACCACTCTTTCTGTAAATAAATATTTCCACATAGTACTCCTGAGTCTATCCCCTTTCACTTTCATCTATGTCCCCTCATAGCAGAGCTTGCCTTCAATTGAAAGAGACCCTCCTGTGCATTTATGCCATGGAGGTATTTAAATGTCTCTATCATATCGCTCCTATCCTGCCTTTCCTTAGTCTGAAGTATACATATTAAGATCTTTGAGTGTGTCCTCATATGCTACATAACTAAGACCACTAACCATTTTAGTAGCCACCCTCTGCATCGACTCCAACCTGCTTATATCCTTTTGAAGCTGCGGTCTCCAGAATTGCCCACAGTACTTCAAATGAGGTCGCACCAGAGACTTATACAGAGGCATTATCACCTCCTTTTTTCTGCTGGCATTCCTCTCCCTATACATCCAAGTATCCTTCTGGCTTTCACAGTCACCTTTTCTACCTGTGTAGCTACTTCAAAATACATCAGACACAATTATGCCCAGGTCCCACTCTTCTTTTGTGGAGAGACATACCTCACCCCCTACACTGTACCGCTCCTTTGGATTTTTGCAGCTCAAATGCATGACCCTGCATTTTTTAGCATTAAATTTCAGCTGCCAAATTCTAGACCATTCTTCAAGCTTAGCTAGATCCCTCCTCATGTTATCTACTCCTTCCTGGGTGTCTGCTGCATTGCAGATTTTTGTATCATCCACAAACAAGCAAACCTTACTGACGGTCCTTCTGCAATATCACTAAGAAAGATGTTAAAAAGAATCAGACCAAGGACAGATCCCTGGGGCCCACCTCTGGTAACCTCCTTCTCCTCAGAGTGAGCTCCATTTACCTGTACCGTTTGTCATCTCCCACTCAACCAATTTTTAACCCAATCAGTAACTATAAGTTCCCTCCCTAGGGTGCTCAGTTTGTTTATAAGTCCCCTGTGCAGAACGGTGTCAAAGGCTTTACTGAAATCGAAATATACCACATCTAGGGGTCTCCCTCAGTCCAACTCCCTGGTCACCCAGTCAAAGAAATCAATCAGATTTGTCTGACAAGACCTGCCTCTGGTGAATCCATGCTGCCTCAGATTCCGCAATCCACTGGACTCTAGAAACCTCACTATTCTCTCTTTTAGTAGCCTTTCCTATAATTTACTAACCACCACAGAGGTTAGACTAACAGGCTTGTAGTTCTCAATGTCATCCTTACATTCGCTTTTGTGTAAAGGGACCACTCCCGACTCCAAAGAGACATTGAAAAGGTCAGACAGTGGAGCTGCTAGAATGTACCCATGTTCCTTTAGTATTCTTAGATATACTCCATCTGGACCCATGGTTTTGTCTACTTTTACTTTAGCTAGTACCTCACTAACACAGTCTTCTGAAAATCGTTCGAGGTCCCTGTCGCTTCTGTTCCTATTTGTGGGTATTTTCTGAGGTCCTTCTCCTGGCCCTTCTGTGAACACAAAGCAGAAATATTTGGTAAAAAATTCTGCTTTATTTTATTTTTATTTAACAATTTTTCTATACCGCCTTTGTCTAAAGCGGTTCACAAAGAACATCATAACAATTATATAAATTGTTTTTACATTAAACATGGGAAGTCAACTTGGAGATAAATATGGGGTTGTTTGACAGAAAGATAGCTTTACCAGAAGACTTCAGGTCAACCATGGATATCAAGGGCTTTCACAAAAAACTACTTATCTCTACTCTGAATACTTTGGACACATCACTTAAATCACACATAAACCTTCGGATGCATGCCACCCCAATAGACAACTCACTGTATATACTGCTTTGTATATGGTTCCCCCCCACCCCACACACACAAGTTGAAATATGTAAATAAATTATCATTTTCTAACTATGTTAATGTAGCAGTCAACATTTGTTCATCTTTTGTCGCCTGCATAAGTTTAATGTTCAATGTAAACTGCTCTGATTGAAGGATACAGCGGTATAGAAAAACTGTTAAATAAATAAAATGTACCCTTGAGTCTGACGAAGCGTAGTTACTCACCTGCAACAGGTGTTCTTCAGGGACAGCAGGAATCAGTCTTCACATATAGGTGATGTCAGCGCTGACGTAGTTCTCGTGGAAGCATTTCACCAGCTTTCAAAGAAAGCCTTTGGTAGATGCCACCACGCATGCGTATTCCCCCCCTTTCCTGCCCAAGGGTGCTATCTTGCTCAGTCAGATGACATCGCTAGAGCCGACAAGAGAAGATGGCAAAAATTAGACAGCAACTCCAAGAGAGGAAGAAGGGTTGTGAGGACTGATTCCTGCTGTCCCTGGAACACCTGTTACAGGTGAGTAACTATGCTTTCTCCAGGAACAAGCAGGAAGTCAATCCTCACATATGGGACTCCCTAACTAGAGGCTACCGATAACCTGTACAAAAAAGCACGGCCCAGCTGTGAGCAGCCGCAAACGAACCTGAGGACAGACTCTGAGGACCCCAGTGTCCAGGGAGAACCATGGCTCCAGTAGCCTGAACAAGAAGGGTCGAGGGGCAGGAGTTGCCTAAACCCCGAACAGATTACATAGTACAGCCTGGCTGAAGGCACTGTCCTGTCAGGACCCCTCTCCAGGCAGTAGTGGACTGCAAAAGTGTGAATGGAGGACTAGGTGGCAGCCTGGCAGATGTTTGCCATAGGCACCAAGCGCAGACTCACAACTAAAGTCGCCATCACCCTGACATTGTGCACCATGACTCGGTGCTCCAATGGTAGCCCAGCCCTGCTGTGGGCGAAGGTGATGCTGTCCACCACCCAAATTGATAGGGTCTGCTTGGTGGCAGCTTCCCCCAGATGACTGAGGTCATAGGAAATGAAGTGTTGTGAGGCTTTGCGGTGGCTCTGAGTCTGCTGCAGGGAGAAGGACAGGGCCCTTTTGCAGTCCAGAGTGTGGAGAAGGCTGACGCCTTGTCGGGTGGAGGATTGAGCCCTCCTCCTGGGTCAAGAGTCTCAGGGAGCTCCCAAGAGGGATTGGGGGACTCCATAGAGAGACAAAGCATAGAGAGGAAAAGCAGCAGAGGAAACCAAGGCTGCTTGGACCACCGCAGGGCCACCAGGATCACCGAAGGCTTGTCTCGCTGGACCTCGAAGAGGGTCCATGCTATCAGTAGTGTGGGAGAAAAGGCATACAGCAGGTCACTAACAACAAGATGAGGAAGGCATCCGCTGTTACCCGGGACGGGTGCGGTTGGGAGCCACAGAAATGGGGTGTTGGTCGGGCTGGTGAAGAGGTCCAGGTTTTGGGTGCCCCACAGCTGGAATAGCCTGCGCCATCCTGGGGTCCAGGTGCCACTCGTGTGGCTGGAGAACCCTGCTCAGCCTGTCCACTAAGGCACTGTCCTGGCCCGGGAGGCTGACCACCCTGAGGAGCATCCCCTGGCTGGTCGCATATGAGCAGAGGGCTACGGTCTCCTGTTAGAGGCGGTAGGAGTCTGTGCTGCCCTACTTGCTCAGGTAGAACATCGTAACCTGATTGTCTGTCTGGACAAGCACCGACTGATGCTGCAGGCAGTGCCTGAAAACCTTTAGCACAAGGAAGACAGCCCTGAGTTCTAGCAGATTGATCTGTTGCTGGCTCTCCTCAAGGGACCAGGCCCCCTGGGTGTGCAGTTCCCCGCAATGGGCACTCCAGCCCAGTAGGGAGGCATCCATTGTGAGAACCCTCTGGTGGTTCGGGAGTTGGAAGGGCATGCCCATTGCAGGTGCTGTGTAGCCTGCCACCAAGTCAGTGACTCCGCCAGCTGGTGGGACACTGAGACTCTGTCTCAGAGCCGGCCTGGACCCACTAGGAGTGGAAGCACCACTGAGCTGTCCACATGTGGAGTGGGCGTTCGGAACCACATGGACTGTGGAGGCCATGTGGCCCAGGAGGCAGAGCATTGACTGAGCTGACACTGCACCTCGGCTACTATGGCTGTGAGGTGGTCTGCCCTGTCCAGGGGGAGGAAAGCCCTGGCCTGGAGGGTATCCAAGTGAGCCCCTATGAACTCCAGGACCTGTGTTGGAATAAGGCAAGATTTTGGGTGATTTATCACGAATCCCAGATGCTGCAAGACCTGGATGGTGAGGCCATGTCCCCTTTTACCAGCAAGTCGTTGAGGTAAAGGAAGATGAAGGTTCCCAGGAGACAGAGGTAGGCCGCCACCACTGCTAGGCATTTGGTGAAGACCCTTGGTATGGAGGCTAAGCCAAAGGGAAGTACCTAGTACTGGTAGTGGTTGCCCCAACCACTAATCTTAGGTACTGTCTGTGACTTGGATGGATAAAGATGTGGATGTAAGCATCCTTTAGCAAGGAGCAAGGAGCATAGCCAATCTCCCTGTTGGAGGTAGGGCAGCAATGTTCCAAAGAAGAGCATCTTGAATTTCTCCCACACCAGGAATTTGTTCAGGTTTCTCAGGTCCAGGATGGGCCTTAGTCCTCCTGTTCTTTTTGGGACCAGAAAATACCTGGAGTAAAACCCCTTTCCTTTCAAGTGGTGTGGTATGGGCTCCACAGCCCTGTCCCTGAGAAGGCCTACAAGTTCTTGTATTAGCAGGGCCTGGTGCAGGGGAGACCAAGGGGGTTCCTCAGGAAATAAGGGTGGAGGTAGCTGGTCCAGGTGGAGGAGGTAACCCTCCCTGACTGCCTGAAGTGCCCATGAGACAGTGGTGATGGAAGCCCACCTGTGGGCAAAATTAACCAGGCGCCCCCCTGTTGGGAGCTGACCCTCCAGTGGAAACAGGTTATGTTGGGGGTGTCAAAACCCTGACACAGGTTGGGCTAGGGAAGGTGGCTGGGGTTTGGGGCCCATGGGTTTGCACAAGTCCTGGTCCATTCCTTTGCCCTGGTGACCTTGCTGAGGTGTCTGGGTGGCCATGTATGAAGGGTAGCCTCAATCGAGCTATCCCTTCCTGAGGAAAGGAGGCTTTTTTCCCTGTGGCTTCTTCCTCAGGAGAGTGGAAGTCTTCTTTGAGAGCCGAGTCTGAGTAATGTACACGGTCTGGATTTCAGCCGCCTTATCCTCCATTGGCTTGCCAAAGAGTTGTTCTCCAAGGAAAGGGACATCGAGGAGTTTCTCTTGTACTCATTGATCGAGGTCCAATGATTGGAGCCAGGCCTGGCATTGAGCGCCAATGCCAGCAGCAGCAACCCTTGCCCTGGATTCAAAGCCTTCTAAGAGGCTTGGGACAAATATTTGGAACGCTCTCCGACAGACTTCATCAGAGTCTGAAAGTGCCGGAGGTGGTCTCTATCGAGGATGGCCGCGAAGCCTCCGAGTTCCTTAGCCAGGTCACGGAGGAACATGCCAATATAAAGTTGGTAAGTTTGTAATCGACAAGCCAACATCGAGCCCTGGTAACATTTTCGCCCGAGGGCATCGAAGGCACGGGATTCCCTGCCCAGGGGCAACGAAAAGTGCATCTTTGTGCTCTTCTGTTGGCGCATGGCCGACTCAACCACCATGGAGATGTGGGGGAGTTGCGCCTTTCGGAAGCCAAGTCCTCACTGGACCTAGTACATCGAATCCAGGTGCCAGCTGACGATCGGCACAGACATTGGGGCTTCCCACATCCTGAGGAGCCAGCTGAGAATGGAGGGGATGGGGACCGTCAAGGTCTCCTTTGGTAGTGCCTCATACTGGAGATGTCGAGCTACTCCGTACAGGAGTCCTCCTCCGACTCAGTAGTGAGGGAGTGCACCCGAGCCTTGTCCCTGACAAACTCAAGGAATGAAGTGTCTTCAGGCGGGGATCCTTGCGGCCAGTGAAGATGGGTTCGAGGGGAGGTCTTGGTGGATCCAAGTCTCAGGAGACGTCTCGACATCGGACTCCCAGTCGGAGTAGTCTGAGGAAGACGCGAGACCCGACGGCTCCAAGGATGTCTTTGGTGTTTTGAGACCAGGGTATGGCTGGAGTCAGAGGGACTTGCCTGCGAAGACCTCGCCCCTGACGATCAGAAGTGAAAACGAGACCCTCGCTGAGGATCCACCCGAGGCATCTGGCTCTCAGGGATTGCTTTGGCAGGCCAGGGAGTCCTCGACATCGAGGTCCCTGTGGTCTCAGTGGGGCCAGGCATCGGCGCCTGCTGGGAGGCAATGAACGCAAAACGCTGCACTCCAGTGCCAGCATTCGAGCTTCCCATTCGGGGGTAGCAACCATTGACACCGATGCTGGAGTGACCAGATCAGGTGCCGAAGAGGAGAGGGGGTTCTCGATGTGATGGTTCTTGGGAGACCGAGGTCCGTCACTGGAGGCCTCAACATCAGTCCTGGGTACCTTTCGGGGATGCTCCAGATCCGACTCCTCGGATGCCTGTCGGGAGCTGAGGGACTGTGCACGGGACTTTCTGCCTCCCAGGATGAGGCCTTTGGGGTCTTTTTTTTCTTCTTATGTTCTCGCTCCGGGGACCCTTGCTCGAAATGTCTGCGAGACGCTCTGGAACCGTGGGGGCCTTATGCGACTCTGAGGATCCGTTTGGGGCCTTCGAGCACGAGGCTACCAGGGATACCGGGGTCAAGTCTGCCTTGTGTAAAATATCGTCCTTCTTAAGATGGTGGCTATGGATGGCCTTAGCAGACATTTTCTTACAGAGGGCGCATTCATCCGGGTCATGGTTGGCACCCAGACACCAGAGGCAACAATCATGAGCGTCGGTGAGGGACATGTTCTTAGAACACTGATCACAATTTTTAAAACCGGTCGCCATTGGGGCAAAAAGGACTCCAGCGAGGTCGAAGACCCTCGACGTGGCCAGCAGTTGAAAAAAGCACAAAAGCACTTGAGTGGAAAAAAACCTAAGAAAAAGGGTTTCAAGACCCGATGCCAGAGCAGCAGGGCTCATAGGCAGGAAAGGAACTGGTGCAAAATAGAAGAAGTACAAAATATACAAGAAAAATCAACTTTTTCCGGGAAGACAAGACGAATATCTGTAGGGCTCCACGGAAAAAAGAAGACTAAGCAAGATGGCACCCTTGGGCGGGAAGGGGACTATGCATGCATGGTGGCATCTTCCAAAGCCTTTCTTTGAAAGCTGGGGAGATGCTTCCACGAGGGCTCCATCTGCATTGATATCACCCATATGTGAGGACTGACTTCCGGCTTGTTCCTGGACAATACCACTTTTGTCCTTCCTCTTCTCACTAACATATCTGAAAGATGTCCTATCCCTGCATTTTATTGCAGTTACCAATTCTCGCACACTCCTTGTGCCACTGGCCATGGGGTGGTATGGGGTTTCTGCTTTCCCCTTCCTGCCAATTTCAACCCCTCACTCTACCTCAATCTCACTCTTCTTCTTCCTCCAAAGTCCACTCCATCCGTCTTTATAATTCCTTACCTCTCCAGATAGCTGCTATCTATAGACCACCTGACATATCCAACTTTACCTTTCTCACTGACTTCAACTCATGGCTTCCCTTTTTCCTTGATTCTTCCTCCTCCCTTATTGTTTGTGACTTTAATATTCATGTTGATAACCCTTCTGACCCCAATACTTCCAAACTCCTTTCCCTTACTTCCTTATTTAACCTCCAGCTTTGCTCTTCTGCCTCCACTCATCAGCAGAGCCATTGCCTTGATCTTGTTTTCTTCTCTAATTGTCTACCCTCTAATTTCCATACCTCACTTCTTCCCTTATCTGACCATCATCTGTTTAACTTCTCTCTTCATCATTCTCCATCTCATTCTTACCCAGTCTCCTCCTACCTTTTTAGAAATCTTCATGCTATCGATCCATTGGCTCTCTCCAATATAGTCTCATCACCTCTTTCCTCCTCTTTGTCTTCTAACTCAATTGATGAAGCTATAGTTTCCCATAATACTGCTTTCTCCTCTGCTCTAGATACTCTTGCTCCGCCTATTCTTCTTCCTGTGAGGCGCACTTTACCTCAGCCCTGGCTATCATCAACTACCCATTACCTTTGCTCTTGTGCTTGCTCAGCTGAGCGCATTTGACTCAAATCCCTCTCTCTTTCTGACTTTCTTCATTTCCAATTCATGCTTGCTTCCTTCCATTCTGCCATAGCTCTTGCCAAGCAAAACTACTATGTCCATCTAACTCTCTTGCCTCTGACCCCTGTCGTCTCTTCTCTACTCTCAACTATCTCCTCCACCTCTGACCCCTCCTTCTCTTTCTGTCCAAAACCTAACCAACTATTTCCATGACAAAGTTCACAAGATTACACTCCAATTCCTCTCAAGATCAGCTTCATCCCCTCTCCCCTCTATTCAATACCAACTTTTCCCTTCAATCTCTCTTCAATCTCTTCCTTTTCTAAGATCTCCAAAGAGGAAACCTCTCATCTTCTTTCTTCCTCTAAACTTGCTACCTGTTCCTCTGATCCTATCCCCTCCCATCTCATTAATTCCATCTCCTCCTCTGTCATCTCATCTATCACACACATTCTCAACCTATCGTTTTCCACTGCTACATTTCCTGCAACCTTCAAGAATATTCTGGTCACATCTCTCCTCAAGAAACCTTCACTTGACCTTACTTGTCCCTCTAATTATCAACCCATCTCCCTTCTTCCCTTCATTTCCCAAATTCTTGAACGTGCAGTTCTCCGCCATTGCCTTGAATTTCTCTTCTCTCAAGCCCTCCTTAATCCACTTCAGTCTGGCTTTTGTCCCTTAAATTCTAATGAAACAGCCCTTGCCAAAGTTTCCAGCAACTTGTTTCTGGCTAAATCCAAAGGCCTCTATTCAGTCCTCATTCTTCTTGATCTTTCTGCTGCTTTTGACACTGTTGACCACCACCTTCTCTTGATACACTGTTCTCACTTGGTATTAGGAGCTCTTTACTGTCCTGGTTCTCTTCTTATCTCTCCGAGCACTCTTTCAGTGTCTGTTCTGGTGGACCTCCTCTCTGCTATCCCTCTCTCAGTTAGTGTACCCCAAGTGTCTGTTCTAGGCCCTCTCCTTTTCTCTTTCTATATAACTAGTCCTTTGGTACTCTCAACTCCTCCCATGGTTTTCAATATCATTATTATGCTGATGACTCTCAAATCTATCTATCTATACCTGATATTTCTCCTACC
Source organism: Ichthyophis bannanicus (assembly GCA_033557465.1). Classification (NCBI taxonomy): domain Eukaryota; kingdom Metazoa; phylum Chordata; class Amphibia; order Gymnophiona; family Ichthyophiidae; genus Ichthyophis; species Ichthyophis bannanicus. Next base: position 52,158,226 of record CM066035.1, read on the forward strand.
CTCCATATATCTGCCTGCCTGTCTGCCGCCTGGATGTCTCATCGCCATCTGAAACTGAACATAGCCAAAATCAAACTTCTTATTTTTTCCTCAAAACCCTCTTCCCCCTTCCTCCTTTATCTATCTCTGTTGATAACACTCTTCTGCTTCCTGTTTTCTTAGCCTGTAACCTTTGGGATCATCTTCGACTCCTCTCTCTCCTTCTCCATGCATATTCAATAGATAGCAAAAGCCTATTGTTTCTCTCTTTATAACATTAACAAAATTTACCCCTTCTTTTCTGAACACACTACTAAAACACTTATCTACTCTTTAATCACCTTTTGCTTACATTATTGCAACCTCCTCTTTACTGGTCTCTCTCTGAATCATCCTTCTCCCCTTCAGCCTGTTCAAAACTCTGCCGCACGGCTAATCTTCCACCAGTCCCATTATACTCATATAACTCCTCTTCTTAAAAAACTTTATAGACTTCCCTCCATTTCAGCATCCAATACAAACTTCACCTTCTGACCTATAAATGAAGTCATTTTGTTGCTCCTCACTACCTTTCCTCTCTCCCTACACCCCTCCTTGGAAATTCCGCTCTTCCTCTGGCTTTCTTCTCTCTATGCCCTTCTCTTCCACTGCCAACTCCAGACTTTGATCCTTTCACCTTGCTGCTCCTTATGCCTGGAACAAACTACTATATCTTTACGTCAAGTTTCATCTCTTCCCCTTTTCAAATCCATGCTAAAGGCTCACCTCTTTTGGGCTGCCTTTGGATCTTAATCCTTTGTTCCCCTTGTATCTCCTTACCCTTCCCTATTGTACCTTTGTTCTCATGTATTGTACTGTCTGCCTTGATTAGATTGTAAGCTCTGATGAGCAGGGACCATCTTATTTTATGTGTCTGTATAGTGCTGTGTACACCTTGTAGCGCTATATAAATGATTAATAGTAGTAGTAGTAGTAGTAGTTATGCAGTTTGAGAAATTGCGTAGGATAGAAGAAAGGTCCATTCAAACCTAGCACAGGGGAAGGTGTCCTAGACATGGATATTCCCTGAGAGCTAGAAGTACTAGGGAAGATTTCTATTTGCCATGTGTGTCTCAGTCACTGTGCAGGAAGGATATATCTGACCGCAGAGAGACACATAGAGCAGGTTGAGGATGCGATAGTACAATCTGTGAAGTGAACTAAGTTACAGCATTAGAGAAGGATTCTCTGTTGCTTTCAATGACAACATAAGTCCTCTATCTAACTGCAACAATAGTCGATAGTCACGACTATACAGAAAACACAGGTATCTGGATCATGATCAGGTCCTAGACAAAGAGGGCAGAGATGGTAAATATCTTCTGGATGTAAGGTTCCTGAGCATCAAAGACAGGTGCATATTGCCATTCTGGTAAGCAGAAAAATAACATAAAAACACAAAAAGGAAACAAAAAATATAGAACATATCAAAATAAAGCAAAGGCAAAGGGAACTTCATGGGAAAACTTCAAAACAAAAATTTAATATGGAAGAGCTTTTCACATTTCCATATGGCACAGCAGAAGAAACAAAATGGAAGAGCTGAGAGGCTGCTACATGTGAAGAATTTTACACTAGGTTCTGAGGTCTGGGAGAAGAGTTCTGTCCCAGCGCCATTAGATGATGCCAACCACTTCTGTGTCTGAGTCAATCCTGCTTGTCAATGGGAAAAAATCCTTTACAAAAATTACCTCTTTTATGCACAGAGGGTTTCACACATTCTCATCTGAGCATATAATCAGGATTCTGTGAAGGAGTACAGTCACAACCTTCTTGGGTTTCCCCCTCAATCTTTAACTTAAATGGATTGGCACTTGTCATTTCCCTGATAAAATCAGTGGAGAGGTCCTATAGAGAAGGCTTTCTTCTTTCATGGAAAGAAGTGAGCTTTCTCCTCTTTAAAGAATTTTACAGGCTCACATGATATATCCTATTTATGCTCTGAGTGATCCTCAGAGAAGTACTTTAATGAAAACGTCTTAGTCTTAGCTCAGATAGACCCTAGTACCTCAGTGGCGACTTCTCTCAACTGAAGGTGTATAAACACAGATGTATGTTTGTACCACAGAAATATTTCCTCCCCCAATACCTATAGATAGACAATGGTGTGACTGACATGGATTCTAATGTCCTTTAAGGTCTTGGTACTACTTCTACTATGTATCATTTGCATAGCACTACAAAGCATATGCAGTGCTATACATGTCAATGAACCACTTCCAGAAAAGGCACAGGTCTCGAGAATTGGCTGTATGACCATCAGCATCAACGATAATGCTGCTAATTTCAAGGTGTCAGAGCAAGGATCTTCCTATTGGGCACCTTCTTCAAAGACTGCCAATGACAAGGTCAAAGAGGGAGCAGAAGGAAAGGCCCATGTCCTCCTACGTCACTCGAGGAGTATTATTGGTCTGGCCTAGGGTTCTTGGAGTCTTAAATGACACTCATGATACTGTGGAAGCTGAACAGGTTTCTGGGGTTGTTTTGCAGGTACAGTGGCTGCCAATACCTCAGTGCTCTAGACACCATGCTCCAGTGGGTTCCAGTACTGGTGCTTCTGAGCCTCTGCTCCATATTCATCATCAGGAGTCCTTGGTATCGAAAAATCCTCTCTCTTCTTTGGATAGGAATAGATCAATGTCCATTCCTGATGGCCTTATTGACACTCAGGGGCAGTTTCTTCAAATGGGTTCGTTTTGCAGATACCATGACAGTTATGAACCTCACTTCTAAGTCAGGGCATGGGGAGTATGATCTCAGTCTCTCAAATTTACTGCTATGGCTCGGCGTAGTACTTGCATCATGCCAAAGACAGCCTCCTGTTGGAGTTCGTAAGATGTAACATGTATGGATAATTTTTCAAGATGTGCTTGGAAATTCTTTATTATCAAGCCTGTGGCACCCAACATGATGGGAAATATTTCTGTTTCTTTCTGCCACATTTTCTTGGTCTCCGACTGCATTTTCTGGTATTTCAGGATCTTCTGCCTCTCCATGCGATTCAAAGAGTAGTCGCTTGGAACTGACACCTCTATTATCAATGCTTTTCTGTTGTTTTTCTCCTTAAGCACTATATCCGGCTTCCTCACATCCAGCTTTTTATCAATTGAAATGGGAGTATCCCAGGTGATCATAACCTCCTCATTCTCTGTTATTCTCTTAGGGTCATGATCCTAGTGCTTTTCAGGCACAGGTATGTTGTAGTGCTTACAGAGTTTCCAATGGATGAAGCACGCTACTTTATTATGCCTTTCTGTTTAGAAAATTTCTGCCATCAGAACTTCACAGCAAGCTATGAGGTCAGACACCGTTTCCAGGTCTTTCTTACAGAATTTTCATATGTCTGTATTGCCAGTTTTTTTCAATGCTTGCTGTAAACCATCTCATCTGTAAGCCTCTGTCCTGGGCTGCAGCTATCAACCTCTCAGCTTCGGTTTCAAGTTCACACCTCCTTAACCTTTCATGTGTCCATTCTTGATCGACAAAGGGTTCTTGGAGTAACACTCTGTATTTCCCACTGTATCTGTTCATCTGCCACTTGTTTTTCCTTGTTTGTTAATCTAAATTCTTGAAGAGTTTGTTTTGCAAATTCTGTTACCTTCCCTGTGCATGCTTGTGGATTTTCACTCGTTCCTTCTAGTCATCGGAACACTTGTCCAAGTTTGATGATGGAGACAGATTCTGGACATTTACTCTCACATTTCAGCACTTTTTGTGTATTTGGATCCAAGGATGCATTTAAGTAGGCCTGAAGGTCTATGATAGTAGCTCTGTATGTGTAATCAATCTCTGAGTCCTTCAGCTCTAGGGATGTACAAGTATTGCCAAATCTTGCAATAACTTCATGGGTATGGAGGAGTTTTTGTGTTTGCACATCCAGTTTTTCAAAATCTTTAAGAGGCCTATCCACAGTCCCAAAGCTGTATGAAAGTAATGGAATTGCCAGCTGATTGATGGATTGCATCTTATTCTGTGATGTTAAAACACTTTTCACTACTGATTTTAATATCCTATAGTATTCTTTACTGATTTATTTATTTATTTATTTATTTATTACAAGCTCTTATATACCGCACTATTTGGGAGCAGCGCGGTTTACAGTACAACAAATCTTTTCTCTCAGTAATTTCTGCTTGAGTGTCATTCATTCCTCTACTCCGAGATACTTATATGCCTTCCTGTTCAAGGTCCTTGATGTCACAGCCTTCAGCCAGGTAGATGTTATCCGTTTTGCTGAATTTTCCTTTTAAAAAAAGTTGCCTTAGCACATTTGTCAGGCCAAAGGTCATCCTGATGTCATATAAAAGCTTTTTACCACACAGAGTTGCTCTGCTAATTATTGGTTGCTGGAACTATAGAGTTTCAGATCATCTATAAATAATAAATGAGATGTTATTTCTGGGTTGCTACCATCTTTCGGATTCATGCTAAATCCATATTCCAAAGAGTTGATGACAGTATTCATTAGATTAAGCACTACACAAAACAGAAGGGGCGACAGGGAATCCCCCTAAAATATTCCTTGCTGGATCCTGATGTTAGGAATGATGTACTGACCATCTTCATATTTCAAAAAAGAGTGTGGTTTGTCACATTGTCATAGTGAACTTAATGTACTCTATCAAACCAGGATTAATTTAAAACATTTCAAGGCAATTTATTATCCATGAGTGTGGGACACTGTCAAAAGCTTTCTTATAATTAATCCATGCTATACTGAGATTTCTGCTTTTCTCAGCACTGGCCATGGTGGCCTTATTCAACATTAACTGGTCCTTGGTCCCATATGCCCCTTTGTTGCCCTTTTGCTCTATTGCCATGATGTTATTGGACTCAATATGATCATATAGTCTGGTCTGCATCTATTGCAGTGAACTGCTTATAGATTGTAGTTAGACAAGTTATTGGTCTATAATTGTTGAGAGTGTTATTGGTGTCTCCTTTTGGAAGGAGAAATGCTCTTCCTCTAGTAAGCCATTGTGATGTTAAGTCTGGCTGTGTAAATAATTGATTTTTGCAAGTCACCAGGTCCGGGTGGCGTGATGTTAACTGAGCCAAACGTTGGTTACTCCATCTGGGCTAGGGCTCTTCCAGTTTGGGGTTCATTTTAACCTGCTCACCAGCTTGTTTGCTGTCACTACAGGCATTCCATAGCTGTGATGTTTGCTTTTTCTAAATGCTTCTGTATACAGAGTAACCATTCTGCTTCTTGATTGTGCTTTATAGGGTCCTCATAGAGTTTTCTCCAGAAACTTTCTGTTTCGGCTTTATTTGGTGGTGCTTATTATCTTAATGCTCTTTCCCAATTCCCTTTAAAATTGTTTTGGGTTCTCTCTAAATAGCTTATTTTCATATCTTTCTTTTCAGTTTTCCTCATATCTTCGCAGTTTTTGCGCTTCTGCTACTACTACTACTACTGAGCATTTGTATAGTGCTACAAGACGTATGCAGCACTACACAGACATGTAAGAGACAGTCCCTGCTCATCAGAGCTTACAATCTAGTCAAGACAGATAACACAGAAGGTGTAGACAGGGATACATCTAGGGGGAATGATAAAGAAACAAGGAGGTCAGGTGAGTCAAGATACAAAAGCAGCAGCAAAGAAGTGAGTTTTCAGCCTGGATTTGAAAAGGGTCAGAGAAAGTGGTTGGCGTACAGACACAGGTAGTTTGTTCCAGGCATAAGGTGCAAGAAGGTGAAAGGAGCAAAGTCTGGAGTTAGCAATAGAAGAGAAGGGCACAGAGAGAAGCAATTTGCCAGAAGAGCAGAGTTCCTGAAGGGGGGTGTAGGGAGAAATAAAAGAAGAAAGGTAGTGAGATGCTGCAGAGTGAATGCACTTATAGGTCAGCAGGAGAAGTTTGAAATGGATAGGAAGCCAGTGAAGTAACTTGAGAAGAGGGGTAATATGGGCATGATGAGGATGGCTGAAGATTAGCCGCACAGCAGAGTGTTGAACAGATTGAAGGGGAGAGAGATGATACAAACGGAGACCAGCAAGGAGTAGGTTACAGTAGTCAAGATGGGAGGTGGTTAAGGAGTGGATAAGTGTCTTAGTAGTATGTTCAGAAAGGAATGGGAGGATTTTGTAACAGGTGTTCTCCAGGGAAAGCAGGAATCAGTCCTCACTTATGGGTGACGTCGGCACCGACGGAGCCCGCATGGAGCAAATCCCCAGCTTTCAAAGAAAGCCTTTGAAATTGCTGCCACGCATGTGTGGTCCTTTTCCCGCCCAAGGGTGCCATCTTGCTCAGTCAGGTTCCTTAGCGCGAGCCCTACCAAGCAGATGGCAAGGGAAGGACAAAAATCCAGCAACTCATCAGGGGAGGTGGGATGGTAGTGAGAACTAATTCCTGCTGTCCCTGGAGAACACCTGTTACAGGTGAGTAATTACACTTTCTCCAGGAACAAGCAGGAAGTCAGTCCTCACTTATGGGACTCCCCAGCTACAGGCTACCAAACCTGTAACCAAAAAATGCCTCCACGAGGTCGTGAGCAGAAGCTGATGCCGAAAGGAGCCCGAGTTCTCGGGCCCTCGGGGCGAAGCCCTCGGTAGCCGTGAAGAAGGGTCAGAGGGCAGGAGTTGCTTATATCCTGAACAGAGTACAGCCAGGCCGAATGCGATGTCCTGACGAGACTCCCTCTCCAGGCAGTAGCGTACAGCGAAGATGTTCACTGAAGACCAGGTCGCCACCCGGCAGATGTCCATCAGGGGCATGGAGTGCAGCAAGACCACCAAAGCCGCTTTGGCCTGAACCACATGCGCAGTGACTCGATGATCCAGCAGGACACCTGCCTTCATGTGAGCAAAGGCGATGCAGTCCGCCACCCAAATGGAGAGAGTGCGCTTAGTGACTGCCTGCCCAAAACGATTGGGATTGTATGTCACAAAGAGTTGGTCAGACTTGTGATGAGCCTGGTTGCACTGCAAATAGAAGGCAAGAGCCCTTTTGCAGTCGAGTGTATGGAGAGCCGCTGATGCCTGGTCATCATTGGGCCTCGGAAAGAAAGTTGGTAAGACTATCTACTAATTGAGTTAAAAGTCTGAAACAACCTTCGGCAAGAACTTGGGGTGGGTACGGACGACCACCCTATTTCTATAGAATCAAGTGTAAGGGGAGTCAGCCATGAGAGCCAGGAGCTCACTGACTCAGTGAGGAGAGGTAAGGGCCACCAGGAAGAATCCCTTCCAGGATAGGCGCCGAGATGAGCACGTCGCCATCGGCTCGAAGGGTGAATGCGTAAGCTGCATGAGCACTGCGTTCAGATCCCATTCCCCTGGGGGTGGCCAGATGGGTGGTTTGGACAGCATGAGGTCCCACATAAAGCAGGAGACCAAGGGCTGCCCCGAGAGGGGCTTTCCCTTGACGGGGAGGTGATTCACCGAGATGGCACTTAGATGCACCCTGACGGACTTCGACCTCAGACCTTCTTTCGAGAGATGGAGGAGGTACTGAAGGACCCACTGGGTGGAGCAAGAGAATGGGTTGATCTGGAGCCATTTGAAGGTATAAGCTCTTCTATTCGGTCTTCCTCAATGCGAGGAGAACCTCCTCGACCTCCTCCGGAAGACCCAGTGGGGCTAGGGAGACCCGTTCATCCGCCAGGCTATGAGGGATAATGAGGCTAGGTTCAGGTGTAATACCCGTCCTTCCTCCTGCATTAGAAGACCCGGGGCACAGCCGAGGGGAACTGGAGCCTCCGTCGACAGCTGGAGCATGAGTGGGAACTAGGGCTGTCGGGGCCACGAGGATCATCGAGGCCCAGTTTCGCTGAGCTTTGAGGAGGGTCCTCGCAATGAGATGAGTGGGAGGGAACTGGCGGACCAATTCAGGAGGAATGCATCCGGGCCCTCCCTGCTCAGGTGCAGCACTGGCCCACAGAAGCGGGGAAGCTGTGTGTTCAGCGGACTGGCAAATATGTCCATAGCCGGGGTCCCCCACCAGAGGAACAGCTTGCTGCCACCCCCGGATCCAGCCGCCATTCATGAGAGTAGAGGATTCTGTTGAGTCTGTCCGCTAGGACATTCTCCTGCCCCGGGAGGTAGACTGACCTGAGGATCATCCCTCGGCAGAAGGTGAAGGAGCAGAGGAGGTCCGCCTCCCGACAAAGGGAGCATGATCCGGTACCCCCTTCCTTGTTGATGTAGAACATCGCCACGCGGTTGTCGGTCTGCACCAGTACCGACCTTCCCCTGAGGAGATCCTGAAAGGTCCTCAAAGCCTACCAGCCTGCCCAGAGTTTGAGCAAATTTAGCTGTTGTTGGGACTCCTCGGGCGACCACTGTCCCTGCGAGCACAATGTGCCGCAGTGGGCTGCTCACCCCAGCAGGGAGGCATCCATTGTCAGCATTATGTCATGCTGTGGAGCCTGGAAGGGCAATCCCCAGAGGAGGTTGCGGGGTTTTGCCACCAGTCCAGGGTCCCTGAGGTGGCCGACAGATGGGCTCCATTGGGGGCTGAGGCACCACTGAGAATTCTGCATGTGCAGGTGGGTGTGGGGAACCACATGGACAATAGAGGTCATGTGGCCCAGGAGACGTAGCATAGTGCAGGTCGTGACCCAGGGGGTGCCCTGGACCTGGGCTGCCAGGGCTTGGAGGTGGTTGGCGCGATCTGCTGGTAAAAACGTGGTCACCCATTGAGTATCGAGGCAGGTGCCAATGAATTCTAAGGTCTGCACTGGTTTGAGGTGGGACTTGGGATAGTTGATCAAGAAACTCAGGCCCTTGGACAGGAGAATCGTGCGCGATGCCGTCAGGTGGGTTTCCTCGACTGAGGGTCATGTGACGAGTTTGGGAAAGACTGGCACACCCTGATGCCTAAGACAGGCATCGACCATGGAGAGGCATTTCGTGAAGACCCGTGGGGCAGAAGCAAGACCGAAGGGGAGCACCCTGTACTGGAAGTGTTCTCCTTGCACCCTGAAGTGCAGGTACTGCCTGTGCTGGGGATGGATCAAAATGTTGGCATAGGCATCTTTTAGATCCAAGGAGCATAGTCAGTCACCCTAACGGAGGAAGGGCAGCAGAGCTCCAAGGGATAACATCTTGAACGTCTCCCGCACCCAGAACTTGTTTAACATTCGGAGGTCGAGGATGGGCTGCAGACCTCCCCCCCCCCCCGTCTTCTTTGGGACGAGGAAGTACTGGGAATAGAAGCCATGACCTCGGAGGTGCGACAGCACCCTCTCGACCATCCTCTGGGCAAGGAGGTTGACTAGTTCCCACTGCAGGAAGACCTGGTGCGCAGGGAATCGAGGAGGCTCCGCCGGGGAGAAGGGAGGAAAAAGCCTGTCCAAGTGGAGGCGATAGCTATCCCGAAAAACCTGAAGGACCCAAGCGTCCGAGGTGATGGAAGTCCTCTGAGGGGCAAAAGAGGACAGACGTCCCCCTACCAGCTGATGAACTGCTGGAGGGTGAGAGGCTATGTGGCTGGCATCAAAACCCCTGTGCGGGTTGCGGCGGAGCTAGGGTCTGAGCCTTGGGCCCTTTTAGCTTGCGATGATCCTGGCCAGACTTTCCCTGCGCCAGAGTGGTCGGTGCTGGGGTAGCTGGGTACGGCGGGTAGCCGTGGTAAGGGAGGCCCTTCTTCGGATATAAAGGCTTTTTGGCTGGTTGTTTCTTCCAAGGGAGAGAGGAGGTCTTGTGCGAGAGATGAGTTCTGGTGACAAACTCGGTCTCTATCTCCGCGGCCTTGTCCTCCATCGGCTTGCCAAAGAGTTGCTCACCAAGGCAGGGGATATCCAGGAACTTCTCCTGCACCCACTGCTCCAAGTCTGAGGATTGGAGCCATGCCTGGCGATGAGCCCCTGATGCCTGAGGCTGCAACCCAAACCGAGGACTCAAAACCATCGTAGGTGGCATCGGAGAGGTATTTGGAGCAGTCCGCAACAGACTTCAGCAGAGTAGTGAACCTATTGAGGGGTTCACCCTCAAGGCCCGCAGAGAAACCTCTGAGCTCCTTAGCCAAGCCGCGCAAGAACATGCCCATGTATAATTGGTATGCCTGGATGTGACAAGAGAGCATGGACCCCTGGTAAGCCTTGCAACCTAGGGTGTCGAGAGCTCTTGACTTCCGGCCCAGAGGCACCGAAGAGTGAGACGTCGGGCTCTTTTGTTTCCTCATGGCCAATTCCACACCATGTAGGTGTGGGAGAGTTGGGTATTCCTGAACCCAGGGCCATGCTGTACCTTGTACATTGTGTCGAGGTGTTTGCTCACAATGGGAACTGAGGTGGGTGCTTCCCACATGCGGAGTAGCAACTTGGACAGGATGGTAGGAACCGGGAGAGTAAGAGACTCCCTAGGTCGGGACTCGTACTGTAGGATGTCAAGCTCTTCAGCCCGAGGGTCATCCCCGGCCTGGGTGACCAGGCTAAGAGCCCTTGCCATATCCCAAATGAACACGAGGAAGGGAGGTGTCCTCGGGTGGCGAGCGCCACTGAAACGCAGGCAGGGAGGGATCCAACAGAAGGTCCCAATGGCTGAGGCCCGCTTGGAGCTGGAGGCCCTGGATGATTTCGCCCCCGAGGAATGGGAAGGTGAGCAAGACTGACAATGAGGACCCACACGAGGACCGCGGCTCTCAGGGGTTTCCTGGACGGATTTTGGCGTCCCATGCGAGGGAGCCATGGTCTCTGGGCATGAGTCAGCGAAGCTGGCTGTGAGCACCTGCTGGGAAGTGATGAACGCAGACACACTGCGTTCCAGCACCAGCATGTGGGATTCCCACGTGGGTGTGGGGCCCTGTGACAAAAGTTAGATCTGGGAGTCATCGGCATAAAGATGGTACTGCTGCTACTTTCAATTTGTTGATGGAACATATACATTTCAGGTCTTCTTCTGTTAATGCAGAATGCTTACACTTGATATCTTGGATCTTCCTTAATATCTTTGATGATCTTAATCCTTTCAGATAACTGTCTATCAGAGAGACTTGCACATGCAATGACTGTATTTTTCTCTTGATATGCTTTTTCCAAGGAGGAACTGTTATTGGTTTTCTTTTTCTTCTGGCCCTGCACTTTAGCTGCTTCGTATTTGACATTAGGCGCCCTTGGTATTGAAGAATCCTTCCTCTTCTTTGGATGGGAATAGATCAATGTCCATTCCTGATGGCCTTTATTGACACAGTGATGAAAGTGATCAATGAATTCTCAATAGTGATGCATCCTTGGTATATGGAGCAGCCCCTGGATCCTTTGAGATCAATGCCAAAGTTGATGGAACGAGGACTTAGAAGAAATGAAAACTTTTTCATGTTGCTCTTCATGGTTCCAAAGTCCTCTTTTTATCAAATGACTCTGAGTGGGTGGGTCCATGGACATGGCCAAGATACTGCAAACACCAGTTATAGATATCCAGGCCAAATATGGTTCTACAACACACTTTTTGTAATGCCACTGGGGGGCTTTATTTTAGGATATGTCACTAGGCAAAATAGCTGCTATGAAATCAACTACTACTACTACTACTATTCAACACTTACAAAGCACCATGCACGTAGCGCTGCACAGCTAACCTACAAGAGGCAGACAACATACAAGAGACAGTCCCTGCCCGTCAGAGTCATGCTCATCGGAGCTTACAATCTAGTTAGAACAGTACAGAACATTAGTCAGTTTTGCGCAAGGTACGGTCTGGTACAGTTTGGTCTGTAATTTGGTCATAAACGTTGACGGGGGTAGGGTAAGATGAGGATGGAAGTCAGGATCTGAATGCAACGGTGAAGAGGTGGGTCTTCAACCTGGATTTGAAGAGGGCCAAGGAGGATGACTGGCGCACAGACGCAGGCAGGCTGTTCCAGGCGTAAGGTGCAGCAAGGTGAAAGGAGCGCAGTCGGGAGATCGCAGTGCGGGTGAAAGGCATTGATAGAAGTAGTTTGTTAGCGGAGTTTGTGGAAAATAGGCTTTGGCCAAGTTGCCTAGGAAATAAAGCTTTAAAAATATCTGACAAACCTAACCTGGGATGCTGGGGGGGGGGGGGGAATGAAAATTTCTACATTCCACAAACATGAAAAATTCAAAATTATTACTTTAGTAACACAGAGGAAAAGAGGCATGGCTTACCATCTTCTTGGAAAAATGAAAACTAAGGAGGTTCTGAATGATGATGCAAGGCACAAACATATGCATATAGGGTAAGCTCTTTCATAGGTTTCCAGAACTTTTCTGGTGGGAGAGACCCTTTTCCTGTACAAGCTTTGGCAGATGACATCACCCATCTCTCAGGACTTGCTATAATGCTTGTGCTCAGAGAAAGAAAGTTAAATTCCAACTTTTTTGCATGGATTAAGTTGTACAGACAGAAGCTTTTGCATGGGTGCTGTAAACATAAGGACTGTAGTTAACTATGTCTATTATTTAATAGTTCCATGTAAATAGTTTGAAACTGTTCCATGCAATGTTACCTGTACATAGTTACAAATACCGTTCTATGTAAAGTATACCGAAGTATACAAAATTGTTAACTGTTCCATGTAAACCACCCTTGATCTCTGGAAGGGGCAGTATAGAAGAAATAGATAAATAAATAAATATGTGTGGCATGAGGTAGGTGTATTCATCCTTTTTCTGCTCCTCTCTGCTCTCACCTCCTTCAGCCAATCATCTGGATGCAGGTGACGATACTTGCCCCTTTCTTCAGATCCTCATTCTATGTAGAAAGTGAGAACAAGAAAGACAGTGAGAACAATTAGAACATGTTGGTAACATACAGCCTATGTATTGATCTTCTTGTCATCTAATGTGTGGGCTCTAGACAACTGTTGGCATTTGTGTGCTTTCCCTCTGTTGTGAACCATCATCGTGCTTTTAGTGACTCTATAGACTATGTGCATCAGTAGGATGTCTCTGAAAATTCTTGTATAAATACATCCAAGCCTTTGGCAGATGTAAGCTCCTCACATAGGCAGCTGCGTGCTACCACATGCTCCTCTGTTAGTTCTGTTTTGTCCTGATCATCTGTCATCCTATGGTCCTGCAACCAAGAAGAGGACACAAAGACCGAGTGGGATCATCCCTAAGACATGTACCTATGTAGGACATAGTCAGATGTAGAACCCTATTACCCTAAAATCATGCATATGCCCTACCCAATCCCTCTGTGCCCCCCTTCCCTTCTATTCTTCTGTAACTCATGCATGCACATCCATGTTGGCACTTACCTATCTGGAATAGGAGAAGCTCCTAATGAAATTCCTGATAAGGCACCCCCAGGTGGTGCCCTCCAGATTCTTCCTAAGGCACATGGAAAAGGTGTCCTTCACAACCCACCATCAGATGCGCCAGGTGGAGAGTATCAACATGCCCAAAATTGGTTTTCTTGCTTGGCAACCAATTTGCCTGTGTCCCCACACCAGCGACTTCAGCGCATATGTTGTGTAAAATTTGGCACATACATCTGAGTATGCACATTGTACATGTCTACTTTTGGACAGTAGGTGCAGGGATACATGTATCTTATAAACTGTGCAACTGCTTCCTCATACTTTATAAAATGCAGGCACATATTTAGTTAGCCCATTTTCACAACACACATTCTATTAACTTAAATAAAATTACTTCCAACCCCCACATGCTATTCTATGTACAGAAATATAGCATAGTTCCTCACCTGTAACAGGTGTTCTCCGGGAACAGCAGGAATCAGTCCTCACATATGGGTGACGTCGCACCGAAGGAGCCACTCCCCAGCTTTCATAGAAAGCCTCTGAGAGTTCCACCATGCATGCATGGCCACCTTCCCGCCCAAAGGTGCCATCTTACCTCAGTATGATGACATAGCTTAAAGAAACATAAAAAGAAAACAACTCCACAGGGAGGAGGGAGGGTTGTGAGGACTTACTCCTGCTGTTCCCAAAGAAAACCAGCTACAGGAGAGTAACTACGCTTTCTTCGGGAACAAGCAGGAATCAGTCATCACATATGGGACTCCCAAGCTACAGGCTACCAAAAAACCTGCAAAAAGGCCATGGATGACCGAAAAATCAAAGCGTGAATCCCAGCGGAGCGCGCAGGTTGGCCCCATAACCTCCGACATAACCCAAGCATCGACCAGGGAGTCAGTTCTCCGGTAGCCTGGACACACAGAAGGGTTGAAGGGAAGGAGTTGCATTATTCCCCAAACAGATGACAGAGTACAGCCTGGGCAAAGGCGCTGTCATGCCGGGAGTCCACCCCCAGACAGTAGTGCTCTGCAAAGGTATGGACCAAGGACCAGGTGACCGCCCGGTAGATCTCCAACAAGGAGATGGAGTGCAAGTTAGCAATTGAGGCTGCCATTGCTTGCACATTGTGAGCAGTAATGTGCTGCTTCTGAGAGAGACCAGCCTGCACATAGGCGAAGGAGATTCAGTCCGCCACCCAGGTGGACAGAGTGCACTTAGAGAACATGACCCTCAGCCTGTTGGGGTCAAAAGAGATGAAGAGCTGCGAGGTGTGGCAATGAGCTTTCGTCCACTCGAGATAGAAGGCTAACACCCTCTTACAATCCAAGGTGTGGAGTGAGATCTTCACCTAACTTGCTTGAGATCGGGGAAAAAGATAGGAATGGCCACCTCTTGGTTCAGATGAAAGGGGGAAACTACCTTAGGAAAAAATATGGGATTCATGCGCAAGACTACCCTATTCTTGTGAAACATGATGTAGGGAGCATGTGCCACTAAATCCTGAAGTTCACTAACCCTGCAGGCAGAGGTGAGCTCCACCAGGAAGACCACTTTCAAAGAAAGGTATTTGAGATGACATGAGGCCAGTGATTTGAAGGGCAGAGCCATGAGCTTGCCAAGAACCACATTCAGGTCCCAGGCCATCACAGGAAGACAAATGGGAGGCCACGTGAGCAAAAAAATCTGCGTGAAGTGGCCCACGAGCAGATGGAAGGACAAGGGTTGCCCTTCAATCAAATGATAGTGCACTGCCAGCGCACTGAGGTGTACCCTCACCGAGTTGGACTTCAAACCAGCTTGGGAAAGGTGCAGCAAGTACTGCAACATCATTGGTATTGAAGAGGAGAAGGGGTTGATACTCCAATCCGCACACCAGATGGAGAATCTATACCATTTGAAGGCATATGCTCACCACGTGGAATTCTTGCGAGACGCCAGGACAACATCCTCATCATCCCTGGTAGATGAAATTGGCCAAGGGCTACCCTCTCAGCAGCCAGGCCGTCAAGGCAAGAGACCTGAGGTTGGGGTGCAGGAGTGAGCTGTCCTCCTGCAAAATCAGGTCCAGGGCACACCCCAGAGCAATTGGTGATGCCCGAGAGAGATGGAGCAGCAGGGGAAACCATGGATGCTGGGCCCACCTGGGAGCTATAAGGATCACAGAGACTCGATCCCACTGAATCTTGAGAGAGTCTTGGAGACCAGCGGGGTTGGAGGGTATGCGTACAGCAGACCCGTGTTTCATTAGAGGAGAAATGCATCAGCTATCACTCGTTGCGGGACTGGTATCCTGGAGCAGAAGCACGGCAACTGGGCATTGCTGGGACTGGCAAAGAGGTCAAGTGTAGGAGAGCCCCACATTATAAAAAGGCGGTGGGCCACTAGAGGATTCATCCTCCACTTGTGTGGCTGCAAAACCTGATAGAGGTGATCTGCGAGGGCATTCTCCTATCTGAGATGATACACCGCCTAAGGAACAAACCTCTCTCCCGGGTGAAGTTCTAAAGATGAACCACCTCCTCGAACAAGAGGTACAACTCTGTACTCTCCTATTTGTTGAGGTAAAGCACTGCCACTTGATTGTCCATCTAAACAAGAACTACCTGGTTAGATAAGTGGTGCTGGAAGGATTGCAGAGTATACGCAATGGCTCTGAGTTTGAGGAAGTTGATCTGATGGAGACATTCCTCTGCCGACCAGATGTCCTGGGTCCGTAGACCACTGAAGTCGGTCCCCCAGCCCAGTTTGGAGGCATCTGTCATGAGGGTCGCCAGAGGGGAAGGAGACTGAAAAGGCATTCCTGTCAAGAGGTGCTATTTATTTTATTTTATTTGTGCATTTTTTTATACCGCCCCTTCCAGAGATCAGGAGCGGTTTACAGAGAACATTTTGATAAATCATCAACTAAACATTACATGGAACATTACATTGAAACAATGTGCAACTGGAACAGATACATGAAAACCGAAAACAATTATATACAATTTTTATAACATAAAGTATTTAAAACTATGTACACAATTTAAAGATTTTTACATATGTACATATTTAAGGATTCATCATTGTTTGGGTTATCATAATTTATGGTGAGTCGATTTATGTGAGTATGCTCATGCTGGATTATGGAGGTTGGGAGGCTATAGATAAGTCGTAGATGGAGTTAGAGTAGTACTGAGTGAACAAATGTGTTTTTAGGTCCTTTCGGAATTTTTGCATATCTTTTATCTCTCTTAACTGATCTGGAAGGTTATTCCATAGGATTGGTGCTACAAAGGAGAAGGCACTGTTGCTTGTTGTATATTTGGTTTTCTTTATAATGTCAGGTACTAAGATGGTATTACGATTCCTTCTTCGTCGTATTCTATTTTCAGAGGGGCTATGGATTAGAGTGGATAGATAGGATGGGGCAATATTATTAATTAATTTGAAGGTAGTTATCAATATTTTATATTGAATCCTGCTGGAGATGGGTAGCCAATGAAGAGAGTAAAGAATCGGGGTAATGTGGTCTGAAAGCTTAGCTTTAGTAATTATTCTTGCGGTAACATTTTGGGTCATTTGGAGAATTTTTAAATTCTTTTTAGTTATACCTTGAAGTATTCCATTACAGAAGTCGAAGTGTGGGGTATTAATGCTTGTGTGATAGTTCTAAAATCATCATATTCTAAGAAAGGCCTCAGCTGTTGAATGGAACGAAGTTTGTAATATATTGTTCTTGTTATTTTCTTAATGTGACTTGTAAAGCTAAGCGTCTTGTCAAGGGTGACTCCAAGGTATTTAATGTCTTCTTTCACTGGAAGGGTAAAATTTAAAAGTTTGATGTCTGTTGGTGGTGAGAAATTAGTATTTCTTGTTGTAAAGAGAACTTCAGTTTTAAAATTTATGGTCAGATTATTTAGTCTAAGCCATTTATCGGTTTCTATGAGGCAATTTGTTATTTTATCATAGTTGGGATCATGTACGTTGATTGCAGAGAATAACATAATATCATCCGCATATATGTGGAAATTGATCTTATGTTTTCGGAATATGGAGCATTTTGGTTGTAGATAAAGATTAAATAGAAGGGCCGATAGAGCAGATCCCTGTGGTATTCCTTGTTCTTGAGGAAATGGAGGTGATTGGGTTTGATTTATTTGTACATATTGTGACCGGTCAGATCTGTAAGATTTAAACCAGTTTAGGGTAGTTTTCTTTAAACCTATTTGGTTGAGTCTTGATATGAGTATGTGATGGTTTACACTGTCAAATGCAGCGGATATATCAAGGAATACCAGAATGAATGCTTGTTTTGTGTTGTCAAGGCCCTTAATGAGGGTATCAGTTAGAGCTAAGAGTAATGTTTCTACGCCGTGGAAAGGACGGAACCCGTATTGGTGTTCATCAAGGGGAGCGGAGGTGTCTATATAATCTTGGAGTTGAAGTTGAACGGCTTTTTCGATGATTTTAGTTATAAATGGAATACTAGCAATCGGGAGATATGATGATGGGTCTTTTCCATTAAGGGTTTTGTTCTTTAATATCGGGCGGATAGCAGAGAGTTTGAGCTCTTTGGGTAGTACACCTTGCTGAAGGGAGTGGTTTACTATGTCTAAGATAAAGGAGGCAAGTTCTTGTTTTGTTGTTTTAATCCATGAAACTGGGCATGGATCAAGCAATGAAGTAGTTGTGTTGATTGATGATATTATGGCTTCTGCCACCATTCGAGGGATGCCACCAGGGACAAGGTCACTTAGACCCAGTTGTTGAGGCGGCCTATCACTTGGGTCCATTGGGTGCCGAGGGTCCACTGGACCAGACACAAATGAAGATGGGCATCGGGCATGACATGCATGGTCAAGGCCATGTGTCCCAGAAGCTGCATAATCAGGTGGGCCAGGGCCGCCGTGCAACCCTACAGGTCCTGCAAAAGGGCCACAAGGCACCAAGCTTGATCTAAGGAAGAAAGGCTTTGGCTTGAGCAGTGTCCAGGAGGGTCCCGATGAACTCCAGACACTGAGTAGGTTGTAGGTGGGACTTGGGGTAGTTGACGACAAACCCCAAGTGTTCTAGGACGAGGATGGTGTGGTGTCCTGCCTGATGGACCTTGTCTGTGGAGCTGCTCTTTATGAGCCAGCCATCCAGGTAGGGGAGCATGAATACCCAGGGGGCAGATGCCAATCTGAACGGCAGAACACGGTACTGGTAGCACTGTCCTCAGATGACGAAGCAGAGGTACTGCTGGTACAAAGGATAGTTCAGGATGTGGGTATAGGCATCTTTGAGATCCAAGGCATATAACCAATCTCCCTGCAGGAGGGAGGGCAGCAACATTCCAAGGGAAACCATTTTGAACTTCTTGTTCAGCAAGTGAGGTCCTGCAGATCCAAAATGGGCCAAAAACCTCCCATCCTTTCAAGAACCAGGAGATAGCAGGAGTAGAACTCAGTTTCCCTTTGAGCGGGGAACAGGCTCCACTGCCTTGTCTACCAGCAGGTTGAGAGGTTCCTTCTGCAGAAGTCCTCGGTGAAGAAGAATCATAGGAAGTTCCCCTGGGGAAGAATGGAGGTGGTGTCTGTTTGAAGTGGAGGAGGTAGCCCTCTATGACCACCTGCAAGGCCCAAGCATCGATAGTGATCCTGGGCCACCAGTGAGCAAAGAAGACCAGACGTCCCCCTATGTGCTGTGGCTCCAGACCTGGGAGGGAAAGAGCAGCTATGCCCAAGGAGTCAAAAGCCCCCCTCTGTTTGCGGCGGAGGTGCTGTCTGGGGCTTGGGGGCCATAGCTTACAAGGGCCGGGTCCCTTTCCCTTTGCCTGCTGCCCCTGTGGGAGAGCAGGATAGGCCAGAAATTGGGGGTATATTCCATAAGCCTTCCTCTTCTTCAGGTAAAAAGGCTTTTTCCCTGAAGCCTTCCATCAGGAAGGGTCTGCAGTCTTCCTGGAGAGCCTGATTCTGGTTATGAACTCAGACTCCAACTCTGCGGCCTTGTCCATCATGGACTTGCCAAAGAGGTTCTCTCTCCGGCATGGGACATCAACCAAGGACTGTAGCCATGCCAGATGCTGGGCACCAATGCCCACACAGCCACTTCTGCCATAGACTCAAAGCCATCATAGACTGCCTGAGTTATATATTTGGAGCATTCCTTGACCGTCAATACCAGGGTCTGGAACTACTGGAGAGGTTCATCAGACAGCCCAGCTAAGAACCCGGCAAGCTTCTTCATTAAGGTTTCTCAAGTACATGCCCATGTACAGCTGGTAAGCCTAGATATGGGCCACAACCATTAAGCCCTGGTAACACTTTCTACCATAGGCATCCATAGTGTGGGAATCCCTGCCCAGGGGCACCAAGGAGTGCGTCTTCTGGCTCTTGGTCCGATGCATGGCCAATTCCACCATCATGAAATTGTGTGGTAGTTGTGTATTCTGGAAACCAGGACTCTTGTGGACTTGATACATGGAATTGTGCCGCTTGCTCACTATGGACACCATAACCGGTGTCTCCCAAATCCTGAAGAGGAGCTGTTTCAGGATGTGAGAAATGGGCACCATAAGTGTCTCCTTCATGGAGGGGACCTCATACAGGAATATCTTGACGTCCTCCACCTGAGGCTCGTCTTTGGTGGTGAAGGCCAAGACCTTTGCCACGTTCCACAAGAACTCCTGGAAGAAGAGGTCCTCAGGGGGGGACCTCCGATGCTCTTCTGATGGGGATGGGTCTGAGGGAATATCCTGGTGCTGACGAGTATCCGGGGACTCGTCATTTCTTTCCCACTCGGAATCAGTATTGGAAGATATCCACTGGAGTTCAGCGGGCACTGGCCCAATGCTCAGCAGGGGGAGTTACCAAAGTTTGAGGCTCCCAGTGATCCGACCCTGAGGCACTCGGTGGGGAGGTGGACTGCTTCCTGGAAATGGAGTTGGATTGGAACCGCTCCAGCACAGGCTGAACTTCTGTGGATGATGCCTCCGCAGTGTAGGGTCCGGTTGCCAGCCCCGAGGAATCAGAGGTATCAGTTGTCGGGGCCTGCTGCAGTGCCAAGAGGGCAGTGAGGCTGCAGGGCAGCCATCCTGACCTCCAGGCCAGTAGGCTCCACAGGCACAAATGTGGGCACAAAGGGAATCAGGCCCAACACCGACTCCATCAAGGGGGCATCCTCAATGAGGATAGCCTTGGTGGACCATTGCCAATCCCCCAAGGCTTTGGGAGCCTCCTCCCACTGGGGCAGCTTGGAAGGCCACTCCCAGTCCTTGGCATCAGCTTGGCATCAACTTGGGACTTTACCAGCTTGGCATCAGCTTGGGACTCCAATCCTTCCATAAACGGTAGTCTGTGGTCGATCCCAGGTCTGATGCCCTGTGACCTCGGGGCTCAGAGAAAGTACGGTCTGCACGTGAGGCCGAGACCTCATTCACAGCCCCCGAGCACACCGATTTCTGGACGATGCCAGAGCCGAATGGGAGGTCTTAGGGAAATACAATGACTCCCACTGCCTTTCACGATTCTTCTGGCCTTTGCTCGTCATCTGGAGACAGAGTGGACAGGAAGAGTCGTTGTGGTCAGTGTCAAGGCACCACAGGCAACAGTCGTGACTGTCTGTGCAGGACATGGTATGGTTACAATGATCGTATTGCTTAAAGTCACTGACTGGAGATATAGCAGGAAAATCAGGAGGGCACAAGAAAAACCTGCGACGAAGGAGAAGAAAAAAGAAAAGGAGAGAACCTGAAAAAAATGTGACGCTGATGCGACAGATCCAGGAACCGGGAAGGTGACTGTATGAGACTGAAGAAAAAGTGTAGTTACTCACCTGTAACAGGACTGATTCCTGCTGTCTCCAGAGAACAGGAAACCACGAAGAGATCACAACAAAAAAAATCAACTTTTTCTGGGAACACAGACTACACGTCCGATGGGCTCAGTGGAAAAATAATGACAGAGGTAAGATGGCACTTTTGGGTGGGAAGGTGACTACACATGCGTGGTGGAACTCCCAAAGGCTTTCTATGACAGTTGGGGAGTGGAAACTACACAGGTTCTATTGGTGCTGACATCGCCTATT
Organism: Ichthyophis bannanicus; assembly: GCA_033557465.1. Lineage (NCBI taxonomy): Eukaryota > Metazoa > Chordata > Amphibia > Gymnophiona > Ichthyophiidae > Ichthyophis > Ichthyophis bannanicus. The sequence continues at coordinate 52,179,459 of CM066035.1, forward strand.
TGTAAGGACTGACTTCTTGCTTGTTCCTGAAGAACCTATACAATTACCCTATTAGGAAAATTTTCAGAAGTCATTCACTAGAGTAAAAAGAAATGTATTTGTGTAAGCTGTCTGAAAACTGGCCAGACCTTACCCAGCTAAAGATAAGCACAGGAATTTAAAACAATGGATGTGCTTCTAGATGGGTTAAAAGTAGGCAAACTCTGAGGTGGGATTAGGTCATTGGAGGGAAATAACACACATAAATTATATTTTCAAAAATCTTTATGAGTTATTTTCTATGGAAAAAGTACCTTCAGAAAACGCACCTGCAAATCTGTGGATATTTTTCCCAGGGCAATTTTAAAAGGAAAAGTATACTCATATCTTCCCTTTGAAAAATAATGCAAAGTTCATGTGTAAAATACGTAAACACTTTGCATCTATGTGGGCAGATAGCCCCCTATACCATATAAAGGCTTTAAATTCATAAAGTACAATTTACCTAAGGCTCGCAGAATCATATACTGTAGTCCCACAGCAACAGATTTATCTTCTGGCTTTACACTCCTGCAAAGCAAAAATATATAAATCGCTTACCTGTGATGGGGGTTCTTTGTAAACAGCAGAATAAATCAGACAGACAAGTAGGGTGATGTTATCCAGTGGTGTCAAGATGGAGTAGCTCTCTCAGGGCTCAGACTCAACTTAAAAGAAAGTTTCTGAGCATGTCCAGCTATTCTTGCATTTTGCTACCCCTATGCGAGCACCTCAGTTCATCTATAGCTTAGAATCATCTTTTGGAGATGTGGCCAGGATTTGTGTCGGATTTATCTTGCCATCTATGGAGAACCCCCATTACAAATGAAAAACCTTAGCTTTCTCCATTGAGAAACACAATGACTCAGTCACATAAGTGGGGTCTTCCCAATTGAGAGTTTCTGTAGCTTACCAGTGATATTTTAGAAACACAGAGCTACCTTGCATGCAACTATTTTAAATATGGGACTCATAGGGGCCCTTTTACTAAAGGGTGTTATGGTGTTGCACCTAACACAGCAAAAGTGCTGAAATGATGGCACGTTTTGTGCAATACCACCGTGTTAAATGTTGGGGATGTGGAAAGCGTTTCCCTGGCAGTTAAAATGGAGCCCTGTCCCATAGCGCGTGCGATGTTAGCATGGGTGCACCTAAATCCTAGCTAAATAAATTTAGCAAAAGTGCCCCATAGTAGTTCGGAAAAACCCAGCTTTTATGTTCATTTTTTCCAGTTGAATGAAATTTAGAAAGATTTATAATAATGTTGAGAATATCTGGTTGTCCTTTGGTCTGTCTGTCTTGCTGTACTTCTGTCCATCTAGGGGGCAAAATACTCTCTAAAGATTTAACAGAATGAGACAAAACTTGACAGGTGGGAAAAGTGGTAAAATAAATCCACATTGAGTTCTAAAATGGGCCAAATTGGACTGGGAGTTCCAGAGAAATAAGCCTTCTAAAAAAATGGCCAAATACATTTCTATGGGAGAAGGAATTCCAGCTTTTGTAGCATAAAATCATGCATAAACAAAACAAAACAAAACAGTAAGGGAATTCCTCTTTTCAAACTTCATCTCCTTGTTCTGCCCCATCTGCAGCATCCTCCAAAACCTCCCCCCAAAACTGCCTCCTCCTCCAAAATATACTTTAACTGCCTTACCACCTTGCTAAATATCCCCACACAACTGCCTCACCACCCTGAAACTGCCCTACCCCAAAATATGACACCCTCACAGCTGGCCACCATGCTGCAAACTCCGCCCCCTCAAAATACAATCTCCTGTGATTTCTTCACCACCCTGCAAATCTCCTCACCTCCAAAACCTACGCTACCTAAGCTGCTTCGCCACACCGGAAACTGCTCCACTCCAATAAGCAACCTCCTCCAACTGCTCCACCCCCAAAACCTACCCCTGCAACTCCCACTGCCACCACAAAAACCGCTCTCATTCGAAAAATACTCCACAGCTGCCTCACCATCATACATACCGCTCCCACTTCTGCAAGCTTCCAACTGCCTGGCTCCCAACAATCTATGCTGCAAAACTGTCCCACCATCCTCCAAACGGCCTAACCCTTAAAATCTATCCCACTATAACTGCCCCACAATGCCATAAACTGGCCTGCCACCAAAACTATACCCATGCAACTACCCCACCATCCCAGACACTACTCCCAGACCTAAACAATATTCCCTTGCAAACTGCCACAACCACAAAACTACACACTCTCATCACCTTGATAGATGCCATCCCATCTGCCCCACTACCCATCAAACTGCCCCCCACCAAAAACTACCTCCCCTCAAATGCCCCATAACCCTGCAATGTGCCTGATTACAAAAAATTTCCCATGTAACTGTACCACCTTAAAAATTCCCCCATGCAACTGCCTCCATTCCCAAAATTACATCCCCCAGAACCTGCTCCATCACCCCCATCTACCCCCCGCCCCAGATACAACACATGCACAGCACACGCAGAACACATAATAGAGATATACACACAGACACAGGTTTTAAAAATAATTCCATAGATGTGATGTACTGAATTAGAAAATTATTTGTATTTCTTTTTACCTTTGCTGTCATTTCTACTTGAAAACTACTGCTTTCTTATTGGTTGCTATCTATACTGCCATGAGCAGGAGCGGATTAAGGTATTAGCAAACTAAGAACATACCTAATATCCAAAGTTTAGGATTACATAAGAAATGTCATACTGGGTCAGACCAACGTCCATCAAGCCCAGTATCCTGTTTCCAACAGTGGCCAATCCAGGTCACAAGTACCTGACAGTTTCCCAAAAAGACACACAGGTTCCACAATGCTTGTATTGGGGCAAGCAGTGGATTCCTGGGTCCTCTTAATAATGGTTTATGGACCTTTCCTCTAGGAACTTGTCCAAACCTTTTTTTAAATCCACCTACAATGAAAGCTTTTACTACTACATCCTCCAGTAATGAATTCACAATAATAACGATTACAAAATTATGCCTGTCAAACAGCTCTTCCATCTCACAGACACACAGAGAACCAACACAGATATAAAGACAGACACAGACACATGCACGGTAACATAGTAAATGATGGCAGATAAAGTCCAACACAGTCCATCTAGTCTGCCCAGTAACATGGCTAGTGCTGAACCTGCCACTCTGTGCAGGTCAGTCCCCTTTATTCCTTTGTTTAAAATTGTACTTGCCACTCTATGGCGTTTATCCTCCCTTTATGCCTTTTTTGTAAAGCTTAATGGCATGAAGGAGTACCCTAGTGGTTAGAGTACCTGCCTGGTACCCAGAGGATTAAGGGTTTGATTCCTACTAACACTCATTGTGACCTTGGGCTACTCACCTTGCTACTCTACTTCTGGTGATAGATTGCCAAGAAAACCCAGAGGCAGCTGAGTTCCCTGAAGTTGGCACTAACAAAAAACATGCCTTTTCAGGGTTATACCCACCATTCCGTGCAGGTTACCCCCTCTATTTTTGAAGTGTAAATGATAAATTACACTTACCTGGTAATTGTAGTTCCTTGAGTGACGACAGTTCAGTCCTCTACCTCTGGGTTGTCAACCTCCTCCTGCAGCCTGCAGCCTGGAGACTGGTATGTCAGAATAATGACCTCACTGGATATAGCCTGCTGCTCTCTGTCTTCCCTTCCAGTGTAAACTATTAACAAAGCAGACTCAAAGGAGCAACAAATAAGTAGCTATAACTCAAGTAACCAATTAACTCAAGATAACTATGGTATTAGAACAGTTTGCAAACCAAGCTTTCATACGCCCTGCACTGCCACCAAAACTACCAGGCAGATGCCTGCGCGCAGCGCAAATAATGAACACGGACTTACCTGTACCGACAGCCCACGTGTCGCCCGGCTGCCCCTTATCTGAAAAACTTCCTGGGCGGGATGGAGGACTGAACTGTCATCACTCAAGGAACTACAATTACCAGGTAAGTGTAATTATCATTTCCTTATCGTTCCTCCAGTTCAGTCCTCTACCTCTGGGATGTACCAGAGCAGTAATTAATGGTACGCAGCACTGCAGCCCCGAAACCAGCATCCTGAGCCGCTGCAACATCCAGACGGTAATGTCTACTGAAGGTATGCAGAGACGACCAAGTGGCCGCCCTACATATCTCACTTGGAGGAACCAAGCCGTGCTCTGCCCAAGAAGCCGCTTGCACTCTGGTGGAATGAGCCCATAAGCCCGCCGGAGCTGCGTGACCGCGAAGCAAATAGGCAGAAGAGATCGCTTCCCGAATCCACCTTGCAATGGAAGCCTTAGACGCCGCCTCTCCCTTGCGCTGACCACCGAACAACAGAAATAGCCGATCCGACTTACGAAAAGATTCCGTAGCTTTCAAATACTGACGCATTGTTCTCTTGATATCTAGCCACTGTAAACTGCGGTCCCCCGCGTTGCCCTCCGAGGACCCCAGAACCGGCAAATACACCGACTGCTGTAAGTGAAAGGGAGATACCACCTTGGGCAAAAACGACAGAACTGGCCGGAGCACCACCTTTTCTTTTGAAAAGACCAAAAACGTCTCCCTAGAAGAGGATGCTTGCAACTCCGAAATGCGCCTTGCTGAACAAATCGCAACCAGAAACACCGCTTTCAAAGTTAAATCCTTCAACGACGACCGATGTAAGGGCTCAAAGGGCGGCTCGACCAAAGCTGACAAAACCAAATTAAGATCCCAAGGCGGAACCGTTACTCTACGCGAAGGACGCATCCTAGCCTCAGAAAACGCAACACATCCGCATGAGCGCCCAGAGCTATGCCTTGAACCTTGCCGCGATAACATGACAGCGCTGCCAACTGCACCCGCAAAGAACTAGCTGCCAAACCCCTCTCAAATCCCTCTTGCAGGAAGTTGAGAACTGAAGATACGGAGACCGTTGCCGCCTGAATCTGCTTGCGCGAGCACCAATCTTTAAAAATACGACAGATCCGCACGTAAGCTAACAACATGGATCGCTTGCGCGCTCTTAGCAGCGTAGAAATAACCAACGCCGAATAGCCCTTTTTCTTCAACCGAGCCCTTTCAATGGCCATGCCGTAAGCGAGAATCGATCCACTTGGGGCATGAATAGGGGACCCTACAACAACAGATCCGGCCTTACTGGAAGTTTTCAAGGCTGCCCGTCTAAGAGTCACACCAGATCCACGTACCATGGTCGACGGGGCCAGTCGGGCGCAATCAGAAGCACTCTGCCCGGGTGCCTCTCTATCCTTTGAACCACTCGACCAATCAATTCCCACGGCAGGAAAACGTACAGGAGACCCAAGGTTGGCCACCGCTGTAAGAGTGGTCTATGCCCTCTGACATTCTCTCTCATCTCCTGCTGAAGAATCGCGTGACCGTTGCTGATTGGAAGGATGCCATCAAGTCCATGACGGGCATCTCCCACCATACCAGCAACTGCGCAAATACCTCGGGGTGTAATTCCCACTCCCCGGCATCCACTTGAACTCTGCTGAGGAAGTCCGCCATCACATTGTCTTTTCCTGCAATGTGCGCCGCTGAAATTGCCGTCAACCGACTCTCCACCCAGGCGAATAGCAAATCAGACTCCTCCTCCATTGCTGCACGCCCCGTGCCACCTTGACGATTTATGTAGGCATCCGTGGCAGAATTGTCAGATAGGACTCGAAATGGATGCCCGCACACCAAGTCCTCGAATGCCTGCAGGGCTCTGACTACCACTCGCAATTCCAAATGATTTATTGACCACGCATTTTCCAGAGGGGACCAACGCCCCTGCGAGAACCGGCCCCCGCAGTGAGCTCCCCATCCCGCTAGACTGGCATCTGTCATTAATGGAATCCACTCCGGCTGTTCCAGAGGCATCCCGGCCGCTAACGAGGCCGGAGCCAACCACCACCGGGGTGACTGCCTCACCTTGAACGGGCACGGAAGCCTCCTGCTCAAGGGGTCCCGCTGATGCGACCAGCGACGCAGCAAGGCTCTCTGTAAGGGGCACATATGTACCTTGGCCCAAGGCACCGCCTCCAGCGGCGCCGCCATCGTTCCGAGGACGCGGAGATACATCCACGCCGATGGAGCTGGAGTAGCTCTGAAGTTGCGCACCAGACTGCGGAGAGCCCTCGCCCTCCTGACTGGCAAAAACACCTGCCCTTTGATGGTGTCGAATTGCACCCCTAGATACTCTAGTACCTGGGAAGGCTGGAGACAGCTTTTGGTCAGATTGACTACCCAACTCTGCAAAAACTCCACTACCCTGTTGGTCACCTGACTGGTTGATACGGGCGAAGTCCGAGATGGAAAGCAATCGTACAGGTAAGGGTGCACCAGGATATCTTCTTTGTGCAACGCCACCGCCACTACCACCATAATCTTGGTAAATGTGCGCGGGGCCGTCGCGAGACCGAAGGGCAGCGCCTGGAACTGGTAATGACCCCAGGGCAAAGCGAACCGCAACCACCACTGATGTGCCTCTCGGATGGGAATGTGCAAGTACGCCTCCGTCAGATCTAACGACGTTAAGTACTTCCCCTGACGCACAGCTACGATCACCAACCGTAACGTTTCCATACGGAAGTGAGGCACCCTTAGACATCGATTCACGCCCTTGAGGTCTAAGATAGGCCGCAGCGCTCCACCTTTCTTTGGCAACACAAAATAAATGGAATACTGACCCAAACCGTACTCTGCTTTCGGAACTGCCATGACTGCCTGAAAACTGCGTGAGCACAGCTATCTGAGAGGACAGAGCAATAACTACCAACGACCCATATACTGACCCTACACCTGACGAAAAAGGCCGGGCAGTTGCAGCTACAAGGAGGAGCCCCCCCCCTCTCTCCGCGGCCAGCTCACAGCCTTGAGTGAAATAAAATCCAAAATGCACACCAAATAAAACAAAGTAAAAACAGCACCTCTGAAACAAAGTCAAATCGCCGAAGTAAAACCGTAGCCTGCTTACCTGCTCCGTTCACAGCGACGCTGAGCAGCCACGCGGTTTCCTGTGCTGCCTAAAATGGCCGCCTGGAGCCCGAAGATCAAAAGGGCACCAAAATCCAGCTGATCAGGTGCGCCTCAATCGCACCAGGCTACCTCTGCTACCACCACAGCCTGCCGCCGGTGAAAAGCTCACAGGGCAGGTCTGCGGAGCTCCCGTCTGCGCCCCGGAGCCGTGCTGCAGCCCCGAACGCTGAAGAAAGTTAAACCAACTTGCCTGCAGCTATAGAGATGCACGAGACCGCGACCAGCGGCCTCGTCGGTCCGGCAGAGTACAGCACAATCAGAAAAGGCTCTCCCCCGAAAGGTCCGGGGGGAGAGATTCTCCTGCTGCCAAGGCTCAAGTCCTTCTCCTACTTTCTCTTACTTTAAACTTGGTAACAGGCAGGGAGCAAAGTATGCTAAGCAAATAGGCTTGCCCTATTTTATTTATGTATTTTTTTTTCTTAAAGGAATATTCACCAAAGAACACTCTAAAGCCCAATTTAACCAAAATCCCAAACTACACTAGACTAGACCTAATCTCTCCTTATCTGTTACTCCAGTGAGCCCTCTCCGTGGCTCACAAAGTCCTCCTGCTGCATGGAGACTGGTAACACTGGAAGGGAAGACAGAGAGCAGCAGGCTATATCCAGTGAGGTCATCATTCTGACATACCAGTCTCCAGGCTGCAGGAGGAGGTTGACAACCCAGAGGTAGAGGACTGAACTGGAGGAACGATAAGGAAAAGTTATTTAAGTTTGCTTTGATTACATCCTCTTGCTACATACTGTAGGAATCCTCAATTTATTGCATGCATTTTTGAATTCTGTCACTGTTTTGCAATACCACTTCCCTTGGGAGGGCACTCCAGGCATTAACTACCCCTTCTGTGAAAAAGTATTTCCTGAGGTTGTTTTTAAGTTTACCTCCTTGCAACTTCATTTTGTGTCCTCTAGTTCTACAGCTTCCCTGTCTTTGAATACGTTTTGTTTGCTCATTAATACCCCTTAAGCATTTAACCATCTGTATTATATCTGTTTTGTCCCTCCTTTCCTCAAGCGTATACATATTTAAGTTTTTAGGTCTCTTCTCATGTTTTCTGGCTGAGGTGTCATTTCATTTTGGTTGCCTTCCTTTGAATTGTTTCAAGTCTTTTAATACCCTTTTTTGAGATATGGTCTCCAAAATTGTATACAATACTCCAAGTGAGGCCTCACCAAAGATTTGTAGAGGTACTTTCTTCCTTCTGCGGATTATGCCTCTCTGTATGCAGTCTAGCATCCTACTAGCTTTGGCTACTATCTTTTCACATTTTTTCCCCATCACCTGAGGCCCCTATCCTGGTCCGTGCACATTAGCATGCAATCATTCAAGCATGCACAGACAACACATGGAGTAGCACACAAACATGCATACATGGATACAAACACTCACAGACATACCAGCCCATAAAACTTAGTTATTCACCTGTAGCAGGTGTTCTCCAGGGATAGCAGGAATCAGTCCTCACATATGGGTGATGTCGGCGCCGATGGAGCCTTGTGCGGAGCAAATCCCCAGCTTTCTAAGAAAGCCTTTGGGAATTGCATCACCCATGCGCGGTCCCCTTCCCACCCAAGGGTGCCATCTTATTCAGTCAAATGACATATCTATAAGACGGCAAAAAGAACAAAACATAATAATAGGACTGCAACTCCAAGGGGAGGAGGGAGGGTTATGAGGACTGATTCCTGGAGAACACCTGCTACAGGTGAGTAACTACATTTTCTCCAAGAACAAGCAGGAAGTCAATCCTCACATATGGGACTCCCCAGCTATAGGCTACCGAGAACCCACAGCTGAAAAATAGGCTCCCTCTACGACAGCCACAAGCAGCCATAATAGGAATCTAACTGAGAGAGTAACACTCCGGTAGCCTTACACCAAAGGGTTGGAAGGTAGGAGTTGCCTAGACCTCGAAAAAGTTACGGAGTACAGCCTGGCCGAAAGCACTGTCCCGTTGGGACTCCCTGTTGTTGTTAAGTGCCGTCGAGTCGGAATTGACTCATGGCGACCCTCTGGATAGCTATCCTAAACTGTGTTCGGTCTTCAGTCAGGCGGCTCATTGTTGTCAGACTGGTACCCGTAGCTGCTGTTATTGTATCAATCCATCTCATTGCTGGCCTTCCTCTTTTGCGTTGACCTTCTATTTTGCCAAGCATGATGTCTTTCTCTAATGATCTCTCTCTTCGCATGATGTGTGCAAAGTATGAAAGTCGAAGTCTTGTCATCTGAGCTTCTAAAGAAAGCTTAGGTTTGATCTCCTCTAGTACCGACTGGTTTGTTCTTCGGGCAGTCCATGGTATACACAGTATTCGCCGCCAGCACCATAATTCAAAGGCATCAATTTTCTTCCTGTCTGTCTTTTTCACTGTCCAGCTTTCACATCCATATGATGTTATTGAAAATAACATGGCTTGAACAAGTTGAATCTTTGTATGGAGAGAGACATCTCTGCTCTTGAGAATCTTATCTAGGTCTTTCATAGCCATTCTGCCAAGAGCAATGCGTCGTCTGATTTCTTGACTGCTTGTTGCTTCTTTATTGATAGTTGATCCAAGTAGGTTAAAGTTGTTCACAATTTCAATTTCTTCTCCTTCAACGATGAACCTGTTGATTATGCCAGTTGTCATGATCTTTGTCTTCTTTACATTAAGGTGCAGGCCCATTTTGAGACTATGTTCTTTGATTGTGAGAAGCAAATGTTTCAGATCATCTTCACTTTCAGCCAGTATTGTAGTATCATCAGCATAGCGAAGGTTGTTGATGAGTCTTCCACCAATCTTCACACCTCTGTTGTCTTCATACAATCCTGCTTCTCTGATGATTTGTTCTGCATATAAATTAAACAGGTAGGGGGAAAGTATGCAGCCTTGTCTTACACCTTTGCTTATTTTAAACCATTCTGTTTCTTCTTGTTCCGTTCGAACTGTTGCTTCTTGATCAATATACAGATTGCACAAGAGAACGATCAGATGTTCTGGTATACCCATGCTTCTTAATGTGGCCCAGAGTTTCTCATGGTTTACACAGTCAAAAGCCTTGCTATAGTCGATAAAGCACAAATAGATATCCTTTTGGTATTCTTTAGTCTTTTCAAGGATCCATCTCACATCCGCAATGATGTCTCTCGTTCCTCGCCCTTTCCTGAACCCTGCTTGCACTTCAGGTAGTTCTTGTTCCAGGTATGGTTGTAGTCTCTTTTGAATAATCTTCAGTAGAATCTCACTGGCATGTGGGATCAGAGCGATTGTTCGATAATTTCCACAGTCAGTTGGATCACCTTTCTTTAGTATTGGTACAAACACTGATCTTTTCCAGTCAGTTGGCCATGATGTTGTCTTCCATATTTCTTGGCAGAGCCTTGTAAGTATGGTAACAGCTGCATCAGATTGCTGCAATACTTCTATAGGAATGCTATCAATGCCTGGTGCTTTGTTCTTTGATAAGGTTTCCAATGCTGCTTCAACTTCTTCTTTCATCACCAATGGTTCCCGATCATAAGGTACAGGTTGAAACGGCTGTTGGTTCACTTGATCTTTATCATATAAATACTCTGTATATTCCTTCCACCTTTTCTTGATCTTCTCAGCATCATTCAACATAGAACCTTGAGCATCTTGTAACATTCCAATTTGAGGCTGGAACTTTTTCTTTAACTCTCGTAGCTTTAGGAAAGCCGATCTTGTTCTTCCTCTAATAGTTTCTGTTTCTATTTCCTTGCAAGTGTCATTGTAGTACTTTTCCTTGTCCTGTCTTGCTGCACGTTGGAAATCTCTGTTGAGTTCTGCGATTGTCTTTCTTTCTCCTCTGGCTTTAGCTTCTCTGCGTTTCTGGGAAATTTTCAGAGTTTCTTCCGTCATCCATTTTGGCCGTTTTTGCTTTCTCACCTTTTGTAGAGACTTCTCGCTTTCTTCCAACACAACCTTCTTGATGTCATTCCATAACTCTTCCGGAGCTCTGTCATTTGTATCTAAAGCAGCAAATCTATTTTGCAGGCAGTCTTTAAATTCCAGTGGTATATTCTCAAGGTCATATTTTGCTGCATTCATGAGTGGTTTACTCTTTTTCAACTTTAGCTTGAGTTTGCATACTAGTAGTTGATGATCTGTACCACAGTCAGCTCCAGGTTTTGTCTTTGTTGATGTTATAGAACTTTTCCATCGTTGACTTCCACAGATGTAGTCAATTTGATTTTTATACAATCCATTGGGTGAAGTCCATGTGTACAGTGGCCGCTTGTGTTGCTGGAAGAAGGTGTTTGAGATGAATAGATCATTGGTCTTGCAGAATTCTATCAGTCTTTCTCCAGCTTCATTTCTGTTGCCAAGTCCATATTTTCCAACTACTTTGCCTTCTTCTTTGTTGCCAACTTTTGCGTTCCAGTCACCCATGACTATCAGGATATCCTGTTTGCATGTTCTGTCAATTTCAGCTTGTACTTGTTCATAGAACTCTTCAATTTCATTCTCTTCTGCAGCTGTTGTTGGGACATATACTTGAATTATAGTTGTGTTGATAGGCAATCCTCGTAGACGAATAGAGATTAAGCGTTCACTGACTGCATTGTATTTCATTACAGTTCTTGCAAGTTTCTTCTTTATTATAAATGCAACACCATTTCTTCTTTGTCTTTCATTTCCAGCATAGTAGACCATGTGATCATCTGATGCAAAGTGCCCGATGCCAGTCCATTTCAGTTCGCTGACACCCAACAGATCAAGTTGTACATGTTCCATTTCATTCTTGACCACCTCCAACTTCCCTTGGTTCATGCTTCGTACGTTCCATGTTCCAATGTGTAAGACATCTTTACAGCTTTTGACTCTCATTTCATGCGCAGCTACATCAGCAGTCAGACTTCCCGAGGGCTTTGATCCAACCACATCATAAATGCTGGCTTTACTCTGAAAGGTCTTCAGCTCTTCCCCAGTAGCTAGTTGAGTGCCTTCCGACCTGGGGGTCTCATCTTCTAGCACCATAGCACAATTTGTTTTGTTGTAACTATCCATTGGGTTTTCATGGCAAGATACAGAAGTAGATTGCCGGGCCTTTCTTCCACGCAGTTTAAGTTTGGTGTTGTTGCCGTTGTCACAAAAATGTGATCCTCCGCCGTCAACACTATCCCATTCTGCTGCTGCCCAGATGTGTGGTTTGTCTTGGTCTGGCACCTCAGCTGAGACCTGTCTATCTTGGGAGACCCTGCCAGTAGTTAAACTACCGATAGTTTAGCTCTCAGCATCATTGATGCACGCAAGCCCTCACAGCACGACAAGCTGCAAATCAAGTGAGACTCCCTATCCAGGCAGTAATGGATTGCAAAAGTCTGACCCGAAGACTAGGTGGCGGACGGGCAGATGTCTGCCAGCGGAACAGAGCGGAAGTGAGCCATTTATGCCACCATAGCCCTGACTCGATGGGCCGTAACATGACCCTGCAACGGAAGCTTAGCTGCCCTGTATGCCCAGGCAATACAGTCCACTACCCAGGTGGACAGTGTATGCTTGGAGACAGTCATCCCCAGCTTACTGGGGTCATAGGATACGAAGAGCTGAGAAGCTCTTCTATGGGCCTGTGTACGCTGAATGTAGAAGGCCAACGCCCTCTTACAGTCCAGGGTATGCAGAACTGTCTCTGCCCGACTGGCATGCGGCCTGGGAAAGAAGGTAGATAGTACTACCTCCTCATTGAGGTGGAACAAACAAGACCACTTTCGGCAGGAACTTGGGGTGTGTGAGGAGCACCACCTAGTTCCTATAGAACCTTGTATAAGGCCTGTCGGACACCAGGGCCTGAAGCTCACTCACTCGTCGAGCCGATGTGAGTGCCACCAAGAAAACTACCTTCCAAGAAAGGTAGCGTAGATGGTAGGTTGCCATCGGCTCGAATGGTGGACGAGTAAGCTGCCCTAAGACTACATTCAAATCCCACTCGGTTGCTGGAAGGCGAACCAGGGGCTTCAGCAGAAGTAGCCTCTCAAGAATCTGGACACCAGAGGATGTGCAGAAAGAGACTTTCCTTCCACTGGGAAGTGGTGTGCAGCCAAGGCACTAAAGTGAACTCTGACAGAGTTGGATTTAAGGCCCAAATCTGAAAGATGAAGAAGATATTGAAGCACCACTGCAACCTGGCAGGAGAAAGAAAATCCTTTCTGATTTTTGCACCAGAGCTCAAACTGAAAGCATAGGTTCGTCTAGTTGAGTGCCTCCTTGAGGCTAGCAACACTTCTTCCACATTTTTGAGAAGGAGGAAAGGTGCAAGAACTACCCTTTCAGCAGCCATGCCATCAGGTTGAGGGAGCTGAGGTTGGGGTGCAAGAGAGTGCCCCCCTCCTGAGACAGGAGGTTGGGAGAGGATCCCAGCGGTATTGGGGCCAACACTGCTAGTTGAAGTAGAAGCGGAAACCAGGGTTGCATCGGCCATCTGGGGGCTACCAGGATGACCGAGGCCTTGTCCTGGAGGATCTTGAACAGTCTTGGCCACCAGAGGTGTGGGAGGAAACGCATACAGGAGGCCCACAGACCATGAGATGAGAAAAGCATCGATAGCCACTCTGTTCGGGTGTGGTTGCCTGGAGCAGAACTGAGACAACTGGTGATTGTATTGTCGGTTGTCCCCAGGTCTGAAATAGCCATTGGGCCATATTCATATCCAGCTGACATTCGTGGGGCTAAAATCCTGCTTAACTTGCCGGCTAAGTAATTTTCCTGGCTTGGCAGGTAAACTGCTTTGAGATGCATGTCATGCCAGACTGCAAACGAGCACAGGTTCAGAGTTTCCTGACACAGAATGTGGGACCCCGTGCCTCCCTGTTTGTTCACATAAAACATTGCCACTTGGTTGTCTGTTTGTATTAATACAGGTTGATGAGCCAAAGTTTGAGAAAAGGCTCTTAGAGCTAGGCGAATGGCACGAAGTTCCAAGAAATTGATCTGCTGTGTGCTCTCCTGTGGAGACCACATGCCTTGAGTGCAAAGTCCCTGGCAATGGGCTCCCCAGCCCAGCAAGGATGCATCTGTAGTCAGGATTCTCGTATGTATAGGAACCTGAAAACCCACTCCCGCCTCCAAGTTGTTCAGTTGAAGCAACCAGGTCAAGGACTGCACCAGTCTTCTGGACACATTAACTCTGTCTCGGAGTCTGCCTGTGGCCTGTGTCCACTGGTCCCTGAGGCACCATTGAGCTGTTCACATGTGCAGGTGGGCATTGGGTGTCACATGTACTGTGGAGGCCATGTGTCCGAGGAGTCGCAGGAAGTGTCTCGCTGATATTTGGGACCTGCGACTCACTTGATGTGCCAGGGCCAAGAGTCTTTGTGCTCTGTCTGATGGCAGGTAAGCCCTTGCCTGAATGGTATCTAGTATTGCCCCAGTGAACTCTAGTCTTTGAGTGGGGACTAGAGTAGATTTGGGGTAACTGATTACAAATCCTAGATGTCGAAGCATCTGAATGGTGCGAGATGTGGCCTGTTGGACCTCTAGAGCTGATGTGGCTCTGATGAGTCAGTTGTCTAGGTAGGGGAAGACAAATACTCCTTGAATTCTCAGGAAGGCGGCCACCACTGCCAGGCACTTTGTGAATATTCTGGGAGCAGAGGCCAGGCCAAAGGGAAGCACCCTGTACTGATAGCGGTTTCCTCCCACCACAAAGTGGAGATATTTTCTGTGGTCTGGATGAATTAGGATGTGTGTATATGCATCCTTTAGGTCTAAGGAGCATAGCCAGTCTCCCTGGCAGAGGTAAGGCAGCAATTTTCCAAAGGAGAGCATCTTGAACTTTTCCTTCACTAGGAATTTGTTTAAGTTGCGCAGGTCGAGGATGGGTCTTAGGCCTCCTGTCCTTTTTGGTATCAGGAAGTACCTGGAGTAAAAGCCCTTGCCCTGCAGGTGGTGGGGCACCGGTTCTACCGTCTGATCCTCAAGAAGACCTGCTAACTCCTTCAAAAGAAGGTCCCTGTGAAGAGGAGGCCTGAGAGGCTCCCCTGGAAAGTAAGGGGGACGTAACTGGGTGAAATTTAGCAGATACCTGGGTTCTTCAGATAGTCCAACAGGGCTATCTGTGGTGATGGCCAGCCACCTGTGGGCATACAGGGCAAGCCTTCCCCCTGTGCATTGCCTTACTCCTTTGGTGAGAGGGGCTATGCCTTGAGAGTCAAAAGCCACTCCCAGTCTGAGCCAGAGCCTGAGCCTGGGGTTTGTGGGCTTTCTGCTTACGTAGGCCATGCCCCTGTCCTTCGGCCTGCTGCCCCTGTTGGGGAGCCGGAGAGGCCTGAAATGGGGGGTAGTTGCGATAAGCAGTATCCTTCCTCGGGAAAAAGGGATTCTTCACCGAGCCCTTCTTTTTGGCAAGGGCAGAAGTCTTCTTTGAGAGCTTGTCTGGGTCAGGTACTCGGATTCGATCTCAGCAGCCTTCTCAGTCGTGGGTTTGCCGAAGAGGTTTTCACCATGGCAGGGGACATCGACCAACTTGTCCTGTACCCATTGCTCCAGGTCTGACGACTGTAGCCATGCCTGGCGGTGTGAACCGATGCCAGCCGCGGTTACCCGGGCCGACGCCTTGAAGCCATCATAGGCTGCTCGAGTCATGAACTTTGAGCACTCATGGACTCCAGTGGACAGGGTCTTAAAGCGCTGTAAAGGTCCCTCGGAGAGACCAGCAGAAAACCCGGCAATCTCTTTTGCCAGGTCTCACAGGTACATCACCATGTACAGCTGGTATGCCTGGATCCGGCATGTCAGCATAGAACCCTGGTAGCACTTTCTGCAGAGGGCGTCCAAGTTGAGGGCCTCCCTGCCAGGAGGCACCGAGGAGTGCATCTTCTGGCTCTTGAGCCTGCACATGGCCGATTCCACAACCATGGAGTTGTGCGGTAGTTGTGCTTTCTGGAATCCAGGACTCTTGCGGACTCAATAGATCGAGTTGATCCGCCTGATGAGTACCTGCATCGATGCCAGTATCTCCCACACACGGAGCATCAGCCGTTCCAGGATCGGAGGCACCAGTACAGTAAGGGCTTCCCGAGGGGGAAAGTCATACTGGAGGATCTTGAGCTCTTCAGCTTGAGGCTCCTCCTTGGCCTCTGCAGGGAATGCCAAAGCCTTTGACATATCCCTTACGAAGTCCAAGAACCAAGTGTCCTCCGGGGGGGGGGGGGGACCTTCTCCGAGGTTCAGACACTGGGGAATCAGATGAGACGTCCCTGGTCTGGCAGGTATCCGGGAACTCTTCCTCCTCCATCTCCCAGCCCGATGCCTCTGAAGAAGAATCGAGTGGCTCCGGCCTCGAGGGCTTTGGCTTTGACCGCACCGACGCCGATGGAACCGAGGATCGACTCGAGTACGCATGGTCTCAAGGATCGGCTCGGCCTCCGGGGTCGACTTGGACAGCAGTGGCCCGGTGGTCAGAGTGGAAGGACCGGTGAGACTGGCTATCAGCGCCCCCGCCCACTGCTGCTCCATGAAGGCAGACATGCTGCACTCCAAGGCCACCATTCTGAGACCGAGCTCAGAAAGCTCCACAGCCCCTGGGTCGGGTCACAACACCGTCAGGCCTGACACCGGCTTTCCCGGAAGAGAGTCCTCAATGAGGACAGTGGTTACCTGCCTTGGCTGCTCCTGGTCCTTTTGAGAAAGTTTTGCTGAACGCTCCAACTCCAGGGATCCGCGACTGGTCCCGCGAGGAACTAGGCCATTCAGAACCGTCCAACGACACCACCTTTAAGGATTTCTTCTTCCTCCGATGTTCCCGTGAAGGAGACCCCCTTTCTGAAGAGATCCAATGCTGATCAGGCTCAGACAGTTCCCAAGACGTCGAGGCCTCAGATGAGGTCTGGGCCCGGGAGGGTGCGGACTCAGGAAAAATCCTATCATGCTGCTGCTGGCGGCTTCTAAGGGCCTTCAAGGACATTTTCCTACATGGACCACAAACCTTCGGGTCATGGTCGGGCCCGAGGCACTGGAGACAGCAGTCATTTGTATCAGTAAGAGACATTAACTTCGTATACTGATCTCATTTTTTAAACCCGCTGGCAGCCATCGGGGGAAAAAGGGCCCCTGCGAGGTCAAAGGACTGGGCTGCCAGTGAAAGGAAAAAGAACGTGAACGCTAGTCACGAAGGACAAAAACCGAAAATTTTTAGCCGAACTCGATACCAGTATACCAAGCTGAAGGCGGGAAGGGGAACCGATGTTGAACCGGCAAAAGAGAAAAGTTAATTTCTAACTTTAAAACACTTTTTTCTCGGGGACTATAGGATAACGTCCATTGGGCTCCATGGAAAAAAGGAGACTGAATAAGATGGCACCCTTGGGTGGAAAGGGGACCGCGCATGCGTGATGCAATTCCCAAAGGATTTCTTAGAAAGCTGGGGATTTGCTCTGCATGAGGACTCCATCGGCGCCGATGTCACTCATATGTGAGGACTGACTTCCTGCTTGTTCCTGGAGAAAGATACACAAACAGATAACCACATGTAACCCTCTTTCTGTGTGATCCTAGCTGCTATCTCACAAGCTTCTTGACAGACAAGGGGCCTCACCAACCCAAGAGCTTTTTATCGTCTTTCAGTCTTTACTGTTGGTGTTTAATTATCCGGATTCTTTACTGTGAGGACCAGCATTCACTGGGAAGCCCTTGGCACTTGATATTCTCACCTCTTCCCTTTACAAAGAAATGAGTCCAGTGCAAAGTTTGTATTCTGAACCAACAGTTTAATTAAAATTTAGGGTCACAGAGTAAACAACGATAACAACTGGCAGCAACAATGAACATAAAACTACATTACAGATAGAGCGTAGTTACTCACCTGTAACAGGTGATCTCCGGGAACAGGAGGAATTTAGTCTTCACATATGGGTATCGTCGGTACCGACGGAGCCTGTGCGGGAATGCTCCCCAGCGTCCAATTAGAAAGCTTTTGGGAGCATCCCACAGCGCCTGCGTGCTGTCTTCCCGCCTTTCCCAACTGCCTTTCTCCAGTTGAGTTTAAAGCTGAGACAAAGAGAAAGAGAGAGAGAGGGAAAGAGAAAGAGATAGATAGATACAACTCCTAGGGGAGGTGGGTGGGTTGTGAAGACTAAATTCCTGCTGTTCCCGGAGATCACCTGTTACTGGTGAGTAACTATGCTATCTCCAGGAACAAGCAGGAATGTAGTCTTCACATATGGGGACTCCCTAGCTTTAGATGCCAGGGAGAGACCCCAGAAGTTGTGTGTCCCTGAGCAAGGGCTCCACTTCCCCCCATGGATCTCTGGCATTGAACAAGGAATGGTGGGTAGGAGTTGATTAGGTATGGAACAGGTGTTGGAGAACAGCCTGACCAAACAAGGCATCTCGGCGGGAGTCCTTGTCCAAGAAGTAATGGGCTGTGAAGGTATGAACCGAGGCCCAGGTGGCTGCTCGACAGATGTCGTCGATAGACACAGAGTGCAGATGAGCCATTGAAGCTGTCATGGCTCTCACATTGTGAGCTGTGACATGGTCTTCCAAAGGAAGATTCTTACTCTGATAGGCAAAGGAAATACACTGAGCAATCCAGTTAGACAGTGTTCTCTTGGAGACTGGAAGGCCCAAATGAGAAGGATCAAAAGCAACAAAGAGTTGAGAGGACTTTCTATGCTGCTGTGTTCTTTGTAAGTAAAAGGCTAAAGCTCTTTTACAGTCCAAAGTATGAAGATTCCTTTCTGCATTTGATGCATGAGGCCTTGGAAAAAAACACAGGCAGGTAGACCGCTTGGTTTAGATGAAAAGGCGAGACCACCTTTGGCATAAAGTGTGGATGAGTCCTAAGGACTACCTTGTCATGATGGAACCTTGTATAAGGTGGATCAGCCACTAGTGCTTGCAACTCACTGATGCGACGTGCTGATGTGATTGCAATGAGAAAGATAACCTTCCAAGAAAGGAATTTCAATGAGGTAGTAACTAAGGGTTTGAAAGGTGGCTTCATGAGCTGACCAAGAACCAGGTTTAAGTCCTATGCCACCGGTGGTGGCCTAATGGGAGGCTTAGTTAGAAGAAGGCCTCTCATAAATCTTGCTATAAGAGGATGGGAGGAAATAGGTTGTCCATTTAGAGGTTTGAAAGAAGCTGCAATAGCACTCAAATGGACTCTTACTGAGTTAGTCTTAAGTCCTGCATTAGATAAATGAAGGAGATACTCCAGTAATGATTCCAGAGGTATCGCTAGGGGGTTAAGACCCTTCTGCGAACACCATATGGTAAACCTTTTCCACTTAAAAGCATAAGAGCGTCTTGTGGAAGGCTTCCTGGAAGCATAAAGGATATCCTTTACTTGCTGAGGGAGGTTAAGATCATGGAGATCTAGGCCTTCAGCAACCAAGCCCTGAGATGCAGAGACTGGGGATTGGGATGCCATAACATTCCGTCCTCCTGAGACAGGAGATCTGGAGCAGACCCTAACTCCAGAGAGGGAGCTTGAGAGAGATGTAGAAGCAGAGGGTACCACACTTGCCATGGCCAATGTGGCGCTATGAGGATCATATGGCCTCTGTCTCTCTGAAGCTTGAACAGGGTTTTGGGAATTAGGGGAATGGGTGGAAAGACATAAAGGAAGTCTTGACCCCAGTGAGGTCCAGAGACCCTGAGTGAAAAGATCGTGCAAGTGGGCTCCCCAACCCAGCTTTTATGCATCCGTCGTCAGGGTGATCTGGGGCAGTGGTTGCTGGAAGGGGGAACCTACCAGGAGGTTTTCAAGGGACTGCCACCACTGCAGGGACAAAATGAGATGTGTCGAATTCTTAATTTTGTCCGTTAAGCGACCTGTGGCTTGTGTCCACTGCGAAGAGAGGGTCCACTGAGCCGCTCGCATGTGTAGGCGGGCATTAGGGACCACATGTACAGTGGATGCCATATGCCCAGCAGTTGAAGCATTTCCCAAGCAGTTAGGAGGGTTTTCTTTACTGCTTGGGAAGCCAGATCTATTATTCGTAGACAACGCGGCTGTGGCAGGAATTCCTTTGGTTGCTGCGTGTCTAAGAGAGCCCCTATGAACTCTAGGAATTGAGAAGGGGTGAGGTGAGACTTTGGGTGGTTGATTACCAGACCCAAATATTGGAGAATTCTCATGGCACGAGAAACCGCTCATTCTGTTTCTGGAGCTGTTGGTGCTCTGATGAGCCAATCGTCTAAGTAGGGGAAGACGAATATCCCCAGAGTTCTCAGGAATGCTGCTACTACAGCCCTGCATTTTGTGAAGACTCTTGGGGCAGAGGCCATCCCAAATGGAAGGACTCTGTATTGGAAGTGGTTTCCTTGAAAGAGAAAACAAAGGTACTTCCTGTGAGCTACATGGATGAGGAGATGCATGTACGCATCTTAGATCTAGAGAACATAACCAATTCTGATTCTGAAGGTATGGTAAAAGTGTTCCAAGGGAGATCATCTTGAACTTTTCTTGGAACAGATATTTGTTCAATTCTCTGAGGTCCAGGACAGGTCTGTATCCCCCTGTCTTCTTTGGGATAAGAAAAATAGGGGAAGTAGAACCCCCTCCCCCACTGGGATATGGGTACCTCTTCTATTGCTCCTTGAGCAAGAAGTGAAGAGACCTCCTGACACAGAATGTCGGTGACAGGGCCTTGAGAACTGAATTGTTTTATGACTGTAGGCGGGGGCATGCTGAGAAAGTGAAGTTTGTACCCCTGTCCTACAATGGACAGAGTCCAGTTTTCTGATGTTATTTGTTGCCAACTTTTGGCAAAATGGCATAATCTGCCCGGAATGGTCAAGGGCTCTGGACCCTTCAAAGGCGAAATGGTTAAGTTCTCTAGGTAGAAATCAAAGCCCCTGCGGAGGTTGTACTTGCTGAGCCAGTTGAGCTCTGAGCTTGTGGCTTTCTTTGTTGTCTAGATTGCTGCCCTTTCTGGGGAGCATGAACTGGACAGTGAATTGGATGGGAAGAAGAACGGTAAGATTTTTTTCTTTTTGTTAAAGAAAAACTTCTTGCCTGTTTTTTTCTTTGATGGGTTGGCTGTAGACTTTGATAGTCTATTCAAGTAGGTATTGTCAGATTCAATCTGATTAGCCTTGGTCTGCCAATCCTTCCAAAATAAGTTTTCACCTGTGCAAGGAATGTTTCCTAACCTCTCTTGCACCCACTCCTCTAGATCTGATGCTTGGAGTCAGGCAATGCGCCGTGCTCTGATAGCAATAGCAGAGGTTCTGCTGATAGCTTCAAAGCAGTCAAAAGCTGCACGGTTCACAAATTTGGAGACATTTTGAGCATGCTTCAGCAGAGTGAGATACTGAACCCGTTTATCTTTGGGAAGAAGAGGGCTCATGTGTTCCAGATCCGCTGTAACCTCCTCTACAAACATTTCCATGTAAAGGGAATATAAGCTAATCCTAGCTGCTAGCATGGAGGATTGAAAGCATCGACGCCCAAAGGCATCGAGTGTCCTCGATTCACGGCCTGGCGAGTTGGAAGAATGCATTTTAGCACTCTTTATTCTCCACATGGCTGATTCCACTACCATGGAATGGTGTGGTAACTGAATCTTCTGAAATCCTGGAGAAGGTGGGACTCGGTACATGGTATCAAGGCGTCGAGAATGCGGTGACACCATTAAGGGAGTTTCCCACATTCTGAACATAAGATCTTGAAGGATCTGATGAATGGGCAGCATCGCTGCCTCTTTAGGAGCCATAGGGTATTGCAGAATTCTTAGTTCTTCTGCCCTAGGTTCCTTCTCAGGAGTAACCGTGATTGAAAGCCCTTTAGCTACATCACATATGAAATCCTGAAAAGACATGTCTTCTGGAGGAGACATTCTGCGCTCAGGAGAAGGAGATGGATCCTTCAACAGTACTGCTCTTGTATCGGTAGAGTCATCGGAATCGGAAGACTCATCGGAGCTTTGCATCGATCGATGCTGGTACCAATGAATATCGGTACCATGGTGTTTCAGTTCCAACCCCTCGATGCAGGAGAAACTCTCGAGGCTCAGCATGTGAGGAAGCTGTCCCACCTGAGTGGGTGCCACTGGAGCTGTTACCAGTGTCAGTACTGAGCTCATTTGAACCATCTGTAGCGGTCTTAGCGGTACCGAGACAGCTAAGAGGGACGCTAGACTGCGTTCAATAGCAAGGATTCTCTTATCCATTGCTAATGCCGATGCCTGGTCAGTACCGGTGGAGCGGCTATGACCCCAGAACATGGCAACATAAGTTCTGCAGAGGTGGAGGCCTCTGGAACATTCTGAGACCCCGTTTGTGCTTTGGAGACCGAAGACTCCCGCTGGGGCAATTTTGACGGTGTACTTTTCTCGAGGGTAGTGCCAATGGCATCTCGATGCTTTGCAGGAGATTTACCCTTCAAGGACCAGCTATTCTTTACAGACTTTTGTTTAGTTACCGGAGATCCATGAGAGGAAGATGAAGCCCTGGAGGACGTCGATGCAACTGACATTGTATCGACAGTGAAAAGAGAACCTGCCCTTGCAGCTCTGTTCTGCAGGCCCCTTTTGGTCATCTTACTACAGGAGAGGCACTCCACTGGACAATGTTCAGGACCTAAACATTTGAGACACCATTCATGGGTGTCGGTGACAGAAATAGTACCGCCACAGTTTGAACATTTTTTAAAACCACTAGTTGGCTTCTCCATGTCTGGAGATTTTTGGGCCTAGTGCCCAAAATGGCACCTAACCCAAGGAGGGGTGAGGCACCAAAGAAAGGTTTCTTTTTTTTTTTTTAAAGAAAATGAGAAAAAAACAGCGGTACCAGTAGGCATAGAATGAAGGCAAACGCGACCACAAAAAACAAGAAAGAAGATAAGGCTTTCTGCAGTGACAGGAGAGACGTGACAGTGACAGTCCGAAGAACTGAATTGAGAGAGGCAGTGAGGCGGGAAGGTAGCACGCATGCGCTGTGGGATGCTTTTGGACGCTGGAGAGCGTTCCCGCGCAAGCTCCGTCGGTACCGGCGATACCCATATGTGAAGACTACATTCCTGCTTGTTCCTGGAGATTAACGTTATCTTCTTCAGTTAAAGATGTAGTTACAGTGTAACTTACTCTTTCTCCTCCCAGTTAAATAAGTTATAACACCCCCTTAAATTACTCTTACGCAACAACATCCAGTTATGCCACTCTTCACCACTTTTGCACCTTAAGATGTTTTTTTTTTGTTTCCCTGATTGGGAACCGGGCTGGCCCATCCACTAAATGGACAAGGCATTCACCTAGGGCAGCAGACCCCGAGAGCAGAAATGTGGCCCCTCCACATATTTCAAAGAAGTGGCAGAGCAAGCCACAGTCAGTGCCATGGCTGGCTTTCAAGCGCTAGCATGCTCACACATGGCCTGCCACTCCTGCCCACCTCCGATGCAATCTTCTTATTGGAGAGGGGAGGAGCAGCAGGCCATGAGAACACATGTGCATGCGGGGGCTTCAACGCCCACTGGGGTACCTAAGCAACTTGCTCTGCTGCTGCCTTGAAGCATGTTTGTGTGTGTGTGTGTGAGGGTGGGGGAGGGGGGGGTGTCATGGTGCCACCCTCCCCCCGAGGTGAGGGAGAAGGAAAGGGGAGATAAGGGATGCCTGAGGAGAGAAGAAGAGATTTTGGATAATTTGGGGGAAGAGGGGGATGTTGGACTAAGGGAGAGTATGGCAGGTGAGATGCTAAAGTATGGGGAGAGGGGTGCAGGACATAGGGTTTTGCCTAAGTCAGTAGATACACTTGGGCTGGCCCTTTTGGGAACTTCTCTCTCTCCGACTATTTCGCACTGCTACCCAGGCAGTAAGGCAGACAGAAGGCCCTGGTGATGTTCTGGTTCACTAGCATATAATGTGTGCTTGGGTCCCTTTCTTTCAAAGAACTGAAAGCATCTGTGGAAGCAGGTCCCTGAAACTGATCCTCAGGGCCCCTGCTTGGCTGGGTTTAAACCTCTCTTCAGTTTCTGCAAACAGAACATTTCTCTGTCCAAGGTAGAGGGTATTGACAGGTTTTTGCACAATATCAGCACTATGTACTCTTCTCTCGCTGATGATATGAGTGGCAGTGAGCTGACAGCATTTGTCCAAAGGACAGATGCCCTTGTTCCCTGCTGGTGCAATGAATGAATGCCAAAGACAGAATACTGTCTTTGGGACTGGCTTATATAAACCTGATTTTTTCCTCCCAGAGGAATCTCCTTCAAGCCAGAAATGACTGGCAGCTAGAACCTCCCCTGTTCTGGAAAGTGTGAGCTTCTTCTTTAATTTAAGAGCATAAGATATGCCCTACTGGGTTGAGACCAAGGATCCATCAAGCCCAGTACCCTGTTTCCAGCAGTGGCCAGTCCAGATCACAAGTATCTGTCAAGTTCTCAAAAGATACACAGATTCCATGCTTCTTGTCCAAAGGGTAAGTAGTGGATTTCCCCAGTCCTCTTTAATAATGGTTTAGGACTTTTCCTCCAGAAACTTGTCCAAACCTCTTTTAAATCCAGCTACACTAACAGCTTTAACTATATCCTCTGGTAACAAATTCAAGAGTTTGATTAAGTGTTGAGTGAAAATTTTCCTCTGATTAGTCTTAGATGTGCTACATTGTAACTTTATTGCATGCCCCCTAGTCTTTCTACTTTTGAAGGGATAAACTATTGATTTATATTTACCTGTTCTACTCCATTCATTATTTTACAGACCTCTATCATATCTCTCCTGAGCTGTCTCTTTTCAAAATTGAAGAGCCCTAACCTTTTAAGCCTTTCCTTGTAGGGATATCCTTCCATCCCTTTCACCATTTTTGTCACTCTTCTCTGTACCTTTTCTAATTCTGCTATATCCTTTTTAAAATACAGCAGAATTAGAAATATCATTATAATTTTCTTGCAGAGGCACCAGATGGTGCTGCTTTCAGTTAACCAAACAGTTTCTACATCAGGAATTCTCAGCCCAGTCCTCGAGACACACCTAGCCAGTCAGGTTTTCAGGATAGCCACAATGAAATATACATGAGAGAGATTTTCATGCACTGCCTCTATTGTATACAAATTGCTTTCATACATATTCATTGTGGCTATCCTGAAAACCTGACTGGCTAGGTGTGTCCCAAGGACTGAGTTGAGAACCCTTGCTCTAGACATACAAAACAGACATATGGGCGTGTGCAAACGTGCATGCGCGCACACACGCAAACACACAGACATGCACACAGAGGGGATATGCACACACACACAAAAGGGGATACATACACCTTGTCAAATTGCCTATACATGACACATCTTATTAGTGCATTTTTCCTAATAGAAAAAGGTACGGTACTCATATGCAGGGCTCTTTTATTAAGGGTACAACTAAAGAAGCACCATGTTACTCGCAGGGGAGTCAAGAACCACCAGTCCAGAGTGAGAAGTTCAAGACAGTTTACTGAAAAACAGGAAAACCTAAAAAGCCACAGGAATATCTGACACTTAACCCAACACAGGCCGCGTTTTGGCATTGCTTTCTTCAGGGGTTAAGACTATAAAGTAAAATGTATTGAGATTATTAAAATCATAATACAAACATAAAACTTTTTTCTAAAAGATAAAAAAGGTAGATACATGTAAAACTGATAAAGAACATATACACTAAAGATACTGAATGTAATTATGGGATAATTATAAGGAAAACATTTGTGGTTCATATGAAGAGACATCGTAAGAAAATGAGAATAAAAACTAAAAATAGATGACAACAGTAATCTAAAAACAATTCATAATCCCTCATAAAATTAAGATCAATCAAAAAATCAAATCACTATACAAACTGTGAGTTAAAGCACAGTTACTTACCTGTAACAGGTGATCTCTGGGAACAGCAGGAATAAGTCTTCACATATGGGGTATCGTCGGTACCGACGGAGACTGCGCGGGAACACTCCCCAGCATCCAAAAGGAAAGCTTTTGGGAGCATCCCACAGCGCCTGCGCGCTGCCTTCCCGCCTTTCCCAACTGCCTCTCTCCAGTTCAAGTTTTCAAGCTGAGACAAAGAGAGAGAGAGGAAAGGAAAGATAGATAGAGAGATACAACTCCTAGGGGAGGTGGGTGGGTTGTGAAGACTTATTCCTGCTGTTCCCAGAGATCACCTGTTACAGGTAAGTAACTGTGCTATCTCCAGGAACAAGCAGGAATGAGTCTTCACATATGGGGACTCCCCAGCTAGAGATGCCAGGGAGATCCCCAAGGTTATGAGCCCCTGAGAAGGGCTCTACGTCCCCCCATGGATCTCGGGCATCCAACCAGGGATGGGGGGTAGGAGTTGATTAGGTATGGAACAGGTGTTTGAGAATAGCCTGACCAAACAAGGCATCCCGGCGGGAGTCCTTGTCCAAACAGTAATGGGCTGTAAAGGTATGAACCGAGGCCCAGGTGGCCGCTCGACAGATTTGGTCGATGGACACAGAGTTTAGATGAGCCATAGAGGCTGCCATGGCCCTCACATTGTGAGCTGTGACATGGCCCTCCAGAGAAAGGTTCTTACTCTGGTAGGCGAAAGAAATACACTGAGCAATCCAATTGGACAGAGTTCTCTTAGAGACTGGAAGTCCTAAATGAGAAGGATCAAAAGCAACAAAGAGTTGAGAGGACTTTCTATGTTGCTGTGTCCTTTGTAAGTAAAAAGCGAGCGCTCTCTTACAATCCAGGGTATGGAGATTCCTCTCTGCACTTGATGCATGAGGTCCTGGAAAAAAGACAGGTAAATACACCTCCTGGTTCAGATGAAAAGGTGAGACCACTTTAGGCATAAAGTGTGGATTGGTCCTGAGGACTACCTTGTCATGATGGAACCTTGTATAAGGAGGATTAGCCACCAAGGCTTGCAGCTCACTGATGCGGCGAGCTGAGGTGACTGCAATGAGAAAAATAACCTTCCAGGAAAGGAATTTCAAGGAGGTAGTGGCTAAGGGTTCAAAGGGTGGCTTCATAAGCTGGCCAAGAACCAGATTCAAGTCCCATGCCACTGGGGGTGGTCTAATGGGAGGTTTAGTTAAAAGAAGGCTTCTCATGAATCGTGCTATAAGAGGATGAGAGGAAATAGGCTGTCCATTGAGAGGCTTAAGGGATGCTGCAATAGCACTCAGATGGACTCTTACTGAATTCGTTTTAAGGCCTGCATGGGATAAATGCAGCAAATACTCTAGTAAAGAATTCAGAGGTATTGCAAGAGGGTTAAGACCCTTCTCTGCACACCAAATGGTAAGCCTTTTCCATTTAAAAGCATAGGAACGTCTGGTGGAAGGCTTTCTGGAAGCATGAAGGATATCCTTCACTTGCTGAGAAAGATGCAAATCTTGAAGGTCTAGGCCTTCAGCAACCAGGCCCTGAGATGAAGAGACTGGGGATTTGGGTGCCACAACGTTCCCTCCTCCTGGGACAGGAGGTCTGGAGCAGCTCCCAAGTCCAGGGAGGGAGCTTGAGAGAGACGCAGAAGTAGAGGGTACCACACTTGGCGTAGCCAATGTGGTGCTATGAGGATCATAGACCCCTTATCTCTCTGAAGTTTGAACAGTGTCTTGGGAATTAGGGGAATGGGTGGAAAGGCATAGAGGAAGTCTTGCCCCCAATGAAGGAGGAAGGCATCCCTGGCCTGAACTCCCTGACACGGAATCCTGGAACAGAACCGGGGAAGTTTGGCATTCCACGGACTTGCAAACAGGTCTATGTCCGGGGTTCCCCAAATTCGGAAGATCCTGGCTATCTGGTCCCCATGGAGGGACCATTCATGTGGAAGCAGAACTCGACTGAGTCTGTCTGCCCAAGAGTTTTGAACCCCTGGAAGATACACTGCCATGAGATGAATTTGATGCTCTCTGGCGAAGGCCTACAATCTCAGAGCTTCGTTGCAAAGCGACAAAGAGCCACTCCCGCCCTGCTTGTTCACGTAGAACATAGCTACTTGGTTGTCCGTATGGATGAGGACTGTCTTGTAGCTGAGCAGGGTGTGGAAGACTCTGAGAGCTAGAAAAATTGCTCTGAGCTCTAAGAGGTTGATATGCAGAGATGTCTTCTGTGGAGACCAGATGCCTTGAGTGGAGAGATCTTGTAGATGAGCTCCCCAACCCCTTGGAGAGGCATCTGTTGTAAGGGTTGCTTGGGGTAATACCTGTTGAAAGGGGGACCCCAGCAAGAGATTTTGAGTGGACGTCCACCACTGGAGAGACCAAAAGAGGCGACTGGAGGTTTCTATTTTGTCTGACAGGCACCCTGATGCCTGGGTCCATTGGGTGGAGAGAGTCCATTGAGCTGCCCTCATGTGAAGGCGAGCGTAACGAACCACATGCACGGTGGATGCCATGTGGCCTAACAGTTGTAACATCTCTCGAGCAGTTAAATGGGACTTTAACTGAATCTGTGAGGCTAACTGCACCAGGCATAGGCAACGGGCCTGGGGAAGATAGGCCCTTGCAGTTGTGGTATCCAGCAAGGCCCCTATGAACTCTAAAGACTGAGTAGGGGTGAGATGGGATTTTGGGATGTTTATTACACGTCCCAGATACTGAAGAACACGCCTTGTGCAGGCTAGGGAAGTCTGGGCCTCTGACTGGCATGAAGCCCGGATGAGCCAGTCGTCCAGATATGGGAATACGAATATCCCTAGAGTGCGTAGAAATGCAGCTACTACTGCCATGCATTTTGTGAACACTCTTGGTGCAGAGGCCAGACCGAAAGGAGGCACTCTGTATTGGTAGTGCTTTCCTTGATAAAGGAACCGAAGGAACCTTCTGTGTGTTGGATGGATGAGGACATGGGTGTACGCATCCTTGAGGTCTAGAGAACAAAGCCAATCCTGACTCTGAAGGTATGGAAGGGAGAGCACCGAGAGAAATCATCTTGAATTTCTCCTTGCATAGAAACTTGTTCAATTCCCTGAGATCTAATATGGGTCTGTGGCCCCCTGTTTTCTTTGGGATAAGAAAGTAGGGGGAGTAGAACCCTGAGCCCTGTTGAAGAAGGGGTAATTCTTCTATTGCCCCTTGGGCAAGAAGGGTAGCAATCTCCTGACCCAGAAGGTCGAGGAGAGATGTTGGAGAATTGAACTGTCTCACCATGGTGTGAGGAGGAAGGTTTAAGAAATAAAGCTTGTACCCCTCCCTTATGATGGAGAGGGTCCATTGCTCTGCTGTGATTTGTTCCCATCTGGGAGCAAAGTGAGCTAACCTTCCTGGAATGGAGAGAGGTTCTGGTTCTTTTAAAGCCAGAAAGGCTAAGTTCTCTAGTTGAAAGTCAAAGGCCCTGAGGAGGCTGAGGCTATCGGGCCGTAGCAGCCCTGGCAACCTTAGGCTTGGTCTGTTTAGGTTGTTGCTGTCGCTTTGCAGCAAAACGACCTGCAGAAGATGCCTGTTGACCATAAACAGGATAGTATCTCCCTTTTTTGGGAAAAAATCCCTTTTTGAACAACCTTTTCTTAACAGGAGCAGAAGTAGATTTTGAAAGTCTATCTAAAGCAGAATTTTCAGCATCCATCTGAGTGGCCTTTGCTTGCCAATCCTTGCCAAAAAGGTTTTCACCTGTACAAGGAAGATTTCCTAGGCCATCTTGAACCCAGGGTTCCAAATCAGAAGCTTGCAACCAAGCAACTCTGCGTGCACCTATGGCAATAGCCGAGGCTCTGCTGGCACACTCAAAAGAGTCAAAGGCTGCACGGTTGGAGAATTTGGCGACATCCTGGGCATGTTTAAGCCAGGTGAGAAACTCCTCCCTTTTATCTTCTGAAATAAAAGGAGATAAAGTTAACAGATGATCTGTAACTTCTTTTAGAAACATCCCCATATAGAGACTATAGGAGTTGATTCTGGCAGCAAGCATATTGGCCTGGAAAATTCTCCTGCCAAAAGCATCTAAGGTTCTGCATTCTCTTCCTGGAGGATTAGATGAGTGCCTTTTTGCACTCTTTATCTTCTTCATAGCAGACTCCACCACAATAGAGTGGTGAGGAAGCTGAGTCTTATGAAAGTCAGGACAAGGAGGAACACGGTACATGGTGTCCAACCTGCGAGAATGAGGGGAGGTGGTGAGAGGAGTCTCCCATATGCCCAACATGTGATCATAAAGGATCTCATGAATTGGTAAAGTAGCTGCCTCTTTAGGAGCCTTAGGATATTGTAAAATATAGAATTTTTTGGCTCTAGGCTCTGCCTCAGGGGCCACTGAGATGGAGAGGCCCCTGGCCACTTCCCTGATGAAGTCTGGAAAAGACAAGTCTCCTGGAGGAGACATTCTTCTTTTTGGAGAAGAGGGCTCCTGAGGAAGGAGTACCGATGCTTCGAGAGAAGCCTCTGATTCATCAGAGTCTTCAGAGGAATCAAAGTATCGCCTGTCTGGATGCTCCTGCAGAGCCCGATACACATACCGAGTGGTATCGACATTGGGAGTGATCGGTACCGATTCGGTACCGATGGGCATCACAGAACAGGGTACCGCTGCAGTCGACACCAAAGCCAATATCGATGCAATTGGTACCGGCACCGGAACCGCTATCGGTACAGGTGCCAGAACCGGTACCGACAACGGAGTTTGTTGCGGTACCGGAGGCGTCGCAGCTTGTATGAATGCCGTAATGGCACGCTGCATGGTCAGAAAGAGTAGTTACTCACCTGTAACAGGTGTTCTCCAGGAGCAGCAGGAATCAGTCCTCACATATGGGTGACGTCGGCGCCGACGGAGCCCTCGCGGAGCAATTTCCCCAGCTTTCAAAGAAAGCCTTTGGGAATTGCAGCGCGCATGCGTGGTCCCCTTCCCGCCCAAAGGTGCCATCTTGCTCAGTCTGATGACATAGCTAAAAGACAGCAAAAAAATTAGCAAAAACGAAATGATAGGACTGCAACTCCAAGGGGAGGAGGGAGGGTTGTGAGGACTGATTCCTGCTGCTCCTGGAGAACACCTGTTACAGGTGAGTAACTACTCTTTCTCCAGGACCAAGCAGGAAGTCAGTCCTCACATATGGGACTCCCTAGCTTAAGGCTACCGGAGACCTCAAGCGGAAAAAATGAGTTCCCTCTAGCTCAGTAGCACAGAAGGAAGGAATCTTCTCTGAAAACGCCCCCGACCGGTAGCCCAACATCAGGGTCGGAGGGTAGGAGTTGCCTAAACCTCAAAGAGATTATGGAGGACTGCCTGACCTAAAGCACTGTCCCTGCGGGACTCCCTCTCCAGGCAGTAATGGGCCGCAAAAGTCTGGCTTGAAGACCAAGTAGCGGAACAGAGCGGAGATGAGCCACTGACGCAGCCTTCGCCCTAACACGTTGAGCCGTGACACGACCCTCCAACGAGAGGCCGGCTGCCCCATAAGCCCAAGCGATACAGTCAGCAACCCATATGGACAACGTACGCTTGGAGACAGGTAGCCCCAACTTATTGGGGTCAAAAGAAACAAAGAGCTGAACAGCCCTTCTATGCTCCCGCGTACGGTCAAGGTAGAAGGATAAGGCCCTCCTACAATCCAGGGTATGCAGGACCATCTCAGCTCGGCTGGAGTGCGGCCTGGGAAAGAAGGTTGGAAGAACCACCTCCTGGTTGAGATGAAAAGGAGAAACCACTTTAGGAAGAAACTTAGGGTGAGTCCGTAAGACTACCCTATTCCTGTAGAACCTAGTGTAAGGAGGATCAGACACTAGAGCTTGCAGTTCACTAACGCGCCTAGCAGAGGTAAGGGCTACCAAAAACAAGGGCCCTTTGGCGTGGCCCTTAGGCGTGGAACGGGGCGGTAGACGGTGGCACTCCAGCAAGCCACAAACAAAGCCACATTTTTCACCCGGACCAGAGCCAGCTGCCGATACCAAAAAGGCAAGTCCTTCACAGATAACTGTTTCTTTTTGAGATAGAAGCCTTTGCCCTGACCATTAACCAGCAGTCACCTGAGCTTTTAGGGGTAGTATGTAGATGTTTTTGTTGTTTAAACCCTACTAGCAACAATACTCCTATACCATTCTCTCCATTGATAGTGCTCTGCATACTCTGTACTGCTTTTTATGCAATTATCTTACTGTATACTGTATACCAGTAATTAGAATCCTTATGTACTATCACCACTATTGCTATTACCACCTGCATTCACAGTACTATTGCAATTAATCCCTCCTGTATTGCGAATACTGAATCACACTGCACTGCACTACTAACACCCAAGAGAATGTACAAATTTCTGCTCTTATTCATAACCTTCCTTACCCTTGGTCTCCCGTATACATCAAATGCATTCAACCATGATACATATCATATACCAATCCTACGCACACACGGAAGGAGATGGTCCGAATTCCCCCACCACACTACGGCAAAAAATAACTTTACATCTCACTCCCATCTACTCAACATTCCTCTCCAAACCATCAAAGGGATACAAGAAGAGAAGTGTCATCACCAACGCCTACTGAAATGTGCGCTGATAAATGCCAGATCAGTACGATCTAAATGGCCCGCAGCCATTGACCTGATACCCCAATATAATCTCGACATCTTGATGATCATAGAGACATGGCTATCCGACTGTGACAACGTACTACTAAATCAGATGCTACCACCAGGATTTGTGATATACACATCCCACAGACCCAGTCAGAAAGGAGGCGGAACCCTCATCCTAGCCAAAGCTGATCTACACTTCAAGATGTCCAACTCCTCTAGCTCAACTCATCTTGACTCCCTCACTATAGCTAACGAGCTCTGCACAATCAACCTTTTCTATCGGGCACCCTCCCACTCTCCAGATGATCTTCCAACTATAATTGAGCATGCATGTACTACATCCACCTCACGCTCACCAAGTTGGCTAATCGGTGATTTCAATCTCCCATCTCTTCAAGACAGCCACTCAGCAGCATTCCTTGACGCCCTGGAGGATCTAGGTTACAAACAGCTTGTCGATTCCCCCACCCACACTAAAGGTGGCAAACTAGATCTCATTTTCGCACCTCTCTCCAACGCCATAACACCCCTAACTCTTGCACTATCTGTAATACCAGTACCCTGGTCGGACCACAGTCTTCTCAGTTTCAATATACCCATTAATACATCCCACAAAACCAGAAAGTCTTCTAACACATCTGGATCCCACACAACCCGCTTTAGACCACTCAACCAGAGCGTAGTCCTAGAGAATCTCAGACCTCTCATGGCCAACACTACCATGGACTTAGATGATCTCGTATCTAAATGGGATGAAAACCTGAGAGCTGCCTCCTGCCCATCACTCACCGAAAAGAGAATTCGAAAACGTGAACATACTCCATGGTTCTCCACAGACCTTCACACATCCCTCCACCATCTACGCAAACTTGAGCGAAAGTGGCGACGAACTCATTCTCCTGAGGCGCTGGTATCATATAGCTCATACCTAACTACCCACCGAGCAAAGATAGCACAGAGCAGGAAAACTTACCACACAGACTTAATAAAACGCTCCTTCAACAAACCACATGCATTGTTCAGCATAGTAAAGTCCATAACAGGTGAACCGGTCTCAGCACAACCCCCTATGCCTCAGCCGCAGGACTACGCAAACTACCTGCAATCAAAGATGATTAAAACCAACACAGACACAAATGTCAATAACGCCACCACTTCACCCAAGGCATCCCAGGCAATGCCACTACACAACTTCTCCACTGTATCAAATAGTGAGGTTGTGAACATTATTGCCTCAATCAATCCCAGTACAGCTCCTAACGACCCGTGTCCAGCCAGCTGGATCAAGGACATGCGACATGACCTCAGTCAAATATTGAGCAAAATACTGAACCAGTCCTTCTCAACAGGTTCCTTCCCGCAGAATCTAAAACGCACTTCCATCAAGCCCCTACTGAAAAATAATAGACTGGACCCATCCAAAGTTGATTCCTTCAGGCCTATTTCGAGCATCCCACAGCTTGCAAAAATCATTGAGAAGGCTGCCCAACAACAAATCCAACATCATATTGACACTGAAGCACCACTAGATCCATCTCAGCATGGCTTCAGGGAAGCGCATGGAGTCGACACAGTCCTTACAACCCTGTTCAATGTTCTGGTATCAGGAATAAATAACATGCAACAGGGTTTCGTCCTCATTTTCCTGGACATCTCCGCCGCTTTCGACTCTGTGAGTCATGACATACTCCTACAACGCTTGAAAGATAAGGGGATTCAAAGCACAGCACTCGAGTGGTGTAAATCCTACTTATCTAACAGGTGGCAACAAGTAAAAACAGGCCACGAATCCTCAGAACCATTCCTGCAATCACAGGGAGTACCCCAAGGATCGTCCCTATCGGCACTAATGTTTAATATCTACATGCAGCCGATATGTGACTTGATCAGATCCTTTAATGTACAATGTCTCGCATACGCAGACGACATCCTCCTATATATGCCGTTCACAATTGAACACCCAGTATTCTCCCCAATAATCAACTGTTTTGAAGCTGCAGCCGAATGGTTACTATCTCAAAACCTTCGGATTAACCACAACAAAACTGACGTTCTTTTTGTCACAAGGAACCGTAAGTTCATACCTCCTCCATCTCTACTCGTCAACAACATAGAGTTGAAATCAAAAGCCACCATCCGTTACCTCGGCATCACATTGGATCAGCACTTGGATATGACAACGCATGTCAAGAACATCACAAAAACTATATATTATAAGATCAAATCGCTACGTCACCTCCGCTCCCTACTTGATCCCACAGACTTCCGAACAACCTTCCAGGCATTAATCCTCCCACACCTGGATTTTGCCAACATCATCCTTCATGGCCTCCCTCAATCAACTTTGAACCCGCTCCGCCTAGCCATGAATACAGCCGCCAGAGTCCTTTCTGGCTCATCAAGATCTGACCATATAACACCCATCATGAAAGAACTGCATTGGTTGCCATTACATGCCAGAATCCAGTATAAGTCTTTAGTCCTTACTTTCAAGGCACTAAATAACTGCCCCCCTACGCCAATCAGCAAGCTCATCCATGTCACCCTGGAAAACAGAAAAAGGAGAACCACATCAATGAACACCTTAATAGTCCCAAAAATAATAACGAAGTGCACTAAGGCCACCTCCAACAGGGCCTTCTCCTTATTTGCACCTCTAAACTGGAATGCGCTACCTCACGAAATCCGTGCTATCAAAAACCTAATCCTATTTAGAAAGGCATTGAAATACCACTTGTTTACAAAATGCTACCCAGAAGTCAACCTAGACATTATCAAAACTAGCTCCGCAATACAACCTGAAAAGGGCTAGCTGGTCAACCTTCTCTCTAGTCCTATTAGTGAACCACATTACAACATCCAAACGAGTTTCATATTACTGTATATAACATTAAGTTAATCTGTACATAGTACATTAAGTTAATCTGTACATAGTTCCCCCGGTTGTCCTATTGTTGAAGTTCCCTGTTTAATGTAAAACTCAATGTTACTTGTATGCATTGTAGTATGTTCTTGTTCATTGTACACCGCACTGATTGTAATAGCGCGGTATAAAAGAATTGTTAAATAAATAAATAAATAAATAAAATAAAAGGTTTTCCAGGAAAGAAAACGAAGAGGGCAGGTAGCCATAGGTTCAAAGGGCAGACAGGTAATCCGCTGCAAGACCACATTCAGATCCCATTCAGGGGCTGGTGGGTGCAAAGGAGGCTTAAGGAGAAGGAGGCCTCGTAGAAAACGAGCCACCAAAGGGTGGTTGGAAAGAGGCCTGCCATCCACCGGTGCGTGATGCGCAGAGAGAGCACTGAGGTGGACTCTGACAGAGTTGGACTTAAGGCCCAGGTTGGAGAGGTAAAGCAAATATTGCAAGACCACTGCCACTAAGCAGGAGAAGGGATTTTCAGACTGCTGAGCACACCACACGGAGAACCTATGCCACTTAAGAGCGTAGGACTTCCGGATGGAGGGCCACCTGGAGGCCAAGACGACCTCTTCCACCTTATGAGGCAGCAGGAGGGGAGCAAGGACTACCCTTTCAGCAGCCAGGCCATCAGATGAAGGGACCGGAGGTCGGGGTGTAGGAGAGTCCCCTGATCCTGTGACAGGAGATCGGGTTGAAACCCCAGAGGAAGAGGAGTGTCCACCGCCAGCTGCATTAGAAGTGGGAACCAGGGTTGTCTCGGCCACCGGGGAGCTACTAGGATCATCGAGGCTCTGGGGCTTGTTTACAAAGCCGCGGTAGCGGTTTGCGATCGTAATCGGAGCCGCGGCCCCATTGATTTCAATGGGGCCGCGGCTGCGATCGCGATCGTGAACCACTACCGCGGCTTTGTAAACAAGTCCCTCTGTCTCTGAGAACTTTGAAGAGCGTCCGAGACACCAGTGGCATGGGAGGAAAGGCATACAAGAGGGCTGCGGACCATGGAATCAGGAAAGCATCCGCCGCCACCCTGAGAGGATGCGGTTGCCGAGAGCAGAATCTGGGAAGCTGCCGGTTCAGGGGACTGGCAAATAGATCCATGGTGGGGAGGCCCCACTTGAGAAAGATCTGCTGAACCACCAGCGGATCCAATCTCCACTCGTGAGGTTGGAGGATCCTGCTCAGCCTGTCTGCCAGGTAATTTTCTTGACCTGGGAGATAGACAGCTTTGAGCAGGATGCCGTGAAGGACGGCCCAAGAGCACAGTCTCCGTGCCTCCTGACAGAGAAGGAAGGAGCCTGTACCTCCTTGTTTGTTCACGTAGAACATTGCAACTTGATTGTCCGTCTGGACCAGCACAGACTGGTGAGAAGTGAGGTGGGAGAAGGCTCTCAGAGCTAGGCGGATGGCTCTGAGCTCTAGGAAGTTTATCTGCTGAGCAGACTCCCAAGGAGTCCAGAGGCCTTGAGTACATGTCCCTTGGCAATGTGCTCCCCAACCCAGGAGAGAAGCATCGGTTGTCAGCACCTGAGAAGGCAGAGGAGATTGAAAATCCACTCCCAGCACCAGGTTTGGTAGATGAAGCCACCACCGCAGAGAAGAGACCAGCAGGTTGGATACCTGTACTGAGTCCGCCAGGCTCCCCGTGGCCTGATGCCATTGAGTGCAAAGGCACCATTGAGCAGGTCGCATGTTCAGGCGGGCATTGGGGGTTACATGGACCGTGGAAGCCATATGGCCGAGTAGTCTCAGAAATTGCCTGGCAGAGACCAGGGAATTGCTGCGAAAGTGGCTGGCTAGATCCATGAGCCTGTGTGCCCTGTCTAGAGGCAGGAAGGCCCGTGCCTGAAGTGTGTTCAACCTTGCACCAATGAATTCGAGATTTTGAGAGGGGAGCAAAGTGGACTTTGCGAAGTTTATGACAAATCCCAAGTGCTGGAGCAGAGTCACAGTGCGATGAGTGGCCTGAGTGGCCTCTTGGGAAGACTGAGCCCTGATGAGCCAGTCGTCCAGGTATGGAAATACAAAGAGGCCTTGAAGTCTTAGATAGGCCGCCACCACTGCTAGGCATTTGGTGAACACCCTGGGGGCGGAGGATAGGCCAAAGGGCAGGACTCTGTACTGGTAATGATTTCCTCCCACAACAAACCTGAGATATTGTCTGTGGTCTGGATGAATAAGGATGTGAGTATAGGCATCCTTGAGATCTAAGGAGCATAGCCAGTCTCCCTGCTGGAGGTAGGGCAGCAGGATTTCAAGGGTAAGCATCTTGAACTTTTCCCTGGCCAGGAACTTGTTGAGGTTTCGCAAGTCCAGGATGGGTCTGAGGCCTCCTGTTCGTTTTGGTATCAGAAAGTACCTGGAATAAAAGCCTTGACCTCTCAGGTGGTGGGGCACCGGTTCCACAGCCTGATCCTGAAGAAGACTTGCCAACTCCTGAAGGAGTAAGTCCCTGTGCAGAGGGAGTCTTGGAGGCTCCCCTGGAAAGTTGGAGGGAGGTACTTGGTGAAAGTGAAGAAGATAGCCTTTTTGAACTATATGAAGCACCCAGATATCTGATGTGATGGCTGACCACCTGTGGGCAAAGTGGACCAGCCGGCCTCCTGTGCTGAGAGAAACCAGCGGAGGGGAAGAGGCTATGCTGATGGAGTCAAAAAACCGCACCATGCTGAGCAGGGGCCGGTGTTGTGGGCTTGGGGGCTTGCTGCCTACGGGACCCATTACCCCGTCCCTTGGCCTGCTGACCCTGTTGGGGAGCTGCTGGGGCCTGATAATGAGGGTATTGTTTATAGGCAGCTGCCTTCCTCGGGTAAAAGGGCTTTTTCCCCGAGCCCTTCTTCTTATGAGAAGGGGCAGAGGTTTTCCTGGACAGCCGAGTCCTGGTCAGAGTCTCGGTCTCGATCTGTGCAGCCTTTTTAGCCATGGGCTTGCCAAAGAGGTTTTCACCTCTGCAGGGGACATCGACCAACTTGTCCTGTACCCATGGCTCGAGGTCGGATGACTGAAGCCAAGCCTGTCGGCGGGCACCGATGCCGGCTCCGGCTACTCGAGCCGATGCTTCGAAGCCATCGTAGGCTGCTTGAGAGATAAACTTCGAGCACTCTCGAATACCAGTGGACAAGGCTTGGAACCTCTGCAAAGGTTCCTCGGAGAGACCAGCAGAGAACCCGGCAATTTCTTTTGCCAGGTCCCAGAGATACATGCCCATATAGAGCTGGTAGGTCTGGACCCGACAAGCAAGAATAGAGCCCTGGAAGCACTTCCTACCGAGGGCATCCAGGTTCCGGGCCTCCCGGCCGGGAGGCACCAAGGAGTGCATCTTCTGACTCTTGAGTCGATGCATGGCCAATTCCACCACCATGGAATGGTGCGGTAGTTGTGCCTTTTGGAACCCGGGGCTCTTGCGGACTCGATAAATGGAATCGACCCGCTTGCTTAACACCGGCGCCGACGCCGGGCTCTCCCACATGCGGAAGAGAAGTCGCTCCAGCATCGGAGGAACTGGTACAGTAAAGACCTCCTTTTGGGGGAGAGTCATACTGGAGGGCATCGAGCTCTTTGGCTCGAGGCTCCTCCTCGGGATCCGCAGGGAATGCCAAGGCCTTGGCCATATCTCGCACGAAGTCCGAGAACCGGGTGTCCTCCGGGGGGGACCGTCTCCGAGGTTCGGACTCAGGCGAGTCCGATGGGACGCACCGAGTCCGAAAAGTACCAGGGGACTCTTCGTCCTCCGTCTCCCAGGCCGATTCCTCGGGCACCGATGCCGAAGGAGTCAGCGTCGACGACCTCGGTCCCGAACGGGAGGCCGAGGGAGACCGCGACCGAGGATCAACTCGAGTTCGCATGGACTCGAGGATCGGCTCGGTCTCCGGGGTCGACTTGGACGTCGACGTCCCGGTGGTCGGGGCAGAAGCACCGGCGAGGCCAGTGATCAATGCCCGCTGCTGGTCCATGAAGGCAGCGAAACTGCTCTCCAAGGCCGTCAACCTGAGTGCAAGCTCAGGAGACCCAGCAGCCCCCGACTCGGGCCCCAACGGCGTCGGGCCCGACCTCGGCTCCTTCGGAGGTGAGTCCACGAGGACTACAGTACTCACGTGTCCAGGAGACTCCAACTCGAGATGAGAATGTTTCGAAGGCCGCTCCGACTCCGAGGACCCGGGACGGCTATCGGGGCTATGCGACCTGGCCCTCGAGGAACCAGGAGCGTCCACCGACGCCACCCTCGCGGGTTTCTTTTTCCGCTGATGTTCACGGGCAGGAGACCTCCGCTCAGAGGAACTCCAACGATGCTCAGGACCGGAGTCCCGGGACGTTGAAGCCTCTGACGAGGTCCGGGCCCGGCCGGACGCGGAGTCAGAGAAGATTCTTTCTGTTGCTGCCGACTCCTCAACGCTTTAGAGGACATCTTGCCACACGGACCACAGATCATCGGGTCATGAGTGGGTCCGAGGCAGCAGAGGCAGCAGTCGTGTGTGTCGGTGAGAGACATAAGTTTCTTATACCGATCACACTTTTTAAACCCGCTGGCAGCCATCGGGGGAAAAAGGGCCCCTGCGAGGTCAAAAGACAGGGCTGCCAGTGAAAAAGAAAAATTTGGCGCGAACGCTAGTCACGAAGGACAAAAACCGAAAAAATTACGAAAGGACTCGATACCGGCGTATCGAGTCCGGGCGGGAAAAGGATCCGGCATCGAACCAAGAAAAGAAAATTTAATAAAAATCAACTTTTTCAGCGGCGATCACAAACAGCGTCTGTAGGGCTCCGCAGAAAAAAGAAGACTGAGCAATATGGCACCCTTGGGCGGGAAGGGGACCATGCATGCGCACTGCAATTCCCAAAGGCTTTCTTTGAAAGCTGGGGAAATTGCTCTGCGAGGGCTCCATCAGCGCCGACGTCACCCATATGTGAGGACTGACTTCCTGCTTGGTCCTGGAGAATATTCTGATCCATCGACGCTACCAATGTCTGGATGTCGGTACCAGTGGAAACCACCGGTACCCCAGAACATGGCAACAGGTGATCGGTCGAGGCCGTGCCATCGATGTCAACCTGTGACCCCATAGATAAAGCTTTGGAAGCCTGAGCTTCCCGCCGGGGTAATTTTGCCGGTGCGGATTCCTCGAGAGCAAGCCCGGAGGCATCTTGATACTTAGAGGGAGATCTACCCTTCGAGGACCGGCTGGACTTAAGTTTGGTTATCTGAGATCCATGGGAGGAAGAAGAAGCCCTGGAAGACGTCGATGCCACCGAAGCTGCATCAGAGGGAAACAGGGTACTGAGCTTGGCTGGTCGATTCTGTAAACCTCTTTTAGACATCATGGAACAGGACTCACAATCCATGATGGAGTGGTCAGGACCCAAACATTTTAGACACCATTCATGGGTGTCAGTGACAGAAAGGGTACTGCTGCACCAGGGCCGGCCCGTCCATTGAGCGAGAATGTTTTTTGCACAGGGCCCCGCATTTCAGGGGGCCCCGCGCAAAAAAAGCGTAGTTACTCACCTGTAACAGGTGTTCTCCAGGAGCAGCAGGAATCAGTCCTCACTTATGGGTGACGTCGGCGCCGACGGAGCCCTCGCGGAGCAATTTTCCCCAGCTTTCAAAGAAAGCCTTTGGGAATTGCAGCGCGCATGCGCGGTCGTCTTCCCGCCCGAGGGTGCCATCTTAGCCAGTCAGATGACATAGCTAAAAAAGACAGCATAAAAATTTGCAAAAAGAACATAAGCAGACGATTGCAACTCCAAGGGGAGGAGGGAGGGTAGTGAGGACTGATTCCTGCTGCTCCTGGAGAACACCTGTTACAGGTGAGTAACTACGCTTTCTCCAGGACCAAGCAGGAAGTCAGTCCTCACTTATGGGACTCCCAAGCTCAAGGCTACCGGAGACCCTAAGCACAAAAATGAGCTCCCTCTAGCTCAGCAGCACAGAAGGATAGAATCTTCGCTGAATTATCACCCACCGGTAGCCCACATCCGGGATGGAGGGTAGGAGTTGCTCAGACCTCAAAGAGATTACGGAGGACTGCCTGTCCGAAAGCACTGTCCCTACGGGACTCCCTCTCGAGACAGTAATGGACCGCAAAAGTCTGGCTCGAAGACCAAGTAGCGGCCCGGCAGATGTCTGCCAGCGGAACAGAGCGGAGGTAAGCCACTGACGTGGCCTTTGCCCGAACGCAATGAGCCGTGACTCGACTTTCTAAGGAGAGTCCGGCTGCCCCATAAGCCCAAGAGATACAGTCCGCAACCCAGATGGACAGAGTACGCTTGGAGACCGGGAGCCCCAATTTATTGGGGTCAAAAGACACAAAAAGCTGAGCAGCTTTACGGTGCTCCCGCGTACGGTCAAGGTAGAAGTTCAATGCCCTTCTACAGTCTAGGGTATGGAGGACCGTTTCAGCTCGGCTGGAGTGTGGTCTGGGAAAGAAGGTTGGAAGTACCACCTCCTGATTGATGTGAAAAGGGGAGACCACTTTAGGCAGAAATTTTGGGTGAGTCCGTAGGACTACCCTATTCTTGTAGAACCTAGTGTAAGGGGGATCAGACACGAGGGCCTGCAATTCACTTACGCGCCTAGCGGAAGTGAGGGCTATCAAGAACAGTGTTTTCCAAGACAGAAAACGGAGAGAACAGGTAGCCATAGGTTCAAAAGGCGGACAGGTGATCCGCTGCAAAACCACATTCAGGTCCCAGTCAGGCGCTGGCGGGCGCAGAGGTGGTTTAAGTAGAAGGAGACCTCGGAGAAACCTCGTTACGAGAGGGTCATTGGAGAGAGGTCTGCCGTCCACTGGCACATGATGTGCTGAAAGAGCACTGAGGTGAACTTTGACGGAGTTGGACTTAAGTCCCAGATTAGAGAGGTGCAGCAAGTACTGCAAGATCACCGACACCGGGCAGGAGAAGGGATCCTGAGACTGTTGGGTACACCAGACTGCAAAGCGACGCCATTTAAGGGCGTAGCATTTGCGGGTAGAAGGCCGTCGCGAAGCTAAGACGACCTCCTCCACCTCCGCCGGCAGGAGAAGGGGAGCAAGGACTACCCTCTCAGCAGCCAGGCCATGAGGTTGAGAGACCTGAGGTTGGGGTGCAGAAGGGACCCCTGATCCTGAGTGAGGAGATCCGGTTGTACCCCCAGAGGGATTGGATCCTCCACCGCCAGTTGCAGCAGGAGCGGAAACCACGGCTGCCTGGGCCAGCGAGGGGCCACCAGGATCATGAAGGCTTTGTCTCGGAGGACCTTGAAAAGAGTCCGAGAGATCAGCGGGATGGGAGGGAAAGCGTACAGAAGGCTCCCCGACCACGAGATCAGAAAGGCGTCCGCCGCAACCCGAAGGGGGTGTGGCTGACGAGAGCAGAAGCGAGGAAGCTGCCGGTTGTGAGGACTGGCAAAGAGATCCACCGTGGGGAGACCCCACTTGAGGAAGAGCTTCTGAACTACCAAGGGATCCAGACGCCACTCGTGCGGCTGGAGGACCCTGCTGAGTTTGTCTGCAAGGCAATTTTCTTGGCCCGGGAGATAAACTGCCTTGAGGAGAATGCCGTGACTGACGGCCCAAGAGCAGAGCTTCTGTGCCTCCCGGCAGAGGAGGAAGGAGCCCGTGCCCCCCTGCTTGTTCACGTAGAACATGGCAACTTGATTGTCCGTCTGGACAAGGACGGACTGTTGGGAAGTCAGGTGGGAGAAAGCCTTGAGAGCTAGGCGGATCGCCCTGAGCTCCAGGAAGTTGATCTGCTGAGCAGACTCCCACGTGGTCCAGAGGCCCTGAGTACGTGCCTCTTGGCAATGTGCTCCCCAGCCCAGGAGGGATGCATCGGTGGTCAGCACCCGGGTCGGCTGAGGTGACTGGAAAGGCATTCCGAATATCAGGTTCGGCTGCCGGAGCCACCACCGGAGAGACGAGAGCAGCGGCTCGGAGACGCGCACTAGGTCTGCCAGGCCGCCTGTGGCTTGTCGCCACTGCTGGCGGAGACACCATTGAGCAGACCGCATGTTCAGGCGGGCATTGGGGGTCACATGGACGGTGGAAGCCATATGGCCGAGCAGTCTCAGGAAGCGCCTGGCGGAGACCAGGGGCTGGCTGCGAAAGCGGTCGGCTAGGTCCATGAGCCGTTGAGCCCTGTCGAGCGGTAGGTACGCTCGTGCCCGAGGAGTGTGCAGCCTTGCGCCGATGAACTCGAGATCCTGTGAGGGGAGCAAAGTGGACTTTGCGAAGTTTATGACAAAGCCCAAGTGCTGCAGCAGAGTCACCGTGCGGCACGTGGCGTTGGTGACCTCCTGAGCGGACGCTGCTCTGATGAGCCAGTCGTCGAGGTACGGAAAGACATAGAGGCCGTGAAGCCGGAGATGGGCCGCCACGACCGCGAGACATTTTGTGAAGACTCGCGGTGCGGAGGATAGGCCAAAGGGCAGTACTCTGTACTGGTAATGATTTCCTGCCACCACAAACCTTAGGTATTGGCGGTGGCTTGGGTGGATGAGGATGTGCGTGTAG
Source organism: Ichthyophis bannanicus (assembly GCA_033557465.1). NCBI lineage: Eukaryota > Metazoa > Chordata > Amphibia > Gymnophiona > Ichthyophiidae > Ichthyophis > Ichthyophis bannanicus. Next base: position 52,223,283 of record CM066035.1, read on the forward strand.
GCATCCTTTAGATTCAAGGAGCATAGCCAATCTCCCTGCTGGAGGTAGGGCAGAAGGATTCCAAGGGTAAGCATTTTGAACTTCTCCCGCACAAGGAACTTGTTGAGGTTGCGCAAGTCCAGGATGGGTCTGAGGCCCCCTGTTCTCTTTGGTATCAGAAAATACCTTGAATAAAAGCCTTGACCTCTCAGGTGGTGGGGCACCGGTTCCACCGCCTGTTCCTGCAGAAGACCTGCTAACTCCTGAAGGAGCAACTCCCTGTGCAGAGGGGGGCGCGAAGGTTCTCCCGGAAAATAGGAGGGAGGGACCTGATGGAAGTGGAGAAGGTAGCCTTCTCGCACGACCTGAAGTACCCAGGCATCTGCGGTGATGCTGGACCACCTGTGGCCGAAGTGAACCAGCCGGCCTCCGGTGCTGGGAGGAACCAGCGGGGGGGGAGAGGCTATGCTGAGCGAGTCAAAAACCCCCACCCTGCTGAGCAGGGGCTGGTGGTGCAGGCTTGGGGGCTTGCTGCCTACGGGACCCGTTACCCCGTCCCTTGGCCTGCTGGCCCTGTTGGGGAGCTGCAGGGGCCTGATAATGGGGGTACTGTTTGTAGGCAGCCGCCTTCCTCGGGTAAAAGGACTTTTTTCCCGAGCCCTTCTTTTTCTGGGAAGGGGCGGAGGTCTTCCTAGAAAGCCTGGTCCTGGTGAGAGTCTCAGTCTCAATTTGTGCAGCCTTTTCCGCCATGGGCTTGCCAAAGAGGTTTTCGCCTCGGCAGGGGACATCGACCAACTTGTCCTGTACCCAGGGCTCAAGATCCGACGACTGAAGCCAAGCCTGTCGGCGGGCACCGATGCCGGCTGCGGCCACTCTAGCCGAGGCCTCAAAGCCATCATAGGCTGCTCGGGACATGAACTTTGAGCATTCCCGAATGCCCGTGGACAAGGCTAGGAACCTCCGCAAGGGCTCCTCGGAGAGACCAGCGGAGAATCCGGCTAGCTCTTTAGCCAGATCCCGGAGATACATGCCCATGTAGAGCTGGTAAGTCTGGACACGACATGCGAGCATAGAGCCCTGGAAGCACTTCTTGCCAAGGCCATCCAGGTTACGGGCCTCCCTTCCAGGAGGCACCGAGGAGTGCATCTTCTGGCTCTTAAGACGATGCATGGCCGATTCCACTACCATGGAATGGTGTGGCAGCTGTGCCTTCTGAAAGCCAGGGCTCTTGCGGACCCGATAGATAGAATCGACCCGCTTGCTCAGGACCGGTGAGGAGGCCGGACTCTCCCACATGCGGAAGAGTAGTCGTTCCAGCATAGGAGGAACCGGCACAGTAAAGTGCTCCCTCGCGGGAGAGTCATACTGGAGGGCGTCGAGCTCTTCGGCTCGAGGCTCCTCCTCGGGATCCGCAGGGAAGGCCAAAGCCTTGGCCATATCCCTAACGAAGTCCGAGAACCGGGCATCCTCCGGGGGGGACTGCTTCCGAGGCTCGGACCCCGGTGAGTCCGATGGGACACACCGAGTCCGGAAAGAATCAGGTGACTCTTCCTCTTCAGACTCCCAGACCGACTCCGACGAGGACTCGGTGGGGTCGGCCCGGGCAGGGTGCGGCGCCAGCCGCCCCGACGTCGAGGGAGTCGGCGTCGGCGACCTCGGTCCCGAACGGGAGGCCGAGGGTGACCTCGACCGAGGATCGACTCGAGTTCTCATTGACTCGAGGATCGGCTCGGTCTCCGGGGTCGACTTGGACGTCGACGTCCCGGCGGTCGGGGCAGCGGCGCCAGCGAGGCCAGCGAGCAGTGCCCGCTGCTGGTCCATGAAGGCAGACAGTCTGCTCTCCAAGGCCGTCAACCTGAGTCCGAGCTCAGGTGACCCAGCAGCCCCCGACTCGGGCCCCGACGGCGTCGGGCCCGACGTCGGCTGTCGCGGAGGCGAGTCCAGAAGGACTACAGGACTTACCCGGGCAGGCATCTCCGACTCCAGGCGAGGTCGCTTCGGGAGATGTTCCTTCTCCAAGGACCCGGGGCGGCTGTCGGGGCTATGCGACCTGGCCCTCGCGGAGCCAGGAGCGTCCACCGACGCCGCCCTCGCGGGTTTTTCCTTCCGACGATGGTCCCCGGAGGGAGAACCCCGGTCGGAGGAGCTCCGGCGACGGTCCGAGCTGGAGCCCTTTGACACGGAGGCCTCCGACGAGGTCCGGGTACGGCTGGGGTCAGCGAAGATTCTCTCGCGCTGATGCCGCCGACTTCTCAACGCCTTCGAGGACAGTTTGCTGCAGGGCCCACAGATCAGTTCCTCATGATCCGGGCCCAAGCAGCGGAGGCAAAAGTCGTGTGTGTCGGTTAGTGACATATTTCGGTCACACCGACCACACCGCTTAAAGCCACTGGCAGCCATCGGGGGAAAAAGGGCCCCTGCGAGGTCAAAGGACCGGGCTGCCAGGGAAAACGAAAATGAAAGCTGACTAAGTCAGAAAAACCGAAAAAACGCTAGAGGACTCGAGACCGGCGTCGCGAGTCCGGGCGGGAAAACGATCGGCGTCGAACCGAAAGAAAAAAGTATAAAATAAAGAGGAAAATCAACTTTTTCGCGGGGACAAGACGGGGACGTCTGCAGGGCTCCGCGGAAAAAAGAAGACTGGCTAAGATGGCACCCTCGGGCGGGAAGACGACCGCGCATGCGCGCTGCAATTCCCAAAGGCTTTCTTTGAAAGCTGGGGAAAATTGCTCCGCGAGGGCTCCGTCGGCGCCGACGTCACCCATAAGTGAGGACTGACTTCCTGCTTGGTCCTGGAGAACATTCTGATCCTAAAGTAAAATTTAAAAAAAAAAAAGCTGTCTTCTCCCGCTGCCGGGGCCGCCGCGGCAGAATCGAGTGTGCCGCGGGCCCCCCCCCCCCCTGCCCAGCAGAGCCTGTCCTCCCCTGTATCCGCTCTCTCGTTGTAGCTGCAGTCACACGCGCCGGCTTTCAGAGTGTGAGGGGAGAGTTTCTGAATGCCGGCGCGTGAGACTGCAGCTGCGAAGAGAGAGCGGATATAGGGGAGGACAGGCTCTGCTGGGCAGGGGGAGAAGACAGCTTTTTAAAAAAAAAAATTCCCTAGGCTGGGCTGGTGGGGGGGGGGGGGGATTAGGAGTGGTGATGGGCGGGGGGGGATTAGGGGTGGGTGTGGGGTGGGGGGGGTAGGTGTGGGGATGGGCTATGGGGGGCTGGGGGGGTAGGAGTGGTGATGGGCTATGGGGGAGCTAAGTCTGTATATGGGCTGATGGGATTAGGACTGGAAGTGGGTTGATGGGGGATTAGGACTGGAAATGGGCTGGTGGGATTAGGACTGGGAGTGGGCTGATGGGGAGGTTAGGACTGGTAATGGGGTATGGGGGGGCTTAAACTGAAAATTGGGTGATAGGGATTAGGACTGGAAATGGGCTGATGGGGTTAGGACTGGTAATGTGCTGAGGGCTGATGGGGGGTTAGGACTGATGGGCTATGGGGGGGCTAGGACAGGAAATAGGCTGATGGGGAGGGGTTAGGGCTTGAGGTGGGCTGATGGGGTTAGGACTGGTAATGGGCTGTGGGCTGTTGGGGGGGTTAGAACTGGTAATGGGCTATGGGTGGGTTTTGACTGGTAATGGGCTGTTGGCTGATGGGGGCTGTCTGGTACTGGGCTATGGGGGGTTAGGACTGATAATGTGCTATGGGGGGGCTAGGACAGGAAATGGGCTGATGGGGAGGGGTTAGGACTTGAGGTGGGCTGATGGGGTTAGGACTGGTAATGGGCTGTGGGCTGATGGGGGGTTAGGACTGGCAATGGGCTATGGGGGGCTGACTGGAAATGGGTTGATGGGGTTAGGACTGGAAGTGGGCTGATGGGGGGTTAGGACTGGAAGTGGGTTGATGGGGGGGGGCTAGGACTGGTATTGGGTTGGGGGGTTGCTAGGACTGGAAATGGGCTGATGGGGGGCTAGGAATGGAAATGGGCTGATGCAGGGACTAGAAGGGAATGGATGCTGGGTGAGGCTGGAACTAGAAGGGAGCTGATGTTGGGGGAGGATTAGAATGGGATGTGGCTGGGAGAGTAAAATGGAGAGGGGAAAAATATTTTGTGTGGGAGGGATAAAAAATCTACAATTGGCCGGGTATTGGGAGAGTAAGTGGGGATTGAGGATGGAGGGGTAAAATTTGAGTGGATGAAATAGGAATGAGGAAAGAGCAAAAGGAGAAAGATTAGTATGTTAAAGCAGATGTAGAGAGAGAGAATGGAAAAAAAACTAGAAGAGAGAAGAAAGGACAAATGGACAGCAGATGATGGAGAGGTAGCAGAAAACATGAAGAAACCAGAAGAAAGTGGCTGGAGCAATTGCAACTGAAAAAAATGCACAAAAGGTAGAAAGATATCTCTTTATTTTGAATTTATTAACTGGAATATGAAAGCTCTGGGAAATGTGCATCATTAACGTCTGCGCTTTGTTTGGTACAAGAGGAAATTAATTTATAGTTTTATTTCTACAGTGTTGTTGTACATTCCAAGTTTGGCTTTTGGGGTTCCGAGTTTAATTATTGTCTTCCTGTTTCTAAATTGTGATTCCTTGTTTGGTGATGGTCTATGTTCTGCATGTGTAACTGAGCTGAGGTATTCTGTTTATGTAATTCCTATTTGACATTGCCACTTGTTCTCTTTCCCCAGTAGGTCATGTATTGTTGTTCTCTGAAATGTATTGGTTTAATATTTGCAGTGTTGCCTTTTGATAGGTAGGGTATGGTGCTTTGTGAGTCCTGGTAGTGCTGTTAGGATACGGCGGGTTTGCTATGGGTTCTAAATGGGCAGTGTTTGTAGTAGTTCCTAATGTGCCTGGCGGTTGGCACTGGATTATAGTAATGTAGAAATCTTTTAGTCTGTCTTTATCCATACACTCATTAAGAGACATGTTTACTAAAAGTTAGTGTATGTTAGCATTATGCAAATATTTATGCAAATAAGGCCACTTATGCAAATGAGGCCCCGCACCGAGTCTCTGCACATGGCCCCGCACCCCCCTTGGGCCGCCCCTGCGCTGCACTTTGTGCACTTTTTAAACCCGGAAGCGGGCTTCTCCATGAGGAGAATATTTCCTAGGCCTTAGGCCCAAAAGAAAATATGCACAGAGTGGAAAAACGGCAAAATTTTTTTTTTTTTTTTTAAAGAAGAAAGAAAGAAAAGACCAGCGGTACCGGTCCGACGTCGAGAAGGCAGACGCACGACCAAAGAAATAAAATTTTAAAAAAAGAACTTCTTCAGCGGTGACAGAAACACGACCTGCTGGCTCCGCGGAAAAGAAGAACTGGAGAGAGGCAGTTGGGAAAGGCGGGAAGGCAGCATGCAGGCGCTGTGGGATGCTCCCAAAAGCTTTCCTTTTGGACGCTGGGGAGCGTTCCCGCGCAGGCTCCGTCGGTACCGACGATACCCCATATGTGAAGACTCATTCCTGCTTGTTTCTGGAGATAAATACATATACAAGTTAAAAATGTGTATACAATTAAAGCAATCAATATATATAAATAATGATACATGATGTTTTATTTTATTATTTATCTATTATATATCCTAAAACAATAAAACACATGTATGTTATTAATATATAAATTTCACTACCCATAGAGTAACAAGAGGAAATAAAAAAGAGGCGGGGGGAGTTGTCTGAGATAATATTAATCCAGGGAGGCATAATTATATCAAGGTAAAACAGGAGGGTACTTTATTTGCATGAAGTGTATTGTTCTTGGCAGTGTGATATTGGTAAGTCAGTATTTTTGCAGACAACCTTCTTTTGCAATCTTAAGTCAACTAAGGGGGGGGGGAAGGGGGAAAGGAAAGGGAGAGGGAAGGAGTATGGTTAGAAAATGACTGTTGTAAATGGAGGTGCTTGTTGTGAAGGTTCCACTACCTTAGCAAGGCCATGAATCCACCTGGCTTGCAAAGGATTGTGGATCTTGTAGCTCATTCACTCAACACCAGCCATTCAACAATAATAAGAGATTGTAGTTGCTTGTAAAGCAAAAATCAAAGTTTATTTATGGGGGGTTATTCCCAACACAGGTATGCTTGGTAACATCAATAGGATAACTTTTTCCAGGGTGTCACTCAGGGACAAACAAAATAAGGTAATTGAAAATACTGAATCAGATTAGTAAAGTCTTTGATGAAACAGAAAAGGCTTTCTGGTAACAGCTGCTAATTAACTTTCTTAGCAGTGCCTCAGTGGAAAAACAAACCCAAAAAGGAATACTCTTTTCTAGCAAAAAAACACAGCTTTCTTCTTTCCACACAGAGAAAAAAACTTCTACTAAGCTCCACGTGTGCACCGGTGCCTTTCGTTAAACACAGGTGCCTTAACAAGCTCAAACACTGACTTGTTCACTCACTCCACGTGGCTTTTACTGGACCCAAAAGCTCTCTCCCTAAGAAACTTTCTGGGCTGCTAATAAAGAAACAAAGTCCTTTTGGTGTTTGAACTTTATCTGTGCATCAAACTAGAACATCAGCTTAGACAGAGAGCAATCCATACATGTATCATCTGCATCTGATATTTCCCCTTGCTCTTGAAATATCATTTGCTCGTTTTCATTTACTGGCACAGAGGACCTCCCCCACTGATCTTTTCCAAGATACAAATTGTCTCCCTGCTGTCTTCTCTGTATAAAACTAGGGAACAGATCAGAGTCCATACCTGAGATCACGTTGCCATTAGGTATCCTCTCTGGGTATTATGGCCAGTAGGAAATAAAGCTTTGGTGCCCAGTTCTCCAGTCAGAATCTCTGGACTTCAGGTCCCTTTTCCCATACCTCCTTGAATAGGTATTAGAGCTCTTCTAGATGCAGCCGTCTCCTTTAAAGGTGCCGTCTGGGGGTTCCTGGCTGTATATCTTCAAGCCTCTGGCTTCCTCCAGTACAATGAAGAAAATTGGCCACAGGAATTTCCCTCCACACACGTACTGCCTTGGGCTCCTCTCTTAGACCTACTGGACGTTCTGCTGTTCTTCCTTCTTCTCAGGATCAGTCTCTCCTTCTCCAGCTCTTGCTCTCCTTGCCGTCTGTTCTCTCCTTTCTTCCGTGACTGTGGCTGTCCTTGCTGCTTCCATCTGTGTGGTGAATTCTTTCTACCTTTAAAGTGCCCAGATGGCCACTCCACCCTTGCACAATCCAGGTGCTCTGCATTAGGCCCTGCCCTAGGAGATGGGTGATTAGGGATTACATCATTGCTGCTTTGATTAGGCACACGTTTCCCTACTTCAGCACTCCTAGAGGCCTTCTGTAAAGCAGTGCATTCTGGGTCTGGTAGTCTTTTAGGTAAAGAAGCTGTTTTAATGCTTTTACCAGCCAGCACAGGTTGCTTATTCAGAGCCACTTCACCTCTTGTATTCTTTCTCCCTGATCCATGATAAGCTTCTTTATCACACTGTGCATGTAATTTTTAAAAACAATCAGAGATAAAACTGGGTCTTAAAACAACATCGGCCAAACCAATCACAAGATGCTCGAAGACGTAAGGATGCTGAGGGAGGAGGGATCAATCATACAACCAATGTCTCTCAGCACGCGGTACAAAAATCATCTGAAGCAATCGCTGATTAGAATTCATAAAAAAACATTACTAAATATGGGCATCATAAGAAACAGAGTTAGTGCTTCCTAAATATCAAACAAACGTATGGCATCATAGACTATTATCTATATTAAAAATATGATAAAAATAATAATAAAAAATAAAAAATATTGAAGAATATTTGAAATATTTTATTTTATTATTTATCTGTCATTATTTATATATCTATTGCTTTATTTAATTGTATACGTATTTTTAACTTTCAATAACTCACAATTTATGTAGTAATTTGATTTTTTGATTGATCGCAATTTTGTGAGAGATTATGAATTGTTTTTAGATTATAGTCGTCATCTGTTTTTAGTTTTTATTCTTATTTTCTTATTCTCTTCATATGAACCACGTATGTTTTCCTTATAATTACCCCATAATTTTCTTCATTATCTTTACTGTATATGTTATCAGTTTTACATATATCTACCTTTTTTGTATCTTTTTTAGCTTTTCATAAGTCTTCTTTCCCTCCCTCATAGGTCTTCTTTCCCACCCCTGGGATAATCGTAGCTTTATAGGTGCTTAAACCTCTTAAAGGAAAGGAGGTGCCATATTCACTCTCAGGTGCAGCTGTTTATCCTCATTAGGCATACATTAAGGACCTGAGATTAATTAAACTACAGATGAACAAAGTACATTAAACGTATTAGGTATAGTTTTATTAATATAAGTATCCCCAGCAACCCTTAGAACTTAAATATCAGCGAGATGGGGGCTTTTCAGTCTTTTGCACTGAGTGTCACATGTATGATTTTCTCCCAGTTGGTGAGGGGTCTTACGTGTGCACTAGGTGCAAGGAGCTCTTTGCTCTCAGGGAACGAGTCCAATCTCTGGAAGCTAGAGTAGCAGACTTGGAGGACATACAGGGATATAGTCCTGAAGTCCCACCTCCAGTCTGGCAGCATCCCTGTTGCCATGGAGGAAGAGAGGTCACGTGACAGGAGAGCATCACACTTATGTGGCAGGAAGTGATCCTTTAACTAGGACCTGTCCTCCAGGTGATGTAAAACCCTCTCGCACTGAGTAAGTTTCTCCAGGGCCATGTGCCCAGGAAGGAAGGGTTAGGACAGCTGTTATAGTTGGTGATTCTATCATTAGGCAAGTAAGCAGCTGGGTGACTGGTGGATGTAAGGATCGCCTGGTAACATGCCTGCCTGGCGCGAAGGTAGCGGACCTCACACGCCACCTAGACAAGGTCTTAGATAGTGCTGGGGAGGAGTTTGCTGTCTTGGTGCATGTCGGTAACAATGACATAGGAAAATGTGGTAGGGAGGTTCTGGAGGCTAAATTTAGGCTTTTAGGTAGGAAGTTGAAATCCAGAACTTCCAGGGTAGCGTTCTCAGAAATGCTTCCTGTTCCACACGCAGGACCCAAAAGGCAGGCAGAGCTCTAGAGTCTCAATGCGTGGATGAGACGATGGTGAAATGATGAGGGGTTTGGATTTGTTAGGAACTGGGAAACATTCTGGGGAAAGGAGGGTCTCTTCCAAAGGGATGAGATGGAACCAGGCTGCTGGCATTAACCTTTAAAAAGGAGATAGAGCAGCTTTTAAACTAGATAATAGGGGAGAGCTGACAGTCGCCCAAGAGCGCATGGTTCAGAACAATGTATCCTTGAAGGATACTAGCAAAAGAATGAAGTTAGGGCATATCAGCAGAGAGGTTCCAATAACGACAAAAGTAGCCCAAATGCCCTTGAGTACGGAGCAGACAGAGCTTAAAGATTCCAAATTACCCCTGTCTACCGATAGCCAGATTAATATGAATCCCCTTCAACTTACTATGAACACTGCAGCGCGAGTACTCTTTGGCGCATCCAGGAGAGACCATGTGACACCACTCCTGAAGCAGTTACACTGGATCCCCATTCAAGCCAGGATTTGTTTTAAGACCTTGCTGATGACTTTCAAAGCTGGCAATGAGCTCTCCTCCTCCTCTCTATCTGACCTCATCCAACCACTTGCACCTAACCGACCAAGGAGATCTGCAGAGTCCAACATGCTAGTAATTCCAAAAGAAGCAACTAAATGCACCAAAACAACAGCTAACAGAGCCTTCCAACTCTGTGCCCCAAGTCTATGGAATACCTTACCAGCACATATCAGAGCAATCCCCAACTTGAGCCAATTTAGAAAGGCCCTTAAACATTTCCTCTTCACCAAATATCTCACTGACATCTCCGATCTTCAGTCCCACTCGAATAACGAGCACCTCAACAATAATAGTAGTCAACTAGGCAAGCCCTCACAACAGGCGTCCCCTACAATGTAAACACCAAACATTATCCTTTCTCAGTAGCCTAGTGGTTGGGGCAAGGCACTTCAGGCTGGAAGGTTGGGGGTTCAAATCCCACTAGAGGACAGCAACCTTGGGCTGGAAGGACTGGGGTTTCTAGTCCCACAGATGCTCCTTGTGGTCTTGGGCAAGCCACTTAACCCTCCATTGCCCATGTTCCCTGTAAGTATTAGTGTATGTGTCTCATATCCCTGCGTGTTAAATGTATCCCCCAATTGTGTTGTGACTGCTTTGATTGAAGGATAAGGCGGTATACAAAACTGTCTTTTTATTTATTTTTTTTTTTTATATGTATATAGTGTACCCTTTTTCCAAGTTGCATTTCCTGTTTAATGTAATGACCAGACATATTTAAGTTGTCGGATGTTTCTGTTCCATGTGAACCGCGCTGATTGCAAATAATGCAGTATATAAGAATTATAAATAAATAAAATAAAATACATTCTCTAAAATGCTTGTATGCAAATGCTAGAAGTCTAAAAAATAAGATGGGAGAGTTAGAATATATAGCATTAAATGAGAGGTTAGATATGATTGGTGTCTCAGAGAAATGGTGGAAGAAGGACAACCAGTGGGACACCTGGGTACAAACTATATTGTAATGATACAATGCAATGTGTGCCTTTGAGTTAATGCTGACTCCTGGTGACCCAGAAGCTCCTCTGTTTTCTTGATAGTGTGACAGGAAGTAGATTGCCAGGCCTTTCTTCAGAGGTAACAGAGAGTTAAGTGACTTGCCCAAGATCACAAGGAATGCTAGTGGGTCTCAAACTCTGGTTGCTTGGTTACCAAGCCAGTGTTTTAACCACTAGACTACTCCTCCACTCTAACTGATTAAATTGGTGGAGGGGTTGTGCTCTATGTTAGAGAGGGCATTAAGTCACAAAGGATTAAAGTTTTGCAGAAAAAAAATTTGCTGTAGAATCTCTATGGATTGAAATTTCATGTAAAATGGGGAAGGCGATGGCAGTGGGGGTATACTATCGACTGCCTGGCCAGAATGAACAAATGGATGATGAAATGCTTAAAGAAATCAGGGAAGTTAACAAAAGTTACAGCACAGTAATAATAATGGGTGATTACAATTACCCCAATATTGACTGGATCAGTGTCACAGCAGGACATGCTAGGGAGATAGATGAAATAAATGACTGCTTCTTGGAGCAGCTGGTTCATGAACTGACCAGTCCTTAGTAAAACACCAGATCTGATGCAAGAGATAAGGGTGTTGGGGCCACTTGGCAATAGTGATCATAGCATGATCACATTTATTTATTTATTTGGTTACATTTGTATACCGCTTCTTCCAGCGATCAGTAGCGGTTTTACATTAAACTTTTAACACAGCAATTCCTTTACATATAACAATACTCTTAAGTTATTTACATATGGATAACAAAAATTTGGATTTTACAGTATGATAATTGTCGGATTATATGCATATTTACATACATTTCATGGTTATTTACAAAACCTAGGTGTATGTTTACAAAACTGCGGTAATGTCATTCACGTTAGGTTCCGCGGTAAAAGTAGATGCCATATAAAGGCATGGGCGTGCATCGTTATGCAGCTAACGCGCATTACAAAGCACCGTAGACTAACGCGCATTCCAGGCGCCGTACAAGTTAGAAGGTGCCATGTAAGGTGCCTCAGAAGGCACCCTATAGGGCTGCCTAGGCTGTGCCATATTAGGCACCCTTGGACAAGGCACCGCAGAAGGCACCCTGGGCTATGGAACCATAGGTTAAAGTAGCCTAACAAGGTTATGGTGTCCTAGGTTAGTGTGCCCTAGGGACTGCAAGGTGCCTCAGGATGACATGCATGACCTGTGCGGAACAGAGACAGATGTAGCCCTAACACTAGGTAGAGCACTCAGGAAAGGCAATGAACAGGTGAGTGAAGGAGGGAGAGGTGGGAGCTGCTGGACCTGCCACATCTGCGGGCACCCCATGTGCCTGCCAGTACTGATGACAAACATGGTGGGGCAGCGGTACCACAGCACAGGATGTTGGCAATGTAAAGTACCGGAAAAACAGTTGGTGGCAGACAATGGGAATATGTGTCCCCAGTGGAGGTGGAGGTGGCAGGATAGTTACAATGATGGGTGGACAGAGGAGTAGTGGTGCCATGCAGATCAGGCACAGATGAGGCAAGCATGAAGAGGCGCAATGCAGGAAAGGGTAGCAGTGCATGACATGGGGTGGCAGCCAGCACTGGCAGACAGGACTCTACACAGCTGACAGACGCAGATAGACGAACCGAGGGGATGTTGGCAATGGTGGCGAGGGTATTAAGGGCTGGCAGCACAGATCTGCAAAAATATGACCTCTACAGGCATGCACACTATTTGAGTAGGACAGGCATGAGAGGAGGGAACAATGAGGAACTGAACCCATGAACACTGCCAAGAATGGCATTGTATTAACCAGTAGGCTATACCTCCATGGTGTATGTCACAGCAATGGCTGGGTACAGAAGGACTGCAGGTCACCGCACAAACTGTCTGCTCTGAGTGCCAGAATAGGGTAACCCCACCAGTACCCATGATGCAATGCACATGCTGAATAGTTGTCTATAGCTGATCACCAAATGGGGTCAGCACCTCTCCGGTACCTCAGCTTGGAAAGACAAACTGACAGTGCGTGATACTGGCACAGAGTAGCTACAGACCATGCCCATTGTGCAGGTTCTGTGTTCACCATGAGGGATAGGATGGGTGCCCAGCACTAGGTCTGCAGTACATGTGGTGCTAGAGATAGGTCCTGCTGTACATCACCATCACTACCAGTGTGTGACAGGAGTTCCTTGCAGTGCAGCCATAGGTAATTTGGTGTCCATCTGTATCCTGCAGTCACATGTGGCCCTGTGGGACCAAACACCAGCCAGATTAATGTGTACCCCATGTGAGGGTCTGGCTGACATGGGCAGCTGTTATCAGGGCAGAGGGGTTCCTAGAATTGTATGAGGTGTGTGTGTAGCAGTGCCTGTATAGGTCACAGTGGTATACACTACATACCCCAAAGGGCCCGTATCACCCTTTTGTAGGTAAAGAACAGTGCCCCCACCCCAGGGAAGCAACCCCCATCCTGTTTATATGAACAACCCTATGACTGGGGCAGTGGCAGACCAGCAGCAATGCTGGGGTTAGGTCTGGAAACCCCAACTGCCTCCCACCACTGTCTGCCAGTCACCAGCAGACAGCACAGTCAGACTGTACCTTATAGGTGTTCTGACCATGCACAGTCTAACTGCAGACAGTCCACCAGCCAGTCCATAGTGCATGCTCACAGAGGAACTATGTGCAGCAAGCAGGCATCTCAGTGATTGGGACCCCAGCACTGGGGAACACACATATATCACTGGACACAGATAGTGTGGAGCGCTATGTGGGAACCTAGACCTGCCATAGTCACTGCTCGGTCAGAGTGAGTGCCCTCCCAGCATGCCATGCTGTGGCCACCCTGTCCATGCAGGTGGTGGTCAGGCACTACAGTGTCCCAGCCATTGCCCCACACCCTGTGAAGATGCATCCTGGCCAATCTGCCCTGTCCGGGCCATACCCGAAATACCTTGCTCCTCATTATGCATCTAATCAGGCTAACGCTGGTAACAGTGGGACATTTTGGGCTCAGTGAAGGGTGGGCAGCCACAGAACAATGGATAGACATACAAACACGCTCACTCCTATTGCAGCATTGTACAAAGATAGGGGTGGTTGGCAGCCCTGCCCACCACATTGGTCCTGATCACAGTGCCGACATTGCTAAACTGTGTAGGGGATAGTAGTAGTGCTCTGGTGATAACATCATCCCAGTGCAGGGGCCGACATTGCTAAACTGTGTAGGGGGTAGTAGTAGTGCTCTGGTGATAACATCATCCCAGTGCAGGGGCATCTTTGGATTGTGGAGCCTGTGTGAGTGGGTGTTTGCACCTCTATTTGCTGCTGCTTTGGGCTTTGCACATGTTGCTGTTGTATCTGCATTGTAGGGTAAAATATAGGGACATGCTCTGCAGGAACCACAGCTGGGATTTGCACCTGTGACCCTCTGCTCCTGGACACACAAAGCCTGGTGCATTGTTACATTAGGACAAGTTAAATGCAAGGCACTGATAAGGCAGGCAAAGAGAGAATTTGATAAGAAGCTTGTTGTGGAAGCAAAAACATATAATAAAGACTTTTTCAAGTACATTCGTAGCAAAAAACCTGTGAGAGAGTCAGTTGGACCATTAGATGATAGAGGGGTAAAGGGGCCACTAAGTGGGGACAAGGCCATAGAGGAAAGACTGAATGAATTTTTTGCTTCGGTCTTTACTGAGGAAGATATAGGGATGTTACCCATGACTGAAATTTAAAGGTGATGCTGTGGAAGAATTAAAAGAAATATCGATATACCGGGAAGATGTATTACAATTATTTGATAAACTGATGAGTAACAAATCATCTGGACTGGATGGTATACATCCAAGGGTTTTGAAAGAACTGAAATATGAGATTGCAGACCTACTATTAGTAATCTGTGAACTATGATTAAAATCATGTGTAATACCTGAAAATTGGAGGATGGCCAATGTAATGCCAATTCTTAAAAAGGGTTCCAGGGGTGATCCGGGAAACTACAGCCTGATGTCAGTACTGGGAAAAATGGTAGAAACCATCATAAAGAACAAAATTACTGAACATGTAGATAGGCATGGCTTCATGGGAGACACCCAACATGGCTTTAGCCAAAGAAGGCCTTGTCTTACTAATCTGTTATGTTTTTTTGAAGGTGTGAGTAAACAGGTAGACAAAGGTGAGTCGGTTGATATAGTGTATCTGGACTTTCAGAAGGCCTTTGACAATGTCCTTTTGGATAGGAGGCAGGTTATAAGACAGAAAGCAGAGGTAGGGTTAAATGGTCAATTTTCCCAATGGAGAAAGGTGAATAGTGGAGAACCCCAGGGATCTGTGCTGGTTCCGCTGCTTTTTTTTTGTATTATTTGTTTATTAGGATTTTTCAAATTGTACAATGTCGATATAACAGTATATGGAAACACAATAAGTCATCCATAATACATGACAAAGTTGTTGTAAACCGCGCTGGTGTCTTTGGCGTGCGCGGTATATCAAGAAACAAATAAAGATAAAGATAAATAAGTAAAACAAAAGGTACATTAGCCCACATTTCGGGGAAAATTACAACCAATAATAAATTTAAAAAAAGAAAAACAAAACAAGAGACTACAGAACCCAAAAGAAAAGTGCCCCTTGCTAATAGAAAACAGCCTATCAATCAAACAACCCCCTCCACCTGACAACCATATCCAAGTAAATAAACTTAGGCAAGGAAAAATCACTGTGTCTTTTCCTTATCAAGAATCCATTTTTCCAATTCTGAAAGCGACAGAAACACAAACTTATCATATCCAAGAGATACAAAACATTTACAGGGATAACGCAAAAAGAATGTAGCACCCAGAGCAAGAGTTCTAATTTTGAGAGCGAGAAAAGACTTCCTACGTGTTTGTGTAGTACGGGATACATCAGGAAAATTAGACACTTTGTCCCCACAATACAAATTAGCTTTTTTCCTAAAATAGGCCTTGAGGATAGCAATTTTGTCATCTTCAGAAAGCAGAGTCACTAATAAAGTGGCTCGGGTGGAAATAATATCCTGAGTATCTTCCAAAAAAGCAGTCAAATCAAAATTATTTTTATCCTCAAGGACTGCCACTTCTCCCTCTGCTGCACGTGGAAAAGCAATTTTAGTAGAATATAATAGCATTTAGCAAGTACAAGAGAATCAGCATTCGGAAGGAGAAGAACATCCTTCAAATATTTCCTAAACAGAATTAATGGGGACAGTAAGCTACTACAAGGAAAATTAAGCACTCTCAAATTCTTGCTCCGAGCCAAATTCTCTAAGTTTCTCAAGCTTTTGATGCATAATAAGACTATCCTTCATGTTAGTAGACTGGAACGAAACAAAGTTCTTAACATGAGTATCCATATTCAAAATACAAGAATTCAAAGCCCTAACTTGATTATCCAAATTATGAAACTTAAGAACCGCATCCCTAGTAAACTGACATAAAGAGGGAACAGTCTCAGCAAGAATCCGCTCATTTCGATTGACCACCTGCCAAATATCCAAAAGTGAGACTGAGGAGACTTGTGAACCCTCAGAAGGAATAGAAGGATCCTTCCAAACTACTACATTGGGAGCACACCGTCCCTCGGAAGACTCAAACAGGACTGAGGCAATCAGAAAATTTCAAATAAATCAGGCGGAAGTGGAGGAGTACGCTCCAGGGAGCTAGGACTTGCTCCCTCAATGGCCGAGTCAAAAGAGACAGTACCTGGAGTTGTTGTAACCAGTGTAGATATCACATGCTTATCCACTGGACCACCCACAGGCACCGCTGCAAGGGGTTTCTTCTTCCTCTTACCACCGGGCATTGCAGCTCACCAGACTACTCTTGCTCCCAATGTGCTCCTAAGGGGCATACAAACCCCTTTGGATACGCCCCTTAGGAGAGGCCCACACAAGGCGCCGACGGCTAAGTGCCATAGTATGCACAGATCTTTTATTGGGGCCTTGAAATGACATAGGAGTAGCTGCTCCGCACGGGCCGGGAGGTCTCAACACCAGCTGCTCTTTCCCCTCCGCGGCAAATTCAGGCTGCAGGAAATGCTCCCTGTTCCGCTGCTTTTTAACATATTCCTAAATGACCTAGAAAAGGGAATAACGAGTGAGGTTATCAAATTTGCAGATGACACAAAACTATTCAAAGTTGTTAAAACCCATGAGGATTGTGGAAAATTGCAAGAGGATCTTGATAAATTGGAAGACTGGGCATCCAACTGGCAGATGAAATTTAATGTGGACAAGTGCAAAGTTATGCACCTAGGAAAGAACAACCCAAACAATGGTTACATGATACAAGGTTCCAGATTAGGAACCAACACCAAGGAAACAGATTTAGGCATCATCGTGATAACATGTTAAAACCCTCCGCCCAGTGTGCAGCTGCGGCCAAGAGAGCAAATAGAATGCTAGGTATCAAAAGTAAAGAGATGGAAAAAAAAACAAAGGATATTATAATGCCTTTGTATCGTTCCAAGGTACGACTGCACCTTGAATATTGTGTGCAATTCTGGTCACCGTATCTTAAAAAGGATATAGTGTTATTAGAAAAGGTAAAGAGAAGAGCCACTAAAATGGTAAAGGGGATGAAAGGATACCCCTATGAAGAGATTAATAAGGTTAGGGCTCTTCAATCTGGAAAAGAGACTGCAGAAGGGAGATATGATAGAGATCTATAAATTAATGAATGGAGTGTAACGGGTAAACGTAGATGGTTTATGCCATCAAAATATAGAAAGACTAGGGGGCATGCAATGAAGTTACAGGGTAACCTATTTAAGATTAATAAGAGAAAATATTTTTTCACTCATTGAGTTATCAAACGCTGGAATTTGCTACTGTTCTGCTCCTTACGAATGTGCAGGGTGCCTTGCGCATGCTTTCTGTGCCTTTCGCATGCACAGGGTGCAGGTGGTGCCGTCACAGCATCCAATTAGTGCCGCTGCTCCTGTGCAGTGCCTAATGCACAGGTGTGTAGTGTTTGTTCTCATCATTTGCCCATCCTCTCCCTATTTGAGGCAGTGTGCATTTGCTGAAGCTGTCATCCATGATGGCTCACTTTGTCTTTGCTCTGAGTGCTGTCCAGTGGTTGCATGGTGAGGGAGAACTGTGGTTGCCTAAGGAGGGAGATGGAGTCCAAGGGAGAATGGCAATGGGCAGGGGTCCAGACCTGCAGCTGTGGAGGACCCACAGGCCAGGGATGGGGCACCACAGCGTCATAGGTGTGCAGAGGTTCGCCCCAGACAGCCTTGCCTCTGCAGGCCCAGGGCCATGCTCCAGGGCATGCATGAAGATCAGGTCATCTCCCTCTATCGTTTGAGCACAGGAGCTATTAGAAAGTTCAATGAGGATCTAAGATCTGACCTCGAGCCTCAGACTGGCCAGTCTCATGCCATACCAGTGTTGGTAAAGCTCCTGAGTGTCCTACATTTCTTTGCCTCTGGCTGCTTCCAAACATTAGTGGCTGCTTTAGGTGGAATGAGCTGGCCCACCTTCTCACGCTGTCTCCACCAGGTACTGCAAGCCATGATCATCCAGGTAAGGAATTACATTGTATTTCCTAACAGAAGACAACAGTGGGAGGCCCTGAACCAGGCATTTGAGCAGATTGAAAGGATATCACACGTGATGGGAGCTATTGATTGCACACATATTGCCCTGGTCCCACCCAGAGACAGGGAGGCAGTGTTCCGCAACCGCAAACACTACCATTCCCTGAATGTGCAGGTTGTATGTGATGCAAATATGCATATTCTGAATGTGGTTCCTAGGTTTCCAGGGTCCACCCATGACTCCTATATCCTGCATCACTCAGCACTAGTCCAACAGTTTGAGAGTGGCCAGTATGAGGACTGTGTCCTGATGGGTGGGTATTTTTCATGTCTACAATGCACATGCTTTTATGGTGAACTGGGGTGCTCAACCACTATCACAGATGGGCCAAGGTCACAGGTGGTTTTGGGTGGCACCTTTATGTCTGGATATCACATGCAGCAAACAACACATGGGTTACTACAGGAGCACTGTTTTTTTCTATGACATTCTACACACTGGTGTTTCTGCTATGGCCTATCACAGCACAGCTATAGCATTCAAGCCTTTCTGTGGCTGCGCAGCAGCTGCACATGGTACCCCCTTGTTTCCTTTTTTAATTTTGGGTGGTGGGAATCTGCAACATCTGGTACCTGTGGCTGCAATCTCAGCATGCCACTGTCTCCAGACTGATGTTCATGTCCCTGTTTGTGTTCTCACATTGACACATGTCTGCCATTTGTTTTGACTATGTTATTTGTGGGACCATGCAGCCATGAGGTTTAGATCAGAATTCCAGACTCATGCTCTATTTGAAAGTTATTTGAGCCTCTGCAGGTATCTGCACATGTGATGTGGTCATCATGTGCTATTCTGCAGCATGTTCTGGGCAACACATCTGCTGGTTACACGTCTCATGACCTGGATACCCACATTTCCATCTGCCAGTCTTGGTAGTGTATCCCTATTTCTGTCTCTTGGCAATCAAAGCTTGTAGAGTGACTTGCTGAGCTTGTACTCTAGTTAATAGGTGTTTGTTGCCTGGTTCGGTATATGTGTGCCATTCACCTCTTGGCATTTTGCCTACTGGCAGGGTCACTTACATAACATTGTTCTCACTCCTGTGTTGTACATTTCAGATTTTATTTTTGGGTAACAACTTTCATTGTTGTCATTCAGTTTGCACATTCAGATCCTTACTTATTGGTTTGCTGATGGATTATGATTAGCATGTTTAACAGATTAGAGGTGGGATCATCATGTTAATGCGACAGTGGCATTTGTTCTATTTCATGAGTAGGTTTTTCCTTTTGAATGTTTTCAGAGATATCTAGCTTTAAGACTGTCAGAGATATGTTGTGCTAGGTATGGTTCCGTCCTTCATAACTGGTGTTACTGCATTTTGTGTATGGAGGGTTATTAATGTGTTGGAGATGGGCATGAATATTTGTGGTAGCATCATTACTTATTATCACTGGTATGTCTCACATTAGTCTGAGAGCCGGAGGCTAAGGGACACATGCCCTCAAAAGCTGCTGTGTGTTTATATCATTATTGTATATGCTTGATGTTACAGCAACATAATTTTGTGTGTGTGTGTGTGTGTGTGTGTGTGTGTGAGATGGGGAAGGGCAAGCTGCAATGGAAAGGTACCGGCATGTACATCCAGACACTGTGTGTAAACATATGTTACTTTGTCTCATTTTCTTTCTACAGGTGATGCTGGATATGGGTGTCGGGTTTGGTTGCTGACCCCTGTGCATTTTCCACGGTCACCTGCAGAGATGAGGTACAATTAGGCCCATGCCTCCACCCACTCTGTCATAGATCGCGCCTTTGGCATGTTAAAGAATTACTTCAGGTGTCTGGATAAGACCGGCGGGGCCTTACAATACCGACCAATGACTGTGGCACAGAAAATTCTGGCCTGTTGCATCCTGCACAACATTGCTTTCAGGCACAATATCCCAGTCAACATTAATCCGGATCTGGAAGATGATCTTGTGTGCCTTCCTGTACGTGGCTGTGGAAACACACATGTGGGCACAGCAATCCGGCAACATCTGATTGAGCAGCTCTTCTCATGTATGTGAGGCAAATACAGTGACAGAATTCAAAATGGCATGTGACAGACACAGTGGATCCCTTTACAGCAACAGGATAAAATCAAAATAAATGTACAGATGTGCATGCTATCCTGTGTGCTTCAGGTCTACATCCTAACATACATGTGTCTGCTGTGTTTGTGACTATACAGAATCCATTGGCAGGCTGTCACTCCTGCTGGTGTGGTAAGGTAACTGCTTTGGGCAAGTAGATCTACATGTAGCCGACTGTGATCCAGCTCCATGCAGATGACAACATGGCAGTGATTTGTGACTGGTGCATCATAAACGATGGCATTAGAGGCATGCATTTTACATCACATACCTGCATATGTTACACAAACATAACTGTCTTCTGTGCTGATGCTGTTGTGTCACTTGCCCTGCATACATTGAGGGTACAGGACAACCTTTGACATGTGTGATGTTCCCTTGTATTCCTAACTATATTGCTCTAAACCTATCTTGCATGCATACATACCCTCGTATACCCCATGTCTATGATTTAACATCTGTATGGCCATCGTGATTTCAGTAGTTGGTAATTGGACACCATAGTTTTGCTGACATTACCAACTAAAATGTTGGTGTACACAGACGATAAGAGCTGGAGTGTTGAGCATTGCATTTATTTTTTTCTTAACTTTGCTGAAGCAGCCAATATAAATGTAGTCTTGGATAAGCTCATGACATTGCTCCTACTGACCTCATATTTGTACCAGACAGGGGAAATGCTACCCTGTGCACATGTGTTTTACATTGCAGTGTGTGTGGATTGTTAGTCACATTGTACTGATACACTGTGCAGGCATATGTTCAGTATTAGTTCCTGGGGTGAGGTCAGATCAGCTCTTTACAGATCACTGCAGTAATGATGCTACATTTCAGATGCTGCCCTGTGACTGAGGTGATCATAGTAACATAGTAAATGGCGGCAGATAAAGACCAATCTCCAGGAACAAGCAGGAATGAGTCTTCACATATGGGTACGTTGGTACCGACAGAGTCTGCACGGGAACGCTGCCCAGCTTCCAATCAGAAAGCTTTTGGCAGCATCCCTCGCGCCTGCGCGCTGACTTCCCACCTTCTCCAGAGCCTCTCTTCAGTTTTCATTTTTCCGCGGAGCTGGCAGGACGTCCTCCTGTCACCGCAGAAACTTTTTTCTTAAATACTTACTTTTTTGTTTTCTTGTGGTCGCGGTTGTATTTCCCGCCGCCACCGGTACCGCCGGTGGATTTTTGACTAAATTCTGAGAAACTTTTTCTTCAGTTTTTTGCCTTAATATGTTGGGCCTACCAGGCCTCTTCCTCATGGAGCCTTCTTTTCCTAAGAAGTGCATTCGATGTGGAAACACTTGTTTCCTTTTAGACTCCAATAGTTGGTGTCTCAGTTGTGTGGGTCCTGACCCTTTTTCCCCTGACTTGTCAGGAGATAATTCTGTGAGGCAACCTTCAGTTTTTAGGGTTTCCCTCGATACCGTTTTTTCCTCGGCAGTGAGGGTACCTGGTTTCTCCACTTCACAGGATCAGGTAACCCACAAACAGTCTGTTAAGACTAGTCAATGCTTGGGTGGTATGTCCCATGCCCAGCATGGTGACGACTCCGGTCTTACCCTCAAGAATCCATTGGCACTACCCCTGCGGGAGTCGGCGGGCTCCAAAGCGTTAAAGGGGTTTCAGGTTGTTCCTGGGGCTCACCCCTCACAGAACATACCTGAGCCATGCTCGGGGGTGGTATCCGCTTCGGGCGGTACCGAGCCTCTGGCATCGGCACTGGTGTCGAGTGCTCCACTCTTCACCAGGGATCGTCATCGGGCGTCCTCAGTACCTTCGGGACCGATCGATACGCACCGACTTGACTCCCCTCGATCCCAGCCGTGTTCGGTGCGGGTATCCGCTTCGAGCGGTACCGATACCCTGGCATCGGCTTCGGTATCCAGTGTTCAACTCTTCACCAGGAATCGTCCTCTAGCATCCTCGGCGCCTTTCGGGCCGGTCGATACGATACGAATGGACGTTTCCATATCTCAACCATGCTCCGAGCCGGTACCGACATCGATCGGTTCCGATACCCCGGCATCGGCATCGACGTGGATCGCCTTACCCTTTGCAAGGGATGGTCATCGGTTATCCTCGGTACCTTCGGGACCGATCGATGTAACCCAGACTGCTTTATCGGTATCGGTATCGCCGATACTACCACCAACGTCGGTGCCTTCGAGACCTGCATCGATAGACTCGCTTCCTTCGATCGATTTCTAGTCTCGAGGACTGGGTACCGACACGTCCCGGAACCGACTCCTGTCGTTTCCAGATAAGCAGTTCCGAAGATCCTAGCCGTAACTCTCTCATGATCTCGGTACCACTGCAGCAGTCCCCGAGGGCAACTTCAACTGCTACTCCTGTATCAGTATCGATGTCGATGCCTGTTCTTGCACCGATTCCACCGATGCCTAGTTTGGAACCAATACTGGGCCTTAATGATGCAGTACCCACTGCCTCTAACTTAACATGCCAGTATCCCCGTCCATCTACTAGGTTTCTCTCTTCACACCACAGTACGTCCTCTGGTGCTCAGCCTCTTCCTTTAGCCTTACCAGGGATGGTTCCCATAGGAGATCAGTCTTTTCAGACTTTTGTCCTAGATATGGCAGCCTTTCTTAATATCTCTATCCCTGGTTATGATGCTACTCATGGCTCACCGGCACAAATGGAAAATATGATGCTTCCTTTACATCCTGCTCTGCAGGATCTCCTTCTGAGGGTCTGGAAATCACCCTTACGACTTCCTCTAGTTTCTCCAGTCACTGAGGTTCGTTACTGGGTGCCACCCTCTCCAGGGTTTCAGAAGCCTCAACTTCCTCATCGTTCCCTTGTAGTAGAATCAGCACTGAGGAAGGTTAAGAGCAAGAAGAAGCATTCTTCTTATCCGCCAGGTCGTTCTTCAAGAACACTTGATGCTTTTGGTCGTCAAGCCTTCCAAACATCTATGCTGGCCTCCAGAATTCTTTCATATATTTTCCACATGAGTCTAACACTCCAGGAGGTCACAGAGAAATTGTCTCTCTTGACCCCTTTTTTGCCAGAGCCCAAGGCTACTGACTATTCCTTGCTCATCAATCATAGCCGGAATATTTCCTGGTTCCTGTCTCGTGCTTCTATAGACTCTTTTGAGTCTGTTAGCAGATCCTCTGCTATTGCCATTGCAGCACGTCGCAGAGCCTGGCTCGAAGCTTCAGACCTAAACAGATGGGCACAAACTATACTGGCTCATTTTCCTTGTACAGGAGAAGGTCTCTTCAATAAAGAGGTTTTACGTCAGGTTGCTCAATGCTCCACTGACTCTCCTTCCATTACAGACTATTCTAAGCCACCTCATTCTTCAATGGGTAGGAAATGTCCTACCAAACCTTCTTTCCCTAAGAAAAGAAAGTTTCATTCATCTCCTGCCCATCATTCGGCTGTTCCTAAACAAGGGACACCTCAGCCTAGTCTGACGTCCTCCAGTTCTGGCCAGTCTCAGCATTCCAAGCAACCATAGGAGCTGGGAATTATAATCTACAGTTCACTTCTACCCATTAGAGGTTTATTCACTGTGCTTTTCTTTTTCAGTGTACTAAGCTGTCGGAAAATGTTGTTCAGGGACTACAGACTTCTCCTCTTCTTACTCTCTAGAAGAGCAGTTGCAACTATCCCTTGCTAGTTCTGTCCCAATTTGAACATTTTTTCCTTCAGTTGGCTTACCCTAAGGGGCATGTTTACTAAACATTCCTAACGTGCGGGGCCGCGGTAGTGTGCCTGTGCCATATAAGGAGTGGGCGGTTCAGGCCGAAAAAGGAAAAAAAAAGACCGTATGTGTGCGCGTCGCGTTAATGTGTGGGGCCCACATTAGCGCGTGGGAAGGCTAAGTGGGGCGCAGCTGTGCACATATAGGAATAGAGCTGTAGCACAACGGTGAAGACAATAACCAATGATGCAGGGGCCATGGGTTCAATCCCCCAGTGTGTGCAGCCCAAAAAGGCTGGCTGAGGCACCACCTTGAATGTGGAAATGTGTGTCAGGAGGCAAAATAATTTTAAGGCGGCACACTGTTCATTGTGGGGTGGCATAAGGCGGCGCACTGTTCATATTGGGGCGGCATAAGGCGGCGCACTGTTCATTGTGGGCAGCAGGATGCGGCGCGCTGATGGCCACAAGGCGGCGCGCTGATGCTAAAGCAAAGGAACACAGCCACAGCACAATGGTTAAGACACTGACCAATGGTGCAGGGACCAGCGGTTCAATCCCTCACAATGCCCATTGAAAAAGGCTAGCTGAGGCAGTATATTTTATGTTGTGGAGTGCTTTAGGAGGCTTTTTAATTCTATTTTGTGATAACTACTAGCAAACGCACTCTCACAGCATGTTAACATAAGGCGGACCATAAGGCACATGTTACAGTGCACCGTCCGCCAAGGCACCCTAGAATGTCCCCTATAGGGCAGCATGTATGTTGCGACACAGGATAATGTATAGTGCACCCTATATGGATGGCACCCATAAGGTGGCCTATAGGGCGCCCTAAAGAGCACCCTCAGAGGCACCTTATGGGTACAGTATGCCAAGGGTGTGTTTGCTGTCATAAAAATATGTACAGTAAACAAAGATAATGCTCTGGACAACCCTATCACAGAACCCCACAGTGGGCTTGAACCCATGACCTCTGGCTGCAAAGGTAGTGATATAACCATTGGGCTACAGTCCTATAGCTGTCAGCAAACCCCTGGCTGGCTGCAGAGAGCCTGCACGTCACCTCACAGACAGTCTGCTGTTGTAAACAAGATAGGGTTAGGCCACCTGTACCCATGATGCACTGCACATGCAAATCAGCTGTCCACAGATGCACACAAGATGGGGAATGCACCCCAACAGCTACCCGGCCTGGTAGGGGGAATTGTCCGTGTGCACCCACACAGCACCTCGGCCTGGTAGGGGGTCCTGAGCGGGTGGACTACCAACAAAGAGTAGCTACACACCGTCACATTGTGCGGGTACTGTGCTCACCCTGAGGGTGTGATGTGGCGCCCAGGACCAGGTCCACAACACCAGCCATGGCTGAATGAGGCCATGACAGAGCTCCAAAACAGTACTAACCTGTGAGATAGGAAGGTGCTACAGAAACATCTTGGATGTCTCAGTTAGTGGAAACACCCCCCCCCCCCCCCCCCATGGATCCCTAGGTGGCCAAGGTACACCCCCCCCCAGGGTGGCAAACAAGGCCTCCCACCAACAGATCCCCATCCTACCCCCCCCCCCCCCTGCACCTGCACCAATGGCAGTAGAGTGGACCATCAAACCCCAGTCCTGCTGGGGAACAGACACCCTACAGGGCAGTCCAAGCAGCTCCACACACATCCATAAACACAATATCAGACAGACTTTAAGCCTGGATATCCAAAGATGCACCCCAGCACTATCTGATATTCTCCTGCAGCAAGCCATCAGCCACTGCACCCTTAAAGGCACTCCATCAAGACACATACCAGCTGTGAACAGTCTTGCTGGTTAGCCCTGATGGAAATGCATGCACCCAAAACTGGGGTGGCAGCACACACAAGCAAAGAGTTCTGTGAGGAGGCCCCAACAGGAAACCCATATATATCACAAGAGAGAAACACAATACAGCACTATGGGGATACCTAGCCATGCTGTCATCACTGCACACTCAGGGTGAGAGTGCTCCCCCAGCAGCACATACGGAGGTCACCCTGTCTGTGTAGGTGGTGGCCAGGCACTACAATGTCACAGCCAGTGCCCTATGCCCTGTGCAGATGCATCCTGGCCAGCCCACCATGTCTGGCCTATACCCATGGTACCTTACTGCTCATTATGCACATTGGCAGGCCAATACTGGCAGTAGTGTTGGCAGTGTGGGTTGGGGAAGGTGTTTGCAGCCAACACACACTGTATAGACAGACACACACTCCCACACCTATGCCAGCATTGTGCTACTATTGAGGGGGTGATTAGCCTTGCCCACCACACCGGTCCTGGGCACGGCACAGGCATGGATATGGTACGCAGTACTGCTGGGGGTCACTCCCCAGGGTGGTGAACACCGTCAGAGGCCAGGCCTGGAGCACGCAACGCAGACACCAAACAGATTGTTCGGATGGGGTCAACTAGCAGTATGTGCGTAACGTAGGGATATCTATCAGCCTGTACTCTTAGCAAACGTTTCAGAGCTGTGAACCTCAGGTGTAGGGTGACATTGCTAAGGTATGCAGGTGCTAGTATTGGGTGATGCACGCAGGGTCCAATGTTCTGCCTCTACAGGAGACATTGGCCAATGGGGCCTGTGGGTGTGGGTGTGGGTGTGTCTGCCCCTGTTGGCTGCTGCTTTACGGCAGCGCTTCCCAAATCCGGTCCAGTTTTGCATCACACTGTTCGGGTCTTCCTGCTGTCCCTCATGAATATGCATGAGCTACATCTACATGCCGTGGGGGTGGTGCATAGATATACAGCACAGGCATTTGTATGAGTGGCAGCATGGAACCTGACTGGTGTGTGGCCCACCAGGACTGCATTTGGGGGATTCTGCTGTAGGTTCTGCCCCTGTTCATGGTGGGGTAAAAGATAGACGTATTAACATTGCATATGTCCTCGTCACGAAGGGTGTGTCCTTACTGTCACTGTTTATTTGTGGGGAAAATATGTGGGCAGGATTGGCGGTAGCCCCAGCTGGTCTTTGAACCTGTGACCTTCTGTTCTTACATGCATTGTCTGTGTGCACTGCACCACCGTGTAGCCACAGATTGGCTGAATTCCCTGGATAGTCCATGACTGTGGATCCGGCAGGGCCTGTCTGTTGCTGTGGACTGTGCCAGCCTGCACATGGCTAGGCCTCTGTCTTCCGTGGCTAGCGGCCACTGCCCCCTGCACCACATGTACTCGTCCGCCAACATGCTGGCATGAGCTTCTCTCAGAGAAAGCAGATGACCTGATTGCAATGTGTCAGTACGGGACTGCATTTGGGCGACTTGGCTGTAGGTATTGCCCATTGTTGTGGTGTGTGTGTGGTGTTGGGTAAAATATGGGTGATCTCCCCATGCCTATGTTCCCTGCAAGACAGGGGTGTGTGTGCTATCGTTGTTCAGTGGTGGGTAAAATATATGGCCAGGGCTGGAAGGTGCCCCAGCTGGGATTTGAACCTCTGACCCTAGAGGTACTGGCTTTGTCTGCTGCACCACACTGTGGCCACAGGGACAGTGCAGTCCCTGGAGATAGTAACATGGCAGGATGGAGTCGCAAAGCCTGCTGTGTGCATTTCTACTGTGGGCTCCTTCACCCTGTCTGGTGACAAACGTGCAAGTAAAGCCCACAGATGACCACGGGAAAAGGGGGATAAAATATAACCAAGCTGGGCTACAGTGATATTAATGGGCAAACATGGAAAACACTCCCAGGACAGCTCCAGAAAAAGGGAAATGATTTTTGGACGAGTCTCCACTCCGTACACTTTTCCATAAATCATTTTGTTTTGGAGCTTTCCTGGGTGTGTTTTCTAGTTTTGCCCATCACTATAACTGTTCCCCAACTGAATTACTATTTTTAATATTTTTGTGGTGGTCATTTTCTATTTTTAATTGCACTTTTGTGCTGTGCACATGTATCACACTGCTCACGTTTTTCAGGTTTCCCCGGTTGTGCTGTACATTGCTGACGTAAATGGTTTCTCTTCCCTTTAAATCCCCTCTACCGCGTGTGGTTCACTCGCGCTATTTTTGCAATGGAAATTCGGCCCCGCAACTGTGCGAGGGGCCTCTCCCCTCCCCTTACCCGCCCATTAACCCCGTCTCTCCGCCCCTCCGGGGCCTTCCTTCGCCCTCAGTAGGCCTTTCCACGCCTCTATCGGACATTTACGGGCCCGTACTTGTGCGGGGCTCGTTAGTGTGACGCGCACGTGTGCGGGGGTTCGACGCACGTTTGCGGGGCGCTTAAGAGCACTTAAGTGCTGCTTTTAGTGCGCTATTTTGCGCCGTGCAAAATAGCGGTTTTTAGTAAACATGCCCCTAAAGGTACGTCACTCTCCATTTACTTGCTCTACCCTCTCTACAGGACTTTCTTCCTGGTTGAGAGGTACCATACTGAGAAGCTTCTCTAGCACACTTATTCCTTAGAAAGAGAGAAGGAATGCCTCCTCTCCTTTCCTGTCTCTTATTCTTAATAGGCATAGAACACTCTCTGCTGGTTTCCGTCAGCAGCTGTGCCTGCAGGAGTTACAGTGATTATGTTACTGGTACTTTTCTAGTTCCAGTTCCTTATTCCAAATTTTATCTAGCCTCAATAGTGATTCCAAGCTACTCCTTAGCTATCTTGGATCCTCCTACTTTTTTGGGCTTTTTACATTGTTCTCCCCATCTCCTCTCTTGGGATATGGCAATACACCTGACTTCAGTCAGTTTATCTCATCTTTCTCCTGCACAATGCTCTCTGCACTCTCAGAGAAGCTTTCTACTATGAGGGCCTTGCTTTAGAGCATTGACCTGATCTCTGAAGCGTCTCTATTAGTAGGGAAAACCTTCTAATCCCTTCCCATGCCTGTGAGGGTTCTCCACACCCTCTAACCTGGGCTATTAGCATGACATATAAGTTCTTCTGCTTGAAAATCCAAGGCTGATGTTTACGCATGCTACCTCTGGGTCCCTCCAGTAGGTCCCTCTGGTATCTTCTTTTGCGTTCTGAACATCTGCCCTGTCAGTGTTCTCTAAAACTCCCGTCTTGTTTCTTTACAGACTGATATCATCATCTGTTCTCACGCAAACATCACGGTTATCTTGTTGGATTGCCTTCCTGCATTCCTCAATCCACAGAAATAGATTCTCTCTACATATCCCAAGTGGGTTCACCCTCTTGTAGAGCGAAGAATCTTTTTCTTTTATATTCCCCAGGTACAATCATGGAACTGGGTGGTAGACATGTCTCTTCAACCTGTTGTCTTGTATGTAGCATCTCCATATCTGTCTACATACATATATCATTACTCTGGTGGTGCACAACCATGCCCCACAAATATATATATTTTGGTATATCATATCTATATCTATATATATATATTTTAATACATTTCTCCACCCATATCCTAATATACACATATCGACATGTGTATCTATCTATCTATATATCTATCTATATATCTATCTATATATATTCCATCCACATATATATATATATCCGTATATGTGTCTGTTGGGGGGCTTCTTAAGGGTTGATATGTCTTACACACTATCTCCCTTACTGTCTATACTAAATGTTTTACCTTCTAGAGGTTTTAGACAGTCTATCGCCCGACTTGCATACCATATTACGATGCAGAAACTGTTATCTACCAATAGCCATTATGGTGCTAACATCTCCATTTTTTCTTTACGTCCTTGAAGCATCAAGCTTCAATATTTTTCCTATCTCTCGCCAGCTAGGAAAAATAGTGTACATCTTTATCTTTGAGCACACAGCTGTTCTCCTTGGCAATAGGGTTTTTTTTCCAGTCCCCCTCTTCTCGCCAGGATTGGGCTAGTTCTCAAACTCCATCAGTCTTCTTCCTTTAGTCCTCAATGTTAATGCCTTCATGCCTAAAGGCGTTTCAGCTTTTTCCCATAAAGCTTTCCATTGAAGACCTGACGTCTAATCCTACCCAGTTGACACCTGGATCCTCTGCTACCTCCAGGTCTGCACCTTCATCCTCACTGCTGTGAGATCACCTTGAAGATTCCACCACTGCTTATCCAGTAGACTCCATCATGCTCTCTACTTCCTACCATACAGTAGGTAAGCTGCATATTTTAAGTGTACATTAAATGTGTTTTAATGCTACTTATCATATATACTAAGGACTACTGTAGTCTGTAAGACCCTGTAGTCCTTGGCTATGCTGTTTCTTTCCTCACAGCTCCTTTATTGTCAACTCCTACCCTCCATCCCACTTGGATGCCGGGGATTCTTGGAGACAAAATGCACCCCTGATCCAGGCTCCTGCATTTTTATAGGATCTCTCCCTGGCATCTCCAGCTAGGGAGTCCCCATATGTGAAGACTCATTCCTGCTTGTTCCTGGAGATAGCACAGTTACTTACCTGTAACAGGTGATCTCTGGGAACAGCAGGAATTAGTCTTCACAACCCTCCCACCTCCCCTAGGAGTTGCATCTCTTTATCTTCTTCCTTTTCTCTCCTCGCCTTTGTCTCAGCTTTGAAACTCAACTGAAGAGAGGCTCTGGAGAAGGCGGGAAGTCAGCGCGCAGGCGCGAGGGATGCTGCCAAAAGCTTTCTGATTGGAAGCTGGGCAGCGTTCCCGTGCAGGCTCCGTCGGTACCGACGTACCCATATGTGAAGACTAATTCCTGCTGTTCCCAGAGATCACCTGTTACAGGTAAGTAACTGTGCTGTATGGTCCATCTAGTCTGCCCAGTGAGATGGCAAGAGTAGGTGCCTCTGCCGCTCCGTGCAGGTCACCCCTCCCCATGTCTTTGTTTAGGGGTGAACCCACTGCTTCATGTAGAACACCCATGTTTGTTGAGAAATTAGATACATTTATTTTGATTTTATCCTGTTGCTGTAAAGGGATCAACTGTGTCTGTCACATGCCATTTTGAATTCTGTCACTGTATTTGCCTCACCACTTCCATCGGGAGGGCATTCCAAGCATCCACCACCCTTTCAGTGAAAAAGTATTTCCTGACATTGCCTTTCAATTTACCTCCTTGCAGCTTCGTGTTATGCCCTCTAGTTTTACAGCTTCCCCATCTTTGGAAGAGGTTTGTTTGTTCATTGATTCTCTTTAAGTATTTAAAGGTCTGAATCATATCTCCCCGTCCCTCCTCTCCTCCAGAGTGTACATATGTAGGTCTTCAAGTCTCTTCTCATAAGACTTCTGACGCAGGCTCCAAATCATTTTGGGCGCCTTCCTCTGAACAGTTTTTTTTACATCCTTTGCGAGATATGGTCTCCAAAACTGAACACAGTATTCCAAGTGAGGCCTCACCAGTGACTTATACAGTGGCATTAGTACCTCTTCCTTTCTGCTGGTAATTCCCCTTTGTATGCAACCCAACATCCTCCTGGCTTTTGCCACTGCCTTGTCGCACTCTTTTGCCACGTCGCGATCCTCAGAAATAATCACACTAAGGTCCTTCTCCTGGTCTGTGCACACCAACCTCTCGCCCCCTATCGCGTACATTTCCCTTGGATTTCTGCTTCTCACGTACATGACACTGTACTTCTTCATATTAAATCTTAACTGCCAAGCATGTCATGCATTGTATTCTGTGTGGAAAATGTCACACGTTTGGTCTGATGGCAAATCTGAATGCTTCAGCAATCATATTTGCCACATAATGGGATAGTTTTAACAAGAGGCAATGATGTTTTAACATGCACACAGACTAATGTCACACTTTTCAAACACCACCTCTAGGTGTGGGATGACAGTTTGGACACAATGACATCTGCACACAGTCCATGTCCACCACATGCACCACACATCAGATGGCCTCCATATTGGATCATGTTTGACTAACATTATCAGACATCTTGTATTTGATTTGCTTGTTTGGTACTCAGAGTTCATTGAGACGTCAGTGTCCGGCAGCAGTGATAGACACGATGATGACCGATGACACACCTGTAACACGTGGCCAAGGACATGTTTATGTGCCTGTGCAGATGTGAACATACTCTGCACTGATAGTTTTGAATGTCCTACATCTTCAATGGCAGCTGTGTTATGGGAATGTAATGGTTGAATGTTAGACATTTCCTACTTGACATATTAAACTTGCAAGCACTGGGATGGCACCTGTCAGACGGCTGCCTGGGTGAATCCTCACAGTCTTGGCAAGTGCATACATCTATATGATTTGCAAGGGATTGTGGGCAATGTAGTTCATTCACACCAGACACAGCTGCTGACAATAATTTAGTTGTGCTCTTAGGTAAAGCCAATAAGATATTTATTTATGGGGTTATTTCTCCCAACACAGATATGCTTGGTAGCACATAAAATCAGGTAACTTGCTTTCAGTGTTAACTTGGAAAAACAAAGTCAAAATCAGGAAAACAACAAATGAAAAGCCACAAAGCAAGAAACAAACTGTTCTTTTCAGATTAACTTCTGATTACTTCCCACATAGATTCAAAAGTGATTCTCTTCCTAGCTCACAAGCAATTAGGTAAGGCTTAATTGCTAGCAGTTATCCAGCTGAAACCCCTTTAGCTGGCTTGCTTTCTACTGTGTGGGTCAAATCCTGCTTCAGGAGCTTTTCTGAGTAGATTAAAGAACAAATTTGTATTTCTTTGTGATGGTTGCTGTACTTTATAACAGAAAGTTACCAACAGATAGAGAACAGTCCATATAAACACATTCTTCATCTGCAATCATTTCCCCATCTTCAACAAGCATAGGTTCAATATCATGGATTGGCACAGATGAATCTCTCAATGGAGCACTTTCAGGAGAATACTTGTTTCCCTGCTGTCTTTCAAGGTTATAGCTAGGGCATAGATCAGTGTTCATACCTGAGCTTCCATTGCTGCTAGAGTTCCTCTCTATATAGCCTGGCCAGTATGTAGTCCAGTTCTTATGTCCAGCCTTCCAATCCAGATCCCTGGACACTGGATCTCTCTTCACATACCTTCTGGCACGGGTCTTAGGGTCCCTTCCACGTGCAGCCGTCTCCCTCACAGGTAGCGTCTGGTGATTCCTAGCTCTGCAGCACCATTCCTCTGGCTTTCCCCAGTCCAATGGTGTATGCTGGCCCTTGGAATACCTCCCAGTATACGTACTGCTTTGGACTCTTCTAGACCTCTCAAAGGCTTTTCTCCTCTTTCTTCCAGAGGGTCTCTTTCCCTCTCTGTCCGTCCGGTTTGGCTTCTGCTTCTGATGATCCTTCAGATGAAACTGATGATCCTTCTCTGGATATCCAAGGTGATCATGAAGATGATCATCTGTAGAATAAACTCTACTCTTATTCTGCCTTGATGAGTGCTCCTCCCTAACACAGCGCAGCTGTGCTGAATCAGGCCCTGCCCTTTGAGATGAGTGCTTAGGGATTACCTCATAGCCCTCCTGATTGAACACACGTTTCCCCACTTCAGCTCCTCTAATGGCTGTTGGAAACCTGGTGCATTCTGGGACTGGTAGTCTTTTATGGGAAAATTCTGTTTTCTTATTTCTACCAATACTGACAGGTTGCTTGTTCAGAGTCACTTCACCTTTTCTATAGCTCCTTCCTGAGCTATGATAAGCTTCCTTATCACATACCCCCCTGCTTAAGTTATTACGGACTGGTGTCACTGGTGAAACTTCTTCTCTACAGTCCGTAATACGGGAAAGGGCATCCGCATTCTTGTGTAACTTCCCAGCACGATGTTCAACTTGAAAATCAAATGCCTGTAAGGCCATGTACCAGCGTGTCAACCTGGCATTGTGGTTCTTCATTTGCTGCAACCACTTAAGTGGGGCATGGTCCGTGACCAACTGGAACTTTCTCCCTGTAAGGTAAAACCTTAACGTCTCCACTGACCACTTGATAGCTAAACATTCTTTTTCTATTGTGGAATACTTTTGTTCAGCCGGTGACAACTTCCTGCTCAGGTACATCACAGGATGCTCCTCCCCATCATGACACTGGGATAGAACCGCTCCTAGCCCTACGTCCGATGCATCCGTTTGAACCAGAAAGGGTTTCTTGAAGTCCACCCCTTTCAGTACCGGTCCTGTACACAATTTTCCTTTTAAGACTGAAAACGCTTTTTCAGCTTCAGGTGTCCACTTTAGCTGGTTTGGACAATTCTTCCGCAGCATATCCGTGAAAATTGCACTTTTCTCTGCGAATTGCGGTATAAACCTGCGGTAGTATCCAATAAGTCCTAAGAAACTTCTTAGTTGTTTCTTTGTTGTTGGAGGAGGAAAATTCCTGATGCTATCTACTTTACTCATTAGAGGTTTAATTTTTCCTCTTCCCACTAGGTGGCCCAGGTATTTTACCTCCCTATTTGCAAAGGCACACTTCTTCGGGTTTAAAGTGATTCCCGCTTGCTTCATGGAGCACAAGACTGCCCTGATCCTCTTCAGATGTTCCGCCCAGGTGTTACTATGGATTATGACATCATCCATATATGCAAAAGCATAATTTTGGTGGGGTCGAAGTACCTGATCCACTAACCTTTGGCAGGTAGCCGCTGCTCCATGCAGTCCGAAAGGCATCCTCTTGAACTGGAAAAGGCCAACGGGGGTGCTGAACGCAGTCTTCGGCTTCGACTCCCTGGTGAGAGGGATTTGCCAATATCCTTTTGTCATATCAAGGGTGGTTAAGTATTGAGCCTGTCCCAGCTGGTCCAACAGCTCTTCAATTCTTGGCATTGGATATGCATCAAAAACTGATATGGCGTTTACCTGCCGGAAGTCAATACAAAATCTTAAAGATCCATCAGGCTTCGGCACCAGGACTATGGGGCTATTCCAGGGACTCTTTGACTCCTCTATTACTCCCATGTCCAACATCTCCTGGACTTGTGCCACTACTTCCTGTCTCTTGGCTTCAGGCAAGCGGTATGGCCTTTGACGAACTAATTTCCCAGGTGGAGTTATTATTTCATGGGCAACCAAATGTGTCTCCCCAGGTATGGGTGTCAACACATCTGGGAATTCTTTAAGCAACCTGCGAGGTCCTTTTCAAACGTGCTCTCAAGTCACGTAGAAACTGTGGCACCTCCTGACTTCCTGGTTCAGGATCAATCCATTGTTCCCTCAAAATATCTAACAAACCCCGTGGAGCCCTACCATACATCAATTCATATGGAGTTACACCTAGGGACACTTGAATTCTTTCCCTGCAGGCATATAAGGCAAAGGGCAATAACATATCCCATTCTTTTACCTCTCCTGCTAACCCCCTTCTCAACATTTGTTTGAGAGTTTGGTTGAATCTCTCCACCAAACCGTTTGATTGTGGATGGTAGGCTGAGGTTTTCACGTGATGAATGCCAAAGGCATCCCAGACCTGGGCCAAATATTTGGATACAAAATTGGACCCTCGGTCAGTCAACACCTCTCTTGGGAATCCCACTTCACAAAACAATTTTACTAGCTCTAAAGCTATTGTTTTTGCAGAAACATTCCTCAATGGTATGGCCCAGGGAAACCTTGTTGCCTGATCTACCATAACTAGGATGTATTGGAAACCTCGGGGCGTTTTGACTAATGGGCCTACAATATCCACGGCAATGCGACCAAATGGGTCTGTGATAATTGGCATGGGGATCAATGGCACCACCGGTGGGTGAGCCGCTGTAACTCGCTGACACGCTGGACATGCAGCACAAAACTGGGCAGTTTCTTTGAAAATACCTGGCCAGTAAAAACGCATGAGTATTTGATCCAGCGTTCCTTGCATCCCTTTATGACCTCCAACTGGATGATCATGTGCTAATCTAAGTACTAGCCCTTTGAAAGTTGTGGGTACCACCAATTGTTTACGTATGGTCCCATTTCTGGGGTCCTGACTCTCTCTATATAATATTTCATTATCTAGTCTGAATCTGGGCAATTCCTCCCTGACCTCCTGAGCATACTTAAAAGCTCGGGTGAGAGCTTGATCAGCTCGCTGCTCTTGTGGAAAGTTAGGAAACTTTGCCACTAACTCAGCTGGCACCCAGGGTAAACTTTGACCAGCTAATATCTCAGCCCTACCCTGTGCTCTGCAAAGTCTCTCACGTCTCTTTTGTGCTTTCAACTTTCTTACTTTACCAGATGATGGGGTTATTAAATCATCATGAGAGGGTAAGTCTCCTAATATCTCTGCCTGCTCCCCCTCCTCCTTCTGCTGGCTCTCTACCTTAGCCTGCGAGCGGGTGGATACAAGACCCCTCTTATTACCTATGGTTTGGCCTTCTGGAAGCTTAACCATCTTTTTAGCTAGGGACTGAGGACTTCCAAAGAAAGGCCCGGGAGCTATTTCCATTATTCCTTCTCCCTCCTTCTTTCCTAGCCCTTTCACTAGCCCCTGCTTAAATCTTGGCCAGTCCTTTCCTAGAACCAAATCAAAGGGTAGCCTAGGCACCACTGCTAACAGGACTTCCTCTTGTTCCCCCAGGCACTTAACCTTTAGCCTATAGGTGGGATATGATGTTGCAGCACCATGAATGCATCTGATGTGAACTTGGCTTTCAGGGGTTCTAGGCACAAATCCTTCTTGGGCCTCTATCCTCTTCCAAAGCCTTTCTGACATCATACTCTGGTCTGCCCCAGAGTCTAACCAAGCATTTATGGTAATTCCTTGCACATCAACCATCAAAAGAAATCCTTCTTTGGGCTGTTTTAAATCCAGACCCATTAAGCTAGCGTGTGACTGGCATCCCTTCTCTAAATGTCCCCAGCTTCCACACTTGAAACATTTCTTTTCACTCCCCTGTGTCATCTGGTTTGGCACAGTACATTTATTTTCAGAAATATTTTTAACTATTTTCTTTTCTGATACAGCACAACTTGCCTCAGCACCTATCTTCAGAGGGCCACCCATTCTATGGCAAGCCTGCGTGGCTCCCAAGAATCTCTCTGCTAGCATGGTTGCCTCTCCAAGATTTTGGCAATTTTGCTGTATAAGGAAAGTGTGCAAATCTTTAGGCACCCCAGACATAAATTGTTCAAGCATTATAATATCTAATAACATTTCTACCGTCTTTTGCTCAGCATGATGTCATTCTCCAGAAACAAACAGGAAGTCAGTCTTCACATATGGGTGACGTCGGTACCGACAGACCCCTGCGCAGGAACACTCCCCAGCATCCAAAAGGAATGCTTTTGAGAGCATTGCTCCATTCATGCGTGTATGCCATACCGCCTTCCCAAATGATCTTCTCAGTCGTCTTTTTTCCATGGAGCCATTGGAACATAATCTCAGTTTCACCGCTTGAAGAGAATTCAGTTTTGACTCGAGTATCTTTTTGGTGCTATTTTTCTGCCTTTCCGTTGACTGAATCAACTCCCAGCCGATTCCGGTTACCTTTTTCATATTTTCTTTTCTTTTTATTAATATTTTTTCTTTTAATTTAAATTTTGTGGGGCCTAGTGCCCTCCTGGGCACCACTGCCTAATTCAATTTAGCGTCCCTCCTTTTTTCCAACATGGAAAAACCCCGCCATTGGTTTAAGAAGTGCACCAAGTGCTTGAGCACCATTTCTCTAACTGATGAGCATGATTGGGTGTCTGAAATGCCTAAGCCCAGACCATAATGTGGATTCCTGTGCCCACTGCAAGATGACTTTTAGAGGGAGGAAGAACTGTGAACAATAGAAGGTTAAGCTATTTTGGACAGACTCAGTTCTTTCAGTGCACTCCTCAGGGGCATCGACACCGTCTAAGTCGTCCCATGCTTCCCGGTCTTCATCTCCACTGAAAAACAAGAAGAAACATTGCTCGGAGCCTACAGCACATAAGGCCATGAAGACACTGGGCTCGGCATCGAGAGGGTCTCACTCTTCGCCCAGGTTGGCTTCCCAATTGGACTCTGAGTGCCTGCACAGACACCGACACTTGTCTCCTTCCGATGCAGACCATCTGACCAAGCAGCCCCAGTGGGAGGTCACCTCCTCCAAAGCTTCGAAGGGTCTCGGGATGCCCCTGAGGTTCTATCCTCGATACCATGCTCGGTTGTTGTGACCCAGCTCTCTGCATCTGGAGCTGCTCCATCCCTTGCACCGACCCTTGATGACCGGGATATGTCCATCGAGAAAAGCCTCGTGACAATTCTGGCAGTGGTTGCTCCAGCACACTCGGGGACTCCTAGCACTGTGGCGGATACTGGGGTGGTCATAGAGTCGAGGCTATCCCCAGCTACCCACATCCCGGCTCAGACGCGCACGGAGGCTCATACCTCCGTGCCCACCCGATGCACCAGTACCGGTGCACTTGGAACCACCTCGATCAGTTCCATCGACGTTGAGTTGGTCTCAGACCCGGGAAACATCTATGTTATCATGGGTATGGTCCATCTTGCCTGCCCAACAAGGTGGCAAGAGTAGGTGCGCCCACCACTCTGTGCAAGTCACCCCTCTCCATGCCTTTGTTTAGGGATGTACCCACCACTCTGTGCAGGTCACCTCTACTTGTTGAGATATCAGAGACAGTTAAGTTTATTTTGATTTTATCCTGTTTCTGTCCCATGCCATTTTGAATTCTGTCACTGTTATTTGCCCCCACCACTTCCATCAAGAGGGCATTCTAAGCATCCCATACCCTTTCAGTGAAAAAGTATTATTGTGATTTTCTGCCAGACTCCGACTTGGCCTCAGACATCTCTGAACCAGAATCCATCGATTCCAATGCCCAGAAGGACATATCCTCAGGAAGTGAATGGTGCTGTTTATTTGGAGGTGATCGGTCCGAGGATATGTCCTTCCAGGATTTCATTAAGGATATGCTGGTTGCCCTCGAGGTCTCGGTATCAACTGAGATGGAACCCAGAGCCAAAGAGCTTGACATCCTCCAGTATCCTTCTGCGCCAATGGAAGCTGCAACTCTCCTGGTGCACAACATCCTGAGGAATCTGATGGCCAAAATGTGGGAAGCTCCTATTTCCACTCCTGCTGTCAGCAAAAGTTTGGATACCCTCTACAGGGTTCCTCCCTGTCCTGGCTTCCAAAAACCACAGCTCCCACATCATTCAATGGTAGTGGAGTCAGCAATGAGAAGAATCAAGAGCCAGAAGAATCATTCATCGGTTCCTCTAGGCAGAGAAGCAAGAACCCTCTATGCCTTTGGCAGAAAAGTCTTCCAGGCCACAATGCTGGCTTCAAGAGTGGATTCCTACATTCTATACATGAGTATGTTTCTCATAAATCTCTCTAGGGACCTGGCAGAATTTACTTCCCTTCTACCTCCTGAGAAACAAGCCCCTCTTCAGGTCCTTGTCTCTCACTTCCAAAACACCTCAAAGTTCCTCACGAGAGCAGCATTTGATGCCTTTGAGGTCAACAGCAGAGCAGCAGCAGCCTGTATAGCAGCTAGGAGGACAGCATGGCTACAAGCTTTAGACCTGAAACAATGGGTCCAGGATAAATTAATCAATATTACCTGCAATGGTGAAAACCTCTTTGGCCAATGGTAGAGAAAAAAGGCAGGAGAAATAGCCTCTTCATTGTAAGGTCATCTGTTTCTATCTAGGAAGATGGCAGATTCTTCCAAGAAAAAAGCTCATGGCAAGAAGCCATTCTACCCCAAGAAGAAGCATTTCTACCCACCTTACCATTCTTATTCCACCTACCAGTCACAACAGCAGCAGCAGAGGCAACAAGGACTCAAGCAGCCTCGTAAGCCTAAGGCTTGTAAGGTGCAGCCTGTTCCTCAGCTACAGCCTATACAGAGTTTTTGACTCTTTCCTGCAGGGCATGGCCAGTCATCCCATAACATCTCCTGTTCCTCCTCAGGGAGGTTAGCACTGTTCGCACATCGCTGGAACACTATCACCTCAAAACCCTGGACCTTGCAGCTAGTCAGCAGAGGCCACCAGCTGCTTCAAGATGCTGCCACCCACTCACTTTGTGGCCCCACCCAACATGGATATCCAACAGGCCACCTTTTCTCACAGGGAGCTATCAAAGAAGTTCCTTCATCTCAGTAGGGCCTAGGGTTCTACTCCTGATACTTCCTTATTCCAAAGAAGTCAGGAGGCCACAGGCCCATCCTAGATCTTAGAAATCTCACCAAATTTCATGTCAAGGAGAAGTTCAAAATGATTGCTTTAGGTACACTTCTCCCTTATCTCCAGCCAAATGACTGGCTATGCTCTCTGGATCTCAAGGATACTTATAACCACATCTTTATCCACCCCAATTACAGAAAAATTCCTCAGATTTGTGTTTCTCAAACACCATTATCAGCTCTGTGTTCTTCCTTTTGGTCTGGCTTCAAGCCCCCAGAGTTCTCACAAAGTGTCTGGCTGTTGTTGCAGCCTCTCTGTGTGCTTTAGGGATCTTTCTGTTTCCTTACTTAGACGATTGGCTCATCAAGGGTAATACCCCTCAATCCATCACCGTGGCCTTACATCAGACCATTCAGGTCGTCCAAGACTTAGGATTCATCATAAACTATCCAAAGTCCCACATCTCTCCTACTCAAGATCTAGAGTTTATAGGGGCCTGCCTCGACATGGTTCAGGCATATGTTTTTTTTGCCAGATGACCATTGGGCTCGGCTGATAGCCTTGCATTCCACTGTCAAGGGCAGACAACCACATCGACCAGAGATTTCCTTCATTTACTGGGCCACATGGCCTCCACAGTCCATGTCATCCCTCATGCATGGGGCAATGGAACCTTTCACAAGGTCATTTATCCAATCTCATAACCATTACTCCTCAAATGATAAACTCCCTTCAATGGTGGCGAACGCCGCACAATCTAAACATAGGGTTACCTTTTCAAAAGTCTGTACCACAATGTACCTGACCACCGATGCATCCAAGAATGGATGGGAAGCACACCTCAACGGTCTCACCACACAAGGGCGATGGTCTCACCAAGAGACTTTCCTTCACATCAACCTTCTTGAA
The DNA here is from genome assembly GCA_033557465.1 of Ichthyophis bannanicus. NCBI lineage: Eukaryota > Metazoa > Chordata > Amphibia > Gymnophiona > Ichthyophiidae > Ichthyophis > Ichthyophis bannanicus. The sequence continues at coordinate 52,264,039 of CM066035.1, forward strand.
CTCAGGGAGATCTTCAATGCCCTGTGTGTCTTCTCTCCCCACCTAGTGAGGCGGTCAGTCCTCATTCAGACAGACAATCAGGTTGCCATGTTCTATGTCAAAAAGCAAGGAGGAACTGGTTCTCGCTTTCTCTGCGAGGAGGCAATACGCCTCTGGATTTTTGTGATTGCTCGCAGAATGCATCTGCATGTGATTTATCTCCCAGGGGAAGAGAATCAGTTAGCTGACAGACTCAGTCAAATCCTTCATCCCCACGAGTGGAGGCTGGATCCTTTAGTTTCATAGCACTTATTTCAACTATGGGGAATGACCATAACCTCTTTGCTTCTCCGTCCAACGCCCAACTTCCTCGCTTCTGCTCAAGGATTCTGTCTCCCCAATGAAATGAGTTTGGATTCATTTCTCTTGCACTGGGGACAAGGTCTGCTATATGCATTTCCCCTTCTCCCTCTCATTCCAAAGATACTCTTCAAACTTAAGGACGACCAGAGTATAATGATCCTCATTGCCCCTTTTTGGCCCAGGCAACTGTGGTTTCCAATTCTTCTTCAACTGAATCAAGTTGCTCCCCTCAAGCTGAGTTCCGCTCCCAGCCTGTTGTCGCAAGATCAGGGGACTCTCCTACACTCCATCCTCAAGACCCTACACTTGATGGCCTGGCTGCTGAACACTTCCCTCTCTCAGATCTAGAGCTTCCAGAAGATGTTTTACATGTCCTTCTCTCTTCTCAGAAGGACTCTAGGTGTTACTATGCATTCAAACGGTGCATATTTTCTCTATGGGGCTCGCAGAAGAGCCTGGATCCTTTCACTTGTTCAGTGCAGCATCTGCTTCAATACCTACTGCATTTATCCTTATCTGATCTCAAAACAAATTTTGTCAGAGTGCACTTGAGCGCCATATCCGCTTCTCACTGCCGATGGAAGAATCGTTCTGTTTCTACACACCCATTGGTGGCACGGTTTATGTATGGTCTTCTCTTAACAAGACCCCCTATTCGTCCTCCACCAATCACATGGGACTTAAATGTTGTTCTCGAACAACTCGTGCTCAGCCCCTTTGAGCCATTGGCATCGGCTCTCTTAAAATTCCTGACCTGGAAAGCCCTTTTCCTTATTGCATTAACTTCAGCCAGAAGGATCAGTGAGCTTCAAGCCCTGGTGGACTATGCCCTATACACAAGGTTTCACCATGACAAGGTCGTTCTCCAGACACACCCAAAATTTCTCCCGAAAGCAGTCACTTCCTTCCACTTAAACCAATCTATTTCGCTACCAACATTTTTTCTCTGGCCTCATAGTTCTCAAGCTGAGGCCAAACTTCATACTCTTGATTGCAAGAGAGGGCTCGCTTTCTATCTTCACCACACTAAAAGTCATCGCCAATCCTCTTAACTCTTCATCTCCTTTGACCCAAATCATCTTGGTTTACCAGTTTCCAAGAGGATTCTGTCTAACCTCATTGCAGACTGCATTGATTTTGCTTATTCCCAGGCTGGATTATCTCTACAAGATCATGTCACAGCACATAATGTCTGAGATATGGCTGCTATTGTAGCTAACCTTTGTTCGGTCTCAATTCCAGAAATCTGCCAGGCAGCCACATGGTCTTCCTTGCATACTTTCACGGCTCACTTTTGCCTAGACAAGGACTCCAGCAGGGATGCTCAGTTCAGACAATCTGTACTGTATAATCTCTCTCATATCTAGAACAACTTGCCCACTGCCCATCCGACTACCCCGCGAAGAGTGTACTGAATGAGCTGGATCTGTTGGATTCCTGCTACAACCCTTATATGGGACTGGGATCCTTCCTCTCGCTAAGTTGTCATGGGCTAGGGAGTCCCATATGTGAAGACAGACTTCCTGCATGTTCCTGGAGATAGCATAGTTATTCACCTGTAACAGGTGATCTCTGGGAACATCAGGAAACAGTCTTCACAACCCGTCCACCTCCCCTTCAAGTTGTTTTTCCACCTGTTCTTGAGTTTTTATTCCGCTCTTTACCTGACTGACGAGACCAGTAGGGAAGGCATACATGCATGCGTGGAGCAACGCTCCCAAAAGCATTCCTATTGGATGCTGGGGAGTATTTCCACACCAGGCTCCATCAGTACCGATGTCACCCATATGTGAAGACTGCTTCCTGCTGTTTCCGGAGATCACGTATTATAGGTAAGTAATTATGCTTTCTCTAATGATCTCTCCCTTCGTATGATGTGTCCAAAGTATGAAAGTCAAAGTCTTGTCATCTGAGCTTCTAAGGAAAGCTTAGGTTTGATCTCCTCTAGTACTGACTGGGTGCCACTCTATCAACAATGAGCTGCATGACTGAAGACAGTTTAGAACAGCAGTTCTCAACCTGTGGGTCGCGACCACCATGGGGGTCCCCTCACTCCGCCAAGTTAAAAAAAAATTTAAAAAGCACACAAGTTGCTGCCGCTGCCAAGTCCGCTTCTCGGCAGCAGCAAACTCACCGCCACCCTTCTAATGCAGGCATGGCTCCCTGTCTCTTAGGGAACCGTGGCTGTGCCTGTAAAACCATTGTGGAGCCTTTCTGTCTCTCGAAGGGCTCCATGCAGCATTGTCCTGCCTCCAAAGGAAGTTGTTTAGCACTTCCTTTGGAGGCGGGACAGTGCTGCTGGAGCCCGTTTAGAGACCGAAAAGCTCCGCAGCGGCTTCACAGGCACAGCCGTGGTTCCCTAAGAGACAGAGAGCCGCGGCTGCAGAAGAAGGAGGCAGACATGGGGAGGAGGGGGCAGGGAACCTGCAACGGGGCTGACATGGGGGAGGGAGGGGGGCTGACATGGGGGGGAGGGAGGGGGGCTGACATGGACAGGGGACTGACATGGAGGGAGGGAGGGGGCTGATATGGATGGATGGATGGAGGGAGGGGGCTGACATTGAGGGAGTGAAGGGGCTATGGATGGATGGATGGAGGGAGGGAGGGGGGCTGACATGGAGGGAGGGAGGGGCTGACATGGACAGAGGGGAGAGACATGGTGACATACTGGACAGACAGGGTATAAATGCTGGACAGAGGGGAGAGACAGTGCGGGTTAGGATTATAATGGGCTCATGGGGGCGCTAGCACTGGTAATGGGCAGATGAGGGGGGCTAGGACTGGGAATGGACTGATCAAGGGGAGGATGGGACTGGTAATGGGCTGATAGGGGGTAGGACTGGTAATGGACTGATGGGGGGCTAGCACTGGAAATGAGCTGATCGGTGAGGTTAGGACTGGAAATGGGCTGATGGGGGGGGGTAAGACTGGTAATGGGCTGATTAGGGGAGCCTAGCACTGGTAATGGGGTTGAGGGCAGACTAGCACTGGAAATTAGCTGATTAGGGGAGACTAGGACTGGTAATGGGCTGATGGGCTGGGGTAGGACTGGTAATGGACTGATGGGAGGCTAGCATTGGAAATGAGCTGATCGGGGGGGGGGGGTATGACTGGAAATGGGCTGATTAGTGGAGGCTAGGAATGGTAATGAGCTGATGGGGGGGTGGGACTGGTACTGGGCTGATTAAGGCAGGCTAGTACTGGTAATGGGGTTGAGGGGGGACTAGTACTGGAAGTGAGCTGATTGGGGGGCTTCGACTGGGAATGGGCTGATTGTGGGGTGGGGAGGATAGAGCTGATGGCCCTGGAAGAAAACTGGGGGCTAAGGCTACAAATAGGCTGATAAGAGGGGATGGGAGAATGGAACTGGAAGGGAGTGGATCTGAGAGGGGCTGACATGGTATTTGTACTAGAAGGGACTGGTTAGTGGGAAGGAGGGGGACTGGAAGGGAATGGATACCAGTGGCAGTCATGGGAATGCAAGTTAACATTGGAAGGTACTGGGAGTGAGGACTGGAAAGGGGTTGATACTGGGGAGGGTTACTGGGACTGGAAATAGTCTTATGGAAAGAAGTGACGAAAACGAAAGAAGAGATAAGAAATGGCAGATGGACCATAGACCACAGAAAGAGAGCTAAGAGAAGACAGAAGAGCAGAAGCCTCAGATCGGGACCAGCATGATCAGAGAATAAATTGGTCAGACAACAAAGATAGAAAAAATAATTTTATTTCATATTAGTGATTTGACTACAAAATTATAATAATTTTGAAATCAAATATTGTTACTTGTTATTGGGATTAATTATTGTGGTTTAAATAAGTAAATTTTATAAATAAAAACATAATGCAAAGGCATATTAATAATTCAACAAATGATTACAGCGACAATGCGTTAACGGTAAAGGAAGATAGATGCATTTGATTTTATCATTGGGGGTCATCACAAGTTGACCAATGGTAAAAGGGGTCACGGTACAAAAAAGGTTGAGAACCACTGGTTTAGAACAACTATCTAGAGGGTTGCCATGAGTCAACACCAACTTGATGGCACTTAACAACAACAACAGCTTTTATATACAGACTTTTATATACAGTATAGACATTTCAACATTTCAAAGTATGTTTTTTTTTGTATCAACAACCTACTTAGTAGTTGATAATGATACTTTACAGTCTTTCAACTCTGTTTGGGCTAATTTCGCCTTTTTTGCACCCTCTATTGGGATACCCTGTTTTGACAGTATCCTTTAAAGATGCCTTACTCCAAACCATGCACTTCAGTGTGACTGACAGCTTTCTCCCAGGTTCTGGTTTAAAAGCTGCTCTATCTCCTTTTTAAATGTTAGCATCAGCAGCCTGATTGCACCCCAGATTAGGTTCCCCCCCTTCCCCAGAATGTTGCCCAGTTCCTAATGAATTGAAATCTCTCCTAGTTGCACTATCATCTCATCCATACATTGAAACTCCAGAGTTCTGCCTGCCTCTTGGGTTCTGGCCATGAACATGTTCAGATCTCACAGTGTGCTGGCAAACAAGAAGAAGAGCAGTGAGGAGCAGAAGCCCAGGCTTCCATTTTCCAGCCTCACTGGTTTGTCTGCGTCTTCGGTTGGCAGGGCCTGAGAAATTTGCTGTCTTTCAACTCTAATGCTAGAAAGGATGAGGGGAGGAGATATGTGTGTACACATGAGATCCCCTCCCATTTCATGTGGTGTGTCTGCAAAATGCAGCAGATCCCAATCAGGGGCCAGGGTAGCTGTAGGTCAATAACCTAGCTAAAACCTCAGAGGATTGCAGGAGTCATCTTTCAAATATTTTCCTTCCAGACAGAGGCAGCAGAAATGTAGACAAGATGAAGCCAGTAATGGTTCTTGAAGGAAAAGCGTAGTTACACACCTGTAATAGGTATTCTTTGGGAACAGCAAGAATGAGTCCTCACATATAGGTGACATCAGCGCTGATGGAACCCGCATGGAGCAGTTCCCTAGCTTTCAAAGAAAGACTTTGAGACATGTTACAAAGCATGCATGATCTCCTTCCTGCCCAAGGGTACCATCTTGCTCAGTCATATGACATAGTTAGGACGGCAGTAAAAACTAACACAAGGTAAGGAGGCAACTCCCAGGGGAGGAGGGAAGGTTGTGAGGACTGATTTCTGCTGTTTCCGGAGAACACCTGTTACAGGTGAGTAACTACGCTTTCTCCAGGAACAAGCAGGAAGTCAGTCCTCACATATGGGACTCCCTAGCTCCCGACTACCCGATTGATCGCCGTTGGTGCTGTCTTGGCTCGGTTCCCACTGAGAGACTCTGCAAGACCCTAGCATCCAGCGACACTATCATTCCGGTAACTAGAATGGAAGGATCTGGAAGGAACGGCAGGCAGGAGCTGCCTACACTCCCTGCAGGACTCACTCTCCAGACAGTAGTACTAGAGCTGCGAACTTATAAATTGAAGACTATGAGGCGGCCTTGAAGATTTCCGTCACCAGCACTGAGCGAAGGTTTGCCACTGATGTAGCTATCGTCTTCACGTGATACGCTGTGATCGAGTGCTCAAAGGAGAGGCCAGCTCGCTCATAGTCGAGGGCAATGCAGTCCGCCACCCAAGTGGACAGAGTTTGCTTAATCACGGGGAGCCCAGTCTACTGGGTCATAAGACACGCAAAGCTGAGGAGGTTTCCGATGGGCCTGAATCCACTGCAAGTAGAAGGACATGGCCCATTTGCAATCTAGTGTATGAAGTATTAGTTCTTCCCTGCCGGCGTGAGGCCGCAGGAAGAAGGTGGGGAGGATCACCTGTTGGTTGAGGTGGAAAGGAGATACCACCTTTGGGAGGAATTTGGGGTATGTGCGGAGCACCACTCTGTCCTTATAGAAACTCGTATATGATGGGTCCGCCACCAGGGCCTGGAGTTCGGTCACTCTTCGAGCAGACATGAGGGCCACCAGAAAGGCCACTTTCCAAGACAGGTATCTCAGGTGGCAAGTAGCTAGGGGCTCAAATGGCGGTTTAGTGAGCTGGGAAAGCATCATGTTGAGGTCCCATTTCACCGCCGGCGGGCGGGGGGGGGGGGGTTTGGATAACAAGAGGCCCCGGAGGAACCTAGAAACCAGAGGCTAGCTAGAGAGGGGTTTTCCTCAATAGGGTGGTGGTGCGCGGTTATGGTGCTCAGATGCACCCTCACTGAGATGGATTTCAGCCAGGTGCGTGACAGGTGTAGTAGGTACTAAAGAAACAGTTGCACATGACAGGAGAAGAGATTCTCCTCCTTTTCCACACACCAGATGGAGAACCTTCTCCACTAAAAGGCATAGGCCCACCTGGTGGAGGGTTTTCGAGAGGCCAGTAGGATCTCCTTGACTTCCCTTGGGAGGTTGAAGGGGGCCAGTGCTGCCTTTCTGCAGCCATGCTGTTAGCATTAGCAACCCCTGGTTGGGGTGCAGAAGGGAGCCCTCCTCCTGGGAAAGAAGGTCCGGGGCCCGGCTCAGTGGGACTGAGAGTACACCGAGATGGATAGTAGCAGAGGGAACCAGGGTTGCCTGGGCCACCTGGGTGTGATTAGTATAACTGACACCCCATCACTCTGGATGAAGAGGGTCTTGGCGACCAGGGGGGGGGGGGTTGGTGGGAATGCATATAATAGGCCCTGTGATCACGAGATTAGGAAGGCATCTGCCGCCACTCTCTCCGGGTGTGGCTGATGCAAGCAGAAGCACGGTAGCTGTGCGTTGTCCGGGGAGGCAAACGGGTCTATCACAGGCCTGCCTCAGTAGTGGAAGAGTTGCTTCGTTACCCTGGCGTTCAAGCACTACTTGTGTGGGTGAACTCGCAGGGGCAAGCCCTTGCACACTGTGAAGGAGAGAAGAGCCACCGCCTCCTGGGAGATGGAGTTCAAGCCTGTGCCCCCTGCTTTTTGATATAAAATATGGCCACCTAGTTGTCCGTCTGGATCAGCACAGGTTGGTGCCGCAGACAATGGCGGAACGCTCTCAGAGTGAGAACGTTTGCCCTGAGTTTGAGGAGTACCTCCTCCTGGGACCAGCTGTCTTACATGTGGTGGTCCCCACAATGTGCACCCCAATCCAGGAGGGAGGCATCTGTTGTCAGGGCCCTCTGCTGTGTGGGTGCCTGAAATGGCATTCTGCCTGGAGATGGTGGAGGTTTCGCCATCAGGTGAAGGACTCCACCAGTTGGCGGGTGACTCTGACTCTGTCCCATAGTGTGCGAAGACACCATTGGGCTGTCCGCATGTATAGGCAAGCTAGTGGTGTGACATGGACTGTCAAGGCCATATGGCCCAGCAGGCGGAGAAGGAGGAGAGCCAGTACTGACCGGCTGCATTGTACCTCTCCTGCCAATTGCCTGGGGTGTTCTGCTCTTTCTCTTGGGAGGATAGCCTTGACCTGTAGCATGTCTAACTGTGCCCCTATGAACTCCAGACTTTGAGTTGGGGCGAGATGGGACTTGGGGTATTTGATGACAAACCCCAGTTGCTGCAGCAGGAGGGTTGTACGCTCTGCGGCCTGCCTGACCTCTGAAGTTGTACCGTCTCTGATTAGCCAGTCATCCAGGTAGGGAAAGTCAAAAGCCCTTTGCAGGCGCAAGTGAGCGGCTACCACCGCCAAGCACTTGGTAAAGACCCTTGGTGAGGAGGCCAGGCCAAAGGGCAGCATTCTGCACTGGTCGTGCCCTCCTCCCACCACAAATCGTAGGCACTGCCTATGGGAGGAGTGGATCAGGATGAGAGTGTACACATCCTTTAGGTCCAAGGAGCACAGCCATTCTCCCTGGTGGAGGTAAGGCAGCAGTGTTCCAAGGGAGAGCATCTTGAACTTCTCCCTCAGCAGAATCTTGTTCAAGAGTTTGCAGGTCTAGTATGGGACTGAGGTCTCCTGTTCTTTTGGGGACAAGGAAGTACCTTGAGTAAAAGTCCCTGCCCTGAAGATGCTTGAGTACAGGCTCCACAGCATAGTCCCTGAGCAGACCTGTGGAGCTCTGAGAGCAGAAGGGTCTGGTGAAAGAGAGGTCACACTGGCTCTCCTGGAAAGAACCTGGGTGGTACTTGTTGTAAGTGGAGGAGGTATCCTTCCTTTACCACCTGCAGCACCCACTGGTCTGAGGTGACCTTGGCCCACTTGTGGACAAAGAGTGACAGGCATCCCTCTGTAGGCTGGTAAACGTCTCCTGGGGGAGGGGAGGCCCTGCTCTTGGATTCTAAAGCTTCCCCCTGGTTGGGCTGGAGCCAGGGCCTGGGGCTTTTGAGCCTTGGGCTTCTGAGCTCCTTGGCCTTGCCTCTTAGGGTGAGAACCCTAATGCTGGCCCGAGAAGGGCTGGTATTGGTGACTTTGTTGGAAGTGCCCCTTTTTCCTGGGGAATAGGGGCCTTTTCCCGGAGGGTTTCTTGAGGGGAAAGGAAGAGGTCTTTTTTGAGAGCCTCTGGCGGGTCACCACTTCGGCTTCTATCTTGGACGCCTTGTCGGCCATGGGTTTGCCAAACAAGTTCTCACCAGTGCAGGGAATGTCGAACAGCTTATCCTGGACCCATTGTTCGAGGTCCGAGGACTGCAGCCAGGCTTAGCGTCGAGCCCTGATGCCAGCCACTGCTATTCGAGCCGCTGACTCAAATCCGTCATAGGTCGCCTGGGAGAGGAACTTTGAGCAGTCTTTGATCCTAGAGGTCAGAGCTTGGAACTGATTGAGAGGTTCCCCATCCAGCCCCACTGAGAACCCAGACAACTCCTGGGTAAGGGCCTTCAAATACATTCCTATGTATAGCTCATAGGCCTGGATTTGATACCCCAGCATCAAGCCCTGGTAGCACTTGCGCCCAAGGATGTCGAGAGCGCTAGAGTCTCTGCCAGGGGGGACAGAAGAGCAAGTCTTCTGGCTTTTGAGTTTTTTCATGGTTGACTCAACAACCATGGAGTTATGTGGGAGTTGGGGCTTGTGGAACCCCGGCCCTTCCTGATGTGGTATATGGCGTAGAGGCATCAGCTGACCACCGGCACTGACACCGGAGTCTCCCACATTCGCAGCAGTAGCCATTAGAGAATTGGCTGCACTGGCACTGTGAGAGTTTTCTTGGATGGAGACTCGCTGGAGGATCTCCAGCTCCTCAGTGCATGGGTCCTCCTCCGCCTTGGTTTGCACTGAAAGGATTCTGGCCATATCCCTGACACAGTCATGGATGGCCATGTCCTCTGGAGAAGAATGGCGCCTTGGTGCCGGGGGAGACAGGTCCGAGGGGATGTCTCGATGCCATGTGGTTTTGGGGAGGCATCATCGTCGGTCTCCCACTCGGAATGAGGGGGAATGATGAGTCTGAGGCACTGAGACTCCTTGGCTCAAGGCTCACACCAACGTGCCAGGACCCTCCCGTGGACCTGAGGTCTGAGTCTCGAAAACTGGATGGGGAGGACCAGATGCCCGAGGTATGAGACTGGGGCCTCAAATGGGGCCGAGGACATACCCGATGCCGGTAGTGCTTGGAGCTTGGCTCAACGACTGGTGACTTCCCTGCAGTTGGGGACAAACCTGAGATCATTGCCTGCTGCATGGCTAAGATAGCAGTGATGTTCTGCTCCATGGCTGCCATTCTGGATTCTAACACAATATCAAAAAAAAATTCACTCAATAGATTATCATATAACCACGATCTCTTGTAGTTCACTCTGACAAAGCCTTAAAGATTTAGTTGTTGAGTACATCAATTCTGGATTCTAAGGCAAAAGGCTCCGCAGCTTTCAGCGCTGGTACCGAGGATCTTGGGCCCAGTGCTGGCACTCTCACAAGTGCGTCCTCCATGAGGACTACGATCTCGAGGACCCTCGCATGGTCTCTGCTGGCCGTGGCATCCTTCCTGAGGACCTTGGTGAGTCGCCTGAGTCCCTCCGGGTGGTTTTACCAAGTTTCTCCGGTATAACCTTGACAAACGTTGAGGTTTTTTTCTTTTTCCACTCGGGGTCCGAGGTCCTTTCGGAGGAGCCACCACCACGGGATTCCGAAGACGCTCAACCCTCTCTGGAAGTGCTGGGCTTGGAGTTCGACTACAGGGAGGCCGGTGCAGAGTCGGACCTGGGGAACAATTTCTCCTGCAACTCTGACCTCTTTTTATTGGTTTTAGGCATCATTGGCTGGCACAGGTCGCAGGAGGTGCTATCATGGTCCGGTCCCAGGTAGCGTAGGCAGCAGTCATGGGTGTCAGTGACAGACATGGTTTGATTGCAGGGGTCACATTTTTGACCCCACCCGGGGGGAGGGCGACACCGGCTCAAGTTTTAAGGCTATAGCAAGGAGTTTTTCTAGGGAAACTGGACAGATGTCCATTGGGCTCCGCAGAAAAAAAGGAGACTGAGCAAGATGGCACCATTGGGCAGAAAGGGGACCACACATGCATGAAAGCATGTCCCAAAGGCTTTCTTTGAATGCTGGGGACATGCTCCATGCGGGCTCCGCTGGCGCCAACATCACCCATATGTGAGGACTGATTTCCTGCTTGTTTCTGGAGAAACTACTCTTCCAGGAATCAGCTTTGGAGGGGAATCAAGAAAACAGAGGCCGGTTTTCTTACTTTTAGCAGTGCTTTGCAGAGGGAGAGCAATACTGACACTATCCGGATAAGTGCAGGCACTTATCTAGAGAGTGTGATTTTTAGCCAGCATTTTTCTGGAAAACCTAGGCTGCAAGAAAAGCAGGCTTAAATTGCTATCAAGATAAGTGTAGCTGAAAATTGCACTCTCCAGATAAGTGTTGGTACTTATTTGGATAGTAACACACAACTCAGATATTCAGTGGTAGTTCCTATCCAGATCTGTTGCTGAATATCCCACAGATATTTAAGTGCCACGCTGATTGCCGTGGTATTTGAATATCAGCACTTTCGAAAATTGAGCCTAATGCGCATATTTTTAAGCAGCTGAAAATTCAAATTGAGCACATTTGGCCAAGTCGTGCCTATACAAGGTAATTTTCAAATCTTTAGATATAGGTAAACAGCTCCTTACTTGAATAAAATTTGCCCCTCCCTTTACAGCAGATAAAAGTGCTCATGCTGCTCACTGCATGGCTATGTTTACCCCACAATAAAGGGTTGTTGTGAGATTGGGAAGGGAAGGGATGAATAGGGCTTTCCTTTCCACTTGTAGGTTTATATTTTCTTCAAAGCAGCTGCAAAGTACACACTAAGCATTGCTGGCCTGATTGCCCAAGGGAAATCCTGGAGGGAGGAGGGAAGGAGACAGGTTCATTTGAAAATCAGCTTGTAGGCTGGGTACCAGCAAGCCTGACACACCCTGTGGACAGTAAGCGTAGTTACTCACCTGTAACAGGTGTTCTCCAGGAGCAGCAGGAATCAGTCCTCACATATGGGTGACGTCAGCGCCAATGGAGCCTTCGTGCGGAGCATTTCCCCAGCTTTTAAAGAAAGCCTTTGGGAATGCAGCACGCATGCGCGGTCCCCTTCCCGCCAAGGGTGCCAACTTGCTCAGTCTGATGACATAGCTAAAAGACAGCAAAAATCAAAATGAAATATATATATGACTGCAACTCCAGGGGAGGAGGGAGGGTTGTGAAGACTGATTCCTGCTGCTCCTGGAGAACACCTGTTACAGGTGAGTAACTACGCTTTCTCCAGAACCAAGCAGGAAGTCAGTCCTCACATATGGGACTCCCCAGCTCTAGGCTACCGTGAACCCAAAGCTGAAAAAATGGCTCCCTCTCAAGAGCCCCAGCATCCGTGATAAGAATTTTCTCTGAGAATGCACCCCATACGGTAGCCCAACACAAGGGCCGGAGGGTAGGAGTTGTCTAAACCTCAAAGAGATTATGGAGTACTGCCTGGCCGAAATCACTGCCCCGTCGGGACTCTCTCTCCAGGCAGTAATGGGCTGCAAAAGTCTGGCTTGAAGACCAAGTTGCGGCCCAGCAGATGTCTGCCAACGGAACAGATGAGCTACTGACGCGGCCTTCACCCTGACACGGTGGGCTGTGACCTGACCCTGCAAGGGGAGGTGGGCTGCCCTGTACGCCCAGGCGATGCAATCTGCTACCCAAGTGGACAACGTATGCTTGGAGACAGGTAACCCCATCCTATTAGGGTCAAAGGAGACAAAGAGCTGAGTAGCCCTTCGATGCTTCCGCGTACGTTCTATGTAAAAGGATAACGCCCTCTTACAGTCCAGGGTATGCAAAACTGTCTCAGCCCGGCTGGAATGCGGTCTGGGAAAAAAGGTCGGAAGGACCACCTCTTGATTGAGGTGGAAAGAGGAGACCACTTTTGGGAGGAACTTGGGATGGGTCCGTAGGACCACCCTGTTCCTATAGAACCGTGTGTACAATCTATCAGAAACCAGAGCTTGTAGCTCACTCACACGTCTGGCCAATGTAAGAGCCACCAGGAAGAGCGCTTTCCAATAGAGGAAGCGCAAATGGCAAGTAGCCATCGGCTCAAACGATGGGTGAGTAAGTTGTTGCAAAACCACGTTTAAATCCCACTCAGTCGCCGGTGGACGAACCGGAGGCTTGAGTAGAAGCAGACTTCTGAGAAATCTGGACACCAAGGGGTGAACCAACAGAGATTGTCCCTCCACCAGTGAGTGGTGCGCTGACAAAGCACTGAGGTGGACCTGAACAGAGTTAGACTTAAGGCCTAGGTCTGAAAGGTGAAGTAGATACTGCAGTACTATTGGCACAAGGCAAGAGAAAGGATCTTCATTGCGCTGAGCACACCATTCCGTAAACCTACGCCACTTGAGGGCATAGGACTTCCTGGTGGACTGCCTCCTAGAGGCCAAGACTACCTCCTCCACCTCCTTAGATAGAAGTAAGGGAGCTAGCACTATCCTTTCAGCAGCCAGGCCATCAGATTGAGGGACCTGAGATTGCAGAGCAGAAGGGAACCCTGCTCTTGAGACAGGAGATAGTTTTGCAGCCCCAGAGGGAACGGAGCTTCCACGGCCAACTGCAGAAGAAGTGGAAACCACAGCTGCCTCAGCCATCTGGGGGCTACCAGAATTACTGAGGCCTTGTCCCGGAGGATCTTGAACAGAGTTCAGGCCACCAGGGGCGTAGGAGGAAACGCATACAGGAGGCCCGTAGACCAAGAGATTAGAAAAGCATCTGCTGCCATCCTCAGGGGATGTGGTTGTCTGGAGCAAACCCTGGGCAGCTGACGGTTTAGTGGATTTTCAAAGAGATCAATGGATGGAAGTCCCCATCGGAGGAAGATCTGCTGGACCACCAATGGATTCAATTGCCATTCGTGGGGCAGGAAAATCCTGCTTAGCTTGTCTGCTAGGAAGTTTTCCTGACCAGGCAGATAAACTGCTTTGAGAAACATGCCTTGTTTGACTGCAAAGGAGCAAAAGTCCCGTTCCTCCTGACATAGGAGCCTGGACCCTGTGCCTCCTTGTTTGTTCACGTAGAACATTGCTACCCGATTGTCCGTCTGAACTAGGACAAACTGCTGAGAGAGAGCATGGCAGAAGGTTTGCAGAACTAAGCGAATTGCTCGCAGCTCTAAAAGGTTGATCTGCTGTGTGGCCTCCCGAAGGGACCACAGGCCTTGAGTGCAGGTGCCCTGGCAATGTGCAGCCCAGCCCTTTAAGGATGCATCTGTCGTCAGCACCCTGGTGTGTGCTGGAGCTTGAAAAGGTACACCTTTGAGAAGGTTTGGTAGATGTAACCACCACTGTAAGGAGTTCAGAAGCTGTCTAGACATCTTTACTCTGTCTCGAAGGTCGCCGGTGGCTTGTGTCCACTGATCTCTGAGGCACCATTGAGCAGCCCGCACCGAGGAGTGCAGCCCAGGAAGCACCGAGGAGTGCATCTTCTGATTTTTCAGCCTGTGCATGGCCGATTCCACAACCATGGAGTTGTGCGGTAGCTGCGCCTTTTGGAACCCAGGGCTCTTACGGACTCGATAAATGGAATCGACCCACTTGCTCAGAACTGGCGCTGAGGCCGGTGCCTCCCACATACGGAAGAGCAGCCATTCCAGCATCGGAAGAACCGGAACAGTAAACGCTTCCTTCGGAGGAAAATCATACTGGAGGGCACTGAGCTCTTCGGCTCGAGGCTCCTCCTTGGCGTCTGCCGGGAATGCCAAAGCCTTGGCCATGTCCCTAAAGAAATCCGAGAATCGGGCATCCTCCAGGGGGGGGGACCTTCTCCGAGGCTCGGACTCCGGGGAGTCCGACAGGACGCACCGGGTCCGGAAAGTGTCAGAAGACTCCTCGTCTTCCATCTCCCACGCCGACTCCTCCAAGGAGGAGTCGAGCGGCTCCGGCAGTGTAGGCCTCGATGCCATCCGCCCCAATGCCGAGGGCACCGGCGTCGACGACCTCGGCCCCGAACGGGAGGTCGAGGGAGACCGTGGCAGAGGATCGACTCGAGACTTGATTGACTCGAGGATCAGCTCGGCCTCCGGGGTCGACTTAGACATTGAAGTCCCGGTGGTCGGGGCAGATGCACCGGTCAGACTGGCGATCAGTAGCCGCTGCTGCTCCATGAAGGGAGCCAGGCTGCTCTTCAGGGCCGTTAGCCTGAGTCCGAGCTCAGGAGACTCCGCAGCCCCCAACTCGGGCCCTGATGGCATGGGGCCCAACGTCGGTTCTCCCGGGGGAGAGTCCACAAGGACAACAGAAGTTACCTGACTCGGGGACTCTGTCTCCAGGCAAGGTTGCTTGGTCGGCCGCTCCGACTCCGAGAAACCGGGACAGCGTTCAGGGCTGCGCGACCTGGCCCTCGAGAATCCAGATGCCTCCACTGACGCCACCCTCACGAGCTTTTTCTTCCTTTTGTGCTCCCGGGTGGGAGACCCCCTCTCAGAGGACCCACGACGCCGCTCAGGGTCAGACTCCTGAGATGTCGAGGCCTCTGACGAAGTCCGGGCCTCGCCGGACGCAGACTCCGAAAAGATTCTTTCATGTTGGTGCTGACGGCTCCGAAGCACCTTCAACGACATCTTGCCGCATGGGCCACAGACCAGCGAGGCATCGGAGGCAGCAGTCGTGTGTGTCGGTGAGAGACATAAGTTTCTTACACCGATCACATTTTTTGAACCCACTGGCAGCCATCGGGGGAAAAAGGGCCCCTGCAAGGTCAAAAGACTGGGCTGCCGGTGAAAATAACAGAAAAAGCGCGAACGCTAATCACAAAGGACAAAAACCGAAAAAAGAAGTTCTGGACTCAATACCGGTGTACTGAGCCCAGGCGGGAAGGGGAACCGGCGTCAAACCGGATAAAGAGATTCGAAAATCTCAGAAAAAAAATCAACCTTTTCCCGGGTGACACGAACTACGTCCATTGGGCTCCGCGGAAAAAGAAACTGAGAAAGATGGCACCCTTGGGCGGGAAAGGGACTGCGCATGCGTGCTGCATTCCCAAAGGCTTTCTTTGAAAGCTGGGGAAATGCTCTGCACGAGGGCTCCGTCGGCACCGACATCACCCATATGTGAGGACTGACTTCCTGCTTGGTCCTGGAGAATAAACATTGCCCCAAATATCGTATGGACCTAAGTCTGAACTATGCAGAAAATAAGCTTTTGAGAGAATAAAACCTCTGGCTTTGGAGGACCGTAAACAGGTCTATTTTTCAGTCCATCCACAGTACATATTCACAAGAACTATATACCTTCCTCAAGAGCCAGAGTTGTATCCCTCTGATGTAAGTAAAATGTAGGACACTTCCATATTTTAGATAAGTTAGACTACCAGAGCTGAAATGGGTTAGACTAATCTAAAAGACAAAGCATGCAAATACATGGTAAATACATAGGGTTATCAGGAATACATGTAAAGGTAAGGCATTGAAGTGACATTGTGTATTACCTGAGTATAATAATGAAAGAAGGTGTATGTGAAAGACTTGCTAGAATCCCAGATAAGCAAGAGAATATGATGAAGGGCAGTAGGTAGTAGTAGCACCGTGTACCACAGTTTCCAGGTTTGGCAAACCCTTTTTCTCCAGTAGCAGAGATGATGCAGTTACATTGTGTGTAATTCTGCAGAGGGAGAGAAGAGAAAAACAAGTTTGGTCAACTACAGACAAAACAATGAGGAGGGGGGGGGGGGGCAGGGGAGTAATCAGCAGAGGTGCCTTGTGAACTGACTGGCTGTCGCTGCTGAACTCTGAACCTCGATATTCAATGCTCGGGCCATATCTGGCCACCAGCATTGAATATCCAAGTTGACTGAATAACTCTGAAGCTAATTAGGCAGAGGCGATATTCAGCTGCAGCCCAATCAGCTAAAGCAGTGAAAGTTGGGCGAGCCTTTCAGGTGCTTAATTTTCACCACTTTGGGATAACCGATTAGCAACTAAATATCACTGCTAGCTGGTTATCCCTGGGTGCCGCCTCTGCTGCACCCCCAGAATTTCTCAATGCTTGCCAGCTAGCATTAGGACATTTAGTGCCACTGAATATCATGCTCACTGCGATTAACGTAGCTTGCAGGCCTGTTAATGCGTTCATTGCTTTGAAAATCTGCCCCAATAAATTCAGGGAAAGTAGCACACTAGGAAGTTCAAAGATATAATAGAACAAATTGACGAGATTCTCAAAAAAGAGCTAGCAAAGTATTCAGGAAAGCAAAGGTACAAAAAGAAGAAGAAATAGCCAATGCATTAAAATGCGGGGATAAGACATTTTTCAGATATGTTAGTGAGAAGAGGTAGGGCAAAAGTGATATTGTCAGACTTAATGATACAGGGGAGGAATATTTAGAAATTGATGAGGATAAAACAGAATTGCTTAACAATTATTTCTGTTCCGCATTCACAGATGAAGGGCTTGGAGCAGGACCTCAGAAAACACCTACAAATAGGAAGAGAAGCGATGGGAATCTTGAACGATTTTCAGAAGACTATGCTCGAGAGGAACTAGTTAAAGTAAAAGTAGACAAAGCCATGGGTCTAGATGGGATAAATCCAAGAATACTGAGAGAACTTGGGAACATTTTGGTGGCTCCAGTGTCTGACCTTTTCAGTGCCTCTTTGGAGTCGGGAGTGGTACCAGAGGACTAGAGAAAGGCACATGTGGTCCCTTTACACAAAAGTAGACATAAGGATGATATTGAGAACTACAAGCCGGTTAGTCTAACCTCTGTGGTTAATAAATTATTGGAAAGGCTACTAAAGGCAGCCAATCCAGCACCAAGGCAGGCCTTTAAACAGTAGAGTGCCCCTGGGATAAGAAGAACACGCTGGCCAACGATTGCTGCAGGATTTAGGGAGTGAGCTTCTCCTTACTCCTTCCAGCAGCCAATCCAGCACTCCGGTGGGCCTTTAAATAATGGACTGCCCCCAGTGCACCTGCGCCTGGCAGGCCCGTGCCTGAGGGCCTCGCCAGAGGGTCCTTTGGCAAGGTCCTCAGGTGAGAAACACATCCAGCCTCACAGAAGCCAGACCCACAGAAATCGCCAAGCATCCGCAACAAGCCTTATACTACCGCCACACTGACCCCGATCAGCGCCAGTTGCAGGGAGCGGAAGGTTACCTCCTCCTGCTCCCCACTACCAAGACCAACCAGGCCATCACCGATAGTCTACCCAACCAAACTATCCTATCCAAAACAACAGAAGGTAACAGAAGGACTCAACATTTAATTAAGTTACTTCATGATACTTCCTAGCAATATCAAACATGCTCCCCATTTATGCTACCACCTAAACCCTACTAGCACATCTTGTACTACATCTCACCTCTGAGACTCTAGCTCTCACCAGCTCTCATTCCCTCATTTGTATCCGATGGCCTCCACTATATCAATCAGACCATAAGACAAAGGAACCTGACCAACATCATCTATGTACCAATAAACAATCTCCCTATCCCTGATTCACACAATAAACTCAAAAGTACCCAGGCCTTTAAATGTGTGCTCATCAGTGCACGCTCAGTTCAGAATAAAATACCAATAATCAATGACTACATCACATCCAATAAACTTGACATTCTTTGCATCACAGAAAGATGGTTCGCTGAAACAGACACAGTGCTACTAAACCAGCTGAAACCGCACAACTACTCAATATTCCACTGCCCACGTGCCAATTGGAGAGGTGGAGGAGTAATGGTAATAGCAAAATCCCACTTCAGCTTCAACCAACTATATGCCAAGAGCACGGATGGAATAGCCACATCTCAATATCAAACAAACACCAAACACTTCGTCTTTGCCTCATATACAGATCCCCCTCTATGTCAGCTAATGACTTATCAAATATATTGGGAATTGTACTAGAAAACTCACACCCAAACAAGGACCTCATACTCCTCAGGGATTTCAACCTCCCTTCAATCTCCACTAACTAAGCCGCATCTTTCCTGAATACCATGTCTTCAATGGACTTTAACCAAATAGTACAAATGCCAACACACGAAAAAGGAAACATGCTGGACCTCATTTTTGTTAACTCGAAGGCCATCAATTCCACACTCCCCTCCTCCCCAACCCTATTATCCATCCCATGGTCTGACCACATGCTTATCAATGTCCAACTATCATGCTCTACCACAACCAACTACACCTACCAGAACCAAGCTAAAAGACACTTTAAACTCTTTGATAAAAAAAGCCTTCACAGACGAAGTACTCTCTCTACTGGACAATACTACTTTTGACATTGATGCCCTAATTCTGAAATGGAATCAGGTCATTGAAAAAGCAGCTGCTGAAACCTCAAACCAAGTTCCACCAATAGACTACAAAAGACACAATGGTACTCCGCAGAACTTAGAGATCTCAAGAGACAACCCAGGAAGACAGAACGAAAATGGAGAAAGACAAAGTTGACAGATGATAAAAACTCCTACATGCTATTACTAATGGAATACTGCCAGGAAATTGACAACTGCAAGAGATCCTTCTACACAAAAGTCATAAAGAAATCTCTCAACTAGTCAAAGCAGTCTTTCATATAGTAAAGAGCCTAACAAAGCCCCCCCTCCCCACAGTTGTCTTGGAAGACCCTCCTGACCCCCAAGTTCTACCAAATCACTATAAAAGGAACAGCTCCCCATACCTATCTCCACTACAGATCCCACCACCAACCAACACCTGCTATTCCTGGTCCACCTTTAGTTCCATCAACAAAGGGAACAAAGAATTCACCATCACCACATTAAACTCAACCACATCCCCACTTGACCCATGTCCAGTGAGCTAGATTAAAGCATCCAAAGATGAGCTCAGTCCAATCCTATTGAGAATCACCCAGCTCTCCATCCTACAAGGCAACATGCCTAGACACCTCAAATCCTCCTCTATCCGCCCCACTTTGAAGAACACCAACCTCAATCCCTTGGGCCGGAAGAACTGAGGTTTCTAGTCCCACAGGTGCTCCTTGTGGTCTTGGGCAAGCCATTTAACCCTCCATAGCCCATGATCCCTGTAAGATAGTTATCTCCAAGTTATAATGCCCTGTTCAATGTAATTTCAGTTTGTTCAATGTTAACCGCACTGATGCAGAATAACGCGGTATATAAGAGAATGTAAATAAATAAATAAATAAATAAAATAAATGATCCTGCAGCATACAGACCCATAGCAAGCCTACCATTCTTGTCCAAGATAATTGAAAAAAGCATTCAGTAGCAACTCCAGGAACACCTTGACACCTACGCTCCTCTGGACCCCCAGCAACATGGCTTCAGGACAAACTATGGTGTTGAATCCCTACTAACTCACTGCTTAATATTCTAATAAAAGGAACTCAGGTTTCATTTTAATATTCTAGACATCTCAGCTGCCTTTGATACCATACACCAGAGCACCCACCTACAGACTCCAATTCATCGGAATCCAAGACAACGTCCTGAGATGGTTCCACTCATATCTCAGTGATCATCAACAGCAAGTCATAATGGGATCTAACTCCTCATCTCCCTATCTGCAAACCCAAGGCATCCCACAAAGCTCTTCCCTCTCAGCCCTCCTATTCAACATCTACCTACAACCATTCATCAATCATCCGCTCACACAACATCCACTTCCATAACTATATGGATGATATAATGATGTATACAACATTTACCACCAGCAATACAACATATGAAGGAATAAAAAAATTATTCTCAGACATCTCCCTATGGTTAGCTAACAATTCCCTAAAAATAAATTACAAGATGTAAACACTGTTCATAACAAATGATATCAGTTTTCAACCACTGACCTCCATAACCCTAAATGACATAAACGTGAATGTACAACCAATGGTCAGGTTTGGGCATTACTCTTGACAAACAACTCACCTTTAAACCTCACATAAGCATCTTAACAAAACAAATATATCACAAAATCAGAACTCTCCATCATCTCCAGCCTCTATTGGATCCATCCAACTACCGCTCAGCTTTCCAAGCAATCATAACACTCCATTTGTTTACTGTAATTCAATATTCCAAGGGCTGCAAAAAACCACTCTGCTTACACTATGCACTGCCTTGAATACTGCAACATGCACAATTCAAGAAGCGTCAAAGTATGAACATATAACTCCCATCCTCAAACAGCTCCATTTGTGCCTCTACTCAGTCACATATGCTACAAGATCCTACTTCTGACTTTCAAAAACAACCACAACCAATCCTCACTTTATCTATAATAATTCCTGAATGCCACCAACTCTTGCAGGACAAAAAGACAAAACACAATAAACATGTTAAGGATATCACAAGAAATAAACAAAAGCACCCAGTATACTTGCAACAAAGCATTTGAAGGACTAGAAAGGGGGACTGTTACTTCTGGAGAGACATCTGCAACTGTGAGTATATACTTCTGTTTAATTTTCTAAAAAGAATTTTTTGTATTAAAGCTACAATCTGTGAACCCACTGTTTTTTGTTGGATCAGTTAGGGCCTAGTAGCAGCAATTAAAGTTTGAATTTAAAACACAGAGGAGAGCTTTCTGGTTACATTTCATACCCAGCAGAGAGCTTGTAGTTTAAATTTAATAGTCACTCAGGGCCAAGTAACAGCAAAGTACTTTTAGTTTAAATTTAACACACAGAAGAGAGCTTTCTGGTTAAATTTAGTACCCAGCAGAGAGCTTGTAGTTTAAATTTCATAAGAAGTTAGAGCCTAGCAGCAGCTAAGAGCTATCATTTAAATCAAATCAGAATTTAGCTTACCTCAGCAGCACAAGACAGGGTACTGTGTAGCAGCCCTCTTTTAATAAGTGTTATTTCCCACTCACCCCAGGGATAATCATAGCTTTATAGGTATTTACACATCTTAAAAGACAGGAGGTGCTTTCAGGTGAAGCTCATTACCCAAATCAGTCATACACTAAGGACCTGAGATTAATTAAGCTTCAGGTGAACAAGGTATATTAAACGTATTAGGTACAGTTTTATTGGTATAAATAACCATAGCAACCCCTAGTAAGTAACAGCTTAAAGATCTAGACACAAACTTAAAACTAAGATGCAGACAGCAGTCCAGCAGTGGGATGGGGGCTTTCCAGTCTTTTGCATTGAGTGTCACATGTATGATTTTCTCCCAGTTGGTGAGAGGTCTTACGTGTGCACTAGGTGCAAGGAGCTCTTTTCTCTCAAGGAACAAGTCCGTTCTCTAGAGGCTAAAGTAGCAGACTTGGAAAACATAAGACAGACAGAGAGGTACATAGACGAGACCTAGAGGGATATAGTCCTGAAGTCCCACCTCCAGTCTGGCAGCATCCCTGTTACCATGGACGAGAGAGGTCACGTGACAGGAGAGCATCATCCTGGTGTGGCAGGAAGTGATCCTGTAACTAGGACCTGTCCTCCAGGTGATGAAAAACCCTCTCGCACCGAGGAAGTTTCTCCAGGGCCATGTGCCCATGAGGGAAGGGTTAGGACAGCCGTTATAGTTGGTGATTCGATCATTAGGCATGTAGATAGCTGGGTGGCTGGTGGAGGTGAGGATCGCCTGGCAACATGCCTGCCTGGTGCGAAGGTAGCGGACCTCACGCGCCACCTAGATAAGGTCTTAGATAGTGCTGGGGAGGAGTCTGCTGTCTTGGTACATGTCGGTACCAATGACATAGGAAAATGTGGTAGGGAAGTTCTGGAAGCAAAATTTAGGCTTTTAGGTAGGAAGTTGAAATCCAGAATTTCCAGGGTAGCATTCTCCGAAATGCTTCCTGTTCCACGCGCAGGACCCAAAAGGCAGGCAGAGCTCCGGAGTCTCAATGCGTGGATGAGACAATGGTGCAGAGATGAGGGTTTTGGATTTGTTAGGAACTGGGGAACATTCTGGGAAAAGGAGGGGCTCTTCCGAAGGGATGGGCTTCACCTTAACCGGGATGGAACCAGGCTGCTGGCATTAACCTTTAAAAAGGAGATAGAGCAGCTTTTAAACTAGATATTAGGGGAAAGCCGACAGTCGCCCAAGAGCGGATGGTTCGGAAGAATGTATCCTTGAAGGATACTACCAAAAGCAGAGAGGTTCCACAAAAGAGTAAAGTAGCCCAAATGCCCTCAGGTATGGAGCAGACAGAGCTTAAAGATCCCAATTTACCCATGTCTAACAATAGCCAAATTAACATGAATAAAATACATTCTCTAAAATGCTTGTATGCAAATGCTAGAAGTCTAAAGAATAAGATGGGAGAGTTAGAATATATAGCACTAAATGAAAGATTAGATATGATTGGAATATCAGAGACATGGTGGAAGGAGGACAACCAGTGGGACACTGTGATACCTGGGTACAAACTATATCGTAATGATAGAGCTGATCAAATTGGTGGAGGGGTTGCGCTCTATGTTAGAGAGGGCATTAACTCAGAAAGGATTAAAGTTTTGCAGGAAACAAAATCTGCTGTAGAATCTATATGGATTGAAATTCCATATAAAAGGGAGAAGGCGATGGCAGTGGGGGTGTACTATCGAGCACCTGGCCAGAATGACCAAATGGATGATGAAATGCTCAAAGAAATCAAGGAAGCTAACAAAAGTTACAGCGCAGTAATAATAATGGGTGATTTCAATTACCCCTGTATCGACTGGGTCAGTGTCACGTCAGGACATGCTAGGGAGATAAAGTTCCTAGATGAAATAAATGACTGCTTCTTGGAGCAGCTGGTTCATGAACCGACCAGAGGGGAAGCCATATTAGACCTAGTCCTTAGTGGAACACCAGATCTAATGCAAGAGATAAGGTTGTTGGGGCCACTTGGCAATAGTGATCATAGCATGAACGCATTTGATTTAATTAGTGGAGGAGGGATAGTAAGGAAATCCACAGTACTACCTTTTAACGTTCGAAAGGGAGACTATGATAAAATGAGGAAAATAGTTAAGAAAAAACTAAAAGGAGCAGTTGCAAAGGTTAAAGACTTACATCAAGCTTGGGTGTTGTTGAAAAATACTATCTTGGAAGCCCAGACCAGCTGTATTCCATGCTTTAAGAAAAGTGGAAGGAAGTCCAAAAAACTGCCAGCATGGTTTAAAGGTGAGGTCAGAGAGACTGTTGTTGCCAAAAAAGCATCTTTTAGGAAATGGAAAAAGAGCCAAACGACGAAACCTGGAAACAGCACAAGCACTGGCAAGTCAAATGCAAGGCATTGATAAGGCAGGCAAAGAGAGAATTTGAGAAGAAGCTTGCTGCGGAAGCAAAAACGCGAAATAAAGACCTTTTCAAGTACATTCGTAGCAAAAAACCTGTGAGAGAGTCACTTGGTCCATTAGATGATAAAGGGGTTAAAGGAGCACTAAGAGGCGACAAGGCGATAGCGGAGAGACTGAATGAATTCTTTGCTTCAGTCTTTACTGAGGAAGATGTAGGGATGTTACCCATGACTGAAGTGGTATTTAAAGGTGCAGAAGAATTGAAGGAAATATCGATACATCGGGAAGATGTCTTACAACTATTAGATAAACTGAAGAGTAGCAAATCACCTGGGCTGGATTGTATACATCCAAGGGTGTTGAAAGAACTGAAATATGAGATTGCAGAACTGCTATCAGTAATCTGTGAACTATCATTAAAATCATCTCTAATACCTGAAGATTGGAGGATCGCCAATGTAACACCAATTTTTAAAAAGGGTTCCAGGGGTGATCCGGGAAACTACAGACCGGTGAGCCTGACGTCAGTACCGGGAAAAATGGTAGAAACCATCATAAAGAATAAAATTACTCAGCATGTAGATAGTCACGAACTAATGGGAGACAGCCAACATGGCTTTAGACAAGGAAGATCTTGTCTTACTAATCTGCTATGTTTTTTTGAAGGAGTGAATAAACAGGTGGACAAAGGTGAGTCGGTTGATATTGTGCATCTGGACTTTCAGAAAGCCTTTGACAAGGTCCCGCATCAGAGACTTTTGGCAAAACTAAAGAGTCATGGGATAGCAGGCAGTGTACTATTGTGGATCAGGAACTGGTTAAAAGATAGAAAGCAGAGGGTAGGGCTAAATGGCCAATTTTCCCAATGGAGAAAAGTGAATAGTGGTGTACCCCAGGGATCTGTGCTGGGTCCGCTGCTTTTTGACATATTCATAAATGACCTGGAAAGTGGAATAACGAGTGAGGTTATCAAATTTGCAGATGACACAAAACTATTTAAAGTTGTTAAAACCCAAGAGGATTGTGAAAAATTGCAAGAGGATCTTGATAAATTGGAAGACTGGGCATCAAAATGGCAGATGAAATTTAATGTGGACAAGTGCAAGGTTATGCACCTAGGGAAGAACAACCCAAACTATGGTTACACGATGCAAGGTTCCACATTAGGAACCACCACCCAAGAAAAAGATTTAGGCGTCATTGTGGATACCATGTTAAAACCCTCGGCCCAGTGTGCAGCGGCGGCCAAGAGAGCAAATAGAATGCTAGGTATGATAAGGAAAGGAATGGAAAATAGAACAAAAGATATTATAATGCCTCTATATCGTTCCATGGTGAGACCGCACCTTGAATATTGTGTGCAATTCTGGTCGCCGTATCTTAAAAAGGATATAGCGATTTTAGAAAAGGTTCAGAGAAGAGCCACCAAAATGGTAAAGGGGATGGAAGGATACTCCTATGAAGAAAGGCTAAAAAGGTTAGGGCTCTTTAACCTGGAAAAGAGACGGCTGAGGGGAGATATGATAGAAGTCTATAAATTAATGAACGGAGTGGAACGGGTAAACGTAGATCGATTGTTTACCTTATCAGAATATAGAAAGACTAGGGGACATGCAATGAAGCTACAGGGTAAACTATTTAAGACTAATAAAAGAAAATATTTTTTCACTCAACGTGTAATCAAACTCTGGAATTTGTTACCGGAGGATGTAGTAAAGGCTGTTAGTGTAGCTGGGTTTAAAAAAGGTTTGGACACGTTCCTGGAGGAAAGGTCCATAAACCATTATTAAGAAGTAACCGAAGATATCAATGCTTGACCAAGTACAAGCATTGTGGAACTTGGGTCTCTTGGGGAAACTGCTAGGTACATATGACCTAGATTGGCCACTGTTGGAAACAGAATACTGGGCTTGATGGACCTTGGTCTGACCCAGTATGGCATATCTTATGTTCTTATGAACTGTATACTCCATCCCTCTGGAACTCTCTACCGGGAACCCTCCGATCAACAAACGACCTGTCCATGTTTAGGAAGCTTCTCAGAACTCATCTATTCAACAAATACTTTGGTCCCTTTCTGCATCCATCCACAGTATAAAGCCTAGTGCCTCCCCCATCCAGGTCTCTCTCATGTATATAAGTAACATTTATTCCATATAGAAAGTTGTCTTATATACAAGTGCCACTGTTCTATGTAATATCAGTTTATTTTTTTAAGAGTTTTCTATACCACCTTCTCTAGAAATCAAAGCGGCTTACAATGAACAGAATCAAACAATTACATCAAACAGTTGGGTAATATATTAGATACATATTAACTAATACATATTGAAGCAGAATGGGGTAACTGAAGGGTAACAACAAGAACTAGTTACATATATAACACACTTACAATGTGTGCGCATAATCAGCAATGTATTTATATATGAAAAGATAAAGGAGTATAACTAATCTGTCTGTTGAGATATGCTGTGTGTAAGATTTACAATAATTTGGAGTGACTGTTTTATCTACACTTAGGACCCGATTCCATCCCGAACGTCCTGACCTGGACGCACAGAGGGGATCGCAATTCTGATCCCATGGGGCACATGGGGAGATCAGAATCGAGAACAGCAATGTATGTGCAGTCCGGGACTTTGATTCAGTCCGGCCTGCATGTACATTAGTAACCTGACTAACTCAGTCAGGGCTTTTAAATTGAGCCACGGCGCCATGGCCTCCTGTTGCCATGGCACCACGGCTCCATTTAAAAGCTGTGATGCTGGCCACCAAGAAAAAGAGTTTATTTCCTGCAGTCCAATCTCCAATCTGGCTTCCTAAGGCCAGGGTCAGGCTGCGGGAAATAAACCCTGGCCTCCCCCTGACCCATCCACACCCTGGGCCTTCCAAAAACAAACGTCCAGGGAAGTTATTCCACTTTGGCACAAGCATCCGCTAAATGTTATGCTTTTAAGATGGATGATTCACAAGTGCAAAGTCATTATAATTCAGTAGCAGCTATAGTGGAATAACTTCCCCTGGACATTGGGCCCTGGATGTACAAGGCTGACATTAGTATCGGCCCTGTACATCCAGGGCCGGCGACCGCCCACTCTCTGCCCCGTGCCACCCATTCCTTGCCTCCATCTAACTTCCCCACACAACCAGCAGGGACGTTATTTGGGGACAGGTGAAGCCAAGAATAGTGGGGATGGACATTCCATCGGGGCGTCTATTCCTGCTATTCGTGGCTCAGAATAACCCCCTTAGTGTTTGGGCCCTGGGTGTACTATGTAAAATTGGGCTAGTGTGTATTCTACTGGTCTCATAATTTATGATATATTAGAAATGGTGTCATGTTTATTGTAATTTACACCACTTTCCCCTGTTGAAAAGCAGTATATATATATAAAAAAAGGTCAAATAAATAAATAAATAATTGAATAAAGGAAAGAATAGTGAGGTTTCTGGATTCCAATGGACTACAGGATCTGAGGCTGCATGGATTCACCAGAGGCAGGTCTTGTCTGACAAATCTGATAGATTTCTTTGATGGAGTGACCAGGAAGTTGGACTGAAGTACAGCCCTAAATGTGGTTTATTTAGATTTCAGTAAAACCTTTGACATGGTTCCACACAGTCGACTTACAAACAAACCGAGTACCCTAGGGATGGACTCTAAAGTTACTGACTGGGTTAGAAATTGGTTGAGTGTGAGGCGCCAAAGGGTACAGGTAAATGGAGCTCACTCTGAGGAGAAAGAGATTACCAGTGGTATGCTGCAGGTATCTGTCCTTGGTTCAATTTTGTTTAACGTCTTTGTTAATGATATTGCGGAAGGACTGTTGGGTAAGGTTTGCTTGTTTGCAGATGATACCAAAATCTGCAAATAGAGTAGACACCCAAGAAGGAGACAATAACATGAGGAGGGATCTAGCTAAGCTTGAAGAATGGTCTAGAAGAATTTGACAACTGAAATTTAATGCTAAAAAATGCAGGGTCGTGCATTTAGGCTGCAAAAATCCAAAGGAGCTGTACAGTGTAATGTGTGAGGTACTTCTGTCCACAAAAGAAGATTGGGACCTGGGAGTAATTGTGTCTGATGATCTTAAAGTAGCTAAATAGAAAAGATGACTGAGAAAGCCAAAAGAATGCTTAGGTGTATAGGAAGAGGAATGGCCAGCAGAAAAAGGAGGTGATAGTGCCTCTGTATAAATCTCTGGTGCAACCTCATTTGGAGTATTGTGTGCAGTTCTAGAAACCGAACCTTCAAAAGGATATAAGCAGGTTCCCTGCAGAGGGTGGCTACTAAAATGATTAGAAGTCTTCATTATGAAGCATATGAGTACAGACTTAAAGATCTTAATATGTATACTTTAGAGGAAAGGCATGATAGGGGTGATATGATAAAGACCTTTAAATACCTCCGTGGTATAAATGCACAGGAGGATCTCTTTCAATTGAAGGCATGTCCTGCTACGAGGGAACATAGGATGAGAGTGAAAGGGGATAGACTCAGGAGTAATATGCGGAAATATTTCTTTATGGAAAGAGTGGTAGATGTGTGGAATAGTGTCCCAGTGGAGATAGTGGAAACGAGGACAGTATCTGAATTTAAAAAAGCATGGGACAAACATAGAGGATCTCGAAAGGTAAAAAGGGGACTACTGTAGTTGATATGGAAGGGCAGACTAGATAGGCCATGTGGTCTTTTTTCTGCCATCATCTTTCTATGTTTATGTAAAAGGGTGTGAAAATAGTATGGTGTTATTGAACATCAAGGAAGCTTAGCCTTCTTCATATACACATATACATGACTGAGCTTTTTTGCTGTCCACAATCCAGATAGTGGTGCTGAAAATGTATTCAGAGAAGTTCCTTCTCCACACCCATACTGCCCCAGCACAATTTGTAGAGTGACAAGGCAGTCTGTGGTGATATTCAAAGGCGCTATCTGGATTGACCATTGAATATCATGGTCAGTTTGCCCGGTATATTTACCACTACTGCTACTACTACTGAGCATTTGTATAGTGCTACAAGCCTTATGCAGCACTACACAGAAATGTAAGAGACAGTCCCTGCTCATCAGAGCTTACAATCTAGTTAAGACAGACAACACAGTAGGTCTAGACAGGGATACATATAGGGGACATGGTAAAGAAACACAAAGGAGATCAGGTGAGGCAAATTATTTATAGATGCTTTTAGGACCTTTGCAGAGGAGCACCTGAGACAAACAATGCATACTAGATATCCTTTATTATGCTACTTGATATCCAGAAGCTATATTCTTCCAAAATATGAAGACCTCAACAGTGGCATTAACGGATCAGGAGACCCTATTTGTGTAGTGGCTAATGCAGCAAGTTCATGGATTGTTGAAGGGGAAGACTGTGTACCTCAATGTTATCACCCACAAACAGATGTTGAGAGTGTCACTGAGGATGGAAAGAACTGGGGTTCCTTGTAGCATTTACCATCTGAGGTTCCCTAGAGCTCAACAGGTTTCTCCCCTTTTCAGTTGCTCTATGGAAGGAGACCCAGAGAAATCCTAGATATAGTCCAGAAACTTGGGGAAAGGAGCAATCCCTGGGACAGACCCTGGTAGAATATATCCTTCATTTACAAGAATGGCTGAGGAACGTCAGTGCAGTTCCCAGGTTGTATTTGGAGAAGCTCCTGGTCCCGCAGTCTCCCAGCCAGAAGACTGAGTTTTGGTGCTACTGCTATGGTCAGACAACAGTTGCTGTGGCAAGGCCCTTACAAAGCCATTGAGAAAGTGGGCCTGTGAACTGCAACTGGCCCAGCCAAAACAAGCAGAAAGGCCCAGATCTTCTATGTGAACCTCTTAAAGAAGTAGTTACCCCAACCTCTGCTCTAATCCAGGGGGAGGATTTTGGACTGAAGTTCCATTGAATCCTGAGCTGCTACATGTCCCATTCAGAACCACCTACTATAAGGCCAATGAAGAATTACTGAACATAAATGTTTACTGAGAAGGAAGAAACATTATCCTCATCCAAACAAGTCTCTCACGGCTTGATACTGCTATTTGGAAGTGTTAAGGCAATGTGGAGATGTGGTTCAGGATGCAGGGAAGAATCTAATCAATAAGGTTTCCTATCAAACTCACACAACACTGGTCTTGTTTTAACCTAGTTACAGAATTTTCTCTCACAAATTACTGACATCCATATACCCTTGATCGTTTGCCATCCAGATGGATTGGAATATCAACTCTGGAACTTGTTCACTTTGCCCTAATCATTATCAGTCATAGTCTCTCTCTCAGCTCTATACCATTTATTTGGAAACATGTTCTAGTCCATCCCATTCTCAAAAATGTCAGGTACAGTAGGTATTTACCTATTCCCAGAGGGCTCACAATTTAAATTTTACCTGAGGCAGTGGACAGTTAAGCGATTTCTCCAAGGCTACAAAGAGTGCCAGTGGATTTGAACCCTGGCCTCTCTGGTTCCAGCCCATGGGCATCTGGAAGCTGACATTCCACTAAGAATACAGTCTATTTCATTCATTCCCGATAGCCTAAAACTATCTCCTTTTCCTTCCTATACTATATTTGCCTCATCTACTACAGCTTGCATTATTTCATTACACAGAATGTCCATCATACTAGTCTCATCTGCTGCCATTAATCAGTGGCGTAGCCAGAGCTTAGCCATGGCCCCTCCACTTTGGTGTTAGGCCCACCCAGTTTGTGCAATGGTACAAATAAATGAGAGAAGAAGTGGAGGCAGAGAACATCCACTCTGGATAGTGCCATTCTGAGTAAACCTCAGGACTCACCAAAAAATCAGTCCTGGCTACACCACTGCAACTAACATGACCTAGTGCTCAACTCTGCTAGTTTTACCTCATAAAATGCATATTGTTTGAGTCCATTACTTTGTTATTTAGCTAAATTTGTGTCAACTATAGCTGCTACTGAAATATAATTACTTTGCACTTGTGAATCATCCATCTTAAAAGCATAATATTTAGCAAATTTGTGAACAGAAGGCATTTCATCATCTGTAGAATCATTTGGGGTATTTGTAAGACTACAGACAATTGAATGAAAGCTCAATTTATAAAAGCATCATTAAGACATTTCGTGTAATATTTCTTTTTAGCTTCTATGATTGTAGTCATAAGATTTCATACTAGCTTTATAATGATTTTTAATTCCTTTGTTCATTTCCCCATCCTTGTCTCCCATACTCTCTTAACTGCCTTTTAGCTTCCCTTACTTTCTGAGTGTACCATCTGGTGAAGCACTTTTTGTTCTTCTTTACAAATGACATTGAGGTGCGATCTGGGACATCCAAGCCAGAATGTCTGGAAAAAAACAAGCATGTCCAAGTTCAGGCATGATTTCACAAACGTGGACATGCTCGATATGGACATCCGTGGGACATCTACATACAATGGTGACATGAAGGTTTCTACTGCCCTAGGTAGACCCTCTATGCCGCCGCCCCCACAAGACTGCCTTTGTCCAATCCACCATGCTGCACCCACCTTGCACTGAAACGGTGGCGGATTTACTGCCGCTTCGGCGCTGCATCAGGCCTTAAAGTGCCCATGCACATGCGTGCTCATGGCCTGTCGCTCCTGCCCCCCTCCGATGCAACTTTCTTGAAGGGCGGGCAGGAGTGGCAGGCCGGAACTGCGAACAGATGCATGGGCATTTTAAAGTCTGCCATGGCGCTGAAGCAGCAGTTAAGCTGCCACGTCCCAGTGGTTTGGATTAGCGATGTTGCTCACCAGGGTCTGCCGCCCTAGGTGACTGCCTAGTTCGCTTAGTAGACAGGCCGGCCCTGTCTACATTGACATCTCTGGAATAGTAGTCAAGACCAGGGACATCTAGGAATAGCCTAATGGTTACAGCATGGGGTTAGGACTTGGGAAACCAGGATTCAAATCCCATTGCTGCTATTCACATGTGATTGTGCCCTGCCCTGTTGAGGCTTTCCTAACAGGGGCTCTACAGATCAACCAACAGTAAGGATTTGAGGGTTTATTTTATTATATTAAATTGCTAGCTCTCTGACTGGGAGCTCTTAAAAGGGTTTTTTGTATATTTTTAAAGCAAGGTTAATTACTTTTTGGTGCTTTAGTGGAACTTTCCTTAAGCACAGTAAGTTGCTGAACTCTAGTAACCTCCTCAGTTTTGGGAACTGCTAACACCTAATCAGGTGTTAGTTCCCTCCCTACCCACCCCGACTCCCACCCACCCCTAGTGAGTAGTCTTGCTTTATAGGGCACCTCCCCATTTAACAAAGCACAGAGAATTGGACCAGCACTTTTGAATCTAATTAAAGAGATTTAACTGCTTTTTCTCTGAAATGACAGCTGGGAAACCGGCTGGTACTTGGTAGATCTCTCTCTTTGCTTTAACAGATACCTAAGCTCCACGAACAGAATAATGGCTGGGAAAAATCATATCGCTAAAGCTGTTGCCCCCGTTATAGCTTCTGCCTTGGTCCAGACAGAGGTCCTAATGCCAGTTGAAGGACCGGTTCCATGTGCAGGGTGCTTGCATGCTGAAGCTCTGAGGAAACAAGTGGAGGAACTCAGAGAGGAGGTGGCGAGGCTGAGGAGCATTCAAGACAGTGATAAGTACATTGATGAGATGCTTCTTGCAGAAACCAAGCTCTCCAGCAGAGAAGATGGGTGCCAACAGAATGTTAATGGTTGGACACAAGTCACCAGGGCCTGCAAAATCACCAATCCAACTTCTCCAGCTCTTGAATTGAAGAACCATTATGCAGCCCTGGAAGTGGAGGAGGTGAAAGCATCCCTGGAAAGGGAAGAACCAGAGTTCAAGTACCCCAAAGTTGCAGAATCAGTGACCAGAAGGAAATGAAGGGTAGTGGTGGTTGGAGATTCTCTTCTGAGGCGTCCATCTGCCAACCAGACTTGATGTCCAGAGAGTTATGCTATCTGCCTGGTGCCAAAATCCAAGATGTTACGGAGAGTTTGCCGAGACTCATCAAGCCCACTGACTATTACCCAATGTTGCTAATCCATGTTGGAACAAATGATACTGCCAGGTATACCTCGGAATGTATCAAAAGTGACTTCATGGCTCTGGGACAGAGGGTGAAGCAGTTAGGTGCACAGGTGGTGATCTCTTCAATCCTCCCTGTTGAGGGTAAAGGCCAAGGCAGAGAGGCTCGCATCCTGAAGATGAATGCATGGCTGCATGGATGGTGCCATCGAGAGCGTTTTGGTTTCCTAGACCATGGGATGTTGTTCCAAGGGTTGCAGAGCAGAGATGGCATCCATTTGTCCAAGAAAGGTCAACGTGTCTTTGGTAGTAGACTGGCTAATCTACTGAAGAGGGCTTTAAACTAGATTCATTGGGGACGGGTGAAGAAAGCCCCCAGGTAGGTGAAAGCCCCCAGGTAGGTGATACATTAAATACCTTTATGGAAATGGGTAACAGGGGTAACATATGGAAAGCAGTGTGTATAAATGCCCGTAGCATGGGAAACAAGATCCCTTATGTTGAAGCTTTGGTGGGAGTGACTGACTTGGATTTAGTGGCAGTTACAGAAACATGGTTCACAGAAAACCATGATTGGGATGTAACTATACCTGGCTATACTTTATTCAGAAAGGACAGGGTAGGAAGAAGGGGAGGAGGAGTGGCACTATATGTAAAAACTACTATTAAAGCTTTGGAATTACAGAGCTTAAAGGGGAGAGAGGAGGCATTGTGGGTTAAACTAGAAAGAGGGAAAGAGAAATCTATTTGCATTGGTGTGATATACAGACCTCCCTCACAAAAGGAAGAGGTGGACAGAGAGTTAATTGAAGACATACACAGCATTGCTAGGAAAGGGGAAGTGCTACTGATAGGAGATTTCAATATGCCAGATGTTGATTGGCACATTCCTGCTGCAGTATCATCTAGAAGTAAGGAGATCCTGGATTCTCTACAGGGAGAACTATTCAGGCAATTGGTAACAGACCCCACATGTGAAGGGGCCATACTGGACTTGGTGGTAAAAGTGTTTCTGATGTTGTAGTGGGAGATCATTTTGCATCCAGTGATCACCAGATGGTGTGATTCAGTATTAGGACTAGGGCTGTTAGAATCCATTCAAAGGTGAGGATCTTAGACTTTAGGAAGACTAACTTTGCGAAGATGGGCCAATACCTCAGGGAGTCGTTAGTGGGATGGGAACAGCTGGGGTATGTAGAAAAACAGTGGGCAAAACTGAAAGGGGATATTTTAAGGGCAACCAACTTTTTTGTTAAAATGGTAAATAAAGGTAAAAGGAAAAGGAGACCGCTATGGTTTTCGAAAGAAATAGCTGAAAAAGTGAAGAAAAAGAGGGAGGCCTTCATGAAATACAAGAGATCACAGAGAGAGGAAGACAGCCATCTGTATTTGGAAAAACTTAGAGAAGCTAGCAAAGTAGTCAAGAAGGCAAAGATTCAAAAGGAGGAGGAAATAGCCAATGCAATAAAATGGGGGGATAAGACATTTTTCAGATATATTAGTGAGAAGAGGAAGGGCAAAAATGGTATTGTCAGACTCAAGGGTACAGGGGTGGAATATGTAGAAGCTGATAAGGATAAAGCGGAATTGCTTAACAAATATTTTTGTTCTGTGTTCACAGATGAAGAACCAGGAGCAGGACCTCAGAAAATACCCACAAATAGGAAGAGAAGCGAGGGACATCTTGAACAATTTCAGAAGACTGTGTTCGTGAGAAACTAGCTCAACTTAAAGTAGACAAAGCGATGGGACCGGATGGGATATTTATTTATTTACATTCTCTTATATACCGCACTATTTTGCATCAGTGCGGTTTATATTGAACAAACTGAAATTACATTGAACAGGGCATTATAACTTGGAGATAACTATTTTACAGGGAACATGGGCTATGGAGGGTTAAGTGGCTTGCCTAAGACCACAAGGAGCACCTGTGGGACTAGAAACCCCAGTCTTTCCAGCCCAAGGTTGCTGTCCTCTAGTGGGATTTGAACCCCCGACCTTCCAGCCTGAAGTACCTCATCCCAACCACTAGGCCAGTCCTCTACTCCTGGGGATGTTCTAGCAGCTCCACTGACTGACCTTTTCAATGCCTCGCTGGAGTCGGGAGTGGTGCCAAAGGACTGCAGAGAGGCTCTTGTGGAGCCTTTACACAAAAGCGGAAGTAAGGATGTGGTTGAAAACTACAGGCCAGTTAGTTTAACTTCGGTGGTGAGTAAATTATTGGAAACGCTGCTGAAAGAGAAAATAGTGAGGTTTCTGGAGTCCAGCGGATTACAGGATCCGAGGCAGCATGGATTCACCAGAGGCAGGTCTTGTCAGACAAATCTGATTGATTTCTTTGACTGGGTGACCAGGGAGTTGGACCGAGGGAGAGCCCTAGATGTGGTGTATTTAGATTTCAGTAAAGCCTTTGACACTGTTCCTCACAGGCGACTTATAAACAAACTGAGCACCCTAGGGATGGACCCTAAAGTTACTGCTTGGGTTAGAAATTGGTTGGGTGGGAGGTGACAAAGAGTACAGGTAAATGGAGCTCACTCTGAGGAGAGGGATTTTACCAGTGGTGTGCCCCAGGGATCTGTCCTTGATCTGATTCTTTTTAACATCTTTGTTAGTGATATAGCGGAAGGGCTGTCGGGTAAGGTTTGCCTCTTTGCGGATGATACCAAAATATGCAATAGAGTAGACACCCAGGAAGGTGTAGATAACAGGAGGAGGGATCTATCTAAGCTTGAAGAATGGTCTAGAATTTGGTAGATGGGAGTAGCGGTATACAAATGTATGCTAAATAAAATAAAATAAAAATAATGTTAAAAAATGTAAGGTCATGCATTTGGGCTGCAGTAATCCAAGGGAGCAATATAGTATAGGGGGTGAAGTACTTTTGTCCACTAAAGAAGAGCGGGACCTAGGCGTGGTTGTGTCTGATAATCTTAAAGTAGCTAAACAGGTAGAAAAGGCGATGGCAAAAGCTAAAAGGATGCTTGGGTGCATACGGAGAGGAATGGCTAGCAGAAAAAAGGAGGTGATAATGCCTCTTTATAAGTCTTTAGTGCAATCTCATTTGGAGTATAATGTGAAATTCTGGAGACTGCACCTTCAAAAGGATGTGAACAGGATGGAGTCGGTGCAGAGGGTGGCTAATAAAATGATTAGTGGTCTTCATTTTAAAGCATATGAGGACAGACTGAAGGATCTTAATATGTACACCTTAGATGAAAGGCGGGATAGAGGTGATATGATTGAGATGTTTAAATACCTCCGTGGCATAAATGTTCTGCTATGAGGGGACATGGGATGAGGGTGAAGGGAGATAGATTCAAGAGTGATATGCGGAAATATTTCTTTACGGAACGAGTAGTGCATCTGTGGAATAGTCTCCCAGTGGAGGTGGTAGAGATGAGGACAGTAACTGAATTCAAAAAAACATGGGACAAACACAGAGGATCTCTAAAGGTAAAAAAGGGACTGTTGTAGTTGTTGATATGGAAGGACAAACTAGATAGGCCATGTGGTCTTTTTCTGTTATCATATTTATTTAGTATACCGCTACTTCCAGTGATCAGCAGCGGTTTGATTACAGATTGGAAATTGTCAAATCATGACAGGAAAGTTTTGAGGTATAAACATATTGATTAGACAGGAAAGCACAGCACACAGAGAACATGGGCTATGGAGGGTTAAGTGGCTTGCCCAAGACCACAAGGAGCACCTGTGGGACTAGAAACCCCAGTCCTTCTGGCCCAAGGTTGCTGTCCTCCAGTGGGATTTGAACCCCTGACCTTCCGGCCCAAAGTACCTTGCCCCAACCACTAGGCCACTCCTCCACTCCTATTTCCATGTTTCTATGAGAGTAGTGGGGATGGTTGTGTGCCATCTTCTCTATGCACTCTGGATGTTTTATGGTTAAAATTAGCATTTTCCTAGTGCCTATTCATGCCTGGAGCAGGTCTAAACTTGGACAGGGTTGAAAATGTCTGACATTTCTGAAATCAAGTGGGGATATCTAAGTCCATTGCACCGCCCAAGATACACCTTCACCATGCCCCCTACCTACTTGGCCAGCCCGCATCGGAGATGTCTTTAAAAGCTATGTATAAAATTGTTCCTGGGACGTCTCCATGATTTGGTCATCTGCATGCATGTTTATGCCCATCCAAATTGTGACTAAGGCTTTTAAAATGACTCCCATAATGCTTTACCCCTTGACATGAAGTAGTGGGAGGACTTAAAGAGTCATGTTGAAAAAAGGCCACCACAATCAAATACTGTACATCAGGATACCTTTGGTCTTATATTTATTACTATGTGGGTATTAACTAGTAGACTAAACAGAATTAAAGTATGATCCTGGAGGAAAGTTCCTGGAGAAAAGGTCCATAAATCATTTTAAAGGGGACCTGGGAAATCCACTGCTTGTCCCAATATAAGCATTGTGGAACCTGTGTCTTCTGAGGAAACTGCTAGGTACTAATGACCAAGACTGACCACTGCTGGAAAAACATAGTTACCTGTTAGATGTGTTCTCCAGGAACAGCAGGAATGAGTCCACACATATGGGTGCATTGGCGCTGACGGAGCCCACTCAGAACATTTTCCCAGCTTTCAAAGAACACCTTTAGGAATGCTACCACGCATGCGTAGTCCCCTTCCCGCCCAAGGGTGCCATCTTGCACAGTCAGATGAGATAGCTAAGATGGCAGTCAGGCAATAACAAAAAGACAGCAACTCCAAAAAGAGGAGGGCGGGTTGTGAGGACTCATTCCTGCTGTTTCCAGAGAACACCTGTTACAGGTGAGTAACTACGCTTTCTCCAGGAACAAGCAGGAAGTCAGTCCTCACATATGGGACTCCCTAGCTCGAGGCTGCCGAGGACCGAACCACGACAGTACCAACGGCAACCGGTCAGGTAGCTGTGAGTTTCAGAAGGTGAGTCCCCACTAAGAGACTCTGCAAGACCCTACTGTCCAGCAACACTATCACTCCAGTAGCCTGAACATAGACGGTCAGAGGACAGGAGCTTTCTTCACTCCAAGAATATTATGCAGCACTGCCTGACCAAAGGCGCTGTCCCTATGGGATTCGCTTTCCAGGTAGTAGTATGCTGCGAACGTATGAATAGCTGCCAAGTGGCAGCTGTGCAAATTTCTGTCACCGGCACAGAACAGAGGTGGGCTACGGATGTGGCCATCGCCCTCACGTGATGCTCTGTGTTCCAGTGCTCCAGGGAGAGGCCCGCCTGCTCATAGGCGAGGGCAATGCAGTCCACCACCCAAAAGGATAGGGTATGCTTGGTTACAGGGAGTCCCAGTCTGCTGGAGTCATAGACAAGAAAATCTGAGGTGCTTTGCGGTGGCCCTGGGTCCACTGCAGATAGAAGGACAGGGCCCATTTACAGTCCAGTGTGTGGAGTATAAGTTCCTGCCTGTCAGCATGAGGCCGCAGGTAGAAGGTGGGAAGCACCACCTCCTGGTTGAGGTGAAATGGTCTGGAACCCTTGCAGGGGCTCCCCGGCGAGCCCTGCAGAGAAGCCACCGAGCTCCTGGATGAGGCTGTTAAGATACATCCCTATGTAGAGCTTATAGGATTTATCTGGCAGCCCA
Organism: Ichthyophis bannanicus; assembly: GCA_033557465.1. Lineage (NCBI taxonomy): Eukaryota > Metazoa > Chordata > Amphibia > Gymnophiona > Ichthyophiidae > Ichthyophis > Ichthyophis bannanicus. Next base: position 52,302,540 of record CM066035.1, read on the forward strand.
GCATAGACCCTTGGAAACACTTACGCCCCAGGGCATCGAGGGCCCTGGCCTCTCTACCCGGGGGTACAGAAGAATAAATCTTCTGGCTCTTGAGTTTTTGCATCGAGGACTCCACCACTATGGAACTGTGGGGAAGTTGGGCCTTCTGGAAGCCTGGACTCCTCTTGACATGGTAGATGGCGTCAAGGTGTCGGCTGACCACCGGTACCAAGGCTGAGGTCTCCCACACCTGTAAGAGCAGCTGTTCGAGAATGGGTTGCACTGGCACCAATAGAGCCTCCTTCAAGGAAGACTTATACTAGAGGATCTCCAGCTCTTCAGTGCATGGGTCCTCCTCGGACTCGGTGGGGACCGATAGGGCTCGGGCCATGTCCCAGACGAAGTTGTGGAATGCCACATCCATGGGTGGGGAATGGCATCAGAGCTCTGGGGGAGAGGGCTCTGAGGGGATGTCTTGGTTTCAAGAGGTTTCAGGGGAGGCCTCGATGTCAGTCTCCCAGTTTGACTCCGAAGGCATCAAGGAGTTTGAGGCTCAGAGCTCCTGTGCCTCGAGGCCTGCATCGGGGAACCAGTCTCAGGTCAGATTCCTGAAAGCTAACTGGGGAGGATTGGACACCTAAGGATCGGGACCGGGCTCTCGATTGGTGCCAAGGGCTGGCCCAAGGCCGATAGCACTCGGAGCCTGGCTCGATGCCCAGAGACGTCACTGCAGTTGGGGGCCCAGTTGTTAGGGCAGATAATGCAAACGAACCTGACATCATCGCCTGCTGCATGCTCAGGATAGCAGAGATATTCTGTTCTAGGACTGCCATTCTGGCCTCAATGCCAGAAGGCTCTGCAGCTTTCGGTGCGGGCACCGAGGGTTTCGGGCCCAGAATCAGTGCTCTGGTGAGCGTGTCTTCTACAAGGACCACGGCCTCGGGGAGCCTCGCACGGTCACCGCCGGCCGAGGACTCCTTCCTAGAGACTTTAGGAGGGCGCTGCTCGCAGTCGCCTGAGTCCCGCCGCAGGACTTTACCAGGTTTCCCCAGTGTAACCTCGACTGGCTTCGAGGATTTTTTCTTTTTCTTGCCAGGGTCCGGCATACTTCCAGAGGAGCCGATGCTGCTCCGAAGACGCCTGGACCTCACAGGAGGTGCTCAGCTTCGGGCTCAGTGTCTGGAAAGCCAGAGCAGAGCCGGACTGCAGGAACAACATCTCCTGCAACTCCGACCATTTCTTGTTGATCCGAGGGGTCATGGCCTGACGCAGGTTGCAGGAGGTACTGTTGTGGTCCGAACCAAGGCAGTGAAAGCAGAAGTCATGGGTGTCTGTGACAGCCATAATTTGACTGTAACAATCATACTTTTTAAAGCTACTGGGAGACATGGCGGATCACACCAGACGGGGTTGATGATCCCTGGGCGAAAAAGGGTGCGAATGCCGGTCGAGGCGAGCCTCAATGAAAAAAGAAAAAGGAGCCGAGAACAGCACCGGTGACAGCTTCGGTGACAGCGCTGGCTCGAGGCGGGAAGAGGAACCAGTAAGCAAACCATGAAAAACTCAATAAGAGGATAATTTTTATGGAATTCTTCCAGGGACAAAGGACATAGGGCTCCACGGAAAAAAGGAGACTGAGCAAGATGGCACCCTTGGGCGGGAAGGGGCCACACATGTGTGGTAACATTCCCAAAGGCTTTCTTTGAAAGCTGGGGAAATGCTCCGCGCAGACTCCGTCTGCATTGGCGTCACCCATATGTGAGGACTGACTTCATGATTGTTCCTGGAGAACAGGATACTGGGCTTGAAGGACCTTGGACCTTGGACTGATCCAGTATAGCATAGATGCTCATTTCTGACATCTGGCTTTCTTTTATCAAATGTTTATTTACATCTTCAAAGAAATGTTGCAAAATGGTGAGGCAAGACTTACCTTGGCCTAATCTATGTTGACTTTGTCCAGAGGCGGCTCAAGGCAACCTGCTGCCTGAGGCAAGGGATAGCGCTCCCACCCCCTCCCTGAAGCAGGGGGGAGGGATCTTTCTCAAAACTCCAGTCAGGGACTGAACCAAACCAAAAAGCCGATTAGTTAATGTGGAGGAAATGCAAGATCTTTGCACAACAAGGAACTAAAAGAAAGCGTGAGAACCACAGCACAGTTTATAACACCAAATTATAATTCATTTTTATTTTGTTGTTATAAACTATGTTATGGTGCTTACTTTTTCTTTGTGAACATATTTTGCATTCACAGAATCCCCTTCCTCAACAATGGGTGCAGAGCAGAACTAGGACTTTCACCCAGAGAACTAAGTATCTAAAAAAAAAAAAAAAAATCTGATTCTGATCTTCTCACTAACAGCAACAATCATTCTCCAGTACCAGGCAATTTGTGAACTAATACAAAGTCCTACAACAAAGTCACTAAGCATCTACAGAGCAAATCTACCATACCAGCATCAATTTCGAAAGCTCACATAACAAGCCTACCCCAAAATATCCAACACCAATTTGAAAAGCTGAACAATTCAGATTACTACAATACAGATCCCTAAGTACAAACTCCATGTTAACAGAACACCTGGCTTTGTTTACACATTCAGAACACTGACCCTCACCAAGTACAGAATAAGTGACCATAACCTAAAAATAAACATGTAGATAAGAATTAAACTGCAACCCCAAGTAGCCAGATTCTGCAAACAATGCGATACCAGAGAAATAGAAAGAGACACATTTCCATGTACTGCATAAAATATAAAGGTAGCACCAAGTCTGATCATTAAATTGAAAATAAAATTATCTTCTACCTTTGCTAACTGACCATTTGTCCCAATCTGAGGTTTCTGATTTCTTCCACCTCCCAGTGCCCCTCCCCCCATGGCTGGAATGAGGGTGACACATGGCCATGTGTGGTGATTCACTGCAGCATCATTTAAATTTTAAAATAAAGTATACTAAATTTATGCATATGCCACCCATCTAAAATCCTAGATGGCTTCCAAACATACACATGCAATTTAATAAAACAGATGTTACAAAAAAACAAACACAATAACAAACATTAAATCTGATTAATGAAAAGCTACTTATACAGCAATACCCCCACCCCCTCCCATCAAACCATTATAAGTATCTGCATATCAGATTTATTTTGCTGTGACAAGATTATTGATGAAGAGGAAAGATATAAAATGAGAAAAACTAATCCTGGTAGTCATGAATTCAAAGGCTGGATTGGATTGTGCTGTAGCTGTAAAAGTCCGGAACTCAGCAACGGTGAAACTATCAGGCTACTAAACAAACTTAAACTGATATGTTCCCTAAAAATTTGAAATTTCTTTGAATCTGAAATGAAAAAATATTTTAAATTTCAGTCTAGCAGCATAAAGAACGCATCCATGTTTCTATTCAAAAAATTGAATAAGCCTGATTACTACAGATCTCTACATAGAAACTTCATGCTAACAGAACACGTAGCTTCAGTCACACATGCAGAACAGAGCTTCACCAAGTAGGGAAAGCACAGTTACTTACCTGTAACAGGTGATCTCTGGGAACAGCAGGAATAAGTCTTCACATATGGGTACGTCGGTACCGACGGAGCCTGCGCGGGAACGCTCCCCAGCTTCCCAAAAAAGGAAAGCTTTTGGGAGCATCCCACAGCGCCTGCGCACTGCCTTCCCGCCTTTCCTAACTGCCTCTCTCCAGTTCGAGTTTTAAAGCTGAGACAAAGAGAGAGAGAGGAAAGGAAAGAAAGATAGAGAGATACAACTCCTAGGGGAGGTGGGTGGGTTGTGAAGACTTATTCCTGCTGTTCCCAGAGATCACCTGTTACAGGTAAGTAACTGTGCTATCTCCAGGAACAAGCAGGAATGAGTCTTCACATATGGGGACTCCCCAGCTAGAGATGCCAGGGAGATCCCCAAGGTTATGAGCCCCTGAGAAGGGCTCTACGTCCCCCCATGGATCTCGGGCATCCAACCAGGGATGGGGGGTAGGAGTTGATTAGGTATGGAACAGGTGTTTGAGAACAGCCTGACCAAATAAGGCATCCCGGCGGGAGTCCTTGTCCAAACAGTAATGGGCTGTGAAGGTATGAACCGAGGCCCAGGTGGCCGCTCGACAGATCTGGTCGATGGACACAGAATTTAGATGAGCCATAGAGGTGGCCATGGCCCTCACATTATGAGCTGTGACATGGCCCTCCAGAGAAAGGTTCTTACTCAGGTAGGCGAAAGAAATACACTGAGCAATCCAATTGGACAGTGTCCTCTTAGAGACTGGAAGTCCCAAATGAGAGGGATCAAAAGCAACAAAGATTTGAGAAGACTTTCTATGTTGCTGTGTCCTTTGTAAGTAAAAAGCAAGAGCTCTCTTACAATCCAAGGTATGAAGATTCCTCTCTGCACTTGATGCATGAGGACCTGGAAAAAAGACAGGTAAATACACCTCCTGGTTCAGATGAAAAGGTGAGACCACTTTAGGCATAAAGTGTGGATTGGTTCTAAGGACTACCTTATCATGATGGAATCTTGTATAAGGTGGATTAGCCACTAAGGCCTGCAGCTCACTGATGCGGCGAGCTGAGGTGACTGCAATAAGAAAGATAACCTTCCAGGAAAGAAATTTCAAGGAGGTAGTGGCTAAGGGTTCAAAGGGTGACTTCATGAGCTGACCAAGAACCAGATTCAAGTCCCATGCCACTGGAGGTGTTCTGATGGGAGGTTTAATTAAAAGAAGGCCTCTCATGAATCTCGCAATAAGAGGATGAGAGGAGACAGGTTGTCCATTGAGAGGCTTGAAGGATGCTGCAATAGCACTCAAATGGACCCTTACTGAATTTGTTTTGAGTCCTGGGTGGGAAAGATGCAGGAGATACTCTAGTAAAGAATTCAACGGTATTGCTAGAGGGTTAATACCCTTCTCAGCACACCAAATGGTAAACCTTTTCCATTTAAAGGCATAGGAACGTCTAGTAGAAGGCTTTCTGGAAGCATGAAGGATATCCCTTACTTGCTGAGAAAGATGCCAATCTTGAAGGTCTAAGCCTTCAGCAACCAAGCCCTGAGATGGAGAGATTGGGGGGTTGGGTGCCACAACATTCCCCTCTCCTGAGACAGGAGATCTGGAGCAGACCCCAGGTCCAGGGAGGGTGCTTGAGAGAGATGCAGAAGTAGAGGGTACCACACTTGGCGTGGCCAACGTGGTGCTATGAGAATCATAGTCTCTTGATCTCTCTGAAGCTTGAACAGGGTCTTGGGAATTAGGGGAATGGGTGGAAAGGCGTACAGGAAGTCTTGACCCCAATGAAGGAGGAAGGCATCCCTGGCCTGAACTCCCTGACACGGAATTCTGGAACAGAATCGGGGAAGTTTGGCATTCCACGGACTTGCAAAGAGGTCTATGTCCGGGGTTCCCCAAATTCGAAAGATTCTGACTATCTGGTCCATATGAAGGAACCATTCGTGTGGAAGCAGAACTCGGCTGAGTCTGTCTGCCCAAGAGTTTTGAACTCCTGGAAGGTATACTGCCAGAAGATGAATTTGATGCTCTCTGGCGAAGGCCCACAATCTCAGAGCTTCGTTGCAAAGCGACAGAGAGCCAGTCCCTCCCTGCTTGTTCACATAGAACATGGCTACTTGGTTGTCCGTGTGAATGAGGACTGTCTTGGAGCTGAGCAGGGTATGGAAGACTCTGAGAGCCAAGAAGATTGCTCTGAGCTCTAAGAAGTTGATATGTAGGGAGGTCTCCTGTGGGGACCAAATGCCCTGGGTGGAGAGGTCTTGAAGATGAGCTCCCCAACCCTTTGGAGAGGCATCTGTTGTAAGGATTGCTTGCGGTAACAACTATTGGAAGGGGGACCCCAGCAACAGATTTTGAGTGGACTTCCACCACTGGAGAGACCAAAAGAGGCGCCTGGAGGTTGCTATTTTGTCTGACAGACTTCCAGATGCCTGGGTCCACTGGGTGGACAAAGTCCATTGAGCTGCCCTCATGTGAAGGCGAGCATAAGGGACCACATGCACCGTGGATGCCATGTGGCCTAGCAGTTATAACATCTCTCGAGCAGTTAGATGGGTTTTTAACTGAATCTGAGAGGCTAACTGCACTAAGCGTAGGCAACGGGCCTGGGGAAGGTAGGCCCTTGCAGTTGTGGTATCCAGTAAGGCCCCTATGAACTCTAGAGACTGAGTAGGGGTGAGTTGGGACTTTGAGATGTTTATAACTAGTCCCAGATACTGCAAGACACGCATTGTGCAGACTAGGGAAGTCTGGGCCTCTGACTGGGATGGAGCTCGGATGAGCCAGTTGTCCAGATATGGGAATACAAATATTCCCAGAGTGTGTAGAAATGCAGCTATTACTGCCATGCATTTTGTGAACACTCTTGGAGCAGAGGCCAGACCAAAGGGAAGCACCCTGTATTGATAGTGCTTTCCCTGATAAAGGAACCGAAGGAACCTTCTGTGTGCTGGATGGATGAGTATATGGGTATACGCATCCTTGAGATCTAGAGAACAAAGCCAATCCTGACTCTGAAGGAATGGAAGGAGAGTACCCAGAGAAATCATCTTGAATTTCTCCTTGCATAGGAATTTGTTCAATTCTCTGAGATCTAATATGGGTCTGTAACCCCCTGTTTTCTTTGGAATGAGAAAGTAGGGGGAGTAGAACCCTGAGCCCTGTTGAAGAAGAGGTACTTCTTCTATTGCCCCTTGGGCAAGAAGGGTGGAAATCTCTTGACCCAGAAGGTCGAGGAGAGATGTTGGAGAATTGAACTGTCTCACCATGGTGAGAGGAGGAAGGTTTAAGAAATGAAGTTTGTACTCTTCCCTTATGATGGAAAGGGTCCACTGCTCTGCTGTGATTTGCTCCCATCTGGGAGCAAAGTGAGCTAACCTTCCTGGAATGGTGAGAGGCTCTGGTTCTTTTAGAGCTAGAAAGGCTAAGTTCTCTAGGTGCAAGTCAAAGGCCCTGAGAAAGGCTGAGGCTGTTGGGCTACAGTAGGCCTTGCAGCCTTAGACTTGGCCTGTTTAGGTTGTTGACGCTTTGCAGCAAAACGACCTGCAGATGTCTGCTGACCATAAGCAGGATAATATCTTCCCTTCTTGGGAAAATATGTCTTTTTGAACAACCTCTTCTGGACAGGATTAGAGGTAGGCTTTGAAAGCCTATCCAAAGCGGAATTTTCTGCATCCATCTGAGTGGCCTTTGCTTGCCAATCTTTGCCAAACAGGTTTTCACCTGTACACAAGGAAGATTTCCTAATCCATCTTGGACCCAGGGTTCCAAATCAGAAGCTTGTAACCAAGCAATTCTGCGTGCACCTATGGCAATGGCCGAGGCTCTGCTGGCCCCCTCAAAAGAGTCAAAGGCTGCACAGTTAGAGAATTTGGAAACATCCTGGGCATGCTTAAGCCAGGTAAGAAAGTCTTCCCTTTTATCTTCTGGAAGAAAAGGGAGGAAAGTTTGCAGATGATCTGTAACTTCCTTCAGAAACATCCCCATATAGAGACTATAGGAGTTGATTCTGGCAACAAGCATACTGGCTTGAAAAATTTTCCTGCCAAAAGCATCCAAGGTTCTACATTCTCTTAAGCTGAATTTTATGAAATCCAGGACAAGGAGGGACACGATACATGGTATCCAACCTACGAGAAAGAGAAGAGATGGTGAGAGGAGTCTCCCATATGCCTATCATGTGGTCATAAAGGATCTCATGAACTGGCAAAGTGGCTGCTTCTTTAGGAGCCTTAGGATATTGCAAAATATCCAATTTTTTGGCTCTAGGCTCTGTCTCAGGGGCTACTGAGATAGAAAGCCCCTTGGCCAATTCTCTTATGAAGTCTTGAAAAGACAAGTCTTCTGGAGGGGACATTCTTCTTTTTGGAGAAGAAGGCTCCTGAGGAAGAAGTACCGATGCTTCGACAGAGGCCTCCGATGCATCAGAGTCTTCAGAGGAATCGAAGTATCGCCTGTCTGGATGCTCTTGTAAAGCCCGATACGCATACCGGGTGGTATCGACATCGGGAGTCATCGGTACCGGATCGGTACCAATAGGCATCATCGGACAGGGTACCGCTGCAGTCGACACCGAAGCCGATGTCGATTCAACCGGTACCGGCACCGGAACCGATATCGGAGCCAGTGTTGGAGCCGGTACCGACAACGAAGCTTGTTGCGGTACCAGCGGCATCGCAGCTTGTATGAATGCTGTAATGGCACGCTGCATGGTCAGAACATTCTGATTCATCGACGCCATGAATGTCTGGAGGTCGGTACCGGCGGATTCCACCAGTACCCCTGAACATTGCAACAGGTGATGGGTCGAGGCCGTGCCATCGATGTCAACCTGTGACCCCATAGGAGGAGCTTTGGAAGCCGGAGCTTCCCGCTGGGGTACTTTTGCCGGTGCAGGATCCTCGAGGGCAAGCCCAGAGGCATCTCGATGCTTAGAGGGAGATCTACCCTTCGAGGACCGGCTAGACTTATGTTTGGTTACCTGAGATCCATAGGAGGAAGAAGAAGCCCTGGAAGACGTTGATGCCACCGAAGCTGCATCAGAGGGAAACAGTGTACTGAGCTTGGCTGCTTGGTTCTGTAAACCTCTTTTAGACATCATGGAGCAGGATGGACAATCCGTGATGGAATGGTCAGGATCCAAACACTTAAAACACCAGTCATGGGTGTCGGTAACAGAGATGGTACCGCTGCACTTAGTGCATTTTTTAAACCCGGAGGCGGGCTTTTCCATGAGGAATTTTCTGTTAGGCCTAAGGCCCAACGAAGAAAAAATACACTGAAGTGGAATGGAAGTATTCTTTTTTTTTTTTTAAAGAAAAGAAAGAAAAGACCGGCACTATCGGTCCGACGTCGAAGAAGGCAGACGCGCGACCAAAGAAATAAAATAAAATAAAGAACTTCTTCAGCGGTTACAGGAACACGACCTGCTGGCTCCGTGGAAAAGAAGAACTGGAGAGAGGCGGTTAGGAAAGGCGGGAAGGCAGCGCGCAGGTGCTGTGGGATGCTCCCAAAAGCTTTCCTTTTTTGGGAAGCTGGGGAGCGTTCCCGCGCAGGCTCTCTCGGTACCGACGTACCCATATGTGAAGACTCATTCCTGCTTGTTCCTGGAGATTATATCATTACAAACTAAAAACAGACATACTGTATGTAGACAAAAAAATGCTTTTACACATTACTCTTAGGTTTACAGGATTTCTTTCCCAAACGTTTTACTCCTGAGTGAGGCGAGAAAAATAACTCTCACATGCAGGCATCTGCAGTGTTGGCAGAAATTAACATAAGAGCTCAGTGCAAGTAACATCAGTGCAACTAAGACCACCTCAGTGCCACAATGAAATGTGGTAACTGCAGGGGGATGTAAATGCCTTCCTCCAGTTAGACTACGGCACCAATGTTCCCTCTAATTTTCTGTAGGCTGTGTGCGCATAAAATATCAGCTGTGTGCAGCTTTTGAAGGAAGGTTAAATTTTTGTGCGCCACATAATGACACTCGGAATTATATTAAAATTTGACTACACGTCAGAATACAGTATGTACACCACAATGATTTTAATCAAATTAAATGAAAATAGACGATTACTAAATGAAGTGGGAAATTTCTAGTAATTACAGTCATAACTTTTACATTTTAAGACGTCTGTGTTTTCTATCAGAATCAGAGCTGCAATTTTTGTGCGCTCTGTTGTAAAGTATGTGCGCTCGCTCGGTGAGGTGTGTGCGCGCGCACACGCGCACAGCTTAGAGGGAACAGTGTACGGCACCACATAATCAAACTCTGATATTAGTTACCGGAGGATGTAGTAAAAGCTGTTAGTGTAGCTGAGTTTAAAAAACATTTGTACAAGTTCCTGGAGGAAAGGTCCATAAATATTATTAAAGAGGATCTGGGAAATACACTGCTTGCCCTGGGACAAGCACTGCAGAACCTATGTGCCTTTTTGGGAACCTGCCAGGTACTTCTGACCTGGATTGGCCACTGTGGGGAAAAGGATACTGGGTTTGATGGATCTTGTTCTGACTTAGTATGGCATTTCTTATGTTCTTATGCTACCAGCACAGAGTTTAGGAAACATACTGCTAAACATGCCAAACAAGAGGTGCTCAACAGCACCCATGCATCACTGTCCAACTCCACAAAAAAAAAGTGACTTGGCGCTCCAACACAGCACTTCCCATCCTCTGAAAAATAAGATATTTATTGACATTCTCTTATATACTGTGCTATTCTGCATCAGTGTGGTTTATATTGAACAGGGCATTATAACTTGGAGATAACTATTTTACAGGGAACATGGGCTATGGAGGGTTAAGTGGCTTGCCCAAGACCACAAGGAGCACCTGTGGGACTAGAAACCCCAGTCCTTCTGGCCCAAGGTTGCTGTCCTCTAGTGTGATTTGAACCCCTGACCTTCTGGCCTGAAGTACCTTGGCCCAACCACTAGGCCACTCCTCCACCCCTGCTGGGCTTTATGACTCCTACGTAAACACCAAGAAGGGCTTGGCAACCCCAGCATAACTTCTGAAAGTGCACACTGGACCAACATGATGTTAATGTAAATATATATTCCACAAAAAACAAAGGAAATGCAAGATGCTCGCACACCAAGAAACTAAAAGAAATAGTGAGAACCACAGCACAGTTTATAATACCAAATTATACAATAATAACTCATTTTATTTTGTTATAAACAGCGTTATGGTTCTTACTTTTTCTTTTTGAATATATATTCTGCATCCACAGAAACCTCTCCCTCAACAATGGGTGCAGAGCAGAAGTGGAACATTCACCCACAGAACTCAATATATTTAAAAAAATATATCTGATTCTGGTCATCTAACAAACATTCTCCAGTACAAGGCATATTAGGAACTAAAGTCAACAAAGTTCTGCAAGGCTAAATCTACCATACTATATCAGCATAAACTTCCAAAACTCATACAAGAGGCCTACCAGAAAAAGCAGTAGTATACATACTGCAGCGGGCTCTAGAATATCCATACACCTATTTGAAAAGCTCAGCAAGTCAAATTATTACAGTACAGATCACTATGTACAAATTAACAGAACACATGGCCTCAGTCATACACTCAGAACACAGACCCTCACCAAGTATAGAATATGTGACCACAACCTAAAGGAAAATAAAAAATATGTAAACAAAACATCAAACTAAAACCCCAAGGTTGCATTGTAAAATTACCCTTCACAAGGCCTGTTACAGGATATTAGATTAATGATTCCATTCAGTTAGCATCATTATTCTATTAATATGATATATATATATATATATATATATATATATGTATATATATATATATATATATATATGTATATATATATAATTATTATGTATATTCATATTTTTCTACATTTATATGCTTTGCTGTAATCTGCTTTGGTCTACTGTGGAAAGCGGCAATATAAATGCAAAAATAAATTTAAAAACTATCTATAATCATACTTGCTATATTACATAGAAACATGACAGCAGAAAACGACCACATGGCCTGTCTAGTCTGCCCTTCTGTATCAACCACTACAACGGTCCTCTTTTTTCCTTTAGAGATCCTCTGTGTTTGTCCCTTGCTTTTTTGAATTCAGATACTGTCCTCATCTCTACCACTTCCACTGGGACACTATTCCACACATCTACTACTCTTTCTGTAAAGAAATATGTTCGCATATTATCCTGAGTCTATCCCCTTTCACCCTCATCCTATGTCCCCTCGTATCAAAGCTTGCTTTCAATCGAAAGAGGCTCTCCTCCTGTGCATTTATGCCACAGAGGTATTTAAATGTCTCAGTTCTATCACTTCTGTCCCACCTTTCCTATAAACTATACATGTTAAGATCTTTAAGTCTGTCCTCATATGCTTTATAACAAAGACCACTAACCATTTTAGTTGTTGTTGTTGTTAAGTGCCGTCGAGTCGGAGTCGACTCATGGCGACCCTCTGGATAGCTATCCTAAATTGTGTTCGGTCTTCAGTCAGGCGGCTCATTGTTGACAGACTGGTACCCGTAGCTGCTGTAATTGTATCGATCCATCTCATTGCTGGCCTTCCTCTTTTGCGTTGACCTTCTATCTTGCCAAGCATAATGTCTTTCTCTAATGATCTCTCTCTTTGCATGATGTGTCCAAAGTATGAAAGTCAAAGTCTTGTCATCTGAGCTTCTAAAGAAAGCTTAGGTTTGATCTCCTCTAGTACCGACTGGTTTGTTCTTCGGGCAGTCCATAATTCAAAAGCATCAATTTTCTTCCTATCTGTCTTTTTCACTGTCCAGCTTTCACATCCATATGATGTTATTGAAAATACCATGGCTTGAACAAGTTGAATCTTTGTATGGAGAGAGACATCTCTGCTCTTGAGAATCTTATCTAGGTCTTTCATAGCCATTCTGCCAAGAGCAATGCGTCGTCTGATTTCTTGACTGCTTGTTGCTTCTTTATTGATAGTTGATCCAAGTAGGTTAAAGTTGCTCACGATTTCAATTTCTTCTCCTTCAACGATGAACCTGTTGATTATGCCAGTTGTCATGATCTTTGTCTTCTTTACAATGAGGTGCAGGCCCATTTTGAGACTATGTTCTTTGATTGTGAGAAGCAAATGTTTCAGATCATCTTCACTTTCCGCCAGTAATGTGGTATCATCAACATAGCGAAGGTTGTTGATGAGTCTTCCACCAGTCTTCACACCTCTGTTGTCTTCATACAATCCTGCTTCTCTGATGATTTGTTCTGCATATAAATTAAACAGGTAGGGGGGAAAGTATGCAGCCTTGTCTTACACCTTTGCTTATTTTAAACCATTCTGTTTCTCCTTGTTCCGTTCAAACTGTTGCTTCTTGATCAACGTATAGATTGCGCAAGAGAACGATCAGGCACCATTTTAGTAGCCACCCTCTTTACCAACTCCAACCTGTTTAAATCATTTTGAAGATGCGATCTCCATAATAGCATACAATACTCCAAATGAGGTCCCACCAAAAACTTATACAGAGGCACTATCATCTCCTTCCTTCTGCTGGCCATTCCTTTCCCTATGCACCCAAGCATCCTTCTAGTTTTCACCGTTGTCTTTTCTACCTGTTTAGCTACTTTAAGATCATCAGACACAATCACACCTAGGTCCCGCTCTTATTTTGTGGACAGAAGCACTTCACCCCCTTGGATTGCTGCAGCCTAAATGCATGACCTTGCATGTTTTTAACATTACATCTCAGCTACCAAATCTAGGTCATTCTTCAAGCTTAGCTAGAGATTTATTAAAATGAGTCATAGAAAGCGTAGTTACTCACCTGTAGGTTCTCTGGGGACAGCACAAATCCAGTCCTCACATATAGGTGACGTTGGTGCCGACGAAGTCGGGAATCAACTCGCAATTTAATGGAAAAAGGAACACAGTACTGCGATTCGGGCAATTCAAAACTTCATGCCCTGTATCAATGCTTGCCCGAAACGCAGTACTGTGTTCCTTTTTCCATCAAACTGCGAGTTGATTCCAGATTCTTTGGTTGAAGTACACCAGGCTTTGGGAGTTTCAAGTGGAGCCTGTGAAAAGGGGCAGTAGATAAGATAAGTGAATGTGTCGTCTCTCTGCTAGCCTTCCTCTCTTTTTTTACATAATAACATTTTTTTAGGACATTATATTTATGGTATAGGTAGCATTATTTCATGGTGATTTTACCTATGGTATAAAGGCTCTTATCAGAGCTCATTTATTTGAGTAAAAGGAAATATAGCTTCGAGAGGTATTTGAAACCTCGTGGCTTAGTTTCCGACAAAAATACAATCATACATATGCTAGCTCGTATATTTACACTATTTACTCTATTTTAGGTTCTTGGAATTATAAGTAGAGTTTTTGTTACTTAGTTTGTTTTATAGCTAAAAAGACGGCAAAAGAATAAAAATAATAATAAGACTGCAACTCCAAGGGGAGGAGGGAGGGTTATGAGGACTGATTCCTGCTGTCACCGGAGAACACTGTTACGGGTGAGTAACTACGCTTTCTCCGGGAACAAGTAGGAAGTCAGTCCTCACATATGGGACTCCCCAGCTATAGGCTACCGAGAACCTACAGCTGAAAAATAGGCTCCCTCTATGACAGTCGCAAGCAGCCACAATAGGAATCTAACAGAAAGTAGCACTCCGGTAGACTGCCAGAGAAGGGTTGGAGGGCAGGAGTTGCCTAGATCTCGAAAACGTTATGTAGTACAGCCTGGCTGAAAGCACTTTCCCGTCGGGACTCCCTATCCAGGCAGTAATGGGTTGTGAAAGTCTGACCCGAAGACCAGGGGGCGGCCCAGCAGATGTCTGTCAGTGGAACAGAGTGGAAATGAGCCATTGATGCCACCATGGCCCTGACCTGATGGGCTGTGACACGACCCTCTAACGGGAGCTAGGCTGCCCTGTATGCCCAGGCAATACAGTCTGCTACCAAGGTGAACTGCTTACATTTGGAAACAGCCACCCCCAGCTTACTGGGGTCTTAGGAAACAAAGAGCTAAGAAGCCCTTCTTTGGCCCTGTGTGTGCTGAATATAGAAGGCTAACGCGCTCTTACAGTCCAGGTTATGCAGTACTGTCTCTGCCCGACTGGCATGCGGCCTGGGAAAGAAGGTAGGCAGCACCACCTCTGGTTGAGGTGGAATGAGGAGACTACTTTCGGAAGGAACTTGGGGTGCGTGAGAAGCAGCACCCGGTTCCTATAGAACCTGGGGTAAGGCCTGTCGGACACGAGGGCCTGAAGCTCACTCACCCGCTGAGTCGACGTGAGGACCACCAAGAAAACCACCTTTCAAGAAAGGTAGAGCAGATGGCAGGTTGCCATCGGTTCAAATGGCGGCCGAGTAAGTTGCCCTAAAATCACATTGAGATCCCACTCGGTCGCCAGAGGGCGAATCGGAGGCTTCAGAAGAAGCAGGCCTCTCAAGAATTGAGAAACCAAGGGATGGGCAGAGAGGGGCTTCTCCTCCACCGGGAAGTGGTTTGCTGCAAGAGTACTAATGTGCACTCTGACGGAGTTGGACGAGACCCAAATCCGAAAGGTGGAAAAGGTACTGTAGAACCACCCCAACCTGGCAGAAGGAATCCACACCCTGCCCTACGCACCACAACACAAATCTACGTCACTTCAAGGCATAGGTCCTCCTAGTCGAGGGCCTCCTTGAGGCCAGCAAGACCTCCTCAACCATCTTTGGAAGGAGAAGAGGGGTGAGCATTACCCTCTCAGCAGCCATGCCATTAGGTTGAGGGAACTGAGGTTGGGATGCAGGAGAGTGCCCCACTCCTGGAACAGGAGGCTTGGGGAGGACCCCAGGGGGATGGGAGCCTCCACCGCTAGCTGCAGTAGAAGTGGAAACCTGAGTTGCCTCGGCCACCTTGGGGCTACCAGAATGACCGGGGCCTTATCCTAGAGGATCTTGAAAAGAGTCTTGGCCACCAGAGGCATCGGAGGAAACGCATACAGGAAGCCTACTGACCATGATATCAGAAAAGCATCGGTGGCCACTCTGCTCAGGTGGGGCTGCCTGGAGCAGAAGCGGGGCAACTGGTGATTGATCAGTCTCGCAAACAAATCCATCATTGGCCGTCCCCAGGCCTGGAAAAACCAAAAGACTACTCCCCAGTCCAGCTGCCACTGGTGGGGCTGGAGATTCCTGCTTAGTCTGTTGGCCAAGCAGTTGTCCTAGCCTGGCAGGTAGACGGCTCGCAGATGCATGCCATGCCGGGCTGCAAATGAGCACAGATCCAGGGTTTCCTGACATAGAAGACGGGACCCCGTGCCACCCTGCTTGTTCACATAGAACATGGCCACCTGGTTGTCTGTCTGTATCAAGACTGGTTCGTGGGCCAGGACCAGCCAGAAAACTCGCAGAGTCAGGCGTATGGCACGGAGCTCCAAGAAATTGATCTGTTGTGTTCTCTCATTTGGGGACCACAGTCCCTGCGTACAGTACCCCTGGCAGTAGGCTCCCCAGCCCAACAGGGAGGCATCCGTTGTCAGGATCCTTGTGTGCAGAGGAGTCTGGAAAGGCATCCCCGCCTCCAAGTGGAGTGCTGAAGCCACCAGTCCAGGGACCGCACTAGCCGCCTGGACACTGTGACTTTGTCCCTGAGACAACCTGTGGCCCGTGACTACTGGTCTCTGAGGCACCACTGAGCAGTTCGCATGTGGAGGCGGGCATCTGGAAGCCATGTGCCCAAGGAGGTGCAGAAACTGTCTTGCTGACACTGCAGGTCTGCGACTCACCTGACGTGCCAGGGCCAGAAGCCTGCTTGCCCTGTCCGCTGGCAGGTAGACCCTTGCCTGAAGGGTGTCGAGTCTGGCCCCAATGAACTTAGTCGTTGAGTGGGAGCAAGGCCGGACTTGGGGTAATTGATTACATACCCCAGATGCTGGAGCACCTGGATGATGCGAGATGTGGCCTGGTGGGTCTCGCTGGCTGAGGAGCCTCTGATGAGCCAGTCGTCCAGGTAGGGGAAGACAAAGACCCCTTGGAGTCTGAAAAAGGCATAACTACAGCCAGGCACTTTGTGAATACCCTGGGGGCCGAGGACAAGCCAAAGGGGAGTACCCTGTACTGGTAGTGATTGCCCCCTACCACAAAGCGCAGATACTGCCTGTGGTCTGGGTGTATTAGGATGTGTGTATACGCATCTTTTAGGTCTAAGGAGCATAGACAGTCTCCCTGACGGAGGCAAGGCAGCAATATTCCAAGGGAGAGCATCTTGAACTTCTCTCTCACCAGGAACGTGTTTAAGTTGCGGAGGTCGAGGATGGGTCTGAGGCCTCCTGTTCTCTTTGGCACCAGAAAGTACCTGGAATATAAGCCCTTGCCCTGCAGATGGTGGGACACCGATTCTACTGCCTGGTCCTCGAGAAGACCTGCCAACTCATTCAGAAGAAGTTCCCAGTGAAGAGGAGACCTGGGGGCTCTCCCGGGAAGTAAGGAAGGAGCACCTTGGCCAAGTGAAGGAGATAGCCCTCTTGGACTATCTGCAAGACCCAGGCATCGGTGGTAATGGCTGTCCACCTGTGGGCATACAGGGCAAGCCTGCCTCCTGTGCACTGCCTATCCCCAGTGGGGAGAGGGTCCATGCTATGAGAGCCAAAAGCCACTGCCAAGCTGGGTCAGAGCCGGTGCCTGGGGTTTGGGGGCTTTCTGCTTACGTGGGCCATGCCCCTGTCTCTTGGCCTGCTGCCACTGTTGGGGAGCCGGAGAGGCCTGAAAATGGGGGTAGCTTCGGTAAGCAGCACCCTTCCTCGGGTAAAAGGGCTTTTTACCCGAGCCCTTCTTGCGAGAAGGGGCAGACGTCTTCTTGGAGAGCCGTGTCCTCGTCATGTACTCGGTCTCCAGTTCCGCGGCCTTGTCGGTCATGGGTTTGCCAAAGAGGTTCTCCCCTTGGCATGGGACATCGACCAACTTGTCTTGAACCCATTGCTCAAGGTCCGACGACTGTAGCCATGCCTGGCAGCGTGCACTGATGCCCACCGCGGCTACCCGGGCCACCGACTCGAACCTGTCATAGGCCGCTCGAGACATAAACTTCAAGTACTCACGGATGGCGGTGGACAGGCTCCTGAAGCACTGCAAAGGTCCCTCGGAGAGACCAGCCAAGAACCTGGTGAGTTCCTTTGCCAGGTCCCTCAGGTACATGCCCTTGTACAGCTGGTAGACCTGGAGGCGACAAGTCAGCATTGAACCCTGGAAGCACTTCCTGCCGAGGACATCCAAGTCGTGAGCCTCCCTGCCAGGAGGCACCGATGAGTGCGTCTTCTGGCTGTTCAGCCTGTGCATGGCCTATTCCACAACCATGGAATTGTGCAGCAGCTGCGACTTTTGAAAGTCAGGGCTCCAGCGGACTCGATACATTGAGTCGATAAGTTTGCTGATAACCGGCACCGACGACGGTGTCTCCCACATGCGGAGCATCAGTTGTTCCAGGATCAGAGGCATGGGTACAGTAAGGGCCTCCCGAGGGGGGGCCTCATACTGCAGGATCTAGAGCTCGTCGGCTCGAGGATCCTCCTTGGACTCCGTGGGGAACGCCAAAGCCTTGGACATATCCCTCACAAAGTCCAAGAACCTCGTGTCCTTCGGAGGGGACTGTCTCTGAGATTCGGATGCCGGGGAATCGGACGGAAGGTCCCTGTGCCGACAGGTGTCCGGGGACTCCTCATCCTCCGTTTCCCACCCCGATACCGCTGAGGAGGAATTGATGGGCTCCTGCATCGAGAGCCCTGGCAGTGACCACCCCGATGCTGGGAAGCTCGGCGGTGACAACCTCAGTCCCGAATGGGAGGCCGAGAAGGAACTTGGCCGAGGATCAACTCGAGCCCGAATGGCCTCAAGGATCGGCTCGGCCTCAACATCAATGGCCCAGTGGTCGGGGCAGAAGAACCGGACAGACCGGCAATCAGCACCCGCTGCTGCTCCATGAAGGCAGACATACTGCACTCCAAGGCCACCATTCTGAACTCGAGTCCAGAAGGCTCTGCAGCCACCGGGTCGGGTCATGACGCTGTCGGGCCTGACACCAGTTTCCCCCAGGGGGGAGTCCTCGACGAGGACAGTTATCTGCCTTGGCTGATCCGTCTCCCGGTGAGGAACCTTCGCCAGACGTTCCGTCTCTGAGGATCCCAGACGGCACTTGGGGCTCCGCGACAGACCCTGGGAGGGGCCGGGTCGCTCGGAGCCATTCAACGACGTCTCCTTCAAGGACTTCTTCTTCCTTCGGTGTTCCCGTGAGGGAGACCCCCTCTCCAAAGAACCCTGACAACGCTCGGGCTCGGAATGCTCCCCCCGAGATGTCAAGGCCTCAGACGAAGTACGGGCTCGCAAAGGCACCGACTCAGGAAAAATCCTATCATGCAGCTTCTGGCGGATTTTCAGGGCCTTAGAGGACATCTTCCTACATGGACTGCAGACCGTCGGGTTGTGGTCGGGCCTGAGCCACCGGAGATAGCAGTCATGCATATCGGTGAGGGACATGAGTTTTGCACATTGGTCGCATTTTTTAAACCCACTGGCAGCCATCAGGGGAAAAAGGGCCCCTGTGAGGTCGAAGACCCGGGCTGCCAGTGAAAAAGAAAAAGGGTGAGAACGCCAGTCACGGACAAAATCGAAAAATACTAGCCGGACTCAATACCGGTGTACTGAGCCGAAGGCGGGAAGAGGAACCTGTGTCGATCTGGTAAAAGAAAGAATTCTTGACTTTTTTCACGGGGACACTGGGACAACGTCCGGAGGGCTCTGCGGAAAAAAGGAGACTGAGCAAGATGGCACCATTGGGCGGGAAGGGGACAGCGCATGCATGATGCAATTCCCAAAGGTTTACTCTGAAAACTTGGGATTTGCTCCACACAAAGGCTCCGTCGGCGCTGATGTCACCCATATGTGAAGACTGACTTCCTGCTTGTTCCCGGAGAAACAGTAAGTCTGTCAGACAGCAGCTTGTTTTTATTTTGATAGCTGTGAAAGGAAGCAAAAAATATTCTTTTACGAGTACTAAAAACTTAAATATGAAATGTAAGACCTTGAGATGTATTTCTTAATTCTAAGCTACTATGTGTAAATATATAATAAGCCAACAAAATGAAAATAAGGCGCTGCCTCCAAATATCGCTATACTTTTGCTAAAATCAAGACCAAGAGAGGCTTATGTTTAGAAGGTACATAGAGGGTCATTTACTGACAGTTAAAATGCTATTTTTTTTAACCAAAGGCACATTGCGAAATAGGGGCTTGTGGCAAGCATGCAATACCAGAATACAAAAAACATCAATAACATTAGTGCACACTATTAGTATATGCCCCCCAGTAGGAAAGGCACAGAGCACACAGATTTTTGGGGCTGCTGATAGTTTTTAATTGTATGTACAAGGAAGGTGGAAACAAATGCTACATGCCCACACCTCATCTCCCCAAAACTGTGGTATAACCTACCACATCCTTTTTCATCACTGTTAGCATTGCAGTCATCTAGCCGGTTGCAGATTATAGCAGCTTCAATACAGTGTCCATTATCACACTTGAAGTGTTGTGGTGCACAAATTGCTTTGGGGAAACTGTGTCTGTTTCTGCTCATGACAGATGCAAGGGGCTCATAGTGCTTCTTCTCACCAGGGAAGATGTAGCCTAACATTTTCGCTCCAAAGTAGAACTTGCAAGAAAAATGCCCTCTCAAAAGAGCACATAAGCACAGGCAAGCAGGGAAATCGGGGCCTGTACACAAAAAAAGTTCCCACTGTGTAAAACAAAATAAACAAGTGGGTGGCTCACCTTAGAATGACATGTAAAGCTGTCTTTTTGTAAAAATGTCATCCAAGTGTCAAATCCATACTGATACAGCAATTATTTCCTAGTTTGAACTTTCTATCAAACCAGAGCCTTCAAGAGAATCTCTATCTTACCATGCTTTTATTTCTGATTTTGCCACCTCTGGCCTGACACTATCTTCTTGCTGCTTGTTTTCTCATTCGGATGAGAATGAACATCGAGAAGGCAGTGGCAGGCCAGAAGCGGCAAAATCAGAAATAAACACAGCCACTATTGGTTCCTCCGGGCTGCAGCTTCAAGGGGGC
Source organism: Ichthyophis bannanicus (assembly GCA_033557465.1). Lineage (NCBI taxonomy): Eukaryota > Metazoa > Chordata > Amphibia > Gymnophiona > Ichthyophiidae > Ichthyophis > Ichthyophis bannanicus. Next base: position 52,323,137 of record CM066035.1, read on the forward strand.
GGCACTTTGGCACCACGGCTGTATTTATTTCTGGTTTTGCCGCCTCTGACTTTCCACTGCCTTCTCGCCGCTTTTTTTCCCCGCTCAAACTCCTCCAAACGAGAAAATAAGTGGTAAGAAAGCAGTGTCAGGCCAGAGACAGAAAAATCAGAAATAAATACAGCCGTGGCTGCTGGAGTGCCACCTCCTTGAAACTTCCACCTGAGGCCAGGGGCGGCCCAAGAGGGGTGCAGGGCCATGTACAGTATGGGGCCTCATTTGCATAATGTTAACATGCCTCTTAATGAGTGTATGAATAAAGAAAGACTACCAGATTTCTACATTATTGTACTATACTCCAGTGCCAACTGCCAGGTACATTAGGAAGTAGTACAAACACTGCCCATAGCAAACCCGCCGTATCATAACAGCACTACCAGAACTCATAAAGCACCAAACCCTACCTATCAAAAGGCAACACTGCAAATATTAAACCAATACATCTCAGAGAATACCAATGTATCTCCTACTGGGGAAAGAGAACAAGTGGCACTATCAAATATAAACACTCGTACATAAACAGAATATCTCAGCTCAGTTACACATGCAGAACATAGACCGTCATCAAACAAAGAACAAGGGATCACAATTTAGAAATAGGAAGACAATAATTCAACTGGGAACCCCAAAAGCCAAACTTGGAATCACAACAACACTGCAGAAATAAAGCTATAAATTAATTTCCACTTGTACTAAACAAAATGCAGAGGTTAATGATGCACATTTCCCAGAGCTGACATATTCCAGTTAATAAATTCAAAATAAAAAAGTATTTTTCTACCTTTTGTTTTTTTGTGCATTTTATTTTTCAGTTGCAATTGCTTCAGTCACTTTCTTCTGGTTTCTTCTTGTCTTCTGTAATCTCTCCATTGTCTGCTGTCCATTTGTCCTTTCTTCTAGTTTTTTTTCCATTTTCTCTCTACATCTGCTTTAACATACTGATCTTTCTCCTTTTGCTTATTTCCTCCCTCTCTTTCTTTACTCCTTTTTCATCCACTCAAATTTTACCCCTCCATCCTCATTCCCCACTTACTCTCCCAATCCCTGCCAATAATAGATTTTTCTTCCCTCCCACACAAAATATTCTTTCTCCTCTCCATTTCACTCTCCCAGCCCCATCCCATTCTAGTCCTCCCCCAACATCAGCTCCCTTCTAGTTCCAGCCCCACCCAGCATCCGCTCCCTTCTAGTCCCTGCATCAGCCCATTTCCAGTCCTATCGTAGCCCCTCCATCAGTCCATTTCCAGTCCTAGCTCCCGCCTACTTCCAGTCCATTTCCAGTCCAAGCCCTCCTCCTCATCATCTATTTCCAGTTCAAGCCCCCCTCCACTCAGCCCATTTCCAATCCTAGCCCATCAGCCCATTTCCAATCCTAGCTCCCCATCAGCCCATTTCTAGTCCTTTCCTAGCCCCACCATCAGTCCATTTCCAGTCCTAGCTCCCTTCCACTCAGACAATTTCCAGTCAAAGCCCCCCACTCAGCCCATTTCCAGTCCTAGCTCCCCCCCACTCAACCCATTTCCAAGCCGAGCCTATTTCCAGTCCTAGTCCCTCCAGAAGTCCATTTCAATCTAGCCCCCCCCCCAATAGCCCATTTCCAATCCTAGCCCCACGCAACAGCCCATGTCCAGTCCTATCCTAGCCCCTCCATCAGCCCATTTCCAGTCCTAGCTTCCCCTCCACTCAGCCCATTTGCAGTCCAAATACCCCTCTCCATCAGCTATTTCCAGTTCAGGCCCCCCTCCATCAGCCCATTTCCAGTCCTAGCTCTCCCCCACTCAGCCCATTTCCATTCCAAGCCCCCCTCCCCATCATCTATTTCCAGTTGAAGCCCCCCTTCCACTCAGACCATTTGCAGTCCTAGCTCCCTCCCCTAGCCCATTTCCCATCCCAGCTCTCCTCCCCCACTCAGTCCATTTCCAGTCCAAGCCCCCTCCCCATCAGCTATTTCCAGTTCAAGCTCCCTCTCCACAGCCCATTTCCAGTCTAAGCCCCCCTCCCCTCCCCTCCTGAAGAGCCCTGCGGCTATCTAAAATGCTTTAGAGGAAGCCGGTGAGGCCCCAGCTCACCTCTAACAGCTGCCCAAGCGAAGCGCCTCTTTTTCCTTCACTTCGGCAGCTGAAGTTTAGAACACTGCTGTGCTGAGATCAAAAGGGACTTTGTGTTTCCCGGCACTCAGCGCAGCAGCGTTCTAAACTTCAGTACAGCTGTCGAAGGGAAGGAAAAAGATGCGCTTCACTTAGGCAGCTGTTAGAGGTGAGTCGGGGCCTCTCTGGCTCCCTCTAAAGCTGCCCTGCCTGCCATTCTATGCGGGATGTGGTTGGCGCGGGGCCCCCTGAAGCGCGGGGCCCTGTGCGAACAACATTGTCGCACAATGGATGGGCCGGCCCTGCCTGAGGGGAATGCCTCAGGTGGCCTAATGATATAGCCACCCCTGACTTTGTCCCATTAAACAGCAACTATTTATATATTCGGTAATTTTGTTCTTTATAATGATTTCTACCATTTTTCCTGGCATCAGCATCAGACTCACTGGTATGTAGTTTCCCAGATCATCCCTAAAACCCTTTTTAAAAACTGGTGTTAGACTGGCCACTTTGCAATCTTCAGGTAGTATAGATAATTTTAATGATATTTTACAATTTCATTTTTCCATTCTTTCAGTTCTCTGGAACATTTACCATATGGTTCAAAGTGATTAGCTACTCTTTAGTTTGGCAAATTGCCTAATCACTTCTTCCAGGTTCATCCTGTGATACAAGGGTACAAATTATATCACAATGATACAGTAGATCAAATTGGTGGAGAGGTGTCCCTAAAAGTTAAAAAGGGCATTGAATCAAACAGGATAAAAGCTTTGTAGGAAATAAAACATACTGTAGAATCTCTATGGATAAAAATATAATGTAAAAAGGGGAAGGGAAGCAGTGGGGGTGCACTACCACCTGCCTAGCCAGAATGAATAGATGGATGACAAAATGCTAGCATAAATTAGGAAAGCTAACAGAGTTTACAATACGGTAATAATGGGTGATATCAACTATCCCAGTACTGACTGGGTCAATGTCATAGGAGGACATACTAGGGAAAGCACAGTTACTTACCTGTAACAGGTGATCTCTGGGAACAGCAGGAATTAGTCCTCACATATGGGGTACGTCGGTACCGACGGAGCCTGCGCGGGAAAGCTCCCCAGCTTCCCAGAAGGAAGCTTTTGGGGCCTCCCACTGCACATGCGCGCTGCCTTCCCGCCTTCCTGACCAGCTCTCCTCAGTTCGAGTTTATAGCTGAGACAATAGAGAGAGGAAAGGAAGATAGATAGAAGATACAACTCCTAGGGGAGGCGGGTGGGTTGTGAGGACTAATTCCTGCTGTTCCCAGAGATCACCTGTTACAGGTAAGTAACTGTGCTATCTCCAGGAACAAGCAGGAATAAGTCCTCACATATGGGGACTCCCTAGCTAAGATGCCTGGGAGATCCCGTTCCAAGGGTTCGCCATCTTCGTATGGATCTCAGGCATCCATCCTGGGAAGGTGGGCAGGAGTTGTTCAAGTATGGAACAGGTGTTTGAGGACAGCCTGACCAAACAAGGCATCCCGGCGGGAGTCCTTGTCCAAACAGTAATGGGCTGTGAAGGTATGAACCGAGGCCCATGTGGCGGCTCGACAGATCTGATCAATGGATACAGAGTGAAGATGAGCCATAGAAGTGGCCATGGCTCTCACATTGTGAGCTGTGACATGGCCTTCCAGAGAAATATTTTTACTCTGGTAAGCAAAGGAAATACACTGAGCAATCCAATTGGAAAGTGTACGTTTGGAGACTGGTAGTCCCAAATGAGAAGGATCAAAAGCCACAAAAAGTTGGGAAGACTTTCGATGTGGCTGAGTCCTGTTGAGGTAAAAGGCGAGAGCTCTTTTACAATCTAAAGTATGAAGGTTCCTCTCTGCACTGGATGCATGAGGAGCCGGAAAAAGACAGGTAGATATACCTCCTGATTAAGATGAAAAGGCGAGACCACTTTGGGCATAAAGTGGGGATTCGTCCTAAGGACCACCTTATCATGATGAAATCTGGTATAAGGTGGATGAGCCACTAAGGCCTGTAGTTCACTGATGCAGCAAGCCGAAGTGACTGCAATAAGGAAAATGACCTTCCAGGAAAGAAATTTCAAGGAGGTAGAAACCAACGGTTCAAAAGGTGGCTTCATAAGCTGACCCAGAACTAGGTTCAAGTCCCATGCTACCGGAGGAGGTCGGATGGGAGGCTTAGTTAGAGTCAGGCCTCTCATGAAGCTTGCAACAAGCGGATGAGAGGAGACAGGTTGTCCATTTATAGGTTTTAAGGATGCTGCAATAGCACTCAAATGGACTCTTACTGAATTCGTCTTAAGGCCTGCATTAGAAAGATGCAGGAGATAGTCTAGTAGAGAATTCAAAGGAAGTGCTAGAGGGTCAAGACCCTGTTGAGCACACCAAATGGAAAAGTGTTTCCATTTGAAAGCATAGGAACGCCTCGTGGAGGGTTTCCTAGAGGCATGAAGGATATCTTTCACTGGTTGAGAAAGATTGAAGTCATGAAGGCTTAGGCCTTCAGTAACCAAGCTCTGAGGTGTAGGGACTTGGGATATGGGTGCCACAAAGTCCCTTCCTCCTGAGAGAGAAGGTATGGTGCAGCTCCCAGGTCCAGGGAGGGTCCCTGGGAGAGATGCAGAAGTAGAGGGAACCACACTTGGCGTGGCCAGCGTGGAGCTATGAGGATCATCGATCCATGATCCCTCTGGAGTTTGAACAGAGTCTTGGGAATCAAAGGAATGGGTGGAAAGGCATATAGGAATTCCTGACCCCAATGCAGGAGAAAGGCGTCGTTGGCCTGAGCTTCCTGACACGGAGTCCTGGAACAGAACCGGGGAAGTTTGGCATTCCACGGACTTGCAAAGAGGTCTATGTCTGGGGTTCCCCATTCCTGAAAGATTCTGCCTATCTGGTCCATATGTAGGGACCATTCGTGTGGAAGCAGAACTCGACTGAGTCTGTCTGCCCGAGAGTTTTGAACTCCTGGAAGATATACTGCCAGAAGATGAATTTGATGGTCTCTGGCGAAGGCCCATAATCTGAGAGCTTCGTTGCAAAGCGACAGAGAGCCTGTCCCTCCTTGTTTGTTTACGTAGAACATGGCCACCTGATTGTCTGTCTGAACTAGGACGGTCAGGTTGACAAGGAGGGTATGGAAGACTTTGAGGGCAAAGAAGATTGCTCGCAGTTCCAGGAGGTTGATGTGAAGGGTGGTCTCCTGTGGAGACCAAGTACCCTGAGTGGAGAGGGATTGTAGATGGGCTCCCCACCCTGTTTGGGAGGCATCTGTTGTGAAGGTTGCTTGGGGCAACAAAGGTTGGAAGGGGGCCCCCAACAACAGATTCTTGGTGGACATCCACCATTGGAGGGACCAAAACAGACGCTTTGAGGTAAGTATTTGGTCGGAGAGCGCTCCTGATGCCTGAGTCCACTGGGTGGCCAAGGTCCATTGAGCTGCTCTCATATGAAGACGAGCGTAGGGCACCACGTGTACCGTGGAGGCCATGTGGCCCAGAAGTCGCAGCATTTCTCTGACTGTCAACTGACTGCTGGACTGAGCTTGGGAGGCCAAGCACACCAGACGTTGGCCCCGGACTTGAGGTAGATAGGCCCTTGCAGTGGTGGTGTCCAACTGGGCCCCTATGAATTCCAGAGACTGGGTAGGGATAAGTTGAGACTTGGGAAGGTTTACCACCAGTCCCAGATACTGCAGAAGGTGCCTTGTGCGGTCCAGGGAAATCTGGGCCTCTGACTGAGATGGAGCTCGGATGAGCCAGTCGTCCAGATATGGGAATACAAAAATTCCCAGACCTCTTAGAAATGCGGCAACCACTGCCATGCATTTGGTGAACACTCTTGGAGCAGAGGCTAGACCGAAGGGAAGTACTCTGTACTGGAAATGTTTTCCCTGAAACAGAAATCTTAGATATTTTCTGTGGGATGGGTGGATGAGTATGTGTGTATACGCATCCTTGAGATCTAGAGAACAAAGCCAATCCTGACTCTGAAGGTATGGAAGGAGAATGCTTAGAGAAAGCATTTTGAATTTCTCCTTGTACAGAAATTTGTTCAATTCTCTCAGATCTAGGATAGGTCTGAATCCCCCTGTCTTCTTTGCTATGAGAAAATAAGGGGAGTAGAATCCTGTCCCTTGTTGAAGAAGAGGAACCTCTTCTATTGCCCCTTGGGCAAGGAGAGAAGAGATTTCCTGATCCAACAGGCCCAGGAGAGATGGGGGAGAATTGAAGTGCCTCACCATGGTATATGGAGGAAGGTTGGAAAAATGAAGTTTGTAGCCCTCTCTGATGATAGAGAGGGTCCAGTGCTCTGATGTAATTTGCTCCCATCTGGGAGCAAAGTGAGCTAACCTTCCGGGAATGGTGAGGGGCTCTGGTTGTTCTAGAGCCAGAAATGTTAAGTTCTCTAGGGGCAAGTCAAAACCCCTGAGGGGGTTGAGCCTGCTGAGGAGTGGCAGACGCTGCAGGCTTTGACCTTGCCTGTTTAGGTTGCTGACATTTAGCAGCAAAGCGAGGCTGAGAAGATTGTTGGCCAGTATTTGTGGAAAATCTGGCCTTCTTGTAGTAAGGCCTCTTGAAAGACTTTTTCTTGGCAGGAGTAGAGGTAGACTTGGAAAGTCTATCTAATGTAGCATTTTCTGCGTCCATTTGAGTGGCTTTAATTTGCCAGTCCTTACCAAATAAGTTCTCACCTGTACAGGGCAGATTCCGTAAGCCATCCAGGACCCAGGGTTCTAGGTCAGAGGCCTGGAGCCAAGCAAGTCGTCGGGCTGCAATAGCAATGCCCGAAGCTCTACCGGCACCTTCAAAGGAATCAAAAGCTGCTCTGTTGGAGAACTTAGAAACATCTAAAAGCTGTTTCACCAGAGAAATGAACTCCTCCTTTCTATCCTCAGGGATAAAGGGGGCAAAATGCTTTACCTTTAGGGCAAGTTCCCTTAGAAACATGCCCATATACAGACTGTAAGAATTAATCCTGGCTATAAGCATACTAGCCTGAAAAATTTTTCTGCCAAAAGAGTCTAGGGTCTTACATTCTCACCCTGGAGGGGTAGAAGAGTGCCTTTTGGTGCTCTTAATCTTTTTCAGCGCAGACTTCACCACAATGGAATGGTGAGGCAGCTGAGTCTTTTGAAACCCAGGAGAAGGAGGGACCCGGTACATGGTGTCCAACCTACGAGAGTAAGGAGACAACGTTAGAGGAGCCTCCCATAAATCCATCAAGTGTTCTTGAAGGATTTCATGGATAGGCAGGGTGACTGCCTCTTTAGGAACCTTAGGGTATCCTAAAATATCCAATTTCTTTGACCTAGGTTCTTTTTCAGAGGATGTGGTAATAGAAAGTCCTTTAGCTAGCTCTATAATGAAGTCTTGAAAGGACAAACCCTCTGGTGGAGACATTCTCCTCTTTGGGGAAGAGGGGTCTTCCTGAAGAACTAGAGACAGCTCATCAGAGTCCTCAGAGGAGTCAAAATCCTCAGAAGAATCAGAGTATTCTCTATTTGCTTCCAACGCACGATACGCATACCGATCGGTATCGACATCGGGCGTACCGGGTATGGGATCGGTATCGGGTGAAAACCCGGATCCGGCATGCGGAACCGATCTGCGTTTGGAAGTCGATGTTCGCGGTTCCGGTATGGGAGACGATACCGGAACCGGACCCGGTATCGCTGAACGTGGTACCGAGGGCGTCGCAGCCGTAATAAAAGCCAGCATGGCCTGCTGCATGGTCTGAACAGTATTGCTCATAGACGCCACTGCTGCCTGGATGTCGGTACCGGTATGGGCCGGTACCCCAGAGCAGTCTAACAGGTGATCAGTCGAGGCCGTGCCATCGATGTCAACCTGTAACCCCATAGATGGTGCTTTGGAAGTCAGAGCTTCCCGCCAGGGTTGTTTGGCTGGGGCATGGTCCTCAGACTCAAAAGAGAGAGCCTCTCGATGCTTTGAAGGAGATTTGCTCTTTGAGGACCTGCCCGAAGAAGGTTTGGTTACCTGAGATCCATCCGGAGAGGAAGACCTGGATGACTGTGATGCTGGATTATCTGAAGCAAACAGCACATGGAATTTGTTGGCCCGGTTCTGCAAACCACGTTTAGACATCTGGGAGCAGGATGGGCAGTCCGGAATGGAGTGGTCAGGTCCCAAACATTTAAGACACCATTCATGGGTGTCTGTGACAGAAATAACAGCACTACACTTGGTACACTTCTTGAAACCAGGGGCTGGTTTCTCCATGAGGAGAATTTGTGTAGGCCTGAGGCCTAACCGAAGTCACCAAGTTGTGCAGAATAAAGATTTTTTTTTTTTTTTTTTAAAGAAAAGAAAAGAGAGACCGGCAGTACCGGTTTCGGTATGGGGAAGGCAGGTACGCGGTCTAAAGAAACAAACTAAAACAATAATTTCTTCAGCGGTGACAGGAACACGACCTGCTGGCTCCGCGGAAAAAGAGAAACTGAGGAGAGCTGGTCAGGAAGACGGGAAGGCAGCGCGCATGTGCAGTGGGAGGCCCCAAAAGCTTCCTTCTGGGAAGCTGGGGAGCTTTCCCGCGCAGGCTCCGTCGGTACCGACGTACCCCATATGTGAGGACTTATTCCTGCTTGTTCCTGGAGATATAATGTTTCTAGATGAAATAAATGGCTATTTCACGGAGCAGCTAGCTGAGGAATTGACAAGGGGAAACTAGTTTAGACCTAGTCCTTAATGGAACACAGAATGTGGTGATAGAGGTAACAGTGTTGGGGCACCTTGGCAATACTGATCATAACATTATCATATCTGATTTAATAAATGGAAGGAGGATAGCAAGGAAATCCACTGTACTAGCATTTAACTTTCAAAAAGGAGACTGTTAAATGAGGAAAATGGTTATGAAAAACATAGAAGGAGAAATGCAAAGGTTAAGAGTTTACACCAGACCTGAGTGTTAGCTAAAAAATACTATCTTGAAAGCTCAGACCAGATGAATTTCATGCTTTAAGAAAGGTGGAAAAAAGGCCAAATAACAACCAGCATGGTTTAAAGGTGAGGCCAGACAGGTTGTAATATAGCCAAGAAAGCATTTTTCAGAAAATTGAAAAAGGAGCCAAATATCAAAAAACAGGAAACATAAGCACTGGCAAGCCAGATGCAAGGCACTGATAAGGCATGCAAAGAAAGAATTTGAAAAGAAACTTGCCATGGAAGCAGAAACGCATAGTAAAATCGTTTTCAAGTACGTTTGTAACAAAAATCCCATGAGAGAGTTACTTGGACTATTAGATGATAAAGGGGTAAAAAAAGGCACTAAGGGAGAACAAGGCCAAAGTGGAGAGACTGAATGAATTATTTGCTTCAGTCTTTATAGATGACAATGTAGGATAGCTACCCATACCAGGAATAACATTTAAAGGTGATATATCAGAGGAATTGAAACAAATTTTCATAAACCGGGAAGATATCATACAGCAATTTGATAAACTAAAGAGCAGTCACTCACGTGGACTGGATGGTATAAACTCCCAGGGTGCTGAAAGAATTCAAAAATAAAACTGCAGACCTGCTATTAGAAATTTGTAAACTATCATGAAAATCATCTATAGTACCTGAATATTAGAGAGTGGTCAATGTAACACCAATTTTTAAAAAGCGTTCCAGGGGAGTTCCGGGAAACTGCAGACTGGTGAGCCTGACATTAGTGCCATGCAAAATGATAGATACTATTATAAAGAACAAAATTACTGAACATATAGAGAGTCATGCTTTAATGAGACAAAGCCAACCTGGATTAGGCAAAAGAAGTCTTTTCTCACTAATCTGTTATATTTTTATGAAGATGTGAATAAACAGGTAGATAAAGATGAGCCAGATATAGTGTATCTGGATTTCCAGAAAGTCTTTAACAGAGTCCCTCATGAGAGGCTCTTTGGGAAATTAAAAAGTCATGGGATAGGAAGCAGTGTACTATTGTGGATTGAGAACTGGTTAAAAGATAGAAAACAGACAGTAGAGCTAAATGGCCAATTTTCTCAATACAGAAAGGAGAACAATGGAATGCCCCAAGGATCTGTGCTGAGCCTGCTGATTTAGCGTAGTTACTCACCTGTAACAGGTGTTCTCCGGGGACAGTAGAAATCAGTCCTCACATATGGGTGACGTCGGCACCGACGGAGCCTGCGCGGAGCAAATCTCCAGCTTTCAAAGAAAGCCTTTGGGATTGCTACCACGCATGCGTGGTCCCCTTCCCGCCCAAGGGTGCCATCTTGCTCTGTCAAACGGCATAGCTGAAAAGATGGCAAAAACAAATAAAGATGGTATGACTGCAACTCCAAGGGGAGGAGGGAGGGTTGTGAGGACTGATTCCTGCTGTCCCTGGAGAACATCTGCTACAGGTGAGTAACTACGCTTTCTCTAGGAGCAAGCAGGAAGTCAATCCTCACATATGGGACTCCCCAGCTACAGGCTACCATGAACCCATAGCCAAAAAAGGCTCCCTCATGGAGAGCCACAAGCAGCAACAACGAAATCCGTATAACGGACCAAGCAGGACCTCTGCGTCCAAAGGAACTAGCACTCCGGTAGCCTGAACACAGAAGGGTCGGAAGGTAGGAGTTGCCTAGACCCTGAAAAGGTTACGGAGCACTGCCTGCTCAAAGGCACTGTCCCGTCGGTAATGAGATGTGAAGGTATGGACTGAAGACCAGGTGGCAGCAGGACCGAATGCAGGTTGGCCACTGATAGCCCTGACCAGGTGCGCCATGACCCGGCCTTCCAACGGAAGCCTTGCCTCCTAATAAGCCCGGGCAATATAGTCTGCCACCCATGTGGACAGCGTATGCTTGGTCATTGCCTCCCCCAGCTTACTGGGGCCATAGGAAACAAAACGCTGAGAGACTTTATGGTGGCCCTGAGTGCGTTGGATATAGAAGGACAAGGCCCTCCTACAGTCCAAGTTATGGAGGACCGACTCTGCCCGACTGGCGTGCGGTCTGGGAAAGAAGGTAGGGAGGACCACCTCCTGGTTGAGGTAGAAAGAGGACACCACCTTCGGAAGGAATTTAGGGTGCATGTGAAGCACTACCCTATTCTTGTAAAACCTGGTGTAAGGCGCCTCAGCCACGAGGGCCTGGAGCTCACTTACTCTACGGGCAGAAGTGAGCGTGACCAGAAAAACCACCTTCCAGGAGAGGTAGCAAAGGTGGCACGTAGCCAGGGGCTCAAATGGTGGCAGGATTTGCTGCCTCAACACCACACTGAGATCCCATTTGGACGCCGGGGACGAACTGGAGGTTTGGAGAGGAGGAGGCCCCTTAGGAAGCGGGACACCACTGGGTGGACCGAGAGGGGCTTCCCATCCACCTGATGGTGGTTTGCCGCCAGGGCACTGAGGTGTATTCTCACAGTTAGACTCTTAGACTTGAGCCCTGCATGAGAAAGGTAGAGCAAGTACTGCAATACCGTGACCACCGGGCAAGAGAAGGGATCGGCTCCTGCTCAGTGCACCAAAGTGTGAATCTACACCACTTAAAAGCATAGGCCCATCTGGTAGACGTCTTGCGTGAGGCTAGCAGAACATCTTCCACTTCTTTAGGGAGGTGGAGCGTGGCTAAGGTCACCAGCCACGCCATCAGCAAGAGGGAGCTGAGGATGGGATGTAGGAGAGAGCCCCCCTCCTGAGAAAGGAGCTGGGGGGTGGTTGCTTGCTGGAGAAGCAGTGGAAACCATGATTGTCTGGGCCACCTCGTAGCTACCAAGATGACGGAGGCCTTGTCGTGGAGAATCTTAAACAGAGTCCTGGCAATCAGTGGTGTCAGGGGGAAAGTGTACAGAAGCCCCTCTGACCATGAGACCAGGAAGGCATCGGTGGCCACCCTGTTGGGGTGAGGCTGCCTGGATCAGAAGTGGGGTGACTGGTGATTGTCTGGGCTTGCAAACAGGTCCATCATTGGTTCCCCCCAGGTCTGGAAAAGCCTGCTGGCTACCTCTGGGTCCAGCTGACACTCATGTGGCTGGAGAATCCTGCTGAGTCTGTCGGCAAAGAAGTTGTCTTGGCCCAGCAGGTATACAGCTCTGAGGCGGATGCCCTGTTGGACTGCATAAGAGCACATATCCATGGCTTCATAGCAGAGGGCGCGGGACCCCATGCTTCCCTGCTTGCTGACATAGAACATGGCCACCTGGTTGTCCGTCTGAACTAGGACTAACCGGTGGCATAGTCTATGATGAAAAGCCTTCAGTGCGAGATGAATGGCCCGCAGCTCTAGGAGGTTGATCTGCTGAGCACTCTCGTCCAGGGACCAGGTGCCCTGGGTGATGTAGCCCTCACAATAGGCTCCCTAGCCCAATAAGGGAGGCATCTGTGGTAAAGACCCTCGAGTGGTTGAGGGCCTGGAAAGGCATCCCCGCCTCCAAGTGTTGGGGCAATAGCCACCAGATCAGGGACTCCACCAGGTGTGGGGTCACTCGGACTCTGTCCTGGAGGCGTCCTGTGGTCTGGGACCATTGGTGGCTGAGGCACCACTGTGCTGTTTGCATGTGGGGGTGGGCATCTGGGATGACATGCACTGTGGAGGCCATGTGCCCGAGAAGGCATAGCAGATGCTTGGCTGGCACTGAGGGACGGTGCTGCATGTCTTTGGCTAGTGCCCTGAGCCTGGCTGCCTTGTCTGTGGACAGGAAGGCCTTTGACCGAATGGTGTCGATCCTTGCCCCAATGAATTCCAGCCCTTGCGATGGTCAAAGGTATGATTTAGGGTAGTTTATGATGAAACCCAAGTTTTGTAGGACCTGGGTGGTGCGTGTCATGGCCTGCCGCATCTCAAGAGCTGTAGCGCCCTTCATGAGCCAGTCGTCGAGATAGAGGAAGACAAATATCCCCTGGAGCCTGAGGAAGGCGGCGACCACTGCCAGACACTTTGTGAATACCCTGGGGGCCGAGGCTGGGCCGAAGGGAAGCACCCTGTATTGTAAATGATTGCATCCCACCACAAAGCGTAGGTATTGACTGTGGCTTGGGTGGATTAGGATGTGAATGTGGGCATCCTTTAGGTCTAAGGAGCATAGCCAGTCTCTCTGGAGGAGGTAAGACAGCAATGTTCCAAGGGAGAGCATCTTGAACTTCTCCCTCACCAGGAATTGTTGAGGTTGCGCAGGTTGAGGATGGGCCTTAGGCCTCCTGTCCTCTTTGGCACTAGGAAGTACCTAGAGTAGAGCCCCCTGCCCTTGAGGTGGTGGGGCACCGGTTCCACCACTTGATCCTTGAGAAGACCTGCCAACTCCTTCAGAAGAAAGTCCCGGTGAAGGGGAGACTTGATGGGCTCTCCCGGGAGGTAGAGTGGAGGAACCTGACTTAGATGGAGGAGGTAATCCTCCCTGATCACCTTTAATGCTAAGGAATTGGTGGTGATAGCACCCTACCTTTGGGCATAAAATGTGAGGTGACCTCCTGTAGGCTGCTGAGCTTCGGTTGGGAGAGGGGCCATGATGCAGGAGTCAAAAGCTCCCTCCAAGCTGGGCCGGAGCCAGGGATTGGGAGCCTTCTGCTTATGTGGGCCATGCCCCTGTCCCTTGGCTTGCTTCCCTTGCTGGGGAGTTGGGGAGGCCTGGTAAGGGGGGTAGTTTCGGGAAGGGGCAGTGGTCTTCTTGGAGAGCCTAGTCCTCATCATGAACTCGGTCTTCAGCTCTGCAGCCTTGTCAGTCATGGGTTTGCCGAAGAGGTTTTTCCCCCTGAGACGGGACATCGACCAACTTGTTCTGTACCCATTGCTCGAGGTCAGATGACTGGAGCCAGGCTTGGCGGCGTGCACCGATGCCTGTCGCAGCTACCCAGGATGCCAACTCGAAACCGTCAAAGGTCACCTGAGACAAAACTTAGAGCACTCACGGACAGCTCTAGACAGGCTCTGGAAAAGCTGCAAAGGCTCCCTGGAGAGACCAGCTGAGAACCCGGCGAGTTCCTTCGCCAGGTCCCTCAGGTACAGCTGGTAGGCCTGGATTCGGCAATTCAGCATCGAACCCTGGTAACACTTTCTGTCGAGGGGATCCAAGTTGCGGGCCTTCCTGCTGGGGGGCATCGAGGAGTGCGTCTTCTGACTCTTCAGTCGACGCATGGCTGATTCCACAACCATGGAATTGTGTGGCAGATGTAACTTTTGAAACACAGGGCTCCGGTGGACTCGATACATCGAGTCGAGCCGCTTGATGACTACCGGCGTCGATGCCGGCGTCTCCCACATGAGGAGCATGAGCCGTTCCAGGATGGGAGGAATGGACACCGTGAGGGTTTCCCGGGGGGAGTCTCACATTGAAGGATCTCAAGCTCGTCGGGAAAGCCAAAGCCCTGGACATGTCCCGGACGAAGTCCAAGAAGCCCATATCCTCTGGTGGGGACCTTCTCCGGGGTTCAGAGACCGGGGAATCGGAGGGGACATCTTGATGCCAATGGTTGTCCGGGGACTCCTCGTCCTCGGTCTCCCAGTCGGAATATTCCGAGGGAAACTTGCGGTGTTCCTCGGGCCTTGAGGGCCACAGCACTGCACGTCCTGAACCTGGCAGGCTCGTCAGCGATGACCTCAGCCCCAATGAGCGGGAGGCCGAGCGCGACTTCGGCTGAGGATCCACTCAGGCCCGCATGGCCTCGAGGATCAGCTCGGCTTCTGGGGACGTCTTTGACGTGGAATGCCCAGTGGTCGGGACAGAGAAACCAGATGTGACAGTCATCAGCATCCGCTGCTGGTCCAAGAAGGCAGTGACACTACACTCCAAGGCCGCCATCCTGGACTCCAGTCCCGGTGGCTCCGCAACCTTCGGCGCAGGCACCGATGCATTCGGGCCCGATGCCGGCTCCCCCAGAGGGGAATCCTCGACAAGGACAATGTGCACCTGCTGAGGCTGATCCACAACCGGATCCTTTTGGGGGATCTTGGCTGGCCACTCTCTCTCCGACATCTCGAGCGGATGCTCGGGAATCCACAATTGGGCCCGGGATGATCCCGGCCAGTCGGAGCCATCCAGAGATGCTGCCTTTGAGGGCTTCTTCTTCCCTCGAGGGAGACCCCCTCTCTGAGGACCCACGACGGCGCTCGGGTTCGGAGTGCTCCTGCCGAGGTGTCGAGGTCTCAGATGAGGTCCTGGCAAGCGGAGGCATAGGGGAATTGGGAAAAAATTTTTCGTGCTGCTGCTGGTAGCTCCGCAAAGCCTTAGAAGACATTTTCTTACACAGGCCACAAATCGCCGGGTCATGGTCTGGGCCAAGGCACCGGAGGCAGCAGTCATATGTGTCGGTTAGGGACATGATCTTCCCACACCGATCACACTTTTTTAAATCCGCTGGTAGCCATGGGGGGAAAAAGAACCCCAGCAAGGTTGAAGACCCTTCGGGCTGTCAGTGAGGAAAAAAGGCACAAAGACACCCAAAAGAAAAATAAAACTTAAGGAATTGACCCGATATTGAGGCATCGAGGTCAGGGCGGGAAAGGTACCGGCGCAAGACTGGAGACAAAAACAGACGACGTCTGGTGGGCTTCGTGGAAAAAAGGAGACTGAGCAAGATGGCACCCTTGGGCGGGAAGGGGACCATGCATGTGTGGTACAATCCCAAAGGCTTTCTTTGAAAGCTGGGATTTGCTCCGCGTAGGTTCCGTTGGCGCCGACGTCACCCATATATGAAGACTGACTTCCTGCTTGCTCCCTGAGAATGAACCTATTCACTAATGACCTGGAAATGGGAACAAATGAGGGAGGTGATCAAATTATTCAAAGTTATTAAATCACATCACTTATTAAATCACATAATCAAAGCTGTGAAAAATTTCAAGAGGACTCTGAGAAATTGGGAGATTGGGCATCCAAATGGCAGATGAAATTTAATGCGGACAAGTGCAAAGCTATGCACTTAGGGAAGAACATAGATACACGATGCAAAGTTTCACATCAAGAATCATTACCTAGGAAAAGGATTTAGGTATATTGTGAATAATACCTTGAAATCCTCTGCTCAAAGTGCAGCAGCAGCCAAGAAAACAAGTATAATTATAATGCCTCTGTATCACTCCATGTTGCAACTGTATCTTGATTATTGTGTGCAGTTCTGGTTTTCATATCTAAAAAAGGATATAGCAGAATTAGAAAAGATATAGAGAAGAGTAACCAAAATGATAAAGGAGATGGAAGGATACTCTTATGAGGAAAGGCTTAAAAGGTTAGGGCTCTTCAGAGTGGGAAAAAATGTCAGCTGAGGGGAGATATGATAAAGGTCTATAATAATGAGTGGAGTGTAACAGAGAATCTCCTTACTCAATGCATAATCAAACTCTGGAATTCGTTGCCAGAGGATGTATGAGTACAAGCTGTTAGTGTAGTTGGGTTTAAAAGAGGTTTGGATAAGTTCCTGGGGAAAAAGTCCATAAACCATTATTAAAGTGGACTGGGGAAATCCACTGCTTACCCCTGGGAAAAGCAGCATGGAATCTGTCTACCTTTTGGGAAAATGACAGGTACTTGTGACCTGGAATGTCACTTGGAAACAGGTTACTTGGTTTGATGCAACTTTGGTCTGACCCAGTATGGCCTATCTTATGTTAGCTTGGATTTTACCAGCTGTCTGCTGAAGGGAAGGACCGTCTGCCCCAGTCTCATGGGAGTGATAATCTGTCAGAGAAGAAAAGGTATGCCAGGTTAATGAATGAAAGACTGTTTTGCATTACACAGTGAAAACATAGCTTTTGAAAAGGATTTTATGAACTGTGCTATTCAGGCTGTCAGTCTGGCCAGTACAGCTGTCAGACTGTGAGAAACCCTGATTGAAGATAAAGCATAGTTACTCACCTGTAGCAGGTGTTCTCCGTGGGCGGCAGGAATTAAATTCTCACATATGGATGACATTACTGATGGAACACCACGCGGAATGCTCCCCAGCTTCCACTTAAAGCTTTTGGGAGCTGCATCAAGCATGCATGCCTGACTTCCGGCCTGCCACAGCACCATCTTCTCCAGTCAAATATCAAAGCAGTAGTCAAAAGAACAACTCCTCTGGAAGGTGAAAGGGTTGTGAGAACTTATTCCTGCTGTCCACGCAGAACATCTACTACGGGGGAGTAACTACGCTTCTCCATGGACAAGCAGGAAATAAGTCCTCACATATGGGACTCACAAGCTACAGGCTACCTAAAAAAACAGGCAACAAAACTGGAGAACAGGAAGAACAGCAAGGTAGTCCCTCTAGGGACTCCACAGATTTAGCATCCTCAGCATACAGCAGCAACGAGGTCAGTCAACATTTGCATGTAGCCTGGACAGAAAGGCTGGTGGGCAGGAGCTGGGCCTAAGACCTGAAGAGATGCTGGAGTATGGCTTGGCCAAAGTTGCTGTCCCGTCTGGAATCCCCGTGTGGACCAAAGACCATGTAACACCCTTGCAGATTTCCTCTATGGAGACCAAGCGCAGGTTAGCGACGGATGCAGCCATGGCTTGAATGTTGTGAGCCATGACATGACTCTCAAGGCTCAGGCCTGTCTGGGCATATCCCAAGGTGATGCAGTCTGCTAGCCACAGGGATAGTGTACACTTAAAAACAGCCGCACCCAGCTTACTGGGGTTGAAGGAGACAAAAAGATGGGTGGACCACCAGTGGACCTTTGTACACTCAAGGTTAAAGGACAAGGCACTCTTGCAGTCCAGTGTGTGCAATGCCACCTCACCCTGGGTGGCATGAGGCCTCGGGAAGAAAGTCGGCAGGACAATCGATTGGTTGAGGTGGAAGTCAGAGACCACCTTTGGCAGAAACCGCTGTTGTGTTTACAAGATCACCCGATTCTGGTGGAATCTGATGTAAGGTGGGCGAGTAACCAGGGCTTGGAGTTCACTGACATAGTGGGTCGACGTGACTGCCAGAAAGAACAGGATCTTCCAAAAGTACTTCAGAGGGCAATAGTCAAGCAGCTCAAAAGGAACTCGTATGAGCTACATAAGAACCACGTCAAGATTCCTGGCCACAGCAGGGAGCTTGATGGGAAACTTTGAGAGAAGGAAGCTCCTCATGAAGCGAGTCATCAAAGGGTGAGCCGAGATGGGCCTGCTCCCTGAGCCGTGATGGTAGGCACTGATTGTGCTGAGGTGAACCTGGATGGTGTTGGATTTAAGGCCAAAGTCCGAAAGGTGCAGGAGGTATTCTAGCAACCAATCCACTGCATAGGAGAAGAGATCCAGTGCCCTATCCATGAACCATGAGGTGAACCTCCACCACTCCAATGAGTAAACCTGTCATGTCAAATACTTGCATAATTCCAGAAGGATGCCTGTGACAGTGTCAGGCAAACTGAGCTCTGAAAGAGCTACCCACTCAGCATCCAGGCTGTGAGGGCCAAGGAGAAGATGCTGGGATGCAGCAGAGTCCTGCCATCCTGAGAGATGAGGTCCAGGGCAGAGCTCAGTCAGAAAGGCTCCCTCCGAGAGAGCTGAAGCAGAAGGGGGAACTATGGCTACCAGGGCTAGTATGGGTCATTGAAGATCATGGTGCTCTTGTTAGCCTGAAGTTTCAGTAGAGTTTTCACCATGAGTGGGATCGGAGGAAAGGCATAAATCAGACTACCCCCCAGTGGAGGAGAAAGGCGCTTGAGGCCAGCTGGTCACTGGACGGCTTCCTGGAGCAAACCAGTCCACCTGGGTATTGTGCAATGTGGGGAAGAGATCTATCCCCAGAAGATCTGCTCCACCACCCCTCTGTGGAGTGTCCACTCATGCGGCTGGAGGACTCTGCTCAGTTGATTCGCTAGGACAATTGAGTTTGTCAGGCAGATTGGTTGCTCTCAGCCCCATCTCGTAGGCCAGGGCGAATATCCACAGCCAAACAATCTACCATCAGAGGAGGTACAAACCTGTGCTTCCCTCGCCACCTCGTTTTGTGTCTCGATCAGGACCACCTGATTCTTCTGTAGCACTCAAAAGGCTCAGAGGGCATTCGCTATGGCCTGCAACTCAAGGAAGTTGATCTGGTGCTAGCATTCCTGCTCGGACGACAGGTCCTTCGTGCGCAGGCCATCCACATGAGCTGTCCAATTGAGCTTAGATGCATCGGTTGTGAGAGTCCTGCGAGAGGGCTCCATCTGGAATGGGAGGCCCTGCAGCAGGTTCAGGGGCTCCAACCATCAGTCGAGGGACTGTACCAAGCGAGTGGTGACCACTACTTGTCTTGGAGGCAACCTGTGGCTTGCTTCCATTAAGAACATAAGATATGCCATACTGGGTCAGACCAAGGTCCATCAAGCCCTGTATCCTGTTTCCAACAGTGCCCAATCTAGGTCATACGTACCTAGCAGTTTCCCCAAAAGGCACAGGTTCCACAATGCCTGTATTGGGTCAAGTATTGATATCCTGGGTCCCTTCTTAATAACGGTTTATGGACCTTTCCTCCAGGAACTTGTCCAAACCTTTTTTAAACCCAGCTACACTAATACCCTTTACTACATCCTCCGGTAACAAATTCCAGAGTTTGATTACACGTTGAGTGAAAAAATATTTTCTTTTATTGTTTTTTTCCCGTTACAGGCACCTCCTATACCACTAGGAAAGACTAGAAAAGGGGACTGTTACTTCTGGAGAGAGATCTGCAATTGTGAGTATATACTTCTGGGAATTTTCTGAAAGGAATTCTTTGTATTAAAGTTAATTAATCTGTGAACCCACTTTTTTTTTCTCCCCTCAGCCTTCTCTTTTCCAGGTTAAAGAGCCCTAACCTTTTTAGCCTTTCTTCATAGGGGTATCCTTCTATCCCCTTTATCATTTTGGTGGCTCTTCTCTGAACCTTTTCTAATAACGCTATATCCTTTTTAAGATACGTCGACCAGAATTGCACACAATATTCAAGGTGCGGTCGCACCATGGAACGATATAGAAGCATTATAATATCCTTTGTTTTATTTTCCATTCCTTTCCTTATGATACCTAGCACTCATTTGCTCTCTTGGCCGCCGCTGTACACTGGGCCGGGAGTTTTAACATGTTATCCACAATGATGCCTAAATCTTTTTCCTGGGTGGTGGTTCCTAATGTGGAACCTTGCATCGTGTAACCATAGTTGGAGTTGTTCTTCCCTAGGTGCATAACTCTGCACTTGTCCACATTAAATTTCATCTGCCATTTTGATGCCCAGTCTTCCAATTTATCAAGATCCTCTTGCAATTTTCCACAATCCTCTTGGGTTTTAACAACTTTAAATATTTTTCTGTCATCTGCAAATTTGAATACCTCACTCGTTATTCCCTTTTCCAGGTCATTCATGAATATGTCAAAAAGGAGCGGACCCAGCAGAGATCCCTGGGGTACACCACTATTCACCTTTCTCCATTGAGAAAATTGGCCATTTAGTCCTACCCTCTGCTTTCTATGTTTTAACCAGTTCCTGATCCACTGCCTCCTAGCCCATGACTCTTTAGTTTTGCCAAAAGTCTCTGATGAGGGACTTTGTCAAAGGCTTTCTGAAAGTCCAAATATACTATATCAACCGACTCACCTTTGTCTACCTGTTTATTCACACCTTC
The DNA here is from genome assembly GCA_033557465.1 of Ichthyophis bannanicus. Classification (NCBI taxonomy): domain Eukaryota; kingdom Metazoa; phylum Chordata; class Amphibia; order Gymnophiona; family Ichthyophiidae; genus Ichthyophis; species Ichthyophis bannanicus. The sequence goes on from CM066035.1 coordinate 52,343,784, forward strand.
AAAAAAACATAACAGATTAGTAAGACAAGAACTTCCTTGTCTAAAGCCATGTTGGCTTTCTCCCATTAAGCCATGACTATCTACAATCTACATGCTCAGCAATTTTGTTCTTTATGATGATTTCTACCATTTTTCCTGGTACTGATGTCAGGCTCACCGGTCTGTAGTTTCCTGGATCACTCCTGGAACCCTTTTTAAAAATTGGTGTTATGTTCGTCATCCTCCAATCTTCAGGTATTACAGATGATTTTAATGATAGTTCACAGATTACTAATAGCAGGTCTGCAATCTCATATTTCAGTTCTTTCAACACCCTTGGATGTATATCATCTGGCCCAGGTGATTTGCTACTCTTCAGTTTGTCTAATAGTTGTAATACATCTTCCCGATTTTATCGATATTTCCTTCAATTCTTCTGCACCTTTAAATACCACTTCAGTCATGGGTAACATCTTTACATCTTCCTCAGTAAAAACCGAAGCAAAGAATTCATTCAGTCTCTCCGCCATCACCTTGTCGCCGCTTAGTGCCCCTTTAACCCCTCTATCATCTAATGGACCAACTGACTCTCTCACAGGTTATTTGCTATGAATGTACTTGAAAAAGTCTTTATTACACGTTTTTGCTTCTGCAGCAAGCTTCTTCTCAAATTCTCCCATTGCCTGCCTTATCAATGCCTTGCATTTAACTTGCCAGTGCTTGTGCTGTTTCCAGATTTCCTCGTTTGGCTCTTTTTTCCATTTCCTGAAAGATGTTTTTTTGGCAACAACAGCCTCTCTGACCTCACCTTTAAACCATGCTGGTAGTCTTTTGGACTTCCTTCCACTTTTCTTAAAGCGTGGAATACTGCTGGTCTGGGCTTTCTTTAACCTTTGCAACTGCTCCTTTTAGTTTTTTCTTAACTATTTTCCTCATTTTATCATAGTCTCCCTTTCAAAAGTTAAAAGATAGTACTGTGGATTTCCTTACCAACCCTCATTCATTAATTAGATCAAACGCGATCATGCTATGATCACTATTGCTAAGTGGCCCAAACAACCTTATCTCTTGCACCAGATCTGGTGTTCCACTAAGGACTAGGTCCAATACGGCTTCCCCTCTGGTCGATTCATGAACCAGCTGCTCCAAGAAGCATTCATTTATTTCATCTAGGAACTTTATCTCCCTAGAATGTCCTGCCGTGACACTGACCCAGTCGATACCGGGGTAATTGAAATCACCCATTATTATTACTGTGCTGTAACTTTTGTTAGCTTCCTTGATTTCTTTGAGCATTTCATCATCCATTTGTTCATTCTGGCCAGGCGGTCGATAGTACACCCCCACTGCCATCGCCTTCCCCTTTTTACGTGGAATTTCAATCCATAGAGATTCTATAGCAAATTTTGTTTCCTGCAAAACTTTAATCCTTTCTAACTCAATGCCCTCTCTAACATAGAGTGCAACCCCTCCACCAATTTGATCATCTCTATCATTATGATATAGTTTGTACCCAGGTATCACAGTGTCCCACTGGTTGTTCTCCTTCCACCATGTCTCTGAGATTCCAATCATATCTAACCTCTCATTTAGAGCTATATATTCTAACTCTCCCATCTTATTTTTTAGACTTCTAGCATTTGCATGCAAGCATTTTAGAAACTGTATTTTATTCATATTAATTTGGCTATTGGCAGGCATAGGTAATTTGGGTTCTTTAAGTTCTGTGTGCTCCATACTCGAGGGCATTTGGGCTACTTTACTCTTTTTTGGAACCTCTCTGCTTTTCGTAGTATCCTTCAAGGATACATTCTTCTGAACCATGTGCTCTTGTGCGACTGTCAGCTTTCCCCTATTATCTAGTTTAAAAGCTGCTCTATCTCCTTTTGAAAAGTTAATGCCAGCAGCCTGGTTCCATCCCGGTTAAGGTGAAGCCCATCTCTTCGGAAGAGCCCCTCCTTTCCCCAGAATGTTCCCCAGTTCCTAACAAATCCAAAACCCTCATCCTTGCACCATCATCTCATCCACGCATTGAGACTCCGGAGCTCTGCCTGCCTTTTGGATCCTGTGCGTGGAACGGGAAGCATTTCAGAGAACACTACCCTGGAAGTTCTGGATTTCAACTTCCTACCTAAAAGCCTAAATATAGCCTCCAGAACCTCCCTACCACATTTTCCTATGTCACTGGTACTGACATGTACCAAGACAGCAGACTCCTCCCTAGCACTATCTAAGACCTTAACTAGGTGGCGCGTGAGGTCCGCTACATTCGCTCCAGGCGATCCTCACGTCCACCAGACACCCAGCTATCTACATGCCTAATGATCGAATCACCAACTATAATGGCTGTCCTAACCCTTCCCTCATGGGCACATGGCCCTGGAGAAACTTCCTCGGTGCAAGAGGCTTTTACATTACCTGGAGGACAGGTCCTAGTAACAGGATCACTTCCTGCCACACCAGGGTGATGATGTTCTCCTGTCACGTGACCTCTCTCTTCCATAGCAACAGGGATTCTGCCAGACTGGAGGTGGGACTTCAGGATATATCCCTGTAGGTCTCCTCTATATACCTCTCTGTCTTTCAAGTCTGCTACTCTAGCCTCTAGAGAACGGACTCGTTCCCTGAGAGAAAAGAGCACCTAGTGCACAGGTAAGACCTCTCACCAACTAGAAGAAAATCATACATGTGACACTCAATGCAAAAGACTGGAAAACCCCTATCTCATTGCTGGACGGCTGTCTGCATCTTAGTTTTAAGCTTGTGTTTAGATCTTTAAGTTCTTTACTTACTAAGGTTTGCTATGGATACTTATACTAATAAAGGAAGTATCTGGAGTAGAACCCCCTTCCGACCTGAGGTGGTGGAACTGGCTCGATGGCGAGGTTGGTCAGCAGAGTGGAGACCTCCTCTTGAAACAGGCTTCAGTGCAGCAGGTCCAAGGGGTATTCCCCTTGGGCAAAGGGAGGAGGCAGCTTTGCAAAGTGCAGCTGGTAGCATTACTGGACGAGCTGCAACATCCAGGCATCCAAGGTGATAAGGTGCCACCTGTGCATGAAATGGACGAGCTGCCCCCCTACGTGAGGGGGAACACTGAAAGACAAGGGATGGTTGACAGTGCTTCTGAGGAACCAGTCAAAAGCCCGCCCCCGGCTTGGGCTATAGGGCTATGAGGCTTCTTCCTCTGCTGCTGGTTGGGGGCCTGTGCCTTTGGTTGGGCACTCTAGGGGCTTGGGTAGTACCAGCACAGATATGAGTAGAAAGCCTTCTTACTCTGGTACTTCTTGCTTGCAGGATCTGCAGTCTTCCTCGAGAGTCTGGAGAGTGTCGTGTGCTCCTTCTCGAGCTCCCCCACTTTCTCCTCGACTGGCTTCCCGAAGGGGTTCTCCGCACTACAGGGAATGTTGGCCAGCTTATCCTGGACCCAATGTTGTAGGCTGGAGGATTGGAGCTAGGCCAGCTGCTGGGCGCCGATGCCTACTGCCACCACTTTGCAGGCGGACTCGAAGACATTGTATGTGGCTCATACCGCATACTTAGAGCAGTCCTTTCCGTGGCCTATTAAGGCTCAGAATAAGTCGAAGCAGTTGGGCGGACTTGGGGGGCAAACTCCACCAGGTCCAACATGATGTCCTTTACGAACATACCCAAATACAGCTGATAGGAAAGGATCTGGGCTACCAGTATGGAGTTCTGGTAGCATCTCCTCCCAAAGGAGTCCAGGGTTTGAGCCTCCCTCCTCGGGGGTACCGAGGAGTGGATCTTAGTACTCTTCACACAATTCAAGGCTGACTCAACCACGATGGAGTTGTGTGGTAGGTGAGGCCTCTCAAAGCCTGGTGCCTTCTGGATCCAGTACATTCAGTCAAGCTACAGGTTGGAAGCGGGACCCATGAAGGGGTTCTCCCACAGCCACAGCAGCAATCTCTGCAAGACATGGTGAACCAGCATCATCACAACCTCCTTGGGTGCCGAAGGGTACTGGAGGAGCTCGAGTTTCTCTGCTCTCAGCTTGTCTTTTACCTTACAGAAGAAAGGTATAGCCTTGGCCATATCCTGCATGAAGTCCTGGAAGGACATGTGTTCCAAGGGTGATTTACACTGCTCATACGGAGAGGATGGGTCCAGTGACCTCCTGTCTGAAATTGCAGAATCCTCTTTGGTTTTCCAGTCTTCAGACTCTGGCTCCGAGAGGAAATCAAAGTAGCATTGGGGTTTCCTCCCAATGCCTGCTTCAGTCATGAGGAGAGGATGGGCAGTGGTGGGACCTGTGGCGCTCTAAGCAAGAGCGGGGGTGTCCCTGGACATTGAATCCCAATGCACTCGATGGAGATTGCTGTCAGAACTGGCATCAATTCCAATCTCCCGCCTGATGTGCCTGCCTCTGCCGGCAACGCATAGGTCTCCAGGATTGACTGGACAGTATGCAGTGACGATGCCAAAGCCATTAAAGGGCATGCATGCTGCAAGGCTAAGACTGCTGCCATATGGGCCTCAAGAGCCCCCAGGAGTTTTCCCCAGCACCACCACCCAACCGGTTTTGGGAATGCAACTTCGGCCACCAGTGACGATACCTCCGGTGGGGATTGCACAATGACAGGCTCATTGGAAGACATCCAGCTGCCCTCCAGGGCTGTGGAGGGAGATTCCTTCCATCTGGGAGCCGATTCCTCCCATGGGGGAAGCTTGGTGGGCCACTTTCTGCCCTTGCTGTCCATGTCATACCAGGAAGGGCTGCTTATCTCAGAGCTTGGGCATCCCTTTTGATGTTGATGGGATTAGTGGCAAGTCCTTCCTCAGTTCTAGTCAGATATCAATAGGAAGTCTCTGCTAAATGCCCTGGCCTCTTGGCTCCAAATGCACCTGGGCATCCCGCACAAGTCACGCTTCATTGGGACTCCACGATGTCGTCATCGATGCTGGAGCTGAGGATGCTGAATCTGACATTCTGAAAAGGGACTCCTTCTGCTTTTCCAAGTCCTTCAGGCCCCTCATGGTCATCTATAGGCAAAGGTTGCAGGAAGCAGGCTGATGATCAGGCCCAAGGCATTGCAGGCACCAATTGTGCCTGTTCGTGACCAAAATGGTGCAGCCACATTTTGTGTATTTCTTAAAGCCACTCATTGGTTTAGATATGTATGGGAAGACCGCATCAGCGAGGTCAAAGGCCTTGAAGGTACTAATGGCAGAAAAACCCGGAAAGGAAAAAGCACAAAAAAAAAGAGGACAAAAAATATGAAAAATGAAAAAAATTGGCTGGGAGTCGACTAACTGACGAAAGGGCAGTAAAAACTACTCAAAATAATACCCGCAAGGGGTAATACAGAGGAAAGGTTTTTCCACTGATGCAGGACATGTCCTAGGCTCCACGGAAAAAAGATGGCGCTACGGCAGTTGGGAAGACAGGCGTGCATGTGCGATGCAGCTCCCAAAAGCTTCCAAAGGAAGCTAGGAAGCATTCCACGTGGGTTTCTGTCGGTGATGTCACCCATATGTGAGGACTTACTTCCTCCTTGTCCATGGAGAATTATTTTATAGCTAGTAATGATTAGGGGGTTGCCTTACCTTTGAGCTCAGAGGGATAATGAACTAACATGCAGAGTGAAGAAAGAGAGTGCTCAGTGCTTTCTTCATAAACCCTACTTAAAGGAAGGATTGTTTACCTAATTGCTGAAGAAAATGCACAGTTCAGCCAGGAGCCAGATTTAACAGTGAGAGCTTCTGTATGGCAGCTGTAAGCAACTAAGGAGAAAGATTATTCCTAACAGGGGCTCTGCATTTCAAGCAAAGGTAAGTGTGTGGCTTTTAATTACTAGCTCTCTGCTGAGAGCCCTGAAAAGGGTTTTGGTAGATTTTTAAAACAAAGTTACATTCTTTTTGGTGCTTTATTTCAAAAGGGGAAATATTTTCTTTAGTGGTGTAGGTTTAAACCTCTTTTCCAGCTCTTTGAAGCCACACACACCTCATCAGGTGTTAGTTCCCTCCCTACCCACCCCTGCTCCCTGCTACCAACCCCCACCCCATGTGAGCATTCTTGCTTTATAGGGCAACTCTCCAATTAGCTGCACATAAGGACTTAGAGCAGCACATTTAGAACACACTTAAAAGAGGTTAACTATTTTTTTCTCTGAAAGGACAGCTGAGAAACAGGCTGGTACTTTGGTAGATCTCTCTCTCTTTTCCTTCAACAGGTACCAAAGCTCCACCAACAGAATAATGACTGGGAAAAATCGTATTGCCAAAGCTGTTGCCCCAGTTACAGCTTCTGCCTCAGTCTAGACAGAGATCCCAATGCCATTTGAAGGACTGGTTCCATGTGCAGGATACCTGCATGCTGAAGCTCTCAGGAAACAAGTGTAGGAGTTCAAAGAAGAGGTGGCGAGACTGAGGAGCATTCAAGACAGTGAGAAGTACATTGATGAGATGCTTCTTGAAAAATTCAAACTCTCCAGCAGAGGTGAAGTTGGGAGCCTACAGAATGACGAAGGTTTGACACGAGTAACCAGAGCCTGCAGAATCACCAATCCAACTCTTCCAGCCCTGGACCTGAAGAACCATTATGCAGCCCTGGAAGTGAAGGTGAAAGCATCCCAGAAAAAGGGAAGAACCAGAGCTTGAGCATCCCAAAGTTGCAGATTCAGTGACCACAAGGAAGAGTAGTGGTGGTTGGTGACTCTCTTCTGAGGGTTACTAAGGCGTCTATCTGCCGAACAGATGTCCAGAGAGGTATGTTGTCTGCCAGATGCCAGAATCCCAGATATTATGGAGAGTTTGCCGAGACTCATCAAGCCCACTGACTATTACCCGATGTTGCTCATCCATGTTGGCACAAATGATACTGCCAGGTATCCCTCTGAGCATATCAAAAGTGACTTCATGGCTCTGGGGATGAAGCAGATAGATCCACAGGTGGTGTTCTCTTAAGTCCTCCCTGTTGAGGGTAAAGGCCAAGGTAGAGAAGCTCACATCCTGGAGATAAATGCATGGCTGCGTGGATGGTGTCAGAGAGTGTTTTGGTTTCCTGGACAATGGGATGCTGTTCCAAGGTTTGCAGAGAAGAGATGGCATCCATCTGTCTAACAAGGGTTGACGTGTCTTCAGTAGCAGACTGGCTAACCTACTGAAGAGGGCTTTAAACTAGATTCATTGGGGATGGGTGAAGAAAACCCCCAGGTAAGTGAAGCATTAAATATCTTTATGGAAATGGGTAAAAGGGGCAACATCTGGAAAGCAATGTGTAGAAATAAGATCCTAGATGTTGAGGCTTTAATGGGAGAGGATGATTTGGATTTAGTGATGGTAACAGAAACATGGTTCATGGACAGCCATGACTGTGATGTAATTATACCAGGCTATACTTTATTCAGAAAGGATAGGGTAAGAAGAAGGGGAAGAGAAGTGGCATTATATGTAAAAAAATAATATTAAAGCTATGGAAATATAGGGCTTAAAAGGGAGAGAGGATGCACTGTGGGTTAAACTAGAAAGAGGGTTAGATAAATCTATTTGCATTTTGGTGATATACAGACTTCCCTCTCAGGAAGAAGTGGACGGAGATTTAATAGAAGACATACGCAGCATTGCAAGGAAAGAGGAAGTGCTACTGATATGGGATTTCAATATGCCAGATGTTGATTGGTGCATCCCTGCTGCAGTATCATCTAGAAATAAACAGATCCTGGATTCTTTACAGGAAGAAGTAGTCAGACAACTGGTAACAGAATCCATACGTGACTTGGTGCTTACCAATGGTGAAAGTGTTTCTGATGACATAGTGGGAGATCATCTCGAAACCAGTGATCACCAGATGGTGTGGTTCAGTATTAGGACTAGGGCTGATAAAATCCATTCAAAAAGCGAGGGTCTTAGACTTTAGGAAAAAGCATAGTTACTCACCTGTAACAGGTGGTCTCCAGGAGCAAGCAGGAATCAGTCCTCATATATGGGTGACATCGGCGCTGACGGAGCCCCCATGCGGAGCATTTCCCCAGCTTTCAAAGAAAGCCTTTGGGAATGCAGCGCGCATGCGCGGTCCCCTTCCCGCCCAAGGGTGCCATCTTGCTCAGTCTGATGACATAGCTAAGGACAGAAAAAAACAAAATGAATTATATGACTGCAACTCCAAGGGGAGGAGGGAGGGTTGTGAGGACTGATTCTGCTGCTCCTGGAGAACACCTGTTACAGGTGAGTAACTACGCTTTCTCCAGGACCAATCAGGAAGCGAGTCCTCACATATGGAACTCCCCAGCATAAGGCTACCGGGGACCCAAAGCTGAAAAATGAGCTCCCTCTAGAGCCTCAGCATGTGCGAAAAGAATCTTCTCTGATATCGCCCCCGTACGGTAGCCCAACACCAGGGCCGGAGGGTAGGAATTGCCTATACCTCAAAGAGATTACGGAGTACCGCCTGCCCGAAAGCACTGTCCCTGTGGGACTCCCTCTCGAGGCAGTAGTGGGCCACAAAGGTCTGGCTTGAAGACCAAGTAGCGGCCTGATAGATGTCTGTCAACGGAACAGAGCAGAGATGAGCCACTGATGCAGCCTTCGCCCTGACACAGTGGGCCGTGACTCGATCCTGCAAGGAGAGGCCGACTGCCCTATACGCCCAGGCGATACAGTCTGCCACCCAGATGGACAAGGTACGCTTGGAGACAGGCAACCCCAGCTTATTAGGGTCAAAAGAGACAAAGAGCTGCACAGCCCTTCAGTGTCCCTGCGTACGGTCAAGGTAGAAGGACAATGCCCTCCTGCAGTCCAGGGTATGCAAGACCATCTCAGCCCATCTGGCATACGGCCTGGGAAAGAAAGTCGGAAGAACCACCTCCTGATTGAGGTGGAAGGAGGAGACAACCTTTGGAAGGAACTTAAGGTGAGTCCGCAAGACTACTCTGTTCCTATAGAACCTCGTGGATGGTGCATCTGACACCAGGGCTTGAAGCTCGCTCACTCGCCTTGCTGAGGTAAGAGCCACCAAAAACAATGCTTTCCAGGAGAGAAAGCACAAAGGGCAAGTAGCCATAGGCTGAAATGGTGGGCAAGTAAGCTGTTGCAAGACCACATTCAAATCCCATTCGGGGGCAGGTGGACGAACCGGAGGCTTAAGCAAAAGCAGGCCTCTGAGGAAGCGAGTCACCAGAGACTGGCCCTCCACCGGTGAGTGGTGCACTGAAAGAGCACTTAGATGGACCCTAACAGAGTTGGATTTTTGGACAGGTGAAGAAAATATTGCAGCACTACTGGTACCAGGCATGAGAAAGGATCCTCCTTGTGTTGAGCGCACCAGGTGGGGAACCTACGCAGGCGTAAGATTTTCAGGTGGACTGCCTCCTAGAGGCCAAGACCACGTCCTCCACTTCCCTAGGCAGCAGTAAGGATGCTAGAACTACCCTTTCAGCAGCCAGGCCATCAGATTGAGGGACTGGAGGTTGGGGTGTAAGAGAGATCCCTGCTCCTGAGACAGGAGATCTGGTTGCATCCCCAGAGGAAGAGGAGTGTCCACCGCCAGTTGCAAAAGAAGTGCGAACCACGGTTGCCTTGGCCACCTGGGGGCCACCAGGATCACCGAAGCCTTGTCCCGGATCACTTTGAACAGTGTCTTGGGCACTAGAGGCGTGGGAGGAAATGCATATAGGAGGCCTGTAGACCACGGAATGAGAAACGCATCTGCTGCTACTCTGAGAGGATGCGGTTGTCTGGAGCAGAACCTGGGCAGTTGACGGTTCAGTGGACTGGCAAAGAGATCCATGTTTGGAAGACCCCATCTTAGGAAGATTTGTTGAACCACCAGAGGATTCAACTGCCATTCGTGTGGCTATAGGATCCTGCTCAATCTGTCTGCCAGGCAATTCTCCTGCCCAGGGAGATAGACCGCCTTGAGAAGTATGCCATGATTGACTGCCCAGGAGCACAGATCCTGTGCCTCCTGACAGAGAGGGCGGGACCCTGTGCCCCCTGTTTGTTCACATAGAACATAGCAACTTGATTGTCCATCTGAATTAAGACGAACTGGTGAGAGAGGACATGAGAGAAAGTCCACAGGGCTAAGCGGATAGCTCTCAACTCCAAGAAATTGATCTGCTGTGTGGCCTCCCATGGAGACCACAGGCCCTGAGTGCATGCTCCCTGACAATGTGCACCCCAACCCTGAAGAGAAGCATCAGTCGTGAGCACTTGGGAGTGTGGAGGTGTCTGAAAAGGCACTCATTGCACCAGATTCGGAAGATGAAGCCACCACTGCAGAGAAGATGCTAGCAACTGGGACACCCTCACCTTGTCCATAAGGTTTTCTGTGGCCTGGAGCCACTGAGTTCTGAGGCCCCACTGAGCTGGCCTCATGTGCAGACGGGCATTTGGAGTTACATGGACCGTGGATGCCATGTGGCCTAAGAGCCTCAGGAATTGTCTGGCGGAGACCAGAGAATTGCTGCGGAATTGTCTGGCCAAATCCATCAGTCTGTGGGCCCTGTCCACAGACAAAAAAGCCTTTGCCTGAAGGGTGTCCAGTCTTGCTCCTATGAACTCCATGTTCTGTGAGGGGCGCAAAGTGGACTTTGCAAAGTTATGACAAACCCCAGATGCTGGAGAAGAGAGATAGTGCGGAGGGTGGCTTGATTGGTCTCCTGTGGAGACTGACCCCTGATGAGCCAGTCGTCCAGATATGGAAAGACGAAGAGCCCTTGAACCCTGAGGTAGGCCGCCACCACTGCCAGGCACTTGGTGAAAACCCTGGGGCGGAGGTTAGGCCAAAAGGGAGTACCCTATACTGAAAATGGTTTCCTCCCACCACAAATCTGAGATACTGCCTGTGGTCTGAATGAATAAGGATGTGAGTATAAGCATCCTTTAGGTCTAAGGAGCATAGCCAATCTCCCTGCTGGAGGTAGGGCAGCAGTATTCAAAGGGTAAGCATCTTGAACTTTTCCCTCTGCAGGAACTTATTTAGATTTCGCAAGTCTAGGATGGGCCTGAGGCCTCCTGTCCTTTTTGGTACCAGGAAGTACCTGGAGTAGAAGCCTTGACCTCTCAGGTGTTGGGGCACCGGTTCCACCGCCTGTTCCTTTAGAAGACTTGCTAACTTCTACAATAGTAGGTTCCTGTGCACAGGGAGTCTTGGAGGCTCCCCTGGAAAGTAGGAGGGGGTACCTGGTGGAAGTGGAGCAGATAGCCCCTCTGGACTATGCTTAGCACCCAGATATCCCTAGTTACGGCCGACCACCTGTGGGCATACAGGGTCAACCGGCCTCCTGTGCTGAGAGGGGCCAGCTGAGGAGGAGAGGCTATGCCACTGGAGTCAAAACCCCGCTCCCTGCTGTGCAGAAGCCAGAGCTGGTGGCTTGGAGGTTTTCTGCCTACGGGGCCCATGTCCCTGCCCCTTGGCCTGCTGACCCTGTTGGGGAGCTGTGGAGGCCTGGTACTGAGGGTAAGTTTTGTAGGCAGATGACTTCCTCGGGTAAAAGGACTTTTTTCCCGAGCCCTTCTTCTTTTGAGAAGGGGCAGAAGTTTTCTTGGACAGCCTTGTCCTGGTGAGAGTCTCGGACTCGAGTTCTGCAGCTTTGATTAATTTTTAATATTTTACAATTTACATTTTACAATTTTATAGGAGTATATATAAAGCTTTTATGTGTTAGCTTCATTTTTATATTATTAGTGTGCCCATTCATCTTTATCTTTGATCTATTATAATTATCAGTATTATTAATTTTATCATTTTTATTTATTCATTTATTACTTAGAAATACTAGAGACTCTGTATTTTAATTGATTGTCTGTCCAAGCATGTGATTACACAGCTTTTCTTTTTATAGCTATTATATAGTGCTACAACCTAATTGTCCTTTGGAGACAAGCTCATCAGATACGGCACTATCAACACATAGTGCTTTCACCAAACTGTCTTTATGAGACACTCCATTTTATACAACATTGGTATGTTACTTTCTCAATTTATCAATTTATACCTTTTTATGATCTTTTTGACTCGTTTTATTCCTATTTATTATGTATATATTCATACCTGTACAGCATTTTAGGTTGTTGGATCATGCTTTTGGAATCAATCTGTCTACTATTTATTAATATTTTAATTCATATTTTAATTCTCTGTCTCTGTCTCGGCCCTCGTTTGTTCAGTTTCATTTAATCTCATTTTTAATTTTAATTTTAATTTAATTTTAATAATTTTATTAATTTGATTAATTGTACTTTTCGTCCTCTGGATAGTCTTTTTTGGTTTATATGTAAATTTATACACATATATTATCAGTTTAGACATATGTTTTTTACTTATATTCGTTACAATTTATACATTATTAGATTTATTTATTTGTTTTTAAATGTAGTGTACTTATTTATTTTAAATGTTGTATACCCATTTTTGGATTTTTTTGATTTTAATATTATTTGCTTAACCCCATGGTAGCTGTATGTCCCCCGAAGAAGGCGCAAGCCGAAACGCGTAGGGACCGTCTTCAATAAAGCAGTCTGTTCCAAACCTGCTCTATTCTCTTGCTTCGTTTGTCTCCCTCTACACCTGCAAAAGTCACGCTCCTCCTTTGCACTCAACAGTAACATTTCTGCCAGATTGCGTCAATGCTTCAGTGAGTTGCAGCACAACCCTTTCACCCTGATTCTGTTCCCTGTTTTGTCCGAGTTCCCTTCCTGTATATACTTGAAGACACAGAACATATGACGTTGCACTGTCACACAACATCCATAACTTTATGCCATATTTCCCAGGTTTGCTTCTGAACGGAACACGGCCACAAAATGTAAGCAGTTGCTCATCCACGGTAACATTTTCACCAGGAACAAAGGGGTCACTTAGAGTTGCTTCTCATGTATCAAAAATGTGTCCGATTGGAGCAAGCTTATCCATGCCTCGTTATTCACGTCTGTTGGTTGCATCATCAAATCTGAGAGCACAAGAAATTTGCTGAAAACGGTTACAGGCCATATTTTTGCCGAAAACAGAACGACCATCTTCCACAACTATGGATTCATTTTGTGACTTGTACATGCCTGAGAGGATCAGAAGTCCAAGAAAATGTTGAAATTCTCCGTCTGTCAAAGCTTTCCAGGTGTCGTCATAAATGTGTCTTCCTTGTTTGCTCGTCCACATCATGATTTCATTCAATAAGTTCTTCCTCATGAACAAGTGGAATGCTGCGAGAGGAGGGGTGTAGGGAGAGATTAGAGAGGAAAGATAGTGAGGAGCTGCAGATAGGGAGCCAATGAAGTGACTTGAGAAGAGGGGTAATATGACCATGATGAGGCTGGCGGAAGATTAGCCACCCAATAGAGTGCTGAACATATTGAATGGGAGAGAGATGATTCAGAGGGAGACCAGCAAGGAGTAGGTTACAATAATCAAGATGGGAGGTGACTAAAGAGTGGCTAAGTGTCTTAATAGTGTGTTCAGAAAGGAATGGGTGGATTTTGTTGATGTTATAGAGAAAGAAACACAAAACAAAAAAACTGATCAACCATATAACAAAAAGACAAAAACAAAAACAAAAGACAAATTTTTTTGTAGGAACGTCCGCCAGGTTGGGGGACTGTAAAACCCCGTCGAATGAAACAGACTTCTCCCTTTAATAGTATTTAATCCAGTAACACTCCTAGAAGTAGAGGAGAGACCAGAAACACGGACCCCAAAAGCCACAACGCTAAGAATAATAAACCAAACAAGGTTAGATGGTAAACATACTTAGCTGGCAGTCGGGTCCCTTCCCAAGATTTTCTTCATTCGCAATGACCATGACACAGCACCGTGTTTTGAATCCCAGTTCTGCTTCAGGTGGTATATGACAAAAATTGTCTTTGAAATTCAATCAATATTCCTCCTCAATAGCTACAAAGCATTTCATTGCCAATTGAAAGAAACCTTCAAGGGGGCTGGAAAACATTCCATTCCCTGTTTAATTTGTCTTGTATGTTTGGTGCTGATCATATATTTTTTGTTGTGGCGAATTGTTTTTGATAGAGAAAGAAACGGCAGGTCTTAGCTATCAGATGGATGTGTGTAGAGAAAGAGAGAGAGGAGTCAAAGACAACCCCAAGGTTGCGAGCCAAGGAATCAGGGAGGTGACTGAGAAAGGAAGAAAGGGAAAGGAGGTTTTAGGGGGAAAAATAAGAAGCTCAGTTTTGGCCATGTTCAATTTCAAGCGGTGGTGAGACATCCAAGCAGCAATGTCAGAAAGGCAGGCAGAGATCCGGACCTGGAATGCCAGAGAGATTTCAGGTGTAGAGAGGTAGATCTGTGAGTCATCAGCATAAAGATGGCACTGAAAGTCATGGGAAGAGATGAGTGCACCAATGGACTGGGTACAGAAAGAGAAAAGGAGTAGACCCAAGACAGATCCTTGGGGTATACCAACTGAGAGCGGGATAGCAGCTGAGGAGGATCCACCAGAACAAACACTGAAAGAGCGATGGGAAAGATAAGAAGAGAACCAGGATAGTACAGAGCCCTTAAAACCAAGCAAGGATAAGGTATCAAGGCATGGCCCTTAGAGGGGTCAGTTTTTATTTATTTATTTTATGGTCAGTAGAGTATCACAACTACACACGCACTGTTCCTTTAGCACTGCCTTACCTGGAGTAGTAGCTGACAGTGCCAGACACATGTTAATGTAATTAACATACAATCTCACTTACAGAGAGCTACACTGCACAATTACATGGATGCTATCCCAGATCTTTACATTCCTAGCTAGATCTCTGTGAGATCAACAGCTCTTCCTGCTCTCAGGCACTTCATTATACGTAGCCACCATGCTCTACCTCTCCCTACATTTCATCATCCTGCTCCTGGCCATTCATTCAATCATCTAAACACCAGCACTAACCATTTCTTCCGTCATTCTTATCATACATCACTCATACAACAGAAGATTCCAACCTCTCATCCTCAAGCCTCAAAACAAGAACACCTACAACTTAATCAAGATTCAAACATCTCCTGGACCTTGTACATCTCCCACTAATTCACCCAGCAACCAACCACTCAACTGTGTCATCATTAATACCAGATCTGTCCGCAACAAAATACCCATCCAGGATAATTGCATTGACTTATTTTGTATAACAGAATCATGACTCGAGGAGTCGGACAACGTCCTCTTAAACCAACTCAGCTCTTCAACTGCCCCAGGACACACAAAAGAGGAGGCGGGGTATTTATATTTGCTAAAGAAGAACTCTAATTCAATTTTACTAACTCCAGTTCCACCAATGACTTGGACATGATCACCATATCCAACACTTACCTGCCTAGCATATAGACTGGCAATAGCAGGTTCCAGTGACCTCTCACCACTAATTGAGGAGGCATGCTCTGAATACCACAAGAACAGATGGTTCACTCTTCTGGGTGACATCAACCTACCCACTTTATCTAACAAACACTGCTCCTTTCCTTCAAGCAATGGAAGCACTCCAGCTCAAACAAATCATCTCAGAAGCAACACACATAAGAGGAGGAACCCTAGACTTCATTTTCATTCCATTTGCCTGGCCACATCAAAACCTCTCTGCTTTGACCCAAATCTCTACAGTGCCCTGGTCCAACCATAACCTGCTCACTTTCTTCCTTCTAAACATCCCCAATGCATCCACCCTCAAGCCTCCCATCTCACACATGGAGATTTTGGACATTCGATAGAGACTTATTCATCAGCAACATCCTAGCTCTGACACAAGATGATTCAAACAATCTTGACACTTTAAAATCTGAATGGAACTCCCGCATATCATCCTATGCCACTAAGACCAACAGCCCATTCAGAATAAAACGATCGCGCCATGTATCCTGATTCACATCTGAGCTCAAATACCTAAAAAACAGACGGAGACAGCTAGAGCGTAAATGGAGATGTCACAAGGACCCATCCAACTATGCAGCATATACAAGCGGCCAGGCTGATTACTGCACAAACACTCTCCTGAAGAAAAAAGAATATCATACTAACCTACTCAGATCCTCGCTCAACTGTCCCAGAGAGCTATCTGACATAGCCTTGAATCTATTCAAAAGCCCCACTGCCACAAATTCTAATACCACTCTTTCTCCAATTGATATGGTGCACTTCCTACAATCTAAACAATCATTCACCACAGGAAGTCCCCAGCCTTCCAACAGCTCTTCCAATACCCTAAATCCACAAATCTGGTCAACGTTCAGCTTTCTATCCTCCCAGCAACTGTAAAATATTATATCACCCCAACCATTCTTCACATTGTTCAGTCTTCACTATCACTGGGTTACATGCCGACTGCCCTCAAGAAAGCATCCATCAGACCTTTACTAACAAATCCTTCAGCTGACTCAACAGCTCCAGCTTCTTACAGACCCATCTCAAGCATCCCTGCCCTTGCCAAAATCACTGAAAAAGCAGTTCAACTTCAGACACAGAACTTTGTGGACTCCTACATCCCCTTCGATAAGCACCAACATGGTTTCAAGCCCTATCATAGCACTGAAATCCTATTGACCTCCCTCCTAGATACATTAATCAAAGGCACAGAAAAGACCACACAAGGCTTCATTCTACTTTTCCTCGACATCTCCACAGCTTTTGACTCGGTCATCCATGACCACCACCTCATCTCACGTCTTCATGCAATTGGCCTCAGAGATACAACATTAAATTGGTTTCAATCCTACCTGGCTAATCGATCCCAGCAAGTCAAAATTGGAACGGAAACCTCTCATCAATTCAAGCTATATCACGGCTAACAGGGCTCCGCATTATCCTCCCTGCTGTTTAACATCTCCATCCAACCCCTATGTAAAATAATCTACAGCCACAAAATCCTCTACCATCTGTATGCCGACAACATTTTAATTGATGCACCATTATCCACCAGCAATCTCAGCTTCTCCACAATTAGCCAATGCCTTGAAGCAGTCATCCAATGGCTCAACCACCATTACATGCACATCAACCCCAATAAATTGGAAGACTTTCATGTAACCAAAAACCCCACCTTCTCCCCACCAGCTACGGTGGCCAACCTAACATTACAAGTAAAAGAACAAGTAAAATACCTTGGCATAATACTGGACCAAAACCTGAACTTCCATTTCCACATCAAACAAGTTACCAGAGCTGCATACTTTAGAATGCGAACACTGAATCCTCCAACCACTATTAGACCAGAATGACTTCAGAAACGTCTGTCAAACCCTCATCACCCCATATTTGACTATGCAGATATAAAATACCAGGGTATCCTCCGATCCACCCTACTCCCCTTGCAATTTGCCCAGAATTTGGCAGCCAGAATAATCATAGGCACTAGTCAGTGTACACACATCGCCCCATACTGAAGCAGTTATACAGGCTTCCCATCCACACGAGGATTAAATACAAAGCCTCTCTGACCATCTTCAAGACCATTTACTTCCTTTCAGCAGACATCCTTCGTGTCCTCATTTACCAGTCCCTCAATAACAGAACAAGGAGAAAAGCCATCCACAACTTCCTATCGGTACCTGTTTCATTCTCTCGCTCTAACGTCTCCACCTCCAGCAGAGCCTTCTCTTTCAATGCACCCACCATTCATTTATTTATTTAAGGTTTTTATACATTGTCTTTCTACAATTCAAGATGGTTTATATTGAACTTAACATAAAAGAGTTTACACATCTGTTGTACATGGAACAATAACTTCGTAAACATGAACAGGCATAAATCCACAGATAACGTTTTACATATTTACAGACTGGTAGGTCAGGAAGAGGTAGAGTGTTATACTGTAGCTTTATTGCATGCCCCTAGTCTTTCTACATTTTGATGGCATAAACAATCAATCTACCTTTACCCGTTCCACTCAATTCATTAATTTATAGAGCTCTATCGTATCTCCCCTCAGCCGTCTCTTTTCCAGGTTGAACAGCCTTAACCTTTTTAGCCTCTCCTCATAGGGGTATACTTCCATCTCCTTTACCATTTTGGTGGCTTTTCTCTGTACCTTTTCTAATTCTGCTATATCCTTTTTAAGATATGGCAACCAGAATGGCACACAATATTCAAGATGCGATCGCACCATGGAACGATGCTGAGGCATTATAATATCCTTTGTTTTATTATCCATTCCTTTCCTTTCATCTGAGTGAGCTCTGTTTACCACTATCTTCTGTCATCTGTCAGTCAACCAATTTCTGATCCACTACTACCTTGGGACCCATTCCCCAGGCTGCTTGGTTTATTGATAAGCCCCCTATGAGGAACAGTATCAAAAGCTTTGCTGAAATCTAGGTATATCAAACCAAGTGCATGCCCTTGACCTAGTTCTCTGATCACCCAGTCAAAGAATTCAATCAAATTTGTTTGGCATGATCTTCGTTTGGTAAAACTATGTTGCCCTGGGTCATGCATCAATTGGTTTCTAGAAGTCCACTATTCTTCCTTTCAAGAGCGCCTCCATTACTTTTCCCTGCCACCAAGGTAAGGCTTACCAGCCTATAGTTTGTCAATCTTTACTATTACCACTTTTGTGAAGAGGTACTACAACAGTCCTTCTCCAGTCCCACGGAACCTCTCCCATTTCCAAGGATCTATTAAAAACATCCTTTAAAGGCCCTGCCAGAACCTCTCTGAGGTCTTTCAGTATCCTGGGATCCATTCCATCCAGTCCCATGGCCTTGTCCACTTTCAGTTTTGCAAGCTGTTCAAAAACATCATCTTCTGTGAATGGTGTGGTTATCTACTCCATTCCCATTTGTATGTTTGTCAATCATACTTGGTCCTCCAGGATTTTCATTAGTGAATACAGAACTGAAGTACTATATTTATTCAGAAGTTTCGTTTTTCGATATCACTTTCTGCAAATCTGTCTTCGGCACTTTTGAGTCTTGCAATTCCACCTCTAATCTTTCTCTTTTCCCCAAAATACCTGAAAAAAGTTTTGTCTTCACGCTTCATGTCTTTAGCCATCTTTCCTTCTGCCTTTGCTTTTGCAATGTTTATTTCTCTCTCTGTCTCTTAGCTTTATCCTGTGTTCCTCTTTTTGTGATCTTCTGAATTTTGTGAAAGCTGTGGTTTTTGCCTTTATTTGTGCAGCCACTTCTTTGGTGAACCATATAGGTTTCCTTTTCCTGTTGCTTTTATTTACTTTCCTTACATATAAATCTGTTGCTTCTTTTATTGCCTCTTAATTTAGCCCATCACAATTCCACTTCCTTTATCTCCTCCCAACCTGCCAACTTCTTCTTCAGATACTTTCCCATTTTACTGATGTCAGCTTTTTTGAAGTCTAGGGGGTATGTTTACTAAAAGCCCGGTAAAGTGCGTGCCGCGGTAGAGTGCGTGTGCCGTATAAGGAGTGGGCGTTCCGTCCTGAAGAAGAAAAGCCGTGATTGACAGATGCGCTAAGGTGCGTGGCGTACGTGTGCGCCCTGCACCTTACCGCAACTGAGAGCTGAACGGGAGGCATATGTGTCGCGCTGATCTGCAAACAGAAAAACAGAGCCACAGCACAATGGTTAAAGCACTGACCAATGGTGTGGGGAACAGGGGTTCGAACCCCCCACAATGCTCAACGGCTTGCTGAGGTGTTAGTTTATGAGGCAGAGAAATACTGGGCCAAATAAAGCAACGCACTGTTTGTTTTGGACGGCATAAGGCGGCGCGCTGATGTTTTCATGTGGCATATTAATACTGGGCGGCATAAAGCGGCGCGCTGATGTTTCTGGCGGCATATTACTACTGGGCGGCATAAGGCGGCGCGCCGGTTTCGGCGGCAATCGCATACTGGAAGGTATAAGTGGGGCGCTGATGTGCAAACACAAACACAGAGCCACAGCACAATGGTTAAGGCACTTACCAATGGTGCAAGGATCAGGGGTTCTATCTCCCACTGTGCTCAATGAACAGGGCTTGGTGAGGTGATATATTAGGAGGCATACAAATAATGGGCGGCATAAGGCGGCGCGCAGATGGGCATTAGGCTATTGCATAAGGAGGCTATTTAATAATAGGAGGCATAAGGCGGCGCGCTGATGTGCAAACACAGGAATAGAACCACAGCACAATGGTTATGACACTGACCAATGGTGCAGGGAGCAAGGGTTCAACTCCTCACAGTGCCCCATGAATAGGGCTAGCTGAAGCATTATGTATTATGGGGAAGGTTGCTGTAGGAGTCAATTTATGTTTATTTTAATTTACAGTACTAGCAAATGCACCCTTAAAGCGTGTGAACATAATGCGCCCCATAAGGCACATTGTAAAGTGCACTGTTTGCCACGGCACCCTAGAATGTTGCTCACAGGGCGCTGTAGAGGGTGTCGTATGAGGTACCGCAAGGTCAGAGTACTGTTTTCGATGGCAGCACTGTGCAGTTTAAGGAATGAAATGCATAGGTAGGTGCGTTGACATGCAAGGGAGAGCAGCAGTGGAGCACAATGGTTAAGGCACTGACTGCTGATACAGGGGTCATGGGTTTGCTCCCCATGGTGCCTAATACAGAAGGCTGGCTGTGGCAGCAGGTTTGCAATGTACATATTTTGTCCTGCAGCACCGTATGTTTATTTTATTAATTTCTGCCAGCAAACACGCCCTCACGTGCCGTAATTGAAGGTGCCGTATAAGGCACCCTATACGGCACTCCATAGGGCACATTATAAAGTGCACGATCCGCCACGGCACCCTAATATGTCCCCCATAGGGAACCCTATAAGTTGTGTCACAGGATAATGTATAGTGCACCTTATATGGACGGAAACCATAGGGTGCCCGATAGGGCGCCATATAAAGCGGCACCCTATGGGTACAGTACGCTGAGGGTTTGTTTGCTGGCAACAAAATATGTACATTAAAGACAAATAATGCTTTGGACAACCCTAACAAATAACCCCAACGTAGGTTTGAACCCATGACCTCTGGCTTCACAGGCAAGACATAACCATTAGGCTACAGCTCTATAGCTGCTAACAAGCCCCTGGCTGGCTGCAGAAAGCCTGCACGTCACCACACAGACAGTCTGCTGTGGTCATCAGGATAGGGTTAGCCCACCCGTACCCATGATGCACTGCACATGCAAATCAGCTGTCCACAGATGGACACAAGATGGGGAATGCACCCCCACAGCACCTCGGCCTGGTTGGGGGAAGTGACCGGGTGCAGCCACACAGCACCTCGGCCTGGTAGGGGGGTACTGACCGGGTGTTTTACTGGCACAGAGTAGCTACACACCGTCACATCGTGCGGGTACTGTGCTCACCCTGAGTGTGCAATGAGGCGCCCAGGACCAGGTCCACAACACCTTCCATGGCTGATGGAGGCCATGCAGGAGGTCCAGAGCAGTGTTAATGTGCAAGATAGGTAGTGACTGCACAAACATCATGGATATCTCTGTCTGCCTCAGTCAGGCACAGCCACTGCCTTCCCCCCCCCCCCCCCGGGTGGCAAACATGGTCCACCCATCAATAGATCAACACTCTACCTCCCTGGAAAGGTGGCAGTAGAGGGCAACATCAACCCCAGTCCTGCAGAGGAACACACACCCCACAGGGCAGTCAGTACAGCTCTATACACAGCCATACTATAATAGCAGACAGACATAAGACCAGGATATGGTAAGCTGCAGCCCACCACCATCTGATATTCCCCTGCAGCAAGCCACTCCAGCAAGACACATACCAGCTACAAACAGTCTGCTAGTTAGTCCATAGTGCATGTTCCCAGTGGAGATGCATGCACCCAGAACTGGGCTGTCAGCATACACAGCAAACAGATAAATCAGAGACTGAACCCCAAATGGAAACCCATATCTATCAAATGAGAGAAATACTATATAGCACTATGGTGGTGCCTAGCCATGCTGTGGTCACTGCACAGTCAGGGTGAGAGTGATCTCTCAGCAGGACATACTGAGGTCACCCTGTCTGTGTCGGTGGTGGCCGAGCACTACAATGTCCCAGTCAGTGCCCTATGCCCTGTGCAGATGCACCTGGCCAGGCCACCCTGTCCGGCCTATACCCATGGTACCTTGCTCCTCATTATGCACATTGCCAGCCCAATACTGGCAACATTGCTGGCAGTGTGGGCTGTAGAAGGTGTTTGCAGCCACCACACACTGGATAGACAGACAGCCACCCCCACACCTATGCCAGCATTGTGCTACTATAGAGGGGTTCAGCAGCCATACCCACCACACCAGTCCTGGACACAGTACATGCATGGATATGGTACGCATTACTGTTGGGGGTCACATCCCAGAGTGGTAAATACTGTCAGAGACCAGACCTGCAGCACACACCGCAGACATCTGTTTGAGTGTTATGGTGGAGCTGAATGAGCAAACTGTGCTTTACGTAGGACTGGAGATCTGCCAGTTATAATGGGAAATGCTTGATAGCTGTGTACCGTATACCCAGGTGTAGGGTGGCAGTGCTGAGGTATGCAACTGTTAGTATTGGGAGATACAGGCAGGGCCCAATGTCCTGCCTCTCCAGGATGCATTGGCCAATGGGGCCTGTGGGGGGGTGTCTGGCCCTGTTGGCTGCTGCTTTACGGCAGAGTTCCCCAAATCCAGTCCTGGTGTTCCACACACTGTTCTGGTTTTCATGCTATCCCTCATAAATATGCATGAGCTACATCTGCATACCATGGGGGTGGTGCATAGCTATGCAGCACAGGCATCTTTGTTAGAGGCAGCATGAAACCTGAATGGTGTGGGGCCCTCCAGGACTGCATTTGGGAGACTCTGCTCCAGGTAATGCGCCTGTTTATGGTGTCTGTGAGTGCTGTGGTAAAATATAGGCGTATTAATCATGCATATGTTCCTAGCTATACAGTTTTGTCCTTACTATCACGGTTTAGTTGTAGGAAAAACATGTGGACTGGATTGGCAGGAGCCCCAGCTGGGCTTTGAACCAGTGGCCCTCTGGTTCTACAGGTACTGGCTGTGTCCGCTGCACCACACTGTGGCCACAGAAACAGTACAGTCTCTGGAGATGTGATACCTGGCCGCACGAGTCAGACACCCTGCTCTTCACAATTTTACTGTGGGCGCGTTGACCTTGTATGGGGACAAAGGTGCAAATAAACCTCACAAATGCCCTCCAAAAAAGGGGAAGAAACCATAGCCAAGCTGCGCAACAGTGATATCAATGGGCAACCTGGAAAACACTCCCAGGAATGCTCCATTACAATGCAGTGCTTTTGAATGAGTCTACGGAGCGTAGACCCTTCCAAAAATCATTTCTTTTTTTGGAGCTTTCCTGGGAGTGTTTTGTATGGTTGCCCATTAATATCACTGTTGCCCTGCTGGATTATAATTTTCTTAGAATGTGTTGTGGTCATTTTCATATCATATTTGCTATTTTGTTCTGTGCACATGTATCACACTGCTCACGTTTTTTAGGTTTCCCCGATTTTGCAGTACATTGCTGACGTAAATGGTTTCTCTTCCCTTTAAATGCGCTCCTTGTAAATTCGGGCACGCTCCTGTGCGGGGAGTCTCTCCCCTCCCACATTCCACCCATTGACCCCGTCTCTCCGCCCCTCGGTGGCCTTCCTCCGCCCTCATTTCGCCTTTCCACGCCTCTATCGCACATGAGCGCCCCGCAAACGTGCCCGTTAATGTGACGCGCACGCGTACGGGGCGCTTAAGAGCACTTAAATGCATCATTTTAGGGCGCTCAAGTGCTCCCCGCACAAGTGCGCCATTTAGTAAACATACCCCTAGGACTTTGAGTTTGCTTGATTGGACTCTGCACATTGTGTGATGATCACATTTAAACACCTCCAGAAGAACCGAGTCAGTTGGGTAGGCATTATCAATCAGTGCTATTGCTATCCTATCACCATGTTTGGGTCGATACAGGTTTATTTTTCCTTGTTTCATTTCCCCATTTGGTAAGTGAGAGGTAATGCAGTAATATGGTGAAATAACATTTGACCTTGGTCAGGCTGGAGCTTTGAAGAATACTATTCATGTCATCATCAAGTGTTTGTGTGGCATAATTTCTAATATTTTTTGAGAGGCTGGAAGAACCTCTGAAGTGACTGAGTTGTCAACTAGGGACCAAGTATATCTTTTCAGTATACTGCATTGCCCAACAGACTCATATTCAAAAGGCAAGGCAGAACTTAACAGGGGTCCAATAAAGCCTCTAGACTCTATCACCAGCTTCTTCTATCTTTTAAGAGATGCTCTTTTGTCCAAGAGTCTTTATTGTGTGCCTTTGTCTTTCCGGAATGCTTATTTGATGTTGTGATAAGGATATGTTTAGTATTTAGTGCAATCTCAGCTATGGCTACTATTAAGAAGGGGTGTGCAGGAAAAAAATGTTTTGTTTTCTGATAAAAGTGTTAACATTGTCATTTTGTTTCTTCATCTTCCTTTTCTCTGTTATCTATTTTATTTAATTATTTTTGTTATTTATTCTATTCTATTATTGTGTACCTGCAGCTTAAGAAGTACTTTTAATAATGTATACTACAGGTAATATTAGTGCATGAGCCTAGGTACTTTTAACTTTGTGTTTATGAATTGTATATAATTTTTAAGTATCCCTAGGCTCATTTGACCATGGAAAAATGTCACTGACATTTTAACTTTTACATTTAAAGGGACAGGCATCTATTTTTGTTAGGTAGGGTTTAATGTTGCTAGTCTTTTTCTGATTGTTTTTGTTGTTTTTTAGATGGCATTAAAATGGCATTTAAATTTTAAAACAATGGCTAGGTTTTAGTAGATATTATCTTATTTGCTTTTATCATTTTTGCTGCCCCTCAGGTCATTTTAAATAAAGTGTTTTTCTCTCTTCTCTCTTTTTTTTTCCTTTTATATAGAGCCTTGGGGGAACCCTCACCAGTGTACCCACTGTATTGCTGCTTCACTTTTATAAATATGTTTCATATATGCCCCTAATACAAACACTATGGGGTATGTTTACTAAACGGCGCACCTGTGCGGGGCGCACTTGAGCGCCCTAAAATGATGCATTTAAGTGCTCTTAAATGCCCCGTATGCGTGCGTGTCACATTAACGGGCCCCGCACGCGTGCGCCGAAAACGCGCACGTTTGCGGGGCGCTCATGTGCGATAGAGGCGTGGAAAGGCGAAATGAGGGCGGAGGAAGGCCCCCGAGGGGCGGAGAGACGGGGTCAATGGGTGGAATGTGGGAGGGGAGAGACTCCCCGCACAGGAGCGTGCCCGAATTTACAAGGAAAAAATACCGCCAGTGAAACACTCGCGGTAGAAAGCATTTAAAGGGAAGAGAAACCATTTCCGTCAGCAATGTACAGGAAAACCGGGGAAACCAGCAAAACGTGAGCAGTGTGATACATGTGCACAGCACAAAAGTGCAAATAAAAATAGAAAATGACCACAACAGAACTATTAAAAATAGTAATTCAGCTGGGGAACAGTTATAGTGATGGGCAAATACAGAAAACACACCCAGAAAAGCTCCAGAAAAAAGAAATGAATTTTGGAAGGGTTTATGGAGCGGAGACTCTTCCAAAAAACATTTCCTGTTGTGGAGCTTTCCTGGGAGTGTTTGCTATGGTTGCCCATTAATATCACTGTTGCCCAGCGTGGTGATATTTTGTCCCCCATTTCCCGTGGTCATTTCCGTGGTTTATGTGCACGTTTGTCACCAGACAGGGTGCATATGCCCACAGTAAATTTGCATAGAGCAGGGTTTGTGACTCCATCCTGCCAGGCTTACTACCTCCAGGGGCTGCATTGTCTATGTGGCCATAGTGTGGTGCAGCGGACAGAGTCAGTATCTCTAGGGTCAGAGGTTCAAAGCCCAGCTGGGGCACTTGCCAGCCCAGTCCCCATATTTTACCCACCACTAAACACAGATAGCGCAGACACCCCTGTATTGCAGGGGACATAAGCATGGGGAAAACACCTATATTTTACCCAACAACGCACACACACCACAACAATGGGCATTACCCACAGCCAAGTACCCCAAATGCAGTCCCGTACTGCCACATTCCAATCAGGTCACCTGCTTTTTATGGGAGAAGCTCATGCCAGCATGTTGGCGGACGAGTACATGTGGTGCAGGGGGCAGTGGCTGCTAGTGACAGAAGACAGAGGCCTAGCCATGTACAGGCTGGCACAGTCCACAGCAACAGACAGGCCCTGCCGGATCCACAGTCATGGACTATCCAGGGAATTCAGCTAACCTGTGGCTACACGGTGGTGCAGTGCACACAGACAGTGCATGCAAGACCAGAAGGTCACAGGTTCAAAGGCCAGCTGGGGCTACCAGCAATCCTGCACACATATTTTTCCCACAAATAAACAGTGACAGTAAGGACACACCTTTCGTGACGAGGACATATGCAATGGTAATACGTCTATCTTTTACCCCACTGAGCACAGACACCATGAACAGGGGCAGAACCTACAGCAGAATCCCCCAAATGCAGTCCTGGTGGGCCACACACCAGTCAGGTTCCATGCTGCCACTCATACAAATGCCTGTGCTGTATATCTATGCACAACCCCCACGGCATGTAGATGTAGCTCATGCATATTCATGAGGGACAGCAGGAAGACCCGAACAGTGTGATGCAAAACTGGGCTGGAGTGGGGAAGCGCTGCCGTAAAGCAGCAGCCAACAGGGGCAGACACACCCACACCCACACCCACAGGCCCCATTGGCCAATGTCTCCTGTAGAGGCAGAACATTGGACCCTGCGTGCATCTCCCAATACCAGCACCTGCATACCTTAGCAATGTCACCCTACACCTGAGGTACACAGCTCTGAAACGTTTGCTAAGAGTACAGGCTGATAGATATCCCTACGTTACGCACATACTGCTAGTTGACCCCATCCGAACAATCTGTTTGGTGTCTGCGGTGCGTGCTCCAGGCCTGGCCTCTGACGGCGTTCACCACCCTGGGGAGTGACCCCCAGCAGTACTGCGTACCATATCCATGCCTGTGCCGTGCCAAGGACTGGTGTGGTGGCCAAGGCTAATCACCCCCTCAATAGTAGCACAATGCCGGCATAGGTGTGGGAGTGTGTGTCTGTCTATACAGTGTGTGTTGGCTGCAAACACCTTCCCCAACCCACACTGCCAGCACTACTGCCAGTATTGGCCTGCCAATGTGCATAATGAGCAGCAAGGTACCATGGGTATAGGTCAGACATGGTGGGCTGGCCAGGATGCATCTGCACAGGGCATAGGGCACTGGCTGTGACATTGTAGTGCCAGGCCACCACCTACACAGACAGGGTGACCTCTGTATGTGCTGCTGGGGGAGCACTCTCACCCTGAGTGTGCAGTGATGACAGCATGGCTAGGCACCCCCATAGTGCTGTATTGTGTTTCTCTCTTGTGATATATATGGGTTTCCTGTTGGGGCCTCCTCACAGAACTCTCTGCTTGTGTGTGCTGCCACCCCAGTTTTGTGTGCATGCATTTCCATCAGGGCTAACCAGCAGACTGTTCACAGCTGGTATGTGTCTTGATGGAGTGCCTTGCAGGATGCAGTAGCTGATGGCTTGCTGCAGGTGAATATCAGATAGTGCTGGGGTGTATCTTTGGATATCCAGGCCTAAAGTCTGTCTGATATTGTGTTATGGATGTGTGTGGAGCTGCTTGGACTGCCCTGTAGGGTGTCTGTTCCCCAGCAGGACTGGGGTTTGATGGTCCACTCTGCTGCCATTGGGGGGGTGGCGGCAGTGGCCCTGTTTGCCACCCTTGGAGTGGTACTTTGACCACATGGGGGTTTCCACTAACTGAGACATCCAACATGTTTTATGCAGCACCTTCCTATCTCACAGGTTAGTACTGTTGTGGAGCTCTGTCATGGCCTCATCTAGCCATGGCTGGTGTTGTGGACCTGGTCCTGGGCGCCACATCACACCCTCAGGGTGAGCACAGTACCCGCACAATGTGACGGTGTGTAGCTACTCTTTGCTGGTAGTCCACCCGCTCAGGACCCCCTACCAGGCCGAGGTGCTGTGTGGGTGCACATGGACAATTCCCCCTACCAGGCCGGGTAGCTGTTGGGGTGCATTCCCCATCTTGTGTGCTTCTGTGGACAGCTGATTTGCATGTGCAGTGCATCATGGGTACGGGTGGCCTAACCCTATCCTGTCTACAACAGCCGACTGTCTGTGGGGTGACGTGCAGGCTCTCTGCAGCCAGCCAGGGGCTTGCTGTCTGCTATAGAGCTGTAGCCCAATGGTTACATCACTTCCTGTACATCCAGAGGTCATGGGTTCAAACCCACAGTGGGGTCCTTTGATAGGGCTGTCCACAGCTTTATTTTTATTTACTGTACATATGTCTATGCCGGCAAAACCACACACAGCTTACTATACCCATTAGGTGCCTCTGAGGGTGCTTTATAGGGCGCCCTATAGGCCACCTTATGGTTGCCATCCATATAGGGTGCACTATACATTATCCTGTGTCGCAACATACATGGTGCCCTATAGGGGACATTCTAGGGTGCCTTGGCAGACAGTGCACTGTAACATGTGCCGTACGGGCATCCGTATGTTAACACACTGTGAGAGCAGGTTTACTAGTGGTGGGAAATAAAATATAAATGGAAGGCCTCCTACAGCACTCCTCACCATGATACATACTGCCCCAGCCAGCCTTGTTCACTGGGCACTGTGAGGGGTTGAACCCCTGGCCCCTGTACCATTGGTCAGTGCCTTAACCATTGTGCTGTGGCTCTGTTCCTGTGTTTGTGCATCCGCACGCAGCCTTGTAGCCATCAGCACGCCATCTTGTGGCGCACTAAATTAACAGCGCGCCGCCTTATGCCGCACAACATGGAAATGCCCCTAAAATAATGCCTCAGCCAGCTGTCTTCAATGGGCACTGTGGGGAATTGAACCCATGATCCCTGCATGAGTGGTCAGTGTCTTAACCATTGTGCTATGGCTCTGTTCCTGTTATTTGCACATCAGCGCGCCACTTATCCCTCCCACTATTGGACTGCCCCCTCACACATCAGCGCGCCGCCTTCTGCCCACCGGCTCGCCGCCTTCTGTTGCCCACATTTATCAGCGCACCGCCTTCTGCCGCCCAAACTTAACAATGTGCCGCCATCTGCCGCCCACACTAAACAGTGCGCCGCCTCATGCCGTAATAAAAAAAACAGTGCGCCGCCTTCTGCCGCCCAAAATTAATATGCCTCCTAAACCACTTTTGCCCATAAATGTTGATGCCTCAGCTGGTCTTTTTTGTTGAGTGCAATGGGGGTTTGAACTCCTGGCCCCTGCACCATTGGTCGGTGTCTTCACCATTGTACTATGGCTCTGTTGTTTGGTTTTGCAGCAGCGCCCCACTTAGCCTTCCCACGCGCTAATGTGGGCCCCGCACATTAGCGCGACGCACACACGTACGGTCCATTTTTTTGCTTTTTTCTGCCTGGCCCGCCCACTCCTTATATGGCACCAGCACACTAATGGGAACCCGCACAGCAACGGTGTTTAGTAAACATGCCCCCATGTCAAAACATAGCTGACAGGCTTTGTGTGTTTTAATATGGCTCAAAGATAATGTTTTTTGTAAGTTTTTTATATATGCTCTAATGACCATTTAATGTGTTTATGTTGTTTTAATGTTTGTTCCATATGGTTTATGTATTTTTTATACTTGGTGAATAAAATTTGGTGTTTATGTAATTTTATTTAAAAGAATTTTTCGCGGGGGCGGAGCCTAGCGGAGAAGCGGGATGGACGCATAGGCGATCAGCTCTTGCAGACCCTTTGAAATACCCCTGATTTCGTCGCCTACCGCCTACATATTTTGGGGTGATTTTTTCCTGGCTTGCAGCCGTGAGGGAAACCTGCCTGATGGCGTCGGGAAAACAATCCAAATTAGATTTTGCTTCGGGTGGGAGCGCGGGCTCTAAACGAGCCAAGCAAGACCCTCCCTCCCCCGTTAAGATGGCGGCAGGGCGAGATGCTGACGACGGGAGGAGTGAAATTCTGGCTGAGCTACGGGCGGTGAGAGCAATGATATTGGTGAACGGAGACACCTTGCTGCAAATGCAGGCGGACATGCAAGAATTTAAGGAGAGAACGCAGGGGTTAGCAGCACGAGTGGAAAAGATTGATGGGGTAATGACCATGCACGAGGACCGCCTGCAGAAGCTATCCAAGGCCTTGAAAAAGGTAAGCCTGCTGGAGGCAAATTTGGAGGACCTATCGAACCGATCCCGCAGGAATAATGTCAGGTTGCTGGGGGTCCCTGAAGGAGCCGAAGGATCAGATACAATTGGCTTTCTAGAAAAAGTCCTGCCTAATATTTTAAAAATAAATTTTGGCAAACCTTTGGAGGTGGAGCGGGCGCACCGAATACCCATGCATACGGGTGGACGCAGCCCAAGACCCAGACCCCTAATTTTCTGTCTGCTACGACATCAGCAAGCTATGCGAATTATGTCTGCGGCACGGGCGTTGTCACCGGTGACATTTGAAGGACATAGAGTCTCCTTTTTTCCAGACCTGTGCAAGGTAACGATGGATAAAAGAAAGAAGTTTCTAGATCTGCGACCCCGCCTTCAACAGCTGTAAGCGAAGTACGGACTTTTTTATCCAGCGCGTTTTAAAGTGACCCTGGACAACCAAACGAAATCCTTTGAGGACCCCGAGGGGCTACAGCAGTTTATAGAAGAACAAGAAGCCTTGAAAATGCACATGGATAGTGGTTCCTAATTTTTCTGATGTGGAAGGACTTATCTCTCTATCTCTTACTCTTGCAAGTTATATGCTCTGACTCCAATTAGAGTTCTGCATGTCTAGAGTGTATTGCAGGAAGGTACTCATGTGGTTTTTTGCTATAAAAGTTGGCATCTGGGGGTCGAGGGGGGGGGGGGCAATAACCTCTACTAATAATCTTTACTAATAGTCACACCACTGTTCAGTCTTACGCCATATTGCATAGGTTCCTTACTAAGTGTATCACTGTATGATAGAATACTATCCAGGATATATCTGTTTTGAGTCACTTGGGCGGTTTTAGTTTTATTTTAGGGTCTTGCTTTTGCTGCTGTGTTGTTCATCTCGCATCCACGCTGTCTCACCCATTGTTGTTGTTCCTCATTGGGGGAGACAGGTGGAGGCGCTGCAGACAAATGAAGTATTTATATCTGTCATGGGGTATCATGTGGATCCAAGAGATGTTTATGACCACGGAGAGGTTTGTATACCATATTAAGCACCTTGATATTAATGCCTCCCCTTAAAGTCTTATCTCTGAATGTGAAGGGGGTCCAGCACCCTGCCAAACGGAGGAAGATATTGGTCTACGCCCAGAAGCAAAAAGCTGACCTCGTCCTCCTTCAAGAGACCCATTTGTCATCTAAGGAATCTCTGAAGCTGGGCTCGAATCACTTCAAACTTCTTGCCTACTCCCCTGTTCTGGGAAAGAAAAATGGGGTTGCAGTGCTAGCTAGAGGAAGAATTCCTTTCCAGGTACTGGCCACAAGGGCAGACAAGGAGGCGCGTTGGGTCAAAGTGCATGTATCTTTGGGAGCTAGACACCTGGTCATCGTAAATGTTTATGCCCCCAACGGTGATCAACCCACCTTCTTTCTCTCCCTCGCAGAAGTGATACAGGAAGATGCCTCTCATCCGGTCGTCCTCGGGGGTGATTTCAATCTGGTGCTGGACCCCTTGTTAGACTGCAACCCAAGCCGGGCGAGAAGCGGGAGAGCACAGATAGCGCTCCGGTCACTTATGCAGGAGCTTGGACTTGTGGACGTTTGGAGAGTGTTATTCCCGAGAGAGAGGGACTACACCTTTTTCTCCTGTCCTCACGGCTCGTATTCCAGGATAGATTTTTTCCTGATCTCCAGACCACTGATTCCAGAAGTTCGTGGAGCTAACATTCTTAGTACCCACATATCTGATCATGCGGCAATAACACTAGAGTTAACTCAGGAGGGAGATCCATCTAAACGACAATCTTGGTCCTTCAACAGAACCCTGCTCGGAGATGTGGATTTTCAGGATACCATAAGACAAGCTATTGTAGAGTACTTTACCCACAATAGACAGGAGGATTCTTCAAACTAGGCATGGTGGGAAGCCTTCAAAGCATCTATTAGGGCGCATATAACCAGCTTCAGTATCGGCAAGGCCAAGGTGGCCCGGGCTAAGCTTCAAGATCTCGACCAACAAATCAGGGCAGGTGAACGATTGCTACAGAGATGTTCTGATGCTACTGTTCTGAACCGGATACAGCAGTTGAGGTATCAATACAATATGATAATAAGCGCAGAAGTGGAACAGAGTATGTTTGAAAGCCAGGCTCGTTATCATACGGAAAAGAACAAAGCGGGCAAGCTGCTAGCTGCTGACCTGAAGGCCCGCCGCAGTAGGGTGCACATCACGCACATTGTTGATGCGCAGAAGAACCCTCTGACCACTAGCTGTGAGATTGCAGATGCTTTTCGGACATTTTATGAACAACTTTACACTTCAGAAGTATCGTTCAACGTCAAGGCCTGTGAAGATCTTCTAGCTAAGGTTGAAAGGCCTACTCTCCAGGAGCATCAGAAGTCCGCCCTGAGGGAGCCCCTGTCTATTGGTGAATTGCGGGAGGCACTGACTGCTATGAAGACCGGCAAGGCCGCAGGCCCAGATGGGCTACCGGTGGAATTTTACAGAACGTTCGCAGATGTACTACTTCCGCAGGTACTAAATTACTATTGTGAATTTCTGTCTACAGATCCGAAGACCGGTGCCTTTGCAGAAGCAACTATTGTAGTGCTTGAAAAACCAGGGAGAGATCCAACTGTGGTTGGGAACTACAGGCCTATTTCCCTTCTCAACGCCGATTACAAGTTGTTCTCCTGTACGTTGGCCAGGCGGCTGAATAGCGTGATGCCTTGGTTAATCCACCCTGACCAATGCGGCTTTGTCTCCGGACGATCAACAGCCGATAACGGCCGCTTATTTTGTGATGTGCTGGAATTGACCTATAGCGTCAAAGATCCAGTAGTGGGTCTCTCCATAGACGCGGAAAAGGCCTTTGACAGGCTGGAGTGGCCTTTTCTGTATCATGTGCTGGAGTGGTTTGGATTGCCCAAAGAGTTTGTCGCCATGGTGCGGATTCTGTATGATAATCCCACTGCGCGAATACTGGTTAATGGTATCCTTTCTCAGCCCTTTCACCTACACCGTGGCACAAGACAGGGATGTGCTCTCTCTCCACTTCTGTTCAATCTCGCCCTGGAGCCGCTGGCTCTGTTAATACGTCAATCGGAAGAGATTCATGGTGTTGAGATTGCTGATCTTCATGTTAAGCTGTCAGCTGGTCTTCCTCCGGCCTGAATCAGTTGCGCCACTTCTACACCTGATCTCCTTGTACTCACAGTTATCTGGCTAGAAAGTGAACTGGGCGAAAACCGTGGCATTCCCGATGAACAAGTGGGCGAACCCCTCTTTGGTGGATGGTTTCCCCTTCCGATGGGAATCTGGGGTTATAAAATATTTGGGAGTGTTATACTCTGCTTCCACAGAAGAAACTGTACGGGTGAATGCTGAGAAGCTGCTGGATATAGCCCGCTCTTACACCCTGTCATGGTCCCCACTCCACCTTACGTGGTGGGGTCGGATGGAGGCCATCAAAATGTCTCTGGTGCCCAAGCTAAATTATATTTTGAGTATGCTCCCCTTTCTGCTCCCCTCTGCAACATATAAAACTCTGGAACGCATCATGAGTGTTTTCCTTTGGGCTGGGAAAACTCCTAGAATTGCAATAAAGAAGCTAAAAGCTGCCAAGGCAACTGCTGGAATATACTTTCCGGATTTCTTCTGGTATCACAAAGCCTTTCTGCTGAAGCAGGGATCGTTGTGGGCCCTGAGCAACTCTATGGAGTACAGACCCACATGGCTCAAACTGGAAGAACGTCTGGCTGCCCCTGCCCAATTGAACTTCTTATGGGAATGGCTCACCCGACGACTTCTGGCGTTGGGAAAGTGATAGCCTCAACTCAACTGGTCTTTCGATCTTTTCTCCCTATTATTGCACAACGCAATCCTCCTTCAAGGTCGGTACCCATCTGGTTTAACCCGGAGCTGAAAATCAATGGGAAGGTCTGCAATTGGGTGCAATGGCAAAGATTAGGCGTGTGGACCGTTGGACAGTTAATGGAGGGGGCAACCTGGAAGTCCTTCAGCACCATGCAGCAAGAATTCGACCTTCCGTCTACTTGCTACTTTCAATGGTTGCAGCTACGGCATTGCATCGGCAAAATGTTCCCACCCCTGACGGGCTTACTTTGCTCATGGGGACAGCGGAGTGTTGTTGAAGAAGTTAGCGCTGAGAGAGGTGCAGCCTCGCGCTTTTATGCTATGTTTGTAGACCATTTCGCCCCAGTCAATGCCGGATTACGCCGTATCTGGGAAGAAGAGGCACAGATTGCTCTGTCGCCGGCAGATTGGGAGAAATTTTGGAGCTTCTCGATTCGAGCATCGAAATCTGCGGCCCTCACTCAGTCTATGTTCTTCCTGGCACATAGGGCATACGTCACCCCTAATGTCCTGAGTAAATGGAATAAGAACGAGAGTGGGATATGTTGGACCTGTCATGGGGAGGTGGGCACGTTAAGACATATGTTGATGGACTGCCCTCACATTCAGAGTTTCTGGTTGAAGGTTTGGGGACAAATTCAGCGAGTATTGCAGTTCAAGGCTGACTTGTCCTGGCAAATTATCACTTTTCGGAGTGTAGCGCCGATCCCGAAGCTGAATAAAAGCAATTACTTTCTCCTTAACATCATGGTAATGGTGGCATTGAAGCTTCTGCTAACTCGCTGGAAGAATCCCAATAAACCCACATATCAAGAATGGTGGAACCAACTGTGTATGTTTGCCAAGTACGAGAAAGCCACTGATATAAGCCGGTCTATAAGAGGGAGGGTGCCAAACCACTCCAAATGGTCAGCTTTAGATCTTTTTGCCTGTGTCTTTTGATATGATAGCATATACTTCTTGTGTGGTCATTGCTGTAATTCAGATATATCAGCTTTAGACCTCGGGTAGTTTCTTATTGTCTGCAGCGCCTCGGGGGGTTGGGGGGCGGGAGTTGTTCTGGTTAACTTGATTATGCTGTCTGAATCCTTTTAGATATGTGTGTGATGGTATTGTTATTGTTATTGTTGTGTTGCCATTGGGTATGGTAGGGGGGCATACGGCGTAGCTGTGTGCTACCTGAACTGTAGTATGATTTGCCTGTAACGTTGTATGCTCGTCATATGTTCCTTTGTGATGTGTTGTGACATACTTAATAAAAACATTATTTAAAAGAATTTTTCGCCATGTAATTTCCATGATCTTCGTTGGCATATCATTATTCTGAAGCGGATTGTTTTTTTTGCTATTAATGTGCTGTTCACCGCTTACAGATTTTCATCAATAATGCGTACTATTGGCAAATTCATTTGAAACAATTTGTTTGAAATGAAATGGGAAATGTTACACACTATCATTTAATAGTGAACGCTATTGGCAAATTGTGTGTGCTCTTACACAATAACGCACACTCACTAGTATGCTTTATTATGCAATAGTGTGCACCATTGTATAATAATGCATACTATGGGGTATGTTTACTAAACGGCGCACTTGAGCGGGGCGCACTTGAGCGCCCTAAAATGATGCATTTAAGTGCTCTTAAGTGCCCCGTACGCGTGCGTGTCACATTAACGGGCCCCGCACGCGTGCGCCGAAAACGCGCACGTTTGCGGGGCGCTCATGTGCGATAGAGGCGTGGAAAGGCGAAATGAGGGCGGAGGAAGGCCCCCGAGGGGAGGAGAGACGGGGTCAATGGGTGGAATGTGGGAGGGGAGAGACTCCCTGCACAGGAGCGTGCCCGAATTTACAAGGAAAAATACCGCGAGTGAAACACTCGTGGTAGAGCGCATTTAAAGGGAAGAGAAACCATTTCCGTCAGCAATGTACAGCAAAATCGGGGAAACCTAAACAACGTGAGCAGTGTGATACATGTGCACAGAACAAAATAGCAAATATGATATGAAAATGACCACAACAAATTCGAAGAAGATTATAATCCAGCTGGGCAACAGTGATATTAATGGGCAACCATACAAAACACTCCCAGGAAAGCTCCAAAAAAAAGAAATGATTTTTGGAAGGGTCTACGGCCGTAGACTCATTCAAAAGCACTGCATTGTAATGGAGCTTTCCTGGGAGTGTTTTCCAGGTTGCCCATTGATATCACTGTTGCGCAGCTTGGTTATGGTTTTCTTCCCCTTTTTTGGAGGGCATTTGTGAGGTTTATTTGCACCTTTGTCCGCATACAAAGTCAACGAGCTCACAGTACAATTGTGAAGAGCAGGGTGTCTGACTCGTGCGGCCAGGTAT
Organism: Ichthyophis bannanicus; assembly: GCA_033557465.1. Classification (NCBI taxonomy): domain Eukaryota; kingdom Metazoa; phylum Chordata; class Amphibia; order Gymnophiona; family Ichthyophiidae; genus Ichthyophis; species Ichthyophis bannanicus. The sequence continues at coordinate 52,380,103 of CM066035.1, forward strand.
CACATCTCCAGAGACTGCACTGTTTCTGTGGCCACAGTGTGGTGCAGCAGACACAGCCAGTACCCGTAAGACCAGAGAGCCACAGGTTCAAAGCCCAGCTGGGGCTACTGCCAATCCAGTCCACATATTTTTCCTACAACTAAACCGTGATAGTAAGGACAAACTGTATAGCTAGGAACTTATGCATGATAAATACGCCTATATTTTACCACAGCACTCACAGACACCATAAACAGGCGCATTACCTGGAGCAGAGTCTCCCAAATGCAGTCCTGGAGGGCCCCACACCATTCAGGTTCCATGCTGCCTCTAACAAAGATGCCTGTGCTGCATAGCTATGCACCACCCCATGGTATGCAGATGTAGCTCATGCATATTTATGAGGGATAGCATGAAAACCAGAACAGTGTGTGGAACACCAGGACTGGATTTAGGGAACTCTGCCGTAAAGCAGCAGCCAACAGGGCCAGACACCCCCCCACAGGCCCCATTGGCCAATGCCTCCTGGAGAGGCAGGACATTGGGCCCTGCCTGTATCTCCCAATACTAACAGTTGCATACCTCAGCACTGCCATCCTACACCTGGGTATACGGTACACAGCTATCAAGCATTTCCCATTATAACTGGCAGATCTCCAGTCCTACGTAAAGCACAGTTTGCTCATTCAGTTCCACCATAACACTCAAACAGATGTCTACGGTGTGTGCTGCAGGTCTGGTCTCTGACAGTGTTTACCACCCTGGGATGTGACCCCCAACAGTAATGCGTACCATATCCATGCATGTACTGTGTCCAGGACTGGTGTGGTGGGTATGGCTGCTGAACCCCTCTATAGTAGCACAATGCTGGCATAGGTGTGGGGGTGGCTGTCTGTCCATCCAGTGTGTGGTGGCTGCAAACACCTTCTACAGCCCACACTGCCAGCAATGTTGCCAGTATTGGGCTGGCAATGTGCATAATGAGGAGCAAGGTACCAGGGGTATAGGCCGGACAGGGTGGCCTGGCCAGGGTGCATCTGCACAGGGCATAGGGCACTGACTGGGACATTTTAGTGCTCGGCCACCACCGACACAGACAGGGTGACCTCAGTATGTCCTGCTGAGAGATCACTCTCACCCTGACTGTGCAGTGACCACAGCATGGCTAGGCACCACCATAGTGCTATATAGTATTTCTCTCATGTGATAGATATGGGTTTCCATTTGGGGCCCAGTCACTGATTCATCTGTTTGCTGTGTATGCTGACAGCCCAGTTCTGGGTGCATGCATCTCCACTGGGAACATGTACTATGGACTAACTAGCAGACTGTTTGTAGCTGGTATGTGTCTTGCTGGAGTGGCTTGCAGGGTGCAGTGGCTGTTGGCTTGCTGCAGGGGAATAGCTTACCATATCCTGGTCTTATGTCTGTCTGCTATTGTGGTATGGCTGTGTATAGAGCTGCACTGATGACTGGGGGGGGGGGGGGGGGGTGTGTGTGTGTGTGTGTGTGTGTGTGTGTGTGTGTGTGTGTGTGTTTTTTCCTCAGCAGGACTGGGGTTGATGTTGCCCTCTACTGCCACCTTTGCAGGGAGGTAGAGTGTGGATCTATTGATGGGAGACCATGTTTTCCACCCGGGGGGGGTGTCCACACCTGACTGAGGCAGACAGAACCTATCTTGCACATTAACACTGCTCTGGACCTCCTGCATGGCCTCCATCAGCCATGGAAGGTGTTGTGGACCTGGTCCTGGGCGCCTCATTGCACACTCAGGGAGAGTACAGTACCCGCACGATGTGACGGTGTGTAGCTACTCTGTGTCAGTAAAACACCCGGTAAGTACCCCCCTACCAGGCCGAGGTGCTGTGGGGGTGCACCCGGTCACTTCCCCCAACCAGGCCGAGGTGCTGTGGGGGTGCATTCCCCATCTTGTGTCCATCTGTGGACAGCTGATTTGCATGTACAGTGCATCATGGGTATGGGTGGGCTAACCCTATCCTGGTGACCACAGCAGACTGTCTGTGTGGTGACGTGCAGGCTTTCTGCAGCCAGCCAGGGGCTTGCTAGCAGCTATAGAGCTGTAGCCTAATGGTTACGTCCGTGCCTTTGAAGCCAGAGGTCATGGGTTCAAACCCACGTTGGGGTTATTTGTTAGGGTTGTCCAAAGCATTATTTGTCTTTAATGTACATATTTTGTTGCCAGCAAACAAACCCTCAGCGTACTGTACCCATAGGGTGCCGCTTTATATGGCGCCCTATCGGGCACCCTATGGTTTCCGTCCATCTAAGGTGCACTATACATTATTCTGTGACACAACTTATAGGGTTCCCTATGGGGGACATATTAGGGTGCCATGGCGGATAGTGCACTTTATAATGTGCCCTATGGAGTGCCGTATAGGGTGCCTTATACAGCACCTTCAATTACAACACGTGAGGGCATGTTTGCTGGCAGAAATTAATAAAATAAACATACGGTTCTGCAGGACAAAATATGTACATTGCAAACCTGCTGCCACAGCCAGCCTTCCGTATTAGGCACCATGGGGAGCAAACCCATGATCCCTGTATCAGCAGTCAGTGCCTTAACCATTGTGCTCCACTGCTGCTCTCCCTTGCATGTCAACGCACCTACCTATGCTTTTCATTCCTTAAACTGCACAGTGCTGCCATCGAAAACAGTACTCTGACCTTGCGGTACCTCATACGACACCCTCTACAGCGCCCTGTGAGCAACATTCTAGGGTGCCGTGGCACACAGTGCACTTTACAATGTGCCTTATGGGGTGCAATATGTTCACACGCTTTAAGGGTGCGTTTGCTAGTACTGTAAATTAAAATAAACATAAATTGACTTCTACAGCAACCTTCCCCATAATACACAATGCTTCAGCTAGCCCTGTTCATTGGGCACTATGAGGAATTGAACCCTTGCTCACTGCACCATTGGCAGTGTCATAACCATTGTGCTGTGGTTCTATTCCTGTGTTTGCACATCAGCGCGCCGCCTTATGCCTCCTATTATTAAATAGCCTCCTTAAGCAATAGCCTAATGCCCATCTGCGCGCCGCCTTATGCCGCCCATTATTTGTATGCCTCCTAATATATCACCTCACCAAGCCCTGTTCATTGAGCACAGTGGGGGATCGAACCCCTGATCCCTGCACCATTGGTAAGTGCCTTGACCATTGTGCTGTGGCTCTGTGTTTCTGTTTGCACATCAGCGCCCCACTTATACATTCCAGTATGCGATTGCCGCCGAAACCGGCGCGCCGCCTTATGCCGCCCAGTAGTAATATTCCGCCAGAAACATCAGCGCGCCGCTTTATGCCGCCCAGTATTAATATGCCGCATAAAAACATCAGCGCCTTATGCCATCCAGTATTGATGTGCCGCCAAAAAATATCAGCGTGCTGTTTTATTTGGCCCAGTATTTCTCTGCCTCATAAACTAACGCCTCAACAAGCCATTGAGCATTGTGGGGATTCAAACCCCTAATTGCCGCACCATTGGTCAGTGCTTTAACCATTGTGCTGTGGCTCTATTCTTCTGTTTGCAGATCAGCGCGATACATATGCCTCCCGTTCAGCTCTCAGTTGCGGTAAGGTGCGGGGCGCACACGGGCGCCACGCACCTTAGCGCATCTGTCAATCACGGCTTTTCTTCTTCAGGACGGAACGCCCACTCCTTATATGGCACACGCACTCTACCGCGGCCCGCACTTTACCGGCCTTTTATTAAACATACCCCTATGGCTCAAAAGTGCACACTCGCTCGATAATGCACACTACTGACAAACAGTGCACTACTGAGCCATAGTGCACCTTATTATACAATAGTATGCACTACTCATGCATGCATGAATAGTGTATGCTATTATGCAACAGCATACACTATTTGCCAATACAGCACACTATTGCAAGATAGTGCTCACTATTGCTGAAAACCAGGAAGTGACACAATTTTGTCTTTTCCTCCTTTAGTTTTGTTCGAAAATGATATGAAACAATCTGAAGTGACACTGAGGATGGTCTCTCTCTGCTGTGGTGTGAGAGGTTCCTCTGCAGGTGGTTAGACATGCTGTCTCTTGTGCCATGATTTATGTCTGTAGAGAGATAGATAATCACTTCTTTTTATAGGCACACTGTTTTCTCACAGTGCACAACCTTCAAGGTGGGGGGAGAGATAGTCTCCTCAATCTATAAGTCTATGGCACAAAATGATTAAATCCACAACATAAATGAATGGATTTCTAGTGATATCCTCGAAAGCCCTGAGAAAGAAGTGTGACTTGTTGTTGTAGTTGTTAAGTGCCGTCGAGTCGGAGTCGACTCATGGCGACCCTCTGGATAACTATCCTAAATTGTGTTCGATCTTCAGTCAGGCGGCTCATTGTTGACAGACTGGTACCCGTAGCTGCTGTTATTGTATCGATCCATCTCATTGCTGGTCTTCCTCTTTTGCGTTGACCTTCTATCTTGCCAAGCATGATGTCTTTCTCTAATGATCTCTTTCTCCGCATGATGTGTCCAAAGTATGAAAGTCGAAGTCTTGTCATCTGAGCTTCTAAAGAAAGCTTAGGTTTGATCTCCTCTAGTACAGACTGGTTTGTTCTTCGGGCAGTCCATGGTATACACAGTATTCGCCGCCAGCACCATAATTCAAAGGCATCAATTTTCTTCCTGTCTATCTTTTTCACTGTCCAGCTTTCACATCCATATGATGTTATTGAAAATACCATGGCCTGAACAAGTCGAATCTTTGTATGGAGAGAGACATCTCTGCTCTTGAGAATCTTATCTAGGTCTTTCATAGCCATTCTGCCAAGAGCAATGCGTCGTCTGATTTCTTGACTGCTTGTTGCTTCTTTATTGATAGTTGATCCAAGTAGGTTAAAGTGTGACTTATCAGCATATATTTGCTTCGTGAAACTAACTACAGTAGGTGTCATTTATTTCTAGGATTTTGAAAAGCACCATATATTTGGCATTTAAAGTGATTGTACGGCTCATACTGCCTTGGCAAAAATGTTCTGGGACCCCTGAACCAAAGGGACCCTCCTACTGATATATGCATTAAAACTCGAATCCATCTAGCTAGCTATGCCATCTATTCACTACTCCACACATGACCTATACAATTATCCCCACTCACTCACAAACTGGTGGAGGTAGTTAGATGGGTAGGGTGAAATAGTGGATGGGTGGGGCAAGTTCATGAGTAGGGGGATAATTAGAAAGTGGGTGGAGTGTAGTTAAGTGGGTATGGTAGTGAGTGGATGGAGTCATTCATGAGTGGGGGATTAACCGTGAATGGCTGGGGGAATACTTAGGTGAGTAGGGATAGGTAAGTGGGGGGCTAATAGATGGATGGGGTAGTTAAGCGGGAAGAGCTAGTGAACGGATAGGGTGTGGCCAGGGTCAGATTTACTTTGTGGGCACCCATAGGCAACAAGGGGTGAGTTTCTCCCCCCCCCATGAGCTCTGATGCCCCCCCCCCTCAATTGGCTCTTCCCTGATGTCCTGCTTACCGATGCAACCCGGTCTCCAAGTGGCAGCAGCATGTTCATTAATTAAATTCAGCCCGGGGCTGCCCTGGCCCTGTAGCGTCCCTTTCCTTCCTCTCAAAGGGCTTCCTTTTATCATAGAAGTCCTGCAGGGGAAAGGTGAAGGCGGGATGCTAGAGGGTCTGGGTAGCCCTAGGCTGAATTTAATTAATGGACTTGCTGCTGCTACTCGGAGACCAGGTTGATTGCTAAGCAGGACACTGGGGCAGAGCCGATCAGCAACACCGATCGAGGCATGGCATTTCAGACAATACTTTGGCGCCTATCAAAATTTGGCACGTGAGGCAGTTGCCTCCATCGCCTATGACTAAATCTGGGCTAGGTGGGAGGGATTAGTTAATGAGTGGGTGGATCCTGGGATAGAGTCCCTCTAACTTAGTGGTCACTGATGCGGGTATTTCAGCTTTTTTAAATTTGAAAATTTAACTGTTAGGTCAGAGATGGACGAAAACCGTTTCATCTTTCTGGCTAATATTATTCTATGGTCCCCTATTAGCATGGTCTCCAAACCTGGATGTGGTGTCCACCCCAGATATCTGAGCCCAGGGATCTCCACATCTGGAGCTTCTGATCCAGACCACATTGCAATAGCACCATGGACTATCTATATCCCCAGAAATGTGAGTTAATCTTATTCCCATGGACAGAGTTTGGAGGGGTGAGGGGGGCATTTCCCTCCCAAAAACATGGATGATTGCCACGACATTTTGCTCACAGGGATTCTATCTCCCATGGGCAGAAGAAAAAGGAATTGCTGTGATCACGGAAAAGTCCCCCACAGGCAGAAGAGAAGGGGGAGGCTGTGATCACGGTCCAGAGGCCAGCTGTCTGCCTATGGAAATTCAATCTCCCATGGGCAGAAGAGAAGGGGATGGCTGCAATCATGTCAAAGAACCCTTTTATCTGCCCATGGGAGATCGGATCCCCATTGGCAGAAGAGACGAGAGAAGCCGCATTGGTGGCCTGCAACAAATAGGCAGGGATAATTTAAAGGGGTAGAGGGCCAATTTAAAAAAGGAGGATGGGGATTTTAAGGCAGGGGCTGGGAATGCTATGGGGGTTGATGAAGGAGGAGAGTCTGGAAGGATAACAGAGGAGCCAGCAAGAGCAGGGGTGGAGGGGGCGTGAAGAGTACACCCTGTATCCACCCCCACCCCATACCACACACACACACACACGCACAAACACAGGCACTCCACCTCCACATGACAAATACACACACCTCCTTATGACAGAAACAAACACACACACATACACACACACAGAGGCATCTCACCTCCGCATCATTAACACTTGATCAGCAACTTAATATGAAGGCTCATATCAAAAACATAGCAAAGTCGGTCTACCATAAAATCCGGACCCTCCGCAATCTGCGTCAACTGTTAGAACCTGATGACTTCCGAACTGTCTTTCAGGCCCTAATAATGCCTCACTTTGACTATGCCAATGCGATCTTGTATGGTCTACCTAAGTGCACGACTAACCCCTTACAACTTGCAATGAATTCAGCTGCAAGAATCCTTCATGGAGCTTCAAGAAGTTCTCATATTACCCCAATACTAAAACAATTGCACTGGCTACCCATACAAGCCAGGATCTCATTCAAGATCCTAATTATGACCCATAAAGCCATCAATAAATACCCTGCTACTGCCATTACTGACCTAATTTCAATCACACCTCCCAATCGAGCAAGGAGATCAAATGCAGCAAATATTCTCATATTACCTAAGGCAAGCACGAAGTGTTCTCAATTCACTAGATCTAGAGCCTTCTCCTTCTTTGCTCCATCCTGCTGGAACGCACTACCAGCAACTATCAGAACCATCAGTGAACTCTCCCAATTTAGGAAGGCACTGAAACGGCACCTCTTTCTTCATCACTACGATGTTGCAGTCTTCCCCCCACACTCACCAACTCTCACATCTCAATGCAGCACCTCAAACTCATGCACGTCACATTCCCAGACTGATCACTCGCAATCACACCTTCCCCTCCAACCACCATGAGAAACTTATGCAGTGCTGCATAACTCATAAAGTAGCTGCCCCACTTTGAACATCCAAAATGCCCTCTTCCTTATCCTTATTCCTCTTCCTCCTCACCGCTTGGGCCCCCAATCTGTTACTGGCCCTCAATCCTGATATCAAGCATATCCCAATCCTCTTTAACTATAGCAGAAGATGGTCTGAGAATCCTCGTCAACATTCAACAAAAGCCAGTGCCCTCCATCCCCACCTTCTACACATCCCCTTACAAGATTTTAAAAGGATCCAAACTGAGAAATGTAATTACCAACAGCTACTAAAATGTGCACTTATCAATTCCAGATCAACACGCTCAAAATGGCCAGCTGTCAACGACCTTATAACTCTACATGATCTCGATATTCTAATGATAACAGAATCTTGGTTATCCGATCATGATAATGCTCTAATCAACCTGATGTTACCACCTGGTTATTCAACCTTTGCCTGCCATAGGTCCCACCAGAGAGGAGGTGGAACACTCATTTTTGCCAAATCCGACCTTCAATTTACTATAAAGAATTCTATCAGCTCAACCTACCTGGATATAATATCCATATCGAATGAACACTGTTCAATAAATCTCTTATACCGAGCACCAACTGCATCACCAGATGACCTCCCGTCAATAATCGACTTAGCTTCCAACTCCGTTAACCCACGCACCCTAAATGTCCTGATGGGAGATTTCAACCTGCCATCCCTACATGATACACATTCGACAGCATTCCTCGACGCAATGAATGAACTGGGCTACACCCAACTTATCAACTCCCCTACTCATAACAAAGGTGGCATACTTGACTTGATCTTCATACCACAGACCGCTATCAACACCTCCCAGAGTTTGTTACTCTCCATAACTCCGGTACCCTGGTCCGACCATCATTTACTCCTATTTCACATACCCACCAACAATCTTGGCATTTCCAGCACCAAAACACACGCTCCCACTAGAACCGTGACAACACGCTTTCGACCACTTGTTAAGGATACAGCTCTCGAGAAGATCCTACCTCTACTCACCAACAATTCTCTTGATCCAGATGAATTGGTTTCCAATTGGGACGACACCCTCAGAGCTGCCTCCTGCCTATCATCCGTCAACAAAAACCAAGCGAAACGCGATCACGCACCATGGTACTCTCTGGATCTACGAACATCGCTCATCCAGCTACGTAAACTAGAAAGACAGTGGCGCCACAATCGGACTCCTGAGGCACTTGGTGCATACTCCACACACCTGCAAGACCACCGAAGAAAAACCATGGAAAAAAGAAAGTTGTATTACTCAGAACTACTAAAGCGATCACTTAACAAACCTCATGACCTATTTAACATAGTGAAGTCACTAACTGGCGATCCAGCACTAGCCCAAACAACCTTGCCCCAGCCACAAGACTATTCTACCTACCTTCAATCTAAGATGATACAAACCAAGGACAACACGAAGACATCCATATTTCATACCTCCCACGGACTTCCACAACCAACCCCATTACTATCAGTCTCCAAGGTATCCAACAAAGAAATTGCAGATATCATCACATCTATCAACCTCACCACTGCCCCCAATGATCCCTGTCCTGCTAGTTGGATTAAAGAATTGCGCCATGACCTCAGTCCATTTATATGCAGAATTTTGAATCAATCATTCATAACAGGATCCTTCCCTCAAAGCTTAAAAAACACTTCAATCCGCCCTCTGCTAAAGAATAGTAAACTTGATCCATCTAAAGTTGAGTCATTCCGGCCAATCTCGAGCATCCCACTGCTTGCCAAAATCATGGAGAAGGTAGTCCAACGGCAAATCCAACACCATGTTGATACAGTCGCACCACTGGACCCATCCCAACACGGCTTCAGGGAAGCTCACGGAGTGGACACCATCCTCACAACCCTCTTCAACAACCTAATTACAGGAACTGACAATACCAACCATGGATTCGTCCTCATTTTTTTAGACATAGCAGCTGCATTTGATTCAGTGAACCATGAAACACTTCTAGATCGCCTCAAAGATAAAGGTCTGCAAGGCTCAGCCCTAGCATGGTGCGAATCCTATTTATGTAACAGATCACAACAAGTCAGAGCAGGTTCAAAAACCTCCGAACCATTCTCACTAAAGCAAGGTGTACCCCAGGGTTCCTCCCTCTCGGCATTAATGTTTAATATATACATGCAGCCCATTTGCGCCTTAATCCGCTCCTTCAATGTCCAATGCCTTGCATATGCAGACGACATCTTAATGTACCTTCAATTTAAAATCGATCAACCAGATTTCAATCCAATTATAAGATGTTTTGAAGCTGTAGCAGATTGGCTCCTCTCTCAAAATCTCCGCATTAACCATAGCAAAACAGATGTACTATTCATCTCACGGAACCAGAAGTTCACGCCACCTCCCTCTCTTCTAGTCAATAACATTGAACTAAAGTCCAAAGCTACAATTCGCTACCTGGGCATCACCCTCGACCAGCGACTTGACATGTCAGCACATGTTACAAACACAGCTAAAGCAATCTATCACAAGATCCGATCACTACGCCATCTCCGCCCACTGCTTGACTTCCCTGACTACCGCTCAATTTTCCAAGCCTTAGTCATCCCACACCTTGACTTCGCCAACATTATCCTACTGGGACTCCCACAATCGACTCTTAACCCGTTACGCCTTGCCATGAACTCAGCTGCAAGGGCACTGTCCGGGCTTTCAAGGTCTGACCACATAACGCCAGTTCTAAAGAACCTACACTGGCTCCCGCTACGGGCCAGAGTCCAATTCAAGGTTCTTGTCATGACGTTCAAGTCATGTAAGAATCTTACTCATACACCCATCAGCGATCTCCTCAACAGCACACCAGATAATAGAACTAGGAGATCTACTTCGTTGAATAAACTTGAAGTCCCAAAAGTGTTGGTAAAATGTAAGAAATCAACAGCAAGTAGAGCCTTCTCCATTGCTGCACCTATGGCATGGAACGCCCTCCCAGCAGAAATCCGGGCCATCCCAAATTTGGCACTATTCCGTAAAGCCCTCAAACATCACCTGTTCCTACAATATTACCCTGACAGCATTCCCGACATTTACAATGCCCCCACCTCACCTCCCTGCCTAACCCGTCCCTCAGATCATCTTCCTGTAGATAATGGTTAACCACTATCTCTCCCACTGACCTCCTCGACCATCTAGCCAACCCTCTAGACAAAGGTCATATTTTACTTACTGTAAGAGCATTATATTTGTTTACAATATGTACATAGTTCCTCCCTCGTTTTTACTCCATGTTTTACATTCCCTGTTCAATGTAAAAAACTTGATGTAACTTGCTTACATTCTTGTATGTTCTGTTTCAAATGTAAACCGCACTGATTATAATAGCGCGGTATATAAGAAATATAAATAAATAAATAAATAAATAAATTATATTGTTGCATAAAGTAGACTGTATTTATTCATCGTGTCTCCTTGTTAAGGGACTGGTTATTTATACCCTATTTTACCTGTTATACCTGCTTAATGCATACCCAAGTTTAATTTTCCTGTTTAATGTATACCCAAGTTATTATACCTGTTTCACTGTAAGCACAAATCACGAAATTGAGATGTGCAACTCTTATGTTCATTGTAAACCGCACTGATGTCGAATAGCGCGGTATAAAAGAGACTGCAAATAAATAAATAAATAAATCATACACAAAGAATCCACAAGTGATCGCCCAGTGACATATCCTTTTTCAGATGGCCGCAAGCTGGATCACACTTCCTGCTGGAGGGGAAGCCTGAGCTTGAACTCCTGAGAAATTGGAGACCACTGAGCCAGCAAAAATCGCTGAAGCGGCCTCTTATGAGCAAGCACCCATGGCATCATCTCAATTGCTGCTGCAATCAAGCCAAGAAGCTGCAGATAATCCCAAATCCCGGGAGCCTGTTGAGAACAGAATGCCACCAGTCAGTCAAACAATCTCTGTACTCTATCCTTGGGCAGGAAGATTCTGCCCACTTGAGTACTGAATGTGCTCCCAGGAATTCCAGGAATTGGGAAGGCTCCAATTGGCTCTTTCCCTTACTGATCACCCAGCCAAAACTTTCTAGAAAGAGTACCATTTGTGCTGAAACCTGAGACACCTATTTTATTTATTTATTTATTAACATTTTTTATATATCGCACTATTCGATATCAGCGTGGTTTACATGGAACAAGAAACTTCAGACAAGTTACATTTATCTGTTCATTACATATAACAGGGAAGTCAACCTGGATAACAGGAGGAACTATATACAGAAACAGCAACAAAAACAACTATATACATAGTGTAGAGCAGTGTAGTGTAGTGTGCAGTTGAGGAAAGATTAGGTGGTCAGAAGGTAATTATTGATGTTTGGGTGTAACTGTATTTCTTCGTTCACTGGGAAATATTTGAGAAAAAGGTAGTGTTTCAGGGCCTTCTTGAACTGGCTGAGATCAGAGATGGTCCTAATGTGTGTTGGAAGGATGTTCCAAAGTTTTGGAGCACATAAACTGAAGGCTCGATTTGCTGTTGTCGAGTTGTATCTTGTGATTTCCTTTGGTACAATTAGCATGTTTAGTTCAGCGGTTCTTCTTAGTCTGTTGGGTGCAACTGGCTGAATCATCTCCATTAATGAGGTGGGGGCGAGACCTTTGTATGCTTTAAATGTCAGAAGCAGAGTTTTAAAAGAGATTCTCGCTTGAATAGGAAGCCAATGTAGTTGTATTAGAAGGGGTGTTACATGTTCTCTTTTGGGTAGCCCAAAGAGAATCCTTGCTGCACTATTCAAGGCGAGTTGAAGAGGGTTTAAAGTTGATTGAGGAAGCCCTTGTAGTATGGAGTTTGAGAAGTCAAAGTGGGGCATGATTAGAGCTTGGTAGACAGTACGGAAATCGGCCGGATCAATCAGTTGACGGAGATGTCTGAGGGAGCGGATTTTGAAATATACTGCTCTTACTGTATTACACCTCTAACAGAGACAGTGCTCAGATGAGTCAGTCATCCAGCTATAGGTACACACATATCCCCTGGCACCGTAGAGCAGCAGCCGTCATCAGGGCCGTACCAATGCTGTGCAAGTAGTGTGGCCACACAGGGTGCAAATACAGAAAGGGGCGCTGATATCATCACTGGGCTTACAGGAAAAAAGAGTGAGTTACTATATGTGACTGGGTGGAAGGAGGCACCAGATTTGTTAGTTGCACAGGGCACATTTTTAGCTTGGTACGGGGCTGGCCATCACCACCATGACCTTGGAGAATGTCCTCGGTGGAGAGGCCAAAGGGAAGGGTGGCAAACTGAAAATGTGCATCAAGCATGGTATATGCAGATTTGCTGCGGATCCTCCTGGAATGGGATATGAAAAAAAGCTTTGGCTAAATCTAGAGACACTAGGAACTCCCCAGGGGCACTGCCTGAATCACGGATCTCAGAGTTTCCATATCGAAGTGCAACGTGCATAAATGAGCATTGACTCCCTTGAAGTTGAGAATTGGTTGTAAGGATCCTTTTTTTTTGCACCACGAAATAGATAGAATATCTGCCCTTGCCCCATTTGGCTGGAAGAACTGGTACTACTTCATTCAGATGCAACAACTTAGCCAATGTGACCTGCACAGTGGTTCATCTGTCCACTGAACCACATGGGTAGACAACAAAGGCTTCTGGGATTTCCTCGTTGCATTCCATGACATAGCTGTTTCGAATGGTGTCTACTGCCTCACCCAGCAATCATTGGTGACCAAGACCCACTTCTAAAAAGAAAAGGAAAAGCCTGCTCCCAAACGGAGACCTTTGGGAATGAGCCCCCAAACCTTCATTGTGCTGAATGAAAGGGATCCTCTCTGGAGGGGACTGAGTCTTGGGGGCCATGAGCCCCTGAAAGGGCTGAGTAAGGGACCGATATCCAGAAGAAGAAGAGAAGGAAGGTCTTCCAGGACGATAAGGATGGAAGTCCCAAGAGCCCTGGAAGTCAGTCCAGCGTACCTGTGATGGCCGGGCAAAGGCTGAGGAGAAGAAAGGTCCTGTATACTTCTGAGGCCCCTTTAATCTATCTTTTGGGAGATGATAAGGCTTGGACTTGCCCAAGTCCTTCGCCAACTTTTCAAAATCTGCCCCAAAAAGAGGTTTCCCTTTATAGGCCCGTTGAATTAGTCGGGCTTTGGTCTGCCACACAGTGGCGGAACCAAGTTCAATGCCATGTCACCATTGAGAGAGCATCAGACAGAAAGGCAGTGACTGACTCCAATAGGGGAGTCGTATCCTCTGAAAGGAGAGACTGAATCCACTGGAGAAGATCTTAAGACCCCAGGCCTTCATACACTGCCAACTGAAGAATAGCAGCCACTGCAAGCTAACTCTTCAGAACAGAATCCACTTTACAATCCTTCAAGTTCGATCTGCCTTCCACGGGAACGGTGGTTCATTTCATGACTGCCGTAACTTGCGCTAAACCATGCAATGCATTCCTCCTCCAGGAGACATACATCTTATATACCTTTAACCCCTTAGGTGGGGAATCGGGAAAGTATGACCAGATCATGCTCTTGATAACCTCTAGAAACAAGAAGACGGTTGTAGTTTCCAAACTTCCTGTATGAGTGGATGGACTTGTGGCCCTCCGCCACTGGAGCATCAACTAGATTCACGGTGGATTAAACTTGAGCAATCAATGCCACCAGCTCTTGCTTCTAGAACAGGTGGATAATACCAGCCTCCTCATGATCATCAGAAGGAGAAAGTATCTCTTCCTCTGCATCTAACTTCTCAGTCGAAACATCAGAACCAAAGTCCGAATCCCAGACAGACCCCAGCTGGTCCACATCACCAGAATGCAACCTCCACCTAGATCACTTAGAAGGATGCAACAGAGCCTAGCTCCTACAATCTGCGTGTCCCTCTTGTGACTGAGCTTGAGGGAATCCAGAGGCTGCAGAGTGAGTTTCCACGCTAGAATGACCACGTTTGCAGAAGAAAGGAAAAGAAGTCTGGGGAAGACAACCTGGAGGCTGGGAGCTCTCCTCCCTGAGAATGACCCCCAACCACAGGAGACACAGCTGTAGCCAAACCCTTTGAAGAAGGGGAGTGGCCTGAGGCACAGTCACCGGAACTCAAGGCCAGTCTGTCATCCTCATCCACAGCACCATCCATCGCCTCAATGTATTGAGGTGGAAAAAGTATTTATACACCTGTAACAGGTGTTCTCCAGGGACAGCAGGAATCAGTCCTCACATATGGGTAATGTCGCGGAAGCATCTCCCCAGCTTTCAAAGAAAGCCTTTGGGAGATACCACCACGCATGCATGGTCCACTTCCTGACCAAGGGTGCCATCTTGTTCAGTCAACTGACATAGCTAGAGCCGACAAAAGAGATGGCAAGAACAGTACAGCAACTCCAAGGGAAAGAGGGAGGGTTGTGAGGACTGATTACTGCTGTCCCTGGAGAACACCTGTTATAAGTGAGTAACTATACTTTCTCCAGGAAAAAGCAGGAAGTCAGTCCTCACATATGGGACTCCCTAGCTACAGGCTACCGATAACCTGTAAAAGAAAGCACGGCTCAACCATGAGCAGCCGCAAGCGAATCTGAAGACAGACTCTGAGGACCCCAATGTCAAGGGAGAACCATGGCTCCGGTAGCCTGAACAAGAAGAATTGGAGGGCAGGAGTTGCCTAAACCCCGAAGAGATTATGGAGTACAGCCTGACCAAAGGCACTGTACTGTTGGGACGCCCTCTCCAGGCAGTAGTAGGCTACAAAGGTGCGAACGGAGGACCAAGTGGTGGCCTGGCAGATGTCTACCATAGGCACTGAGTGCAGGCTCTCAACTGAGGTTGCCATCACCCTGACATTGTGCACAGTAATCCAGCATTCCAATGGTAGCCCAGCCTGGCTGTGGGAGAAGACGATGCAGTCCGCCACCAAAATGGATAGAGTCTGCCTGGTGACAGACTCCCTCAGACAACTGGAGTCATAGGAAACGAAGAGCTGTGAGGCTTTTTGGTGGTCCTGAGTCTGCTGCAGGTAAAAGGACAGGGCCCTTTTGCAATCCAGAGTGTGGAGAAAGGCCGATGCCTTGTCAGCATTGGGCTGTGGAAAGAAGGTACCATGGTTGAGGTGGAAATCAGAGACCACCTTCAGAAGGAATTTCAGGTGAGTATGGATCATGACCCTGTTCTTGTAGAACCTGGTGTAGGGTGGCTCAACCACCAAAGCCTGAACTCACTGTTGGAAGATGTGAGTGCCACCAGGAAGGTCACCTTCCAGGACAGGTAATTCAAAGGACAGGTAGCCAAGGGTTCAAAGGGCGGCTTGGTAAGCTGAGCCAGGACCATATTGAGATCCCATTCTGCTGGAGGTGGTCGGATGGGAGGCTTGGAGAGCAGCAAGCCTAACATGAATCGGGTAATGAGGGGCTGAACAAAGAGAGGATTGACCTCTATACAGTGATGGTTCGCGGAGAGCACGCTCAGGAGTTGGACTTAAGTCCAGACTGCGAGAGACGGAGCAAATATTGTATCACCGAGTGCACCAGGCAGGTGAATGGATCCACACATTGCTCCGTGCACCATATAGAGAACCTGCGCCACTTGAAGGCATAGGCCTTTCTTGTGGAGTCTTTACAAGAGGCCAGGAGGATTTCTTTCAACTCCCTGGAAAGGCTGAGGAGTGCTAAAGCGACCCGTTCATCAGCCATGCTGTGAGAGATAAGGATCCCAGGTTGGGATGGAGGATCGAGCCCTCCTTCTGGGTCAATAGTCCCAGGGAGCTCCTGAAAGGGACTGGGGCTCTGCCGAGAGATGAAGCAGCAGAGGAAACCAAGGCTGCCCGAGCCACCAAGATCACAGAAGCCCTGTCTCACTAGACCTTGAAGAGGGTCCATGCTATCAGTGGTGTGAGAGGAAAGGCATACAACAGACCCACTGACCACGAGATGAGGAAGGCATCTGCTTTTACCCGGGACAGGTGCGGTTGAGGACTGCAGAAACGGGGCAACTTAGGGGTATGTTTACTAAACTGCGTTAGTGCAATTCGCGTTAGGAGCTGCGGTAGTGACAGAAACCCCAAATAAGGACATGGGCGGTACATCGTCACCACTAACGCGCATTAAAAAAATTAACGAGCGTTACCGGGCGCCGTGGTGCGTCACTGCACGTTAAACGTAAGAAGACGTACAGACACAAAGCACTGAAACAGAGCTGTAGCACAATGGTTATGGTACTGACCGCTGTTACAGGCAGCATGGGTTTGAGTCCCCAGTGTGCCTAACGCAGAAGGCTGTCCCAGGCATCACCCTATACATTACAGAGGGAAAGAGGAGGCATGTTTTTCGTTACGCTGAGTATTGGTGTCAGAAAAACACCCTCGGAGTGTGCCTAGCCACGTACGTTGGTGCGTGCGAGGTTGCATGCATTGGTACGTGCGTAGCCGCGCGCGTACAATCGTGCGTGGGTACGTGTGTTTTTACCAGCGTGGGCATCTTATATTACAGACTCTGTAGGGTGTCTTGCACCTATGCATTATGCTAACAGATGTACGTGTGATGGCCTATGCTTTATCAGAGCCTGTGAGCAGGTGCTGGAGTTTCACAGGGTTGGATTGTGCCAGTCACACCCATGATGCACTGCACATGCAAATCAGCTGTCCACAGATACACACCATGGGGAATGCACCCCCACAGCACCTCGGCCTGGTAGGGGGAACTGACCATGTGCACCCCCACAGCACCTCGGCCTGATAGGGGGTACCGACCGTGTGTTGTACCGTCACATTGTGCGTGTACTGTGCTCACCCTGAGGGTGCAGTGAGGCGCCCAGCACTAGGTCCACAGCACCGTGCATGGCTGAAAGAGGCCATGGCGCAGGTCCAAAGCAGTGTTACTGTGTGAGATAGGTAGTTTCTGCAGGAACACCTTAGACATCTCTGTCTGTTTCAGTCAGGTGTAGCCCCCCATGCAC
Organism: Ichthyophis bannanicus; assembly: GCA_033557465.1. Lineage (NCBI taxonomy): Eukaryota > Metazoa > Chordata > Amphibia > Gymnophiona > Ichthyophiidae > Ichthyophis > Ichthyophis bannanicus. The sequence goes on from CM066035.1 coordinate 52,397,646, forward strand.
CCCACCCCCACCCCAGGGCGGCAAACAGGGTCTCCCATCAAAAGAGCCACAGTCTACCTCCCTGCAAAGGTGGCAGTAGAGGGGAACATTAACCCTAGTCCTGCTGAGGAACAGACACCCCACAGGGCAGTCAATGCAGCTCTGTACACAGCCATAACACAAAAGCAGACAGACATTAGGCCTGGATATGGTATGCTGCACCCCACCACTATCTGATATTCCCCTGGTGCAAGCCATCAGCCACTGCACCCTGCAAGCCACTCCATCACAATACCTACCAGCTGCAAACAGTCTGCTAGTGCCCAGTGGAGATGCCTGCACCCAGAACTGGGATGTCAGCATACACAGCAAGCAGATACATCAGTGACTGGGCCCCAAAAGGAAACCCATATTTATCACATGAGAGAAATACTAGATAGCACTATGGGAGTGCCTAGTCATGCTGTGGTCACTGGACAGTCAGGGTGAGAGTGATCTCTCAGCAGGATATACTGAGGTCACCCTGTCTGTGTAGGTGGTGGCCAGGCACTACAATGTGCCTGTCACTGCCCTATGCCCTGTGCAGATGCACCCTGGCCAGGCCACCCTGTCCGGCCTATACCCATGGTACCTTGCTCCTCATTATGCACATTGGCAGCCCAATACTGGCAACATTGCTGGCAGTGTGGGCTGTGGAAGGTGTTTGCAGCCACCACACACTGGATAGACAGACAGCCACCCCCACACCTATGCCAGCATTGTGCTACTATAGAGGTGGTCAGCAGCCATACCCACCACACCAGTCCTGGGCATAGTACAGGCATGGATATGGTACACAAGACTGTTGGGGGGTCACTCCCCAGGGTGGTGAACACTGTCAGAGACCAGACCTGCAGCACACACCGCAGACATCAGAATGATTGTTATGGTGGAGCTCAATGAGCAAAATGTGCTTAACGTAGGAATTGATATCTGCCAGTTATCAGAGGAAACGGTTGATAGCTGTGTTCCATATACCCAGGTGTAGGGTGGCATTGCTAAGGTATGCAACTGCTAGTATTGGGAGATACAGGCAGGGCCCAATGTCTTGCCTCTCCAGGTGGCATTGGCCAATGGGGCCTGTGGGTGGGTGTGTGGCCCTGTTGGCTGCTGCTTTACGGCAGAGTTCCCCAACTCCAGTCCTGGTGTTCCAAACACTGTTCGGGTTTTCATGCTGTCCCTCATAAATATGCATGAGCAATATCTGCATACCATGGGGGTGGTGCATAGCTATGCAGCACAGGCATCTTTATTAGAGGCAGCATGAAACCGGAATGGTGTGGGGCCCTCCAGGACTGCATTTGCGGGACTCTGCTTTAGGTAATGTGTCTGTTTCTGGTGTCTGTGTTTGGTGTGGTAAAATATAGGCCATGCGTATGTTCTCTGCAATAAAGGAGTGTCTTTACTATCACTGTTTAGTGGTGGGTAAAACTATGGGGACTGGGTTGGCAGGAGCCCCAGCTGGGATTTGAACCTGTGACCCCCTGGTCATACAGACACTGGCTGTGTCTGTTGCACCACACTGTGGCCACAGAGACAGTGAAGTCCCTGGAGTTAGTTAAACCAGCCTGACGAGTCAGAAACCCTGCTCTGCAACAGGTTTACTGTGGCCTCATTTACCTTGTATGCAGACAAAGGTGCACATAAACCTCAGAAAGGACCTCACAAAAGGGGCACACACCCATAACCAAGCTGGGCAACAATGATATCATTGGGAAACATTACACAACACTCCCAGGACAGCTCCATTACAATGAAATGATCTTTGAAAGGGTCTGCGGAGCGTAGACCCTTCCACACATCATTTCTTTTTGTTTTGGTGCTTTCCAGGGAGTATTGTTCCTTGTTGCCCATTGCTATCACTGTTGCCCAGCTGAATTATGCTTTTTAAAATGTTTCTTGTGGTCATTTTTAACGTTTTCTGTGAAATTTTGTTCTGTGCACATGTATCACACTGCTCACGTTTTGTGGGTTTCCCCGGTTTTTCTGTACATTGCTGACGGAAATGGTTTCTCTTCCCTTTAAATGCCTTTAACGACAGGTTTTCATTCGCGTTGGAATTGAGCTCAGAAATTCAGCACGTTAGTATGAGGGGAGCCTCTCCCCGCCCACTCTCCGCCCATTGACCCCTTCTCTCTGCCCACTCTCCACCTTCTGCGCTGTTTTAACGCGCCGCGGAGGTTTACGATCGTTAACTGCGGTTAACGCGCGTAAAGTACGTTTAACGATCGTTAGCGCGTCAGAACACGCGTTCGGATGTGCTAACGATCGTTAAACGTACTTTACGTGCGTTAATCACGATAACCGCACTTTAGTAAACATCCCCCTTAGTGTTGCTCAGGCTTGCGAAGAGGTCCAGGTTTGGGGTGCCCCATAACCAAAATAGCCTCTGCGTCACCCTGGGTCCAGGCACCACTTGTGTGGTTGGATAACCCTGCTCAGCTTGTCCACTAAGGCATTGTCCTGGCCCAGGAGGTAGACCACCCTGAGAAGCATCCTCTAGCTAGTCACGTATGAACAGAGGGCTACTGCCTCCTGGCATAGGCGGTAAGAGCCTGTGCTGCCTTGCTTGCTCAGGTAGAACATTATGATCTGATTGTCCGTCTGGACAAGCACCAACTGATGGTGCAGGCAGTGTTGGAAAGCCTTCAGTGGGAGGAAGACAGCCCAGAGTTCCAGCAGATTGACCTGCTGCTGGCTCTCCTCGAGGGACCCCTGGGTGTGCAGTTCCTTGCAATGGGCACCCCAGCCCAGCAGGGGAGCATTCACTGTGAGGACTCTCTGGGGGTTTGGAATTGGAAGGACATGCCCATTTGCAAGTGCTGTATATCCTGCCACCAGGTAAATGACTCTGCCAATTGACGAGACACCGAGACTCTGTCTCGGAGCTGGCCTGTGACCTAGGTCCACTGGGAGCGGAGGCACCACTGAGCTGCCCACATGTGGAGGCGGGCATCGGGAACCACATAGACCGTGGAGGCCATGTGGCCACGGAGGCGAAGCTTTGACAGAGCTGATATGGTGTGGCGGTGTAGTACCTTGGCTGCTAGGGCTGTGAGGCGATCCCCCCTGTCGAGGGGGAGTAAAGTCATCGTTTTGGGGGTATCCAAGAGAGCCCTTAAGAACCCCAGGCCCTGCGTTGGGGTAAGGTGGGATTTTGAGTGATTTATCATGAATCCCAGATGCTGTAAGATCTTTAATGGTGCCGCCTGTGGCCTGCAGGGCCTCTGAGGCAGTATCCCCTTTTACCAGCCAGTTGTTGGGGTAAGGGAAGACAAAGGCTCCCTGGAGACAAAGATAGGTGGTCACCATTGCTAGGCATTTGAGAAGACCCTTGGTGCGGAGACTAAGTAGAAATCAAGGAAGCTAACAAAAGTCACAACAGAGTAGTAATAATGGGTGATTTCAATTACCCCGGTATCGACTGGGTCAGTGTCACAGCAGGACAAGCTAAGGAGATAAAGTTTCTAGATGAAATAAATGACTGCTTCTTGGAGCAGCTGGTTCATGAACCGACCAGAGGGGAAGCCATACTGGACCTAGTCCTTAGTGGAACGCCAGATCTGGTGCAAGAAATAAGGGTGTTGGGACCACTTACAGATGATTTGGCAATAGTGATCATAGTATGATCATGTTTGATTTAATTAGTGGAGGACAGATAGTAAAGGAATCCACAGTACTACCTTTTAACTTTCGAAAGGGAGAATATGATAGAATGAGGAATATAGTTAGGAAAAAACTAAAAGGAGCGGTTCCAAAGGTTAAAGACTTACAGCAAGCTTGGGTGTTATTTAAAAATACTATCCTCGAAGCCCACACCAGCTGTATTCCACGCATTAAGAAAAGTGGAAGAAAGTCCAAAAAACTGCCAGCATGGTTTAAAGGTGAGGTCAGAGAGGCTGTTGCTGCCAAAAAAGCAACCTTCAGGAAATGGAAAAAAGAGCCAAATGATGAAAATTGGAAACAGCACAAGCACTGGCAAGTTAAATGCAAAGCATTGATAAGGCAGGCAAAGCGGGAATTTGAGAAGAAACTTGCTACGGAAGCAAAAACACGAAATAAAGACTTTTTCAAGTACATTCGTAGCAAAAGGCCTGTGAGAGAGTCAATTGGACCATTAGATGATAGAGGGGTAAAAGGGGCAGTAAGAGGAGACAAGGCTATAGCAGAGAGACTGAATGAATTCTTTGCTTCGGTCTTTACTGAGGAAGATGTAGGGATGTTACCCAAGACTGAAGTGGTATTTAAAGGTGATACTGCAGAGGAATTGAGAGAAATATCGCTAAACCGGGAAGATATATTACAACTATTTGATAAACTGAATAGTAGCAAATCACCTGGACCGGATGGTATACATCCCAGAGTGTTGAAAGAACTGAAATATGAGATTGCAGACCTGCTATTGGTAATCTGTGAACTTTCATTAAAATCATCTGTAATACCTGAAGATTGGAGGGTCGCCAACGTAACACCAATTTTTAAAAAGGGTTCCAGGGGTGACCCGGGAAATTACAGACCGGTGAGCCTGACGTCAGTACAAGGGAAAATGGTAGAAACCATCATAAAGAACAAAATTACACAGCATGTAGATAGTCATGGCCTAATGGGAGACAGCCAACATGGCTTTAGACAAGGAAGATCTTGTCTTACTAATCTGATATGTTTTTTTGAAGGTGTGCATAAACAGGTAGACAAAGATGAGTCGGTTGATATAGTGTATCTGGACTTTCAGAAAGCTTTTGACAAGGTCCCCCATCAGAGACTTTTGGCGAAGCTAAAAAGTCATGGGATAGGAGGCAGTGTACTATTGTGGATCGGGAACTGGTTAAAAGATAGAAAGCAGAGGGTAGGGCTAAATGGCCAATATTCCCAATGGAAAAAGTAGAATAGTGGAGTACCCCAGGGATCTGTAGTGGGTCCGCTACTTTTTGACATATTCATAAATGACCTGGAAAAGGGAATAACTAGTGAGGTTATCAAATTTGCAGATGACACAAAACTGTTTAAAGTTGTTAAAACCCAAGAGGATTGTGGAAAAATGCAAGAGGATCTGGATAAATTGGAAGACTGGGCATCCAAATGGCAGATGAAATTTAATGTGGACAAGTGCAAAGTTATGCACCTAGGAAAGAACATCCCACACTATAGTTACACGATGCAAGGCTCCACATTAGAAACCACCACCCAGGAAAAAGATTTAGGAGTCATCGTGGATAACATGCCCAGTGTGCAGCGGCGGCCAAGAAAGCAAATAGAATGCTAGGTATCATAAGGAAAGGGATGGAGAATAAAACAAAGGATATTATAATGCCTCTGTATCGCTCCATGGTACGACCGCACCTTGAATATTGTGTGCAATTCTGGTCACTGTACCTTAAAAAGGACATAGCGTTATTAGAAAAAGTACAGAGAAGAGCCACCAAATTGGTGAAGGGGATGGAAGGCTACTCCTTTGAAGAGAGGCTAAAAAGGTTAGGGCTCTTTAACCTGGAAAAGAGACGGCTGAGGGGAGATATGATAGAGGTCTATAAATTAATGAATGGAGTGGAACGGATAAACGTAGATCAATTGTTTATGCTATCAGAATATAGAAAGACTAGGGGGCATGTTTACTAAACATTCCTAACGTGCGGGGCTGCGGTAGTGTGCCTGTGCCATATAAGGAGTGGGCGGATCAGGCTGAAAAAAGGAAAAAACCGACCGTACGTGTGTGCGCCGCACAAATGTGCGGGGCCCACATTAGCGCGTGGGAAGGCTAAGTGGGGCGCCACTGGGCACATAGCGGAATAGAGCCGTAGCACAACGGTGAAGACACAAACCAATGGTGCAGGGGTCACAGGTTCAACTCCCCATTGTGCTCCACAAAAAAGACCAGCTGAGGCATCAACTTTAATGGTTGAGGAGGCAAAATAATTTTGGTCGGCAGAAGGCGGCGCACTGTCATTGTGGGTGGCAGAAGGCAGCGCACTGTCATTTTGGGCGGCAGAAGGCGGCGCACTGTCATTTTGGGCAGCAGAAGGCGGCGCACTGTTAATTGTGGGCAGCAGGAGGCGGCGCGCTGATGGGCATCAGGCTGCGTGCTGATGTGTGCGGAGGCATTCAAATAGTGGGAGGCAGAAGTGGCACACTGATGCTCATGCACAGGAACAGAGCCACAGCACAATGGTTTGGACACTGACCAATGGTGGAGGGAGCAGGGGTTCAAATCCATACAGTGCCCAGTAAACAAGGCTGGCTGAGGCATTATATATTATGGGGATGAGTGCTGTAGGGGGCAAGTTAAGTTTATTTTAGTACGACTAGCAGACGCACACGCAAAGCGTGTTAACATAAGGCGGCCCATACGGCACATGTTACAGCTCACTGTCCGCCAAGGCACCCTAGAATGTCCCCTATAGGGCACCATATATGTTGCGGCACAGGGTAAGGTATAGTGCACCTTATATGGACGGCAACCATAAGGTGGCCAATAGGGCGCCCAATAAAGCACCCGCAGAGGCACCCCATGGGTACAGTACGCTGAGGGTGTTATTGCTGGCAGCAACATATGTACAAGAAATAAAACAATGCTGTGGAAAACCCTATCAGATAACCCCACGGTGGGGTTGAACCCATGACCTCTGGGATCATAGGCAGTGACGTAACCATTGGGCTACAACTCTATAGCTGACAGCAAGCCCCTGGCTGGCTGCAGAGAGCCTGCACGTCACCCCACAGACAGTCTGCTGTTGTAGACAGGTTAGGGTTAGGCCACCCGTACCCATGATGCACTGCACATGCAAATCAGCTGTCCACAGATGCACACAAGATGGGGAATGCACCTCAACAGCTCCCCGGCCTGGCAGGAAGAAGTGTCCATGTGCACCCACACAGCACCCCGGCCTGGTAGGGTGTACTGAGCGGGTGTTCCACTGGCACAGAGTAGCTACACCCCGTCGCATTGTGCGGGTACTGTGCTCACCCTGAGGGTGCGATGAGGCGCCCAGGACCAGGTCCACAACACCCTCCATGGCTGAGAGAGGCCATGTCAGAGCTCCAAAGCAGTGTCAATCTGTGAGATAGGTTGTTTCTGCAGAAACATCCTGGATATATCTGTCTGTCTCAGTTAGGGGAACCCCCAGGTGGACCATGCACCACCAACACCCCCCCCCCCCTGGCCAAGGGCAGCAAACAGGGTCACTCATCAACAGATCCACATTCTACCCCCCCCTGCAATGATGGCAGTAGAGTAGACCATCAACCCCAGCCCTACTGGGGAACAGACACCCCCACAGGGCAGTCACAGCAGCTCTATACACACACAGAACACAATATCAGACAGACATTAGGTCCTGGATATGCTAAGCTGCACCCCACCACTGTCAGATATTCTCCTGCAGCAAGCCATCAGCCACTGCACCCTGCATGGCACCCCTTCAAGACACAGACCAGCTGAATACAGTCTGCTAGTTAGTCCTGGTGGAAATGCATGCACCCAGAACTGGGATGGCAGCACACACAAGCAGTTACATCAGTGACTGGGCCCCAAAAGGACACCCATACATATTACATGAGAGGAATACTATATAGCACTATGGAGGTGCCTAGCCATGCTGTGGTCACTGCACAGTCAGGGTGGAGTGATCCCCCAGCAGCACATACAGAGGTCACCCTGTCTGAGCTATACCCATGGTACCTTGCTGCTCATTATGCACATTGGCAGGCCAATACTGGCAACAGTGCTGGCAGTGTGGGCTGTGGAAGGTGTTTGCAGCCACCACACACTGTATAGACAGACACACACCCCCACACCTATGCCAGCAATGTGCTACTATAGAGGAGGTTAGTAGCCCTGCCCACCACACCAGTCCTGGGCACGGTACAGCCATGGATATGGTACACAGTACTGCTGGGGGTCACTCCCCAGGGTGGTAAACACTGTCAGGGGCCAGACCTGGAGCACGCACCGCAGACATCAGACAGCTTGTTCTGATGGAGCTCAAGAAGCAAACAGTGCTGAACGTAGGACTGTCTATCTGCCGGTACCCACATCAAACGTTTGAGGGCTGTGTACCGTGTACCCAGGTATAGGGTGGCATTGCTAGGTACGCAGGTGCTAGATCTGGGAGATGCACGCAGGGCCCAATGTCCTGCCTCTCCAGGAGGCATTGGCCAATGGGGCCTGTGGGTGTGGGTGTGTCTGGCCCTGTTGTCTGCTGCTTTACGGCAGAGTTTCCCTACTCCAGTCCTGGTGTTCCAGACACTGTTCGGGTCTTCATGCTGTCCCCTATGAATATGCATGAGCTACATCTGCATACCATGGGGGTGGTGCAGACATATGCAGCACAGGCATCTTTCTTAGGGGAAGCATGGAACCTGAATGGTGTTTGGCCCTCCAGGACTGCATTTGGGAGACTCTGCTCTAGATAATGTGCCTGTTTATGGTGTCTGTGTTTGGTGTGGTAAAATATAGGCGTATTAACCATGCCTATGTTCTCAGCAATAAAGGTTTGTCCTTACTATCACGGTGTAGTTGTGGGAAAAATATGTGGACAGGGTTGGCAGTAGCTGCAGCTGGGATTTGAGCCTGTGACCCTCTGGTTTTAGAGGTACTGGCTTGGTCCACTGCACCACACTGTGGCCACAGAGACAGTGCAGTCCCTGGAGATGGTAAACCTGGCAGGATGGGGTCGCAAACCCTGCTCTACACATGTTTACTGTGGGCTCATTCACCTTGTCTGGTCACATACGTGCAGATAAACCCCGGAAATGACCACGAAAAACAGGGGCTATACTTTTAGCCAAGCTGGGCAACAGTGCTATTAATGGGCAACCATAGGGAACACTCCCAGGAAAGCTCCAAAGATGGCAATAAGTTTTGGTGGAGTCTCCGCTCCGTAGACCCTTCCAAAATTCATTTCTTTTTTCTGGAGCTTTCCTGGGTGTGGTTTTTATATTTGCCCATTACTATAACTGTTCCCCAGCTGAATTACTATTTTTAATATTTTTGTTGTGGTTATTTTCTATTTTTATTTTCACTTTTGTGCTGGGCACATGTATCACACTGCTTACGTTTTGCAGGTTTCCCCGGTTTTCCTGTACATTGCTGACGGAAATGGTTTCTCTTCCCTTTAACTGCCCTCTACCGCGAGTGTTTCACTCGCGCTATTTTTTCCTTGTAAATTCGGGCCCGATAATGTGCGGGGAGCCTCTCCCCTCCCCTTCCCCGCCCATTGACCCCGTCTCTCCGCCCCTCGGGAGCCTTCCTCCGCCCTCCGTTAGCCGTTCCACGCCTCTATCGGACATCTGCGGGCCCGTACTTGTGCGGGGCCCGTTAGTGTGTCGTGCACATGCGCGGGGGTTCATCGCACGTGTGCGGGGCGTTTAAGAGCGTTTAGAAGCGTTTAAGTGCCGCTTTTCCGTGCGCTATTGTGCGGCGCGCACTTTTGCGGTTTTTAGTAAACATCCCCCTAGGGGACATGTAATGAAGCTACAGGGTAAACTATTTAAGACAAATAAGAGAAAATATTTTTTCACTCAACGTGTAATCAAACTCTGGAATCTGTTACTGGAGGATGTAGTAAGGGCTGTTAGTATAGCTGGGTTTAAAAAAAGGTTCGGACAAATTCCTGGAGGAAAGGTCCATAAACCACTATTAAAAAGGGACCCAGGATATCAATGCTTGACCCAGTACAAGCATTGTGGAACCTGTGTCTTTTGGGGATATTGCTAGGTACGTATGACCTAGATTGGCCACTGTTGGAAACAGGATACTGGGCTTGATGGACCTCGGTCTGACCCAGTATGGCATGTCTTATGTTCTTATGTTAGGGAACTACCCTGTACTGGTAGTGATCGCCTCCAACCATGAATCTTAGGTACTATCTGTGACAGGAATGAATATGGATGTGGATGTAAGCATCCTTTAGGTCCAAAGAGCATAGCCAATCTCCCTGCCGGGGGTAGAAACATAGAAACATGATGACAGAAAAAGACCACATGGCCTATCTAGTCTGTCCTTCCATAACAACAACTACAACAGGGTAGGGCAGCAATGTTCCAAGAGAGAGCATCTTGAATTTCTCCCGTACCAGGAATTTGTTCGGGTTTCTCAGGTCCATGATGGGTCTTAGTCCTCCTGTTTTTTTTGGGACCAGAAAGTACCTGGAGTAGAACCCCTTTCCTTTCAGGTGGTGGGGTACTGGCTCCATGGCCCTGTCCCTGAGCAGGCTGCAAGTTCTTGCTTTAGCAGGGCCTGGTGCAGGGGAGACCGAGGGGGCTCCCCAGGAAATAAGGGTGGAGGTAGCTGGTCCAGGTGGAGGAGGAAACCCTCCCTGACCATCTGAAGTGCCCATGGTGGTGATGGAGGTTCACATGTGGACAAAATGAATTAGGCACCCTCCTGTTGGCAGCTGATCCTCCAGTGAAAGGGAGGCTATGCTGGAAGCATCAAAACCCTGACCCAGATTGGGCTAGGGCTGGAGTCTGGGGTCCTTGGGTTTGCATGAGCCCTGGCCCGTACCCTTCTCCTGGTGACCCTGCAGAGGGGTATGGGTGGCCGAGTATAGGGGATAGTCTCGATAGGGCTGGCCCTTCCTGTGGAAGGGAGACTTCTTTCCCGGTGGTTTCCTCCTTGGGAGAGTAGATGTCTTCCTGAAGAGCTGAGTCCTGGTGACATACTCGGTCTCGATCTCAGCCGCTTTGTCTTCCATTGGCTTGCCGAAGAGTTGCTCCCTGAAGCAAGGGACATCTAAGAGATTCTCTTGGACCCATTGCTCAAGGTCCAATGTCTGGAGCTAGGCTTGGAGTTGGGAGTGCCTGGAAGCGTCGGAGGCGGTCTCCATTGAAGTCAGCCACGAAACCTCCGAGTTCCTTGATGAGGTCTCAGAGGAACATGCCGATATACAATTGGTAAATTTGTATGCGGTATGCTAGCATTGAGCCTTGGTAGCATTTCTGCCCGAGAACGTGGGACTCCCTGCCTGGGGGCACCGATGAGTGCATCTTCAGGCTCTTCTGTCAATGCATGGCCAACTTGACCACCATGGAGGTGTGATGGAGTTGAGCCTTTTGAAAGCCTGGTCCTCACTGGACCCGGAACTTGATGTAGTGGAAAAACACAATTTTATTAAATCGTAGACCTATTAACAACCCGACACAGGCCGTTTTTCGCAAACCTTCGTCAGGGGTTGATCAGGTAAGGTACTAAAACATAAAGACATAAACATTAAATAAAAACATAATAATAAAAAGACATTGTGTTAGAACAGATGACTAAATTTAAATCAATAAACCACATATATGTATATTAATAACATAAATACCATAAATAGTTAAAAACTACATATAGAATTGTGGTAGGCGACGGCCTATGATCCATGCTAATTGAACTAAGCAGACAGGCCTGAGCAGCTTGACCTGTAACTGAAGCCTGTAGTTAGGCCCAGAGGAATGAAAACCCCCCTGAATGATGACACCATAGAATTGAAACTTAACTCAGTTTAACTGAACATAGCTAAGCAGAAACGAAACTTAGAAAATATAGAAAAACAAGTTTAATTGGTACTGATAAGGTGTGCTATGCTTCTATGGAATTAATTAACTCTGCAGAGAGCAAGGTCACAGTGCCTCTGCTTCCCATATGTTTTAACAAGCTCAGCGACCTTGGAGGAGAGAAGTAACAAGTTGGAGACACTGACCATTGTAATTGGGACTAGAAGGGGGGCAACCAGGTGCTGGGCCCAGACCAGAGTCCCGATTGGGTAGCCATATCAGTACCGGGACCAATAGATGGGTGAGAGGGGTACTGGGACCAATGAAAAGTTTCTCTATACCTAGAATGGAGAAGAACGCTATAAAAGCTGTTGTTTTGCTAGAAACCATTGCTCAGCCATTTTGAATTTGATTATTGCTGGAGCCATGTGCACATTAAACTGGCTTGGATCCTTGAAAAGACTCCTGGATTTATTTATTGCATGCTTATCTGCTGCTACATTCTTGGTGCGTTGGCCTGGAAGTGCGAGTGGTGGATAGTGTTCAAGTGAATAAATCCACGTAATTCGCCTTGAGGTTTGGTCCAGTTGGAACCATGCCAATCCGACGCAGGGGAATTTCCCTGGGCCCACCGATCCTCTTGTATCGGAGGGAGTTCTGCCTGGCCTCGGCAGGCACTGAGTCCAGCTGGCCAACACTTCCGACCCGGGGGAGTCCAGGATCCAACTCAGAAGCTTGGGAACCAGATCTGGTAAGTATAGTTTTGAAAACCTGTCTAGACAGATGAGTTAGAACTGCAGTTTGAAAACTTTGGTAAGACTTAAGTCTTTGTTTGAAAATCCTTGCATGAGTATTCGCTAGGTACAGTTGTTATAGAGAATCATGATTCAGCCTGGTCAGAGCAGACAGGACTGGGTTTTTGGTATGTCTAGACAGAAATAGAAAGAGCAGTACTGCCAGTGGAACTTGGAATTTGTAATCTCGAGATATTGGGAATTGGTAAGAGAGCTCTCAAGGAAGGGCCGAGTAACCCCGCATGGGAATTCGCCGGGTGAAACCCTCATCCTTTTTGTAATTGGGAAAAAGACTAGTCAGAATAGATAGAAAGGAATGCATTCTGAGATACGTTGCTAGCATGATTGTGTGAATGAAGTGTGAATGAGAGGTCTGGCAGCACGGACCAAGCGAGAGTGGACTCTGGACTAGCGCAGTTCCTAGTCGGGTGACTGCGTCTAGGTCGCGAAACGGATGAAGCGTTTGGTGTATTGTCCGTCCTGTGTATTTGATTTTTGCTATCTGTTGAAACTGCGAGTTTCCCTTCTGTTATAAGTGTGAGATTATTCTGTTGAGTAATTTGTGACAGTTCACTGATTAAGAAATTGTATTAATAGAGCAGAATGAAGACCCAAAACACCTACGGTCATTTTTAGAAATCAAAAAGCTGGTCTCACCCAGTTGGTTTTAGCACAGTGAAAAAGCTGACAGGGGGCGTGTCTGTGCAGGAGAATGTTTGGTGCTGTTTAACCCTATGCAGGCATGTTTTTCAACGATCTGCTGCTGGACTAATCAGGACAATTATACCTGTTTCTACCTGTTTTTATTCACTTTGTTCTGATAGTAATGTTCCTCCTGCTGTGGTCATGTATTGTGTACCATTCAATAAGAATATTTAGTCAGAATTTTAGTTTTGAAGGTTGTATTAATCATCAGAGCTCCGCAAACAGTTTTTAGTTATATTCTCTGCTCTGTCTGCATTTCTAAGTCAATTGAGCCTGTTATATTGCTGTTACTTTGCAGAACTATCCAGGAGGTGACGGGTTTAGTTCAGTTATAGTGTGTAGGGTAAGATTAGTTATTCCGGTCAGATAGGTATAATATATTTGTGGGCTTAGCTTTGCCCTGTGTTTTATGATTCAAATAGGAAATGATAAAGAACTGTTTTTGTTTTTCCTTTGATCTACAAAGTAATTAGATCACAACTTAACATTGATTTAAATTGTTTTTTTCTGGCATCTCTGTCCATGTGAATGAGAAGTCTCTTTTTATGAGCACAGTTCAATTGTTTCCCGCGAGCAGAGGGGTGTGGCTTCCACATAGCCTGCAGAAAAAAAAAAAAAAAAAAGGTTCTGAAGAGACTGCTGGAGACTGCAGGAGATTTCTCCTAGGAATGAAAAGGGACTCCCGATTTGAAAAGCCTCTTCATTTAATCGAAGCGTGATGAATTTATAATTAGTTTTTTATCTCTGGTTTCACTAGCTCTGTTTAACCAAAAGTTTTAAAAACAAAGTTTATCTTTTTATGAATGAGTATAAGTCATTTGAATGCATGCTTCCCCTCTGTGCTGGTTACTAATGAACAAATCAGTTAGCTTTTCTGTATTTAAAAAAAAGGGAAAGGTGTACTGTATTTTATGAAAAATATCCGGAATGTCTTTTAAATATTTGCTTCCTGAACTAAAAAAATAATTTCTTTTGCAGAGACATGCTGACAGATAGCTATAGTTCTCTCTATAAGAAGCATAATGGATGTATGTGCTCAATCTAAGTGTTTCCTGCCTGCCCTATGTTTACAGAAATAATAAGTGTCTTTTCAAGTATGATCAAGAATTTCAGTAAGGGATTTACTGAAGATTATGAAATGTCTCTGTCCCAATCAGGATTTTGCCCCAGAATTTCTAGATATCCTGTCTCGTCTCTCTCTCTCTCTCTGTAAGTAGCTCCGTTTAGAGTGCTTAAGGGGGGGATGGAGCCCATTCCACCGATGATGTCACCCCCCGGTGGGCGTGAACTAATGTGCCCACAGCAGAGAAGTGGATCCTTTAAAAAAAAAAAAATCAACCTCCTGGATAGAGCATTGCTAGGAGAAACAGAATCCAGGAGAGGGGGGGGGGGACTACAGATTCCCAAGTAGTTTGCTAGCCACCTCTGCAACAGGGGAATGTCCACCCCCTCCGGACTAGAAGTGAAAGTCAGCTGACCAGACTTGTTTAGAACTGAAAAAAACTGCATTATACACTGAGAAGTTTTAGGACTTGATTGAACTAATGAACGGAAATTGCAAAGAACTGGATGAATTTGCGGGCATAATGGTTAAATGAAAGTTAATCAGAGGGTGTGTGAATTGTGAAAATAAATGTAACAGAGAAAGTGAATGATATTTTAGTTGGATGATGTGGAGTTTTTCCTAATCGAAGGAGCAGCGGATGTGAAAACTGGGTGTGAGTGCGCCCATTATAGAAAAAGAAGGACATTAGAGAAGTGAATGCCCGTATCTTGACTCCCGAGGGAGTACTTGATTGCAAAGTCATAAAACAATAAACCAAGCACAGTGTTTCAGCACGAGAGTGAAGCAGCTATAGCGTGAGTGGCAGCCGAAGAGGGCTACAGCATGGATAAAGACTAGGCCAGACCGGTCTCTCCAGTTTCCCTGGGTCCCCAGGAGTCAGTCTGAAAAATAGGGGACCAATATATGGACTTTTATGGGGGATACAGGAGCAGAATACTAAAGCCAGTAGCCCCTGTGTTTTTCTCGCAAAGCCTTTTCTGCAGAACCACATGTGTGAACTAGAAAAAAAATAATAATAATAATAATGTACCAGTTCCTGTATATGCCTGAATGCCCTATTCCATTTTTGGGCCGAGACCTGCTTGCAAAGCTTCAAGCACAGATATCCTCTGTTGAAGGAAGAATAAAATGAAACTCAAAATCTGCTGGCCTGATGGTGTTAACTGTCCCCAAGAAGAAGAATGGCGGTTCTATTCACCTGCATCCAAAGCAACAAGCTGTACACTTACCAACCTCATAGCCCCACCTGGAGGATGGGCAGAAGATAATCCACCTGGCCTAGCGAAGAACATAGCCCCTGCCATTGTCACCCTCAAGCCAGTCAAGAAGCCTGAGACAGGTGATTACCGCCCAGTGCAGGATCTAAGAAAGAATGAATGATGCAGCTGAAACTATACAACCAGTGGTACCAAAATCCTTATATTCTCTTGGAACTGATCTCTGCTGAAGCTATACATTTCATCATTCTGGACTTAAAAAGATGTTTTTTTCTGCATACGCTTAGCCCAAGACCCCACTACAAGGAGGCGGGGCCAACTCATCTGGACAAGATTACCTCAAGAATTCAAGAACTCGCCTCACTCAGCAAAAGATTTGACAAGTTATCCAGAAACTCAAGAAAAAAAAAAAGAAAAAATTCTACTTCAATATGTGGACAACTTGCTCATAACCACCAACTCAGAAAGTGAATGTCCACCAGCCACCAGTGAACTCTTGCACCTTTTTAATGAGGCTGGATACAAAGTCTCAAGAGCCAAAGCATAATTATGTCAAACAAGTTAAATACCTAGGATTCCAGTTGTCCAGCGGAATTCAACGCCTGGAACCCTTACCAGAACGCAAAGCAGCTGTATGCAGTATTCCTACTCCAACCACCAGGAGGCAAGTGAGAGCCTTCTTGGGTGCCACAGGGTACTGTTGTATATGGATCCCCAATTTTGCACTGCTAGCAAAACCATTGTATCACATTGTATCAAGCTACCAAAGGAATGAAAAAGTCTCCATTGGAATGGGGACTTGAATAGGAATGCAGTCTTTTGATCTTTGAAAACCGCTCTGATGTTATCACCAGTTCTGGGTCTACCCGATGTCCAGAAAACCTTGCAGTCTCTATGTTCATGAGTCGCAAGGAAATGTTCTGGGAGTGTTGACTCAATCTCTTGGACCTTATTTGAGAAGCTGTTACAGCTACAGCCTTCCTAGTAAGCAAAACTAAAAGAAAAATCCCTTTGAGACAGGATCTTCAAGTTACTGTACCACACTCTGTTCTAACCAATATGAAATACAAAGGAAATTACTAGCTAACAAATCTATGAATGTTGAAGTATTAGAGTATGTTGTGTGAAAACCCCAGATACAACTGAAGGGTCAGTCAAGCTTTCAATCCTGCTATGTTGTTATCAGTTGGTCTTGATCCCCTGATCATGACTGTTTAGAAATTATGGACACTGTATTCTCAAGCCACCTGGATTTGACTGATGTCCCTCTGGAGAACCCTGAACAGACTTTCTTTGTGGCTGAAGGCAGTTTCATCATCAATGGACATTGTTGTGCTAGATATGCAGTGATGACCCCTGATTTGGTAGTTGAGTCCTCAGCCCTGGCCCCAGAAACTTCACCACAGAAAGCTGAACTGATAGTCCTCACTAGAGCACTAACAATAGGAAAAGAGCCCTGTCTAAATGTGTACCCAGATTTCAAGTATACCCTTACAACCTTGCATGCATATGGGGCCCTGTACAAAGAATGAGGGTGGATAACCTTAGGAAGCAAGTCCATTAAGTATAGCCCCAAGATATTGATATTAATAGATACATACTGCCTATAGATCTCAGAATTTAGGAAAAGTAGAATGTGTGAATAGAACCCTGAAATCTCAGTTGTCTAAACTTTGCCAAGAGGTTTACCTGAAGTGGCCCCAGGTTCTTCCCATAGCCCTTCTTAGGATATACTTAGCCCCTGCTAAGTCTTTAGGAGTTTTCCCTTTTGAAATTCTGTATGCGCAACCCCTGCCTATTGTATAGGAAATAAAAGGAGATATGAGACAGATAGGATCTGAAATTATTAGACATAAACTATTGGTTTTAAGTTCTGTTTTGCAGGAGTCTTCATACCTGAGTACAAAATCGATTACTCATCAATTTGCCTGCACCCCTGCATCCTTTCAAGCCTGGAGTCTCGGTGTGGATCAAAGAGTGGAGAAAGATACTGTTAGCCCTGCATTGGAGGGGACCCTATGTCGTCATCCTGTCAACAACTCCAACTGCAGTAAAAGTCGCAGAATTTGAACCTTGGATCCATCATAATCAAGGGAAGCCAGCAGCTGCTCTTGAACCTGATCACTGGACTACTGTATAGCATCCTGAGACTCCATTGCACCTCACCCTACAACAACAACCACGGACCTAAGACTTATTGGTCCCTCAGAAACTGCACTATTTCAAGACTGTTTGTTTATCTGAAGGTAAGCCTCGCATCTGAAAAAACCTGCAATCATCAGAAAGAGACTGTGTTGTGTTAAGAAATTGAATCTTCTAAGAGACTGTGTTTAAATACTCTGAAAAGACTGTTTTGATCTCCTAAAGAGTGAACTGCTCTAAGGAAGCAATAATAGCCTAAGAGACTATGCTATGATATTTTAAGAAATTGAGACATCCCAGAGGACAGTGATACTTTGGAATCTACAGCCCTACTCCTGCCAAAAAGCTGGTAGGTCTACGTACGGCAGAAGCTTGAGGATCTACAATCAACCCTACATCTGTTATCTGTTGTGGAAGTCGACAGTTCCACCAATTTTCCAGAGACTATGCCCATTATGAATTATTATTATTGCTTTATTTTGGCAGCAGCCTTGGAGTGCTTTGAAATGACTTTTGCCTTATCTCCCTGGGCAGCCTGTATAAGTACAACATGAACTGGACCGAAGGTCACTCAGACCTTGTTTTATCATTCTCCCTATACTTGCATTGGTATACTCTCCAATCCAAAAGTTGTTCTAGATCTTGACTTTCTACAAGGCTATGCAAGCCACCGTTGAAATTCCTCATACCACCACCAGAACTTGTTTCTTGAACTTACTGGAGCAATAGCATCTAGTCTCCACACTTCTGACTGTTTCTATTGTGGAGGAACTAAGATGGGAGATCAGTGGCCCTGGGAGACGCAAGAACTGAACTATTCTATCCTATACAATCAGACTGATTTACATAATACTACTAGTGAGTGGGTATTGGCCCACCCCATTGTTGACAGTTTGTGTTTTGTTCGGACTGGACCACAATCTACTACGAAGGATGGACAGCTGGTCTGTCTAAATCAGAAGCTTTACGACAGCACAACAAAAGATGCAACTGAACCTTCTAATCCTTTAGTTCTTTTTCCCACTCTTGCCAAACTATGGACTTTGACTATCTGCCTGTTGCTCCCTTGTTTCTTGCCATTTTGCTTGCAAATGATAACTTCAGTTATTAATAACACTGTAGAGCGTAAGACAGCTACAAAGATGCTAGCTATGTGAACTTACTACCCTATACCACAGAGTGATACCTTTACCTAGTATTATGTGATTTGATTCTCACACCTTATTAACATGCGGGTGAGAATAATCAAAGGGGGGAATGTGGTAGGCGACGGCCTATGATCCATGCTAATTGAACTAAGCAGACAGGCCTGAGCAGCTTGACCTGTAACTGAAGCCTGTAGTTAGGCCCAGAGGAATGAAAACCCCCCTGAATGATGACACCATAGAATTGAAACTTAACTCAGTTTAACTGAACATAGCTAAGCAGAAACGAAACTTAGAAAATATAGAAAAACAAGTTTAATTGGTACTGATAAGGTGTGCTATGCTTCTATGGAATTAATTAACTCTGCAGAGAGCAAGGTCACAGTGCCTCTGCTTCCCATATGTTTTAACAAGCTCAGCGACCTTGGAGGAGAGAAGTAACAAGTTGGAGACACTGACCATTGTAATTGGGACTAGAAGGGGGGCAACCAGGTGCTGGGCCCAGACCAGAGTCCCGATTGGGTAGCCATATCAGTACCGGGACCAATAGATGGGTGAGAGGGGTACTGGGACCAATGAAAAGTTTCTCTATACCTAGAATGGAGAAGAACGCTATAAAAGCTGTTGTTTTGCTAGAAACCATTGCTCAGCCATTTTGAATTTGATTATTGCTGGAGCCATGTGCACATTAAACTGGCTTGGATCCTTGAAAAGACTCCTGGATTTATTTATTGCATGCTTATCTGCTGCTACAGAATCATTTGACAACAATAAGAAGGATAAAAAGTGCTAAATAAATAATTAAAACCAAATCTTAAGCAATCTAATAAATAATATGAATGATTAAAATTAAATAAACAAAATTAAAAATCAGATTAACACCAATAAGATAAATAAATAAGCAAATAAATGAATTATAAAATAGACAAGGGGTGTGACAAGCCAAAAATATCTTGAGATAGTTACCTCTATAGAGCAGAACAAACAATGGTCTATTATCGAAGTTTGTACTTGTCTGGCTAAAAATAAATAGTTAATTGACAATCAGATTAATAAAACTTACAGTAGATATCCAAATTAATCAATACAATCATAAAACCTTTGACTTAATGTGCATCAAAAGAAAGAAAGAAAGAAAGCAGCAGGAGCGAAACTAAATGACTCAAACTAAAGGGGTCAATTGAATCTTCACTCTCACATGCCTCTGAGATGAGAGGTGTCATGGACATCTACTTTTATTATACCCTTTTATTGAGGCCCGATTGGCTGTTTATTTACTATTTATTATTATTTTTTATGCAATAGCATAACTATTTATTTTATTAATATACATATATGTGGTTTATTGATTTAGATTTAGTCATCTGTTCTAACACAATGTCTTTTTATTATTATGTTTTTATTTAATGTTTATGTCTTTATGTTTTAGTACCTTACCTGATCAACCCCTGACGAAGGTTTGCAAAACACGGCCTGTGTCGGGTTGGTAATAGGTCTAGGATTTAATAAAGTTGTGTTTTTCCACTACATCACGATTTTGGACTGTGTGTTCGCTACATATGCGATTTCTTGCCTTGCCTGTGGTACCTCACTGGACCCGGTACATAGTATCCAGGCGTCGACTGACGATTGGCACTGATGCCGGCGCTTCCCATATTTGGAGGAGGAGGCAACTTAGGATGGAGGAGACGGGGACTGTAAGGGTCTCCTTAGGGGGTGCCTTATATTGGAGGATGTCGAGCCCTCTGTACAAGGGTCCTCCTCCAACTCAGTGGTGAGGGAGAGAGCCCGCGCCATGTCCCAGACGAACTCGAGGAAAGAGGTGTCAATGCCTGACATCATCAGGCATTTGAATATTCAGTCTCCAGCTGCTGGTGGACAGACACAGCCCGATTCTCTAGATTGGACTGGATTGGATTGGACTGGAGGGCCAGGAATGAACCAAAAGGACCACAGTCTAGTGGAGTCTCCCATGTCACGCTCAAGTGAGAGAGTCACCTAAAGGTGGTTGTTCACAACCAAAGCTAATCTTTTTCCTCTCAATCAGATCCTTATTTGTTCAGAATCTAATCAGAGCTGAGACAAATCCAATCACCATCTGCTGGAGACAGAAAAATACTAGTTTTCCCCTAATGACTCAGGCTGATAGAGGCACGATGATGTTATTGAAGCCTGGATGTTTCATTGGTTCCCTGTCTCCACTCATCTACTGGTAGGGGAACACAGCCCACTTGTCTGCACTGGTCTAGCAGGATGATATGGAAAGCTGCATTAAAGCATGAGTTAAAAAAGCATGTTAAGCTTAGTGTATTGTCACAGTTAGGGGGCACTGTATGCCAGGACAACCATAGCAATGACTTCCTGGGGTAAATCAGCATAAGCAGGTCTGATACCTCACCCCTGACTGAGAAACAAGCAAAGAGCTCCAAAGGTTAGAATGTAAGTGAATACTTTTACCTGCCATACTGGAGAATCAGAAACACAAGAGTCCTTTCTTAAACCTTGGGGATGACGTCCCCAAAAAAGTGAATGTGTTTGCTGTTGAGTCAATGCTGACTACTGGTGACCCAACCCCTGAATCGTCTTGGCAAAATATGACCAGAAATAGATTATCAGTCTTTCATCCATGCAGTAAGTCTACAGCACTCGGAATTCCAAGATGGTCTTCCATCCAAGTATACTAGCCAGGCCTGACCCTACTTAACATCTAAGGTCAGCCAAGATAAGGCACATTCAGGGCAGCAAAGCCCTGATATCTTTAAATGGGACAGAAGAAATGTAAAAGAGAAAGAAACACAGTTTCTTCTAGCATTGTAGTTTAATGGGTATAGCTGGAGAACCCTGCCCCAGTTCTACACAATTCCTGAGCTGCCCAGCTGCTTAGGGACCACAAGCCACTTCTTGATTCACAGCTTAGCTCAAACAAACATTAATGCAGACTTCAACTCAAATTTACAGCCCAGTGTATTGCAGTACAGTGTCTCAAAAAGCCAAGAAAGACAACCCTTTTGTTTTCGCTGCTCAGTAAATAGCTTCCTAATTACACGCACAAACTCTGATGGAAACAAAGATGCTGCCCTTCCACCCTTTCAACAGGCTGTCTCTAGTCCAACACATTGACAGTGTGCATGCTTCACAAGTTATCCCCTCCTAGAACATCTGGGGTTCCTGCAGCTTACCGTATGTTTACTTTTACTTGTTTGGCCTTCCCTCTCACCTTGAGGTTGCGAGCCCCTTCCTCTTTCTGATGATATTCCTGTATCTTAGAGATTTCCTGTTGCTGTTTCTTGGGGCCTCCCTGAGGTTTGGCCCCCATACTGCCTTTATGCTCATGGACAGTGCTATCCCATCCCCCTGTTTTAAGGTGGCTCCTAGTAACAAAAAGTTTTAAAGGTAACCTGGCTACTCTTAGTTACTCCCTTACAAGAACTGGCTGCTAGGGCTCTCAGGCATCCATTGGAGCTCCCTCTAGCATCTGAAGGGCCCCATTGCCCTGCTGTACATCTTTGCACACCACAGTATCTTATTACAGCAACCTGTATAATAATATAATAATTTAAGTAGTCTCTCAGAGCTTCAACTACTTTGATAAAGTATTTACTCACCAGGACTGTATAACCAAGTTGAGAAATAGTTACATTTGTACAGCCCGCAAAACACGGAGACATATATTCGGTTCCATCTGAATCACATACAGGGTTGTAGGCAATTTCTGGGCAGTTGCAATGTTTATAACAGTCAGGAAAATTTGGTTGAGTAGCACTAGAATAAAATAAGAAAGAAAGTGTTCATATAGCTGATATTATTCAAAGAAGCCCAGAATACCCTATAGCACTGGTTCTCAACCCAGTCCTCGGGACACACCTAGCTAGTCAGGTTTTCAGGATAACCACAATGAATATGCATGAGACAGATTTGCATGCACTGTCTCTACTGTATGCAGATCTCTTATGCATATTCATTGTGGTTCTCCTGAAAGATGAGACTATACTTACCGGATAATGTCCTTTCCTTGAATCCTGTTAGGGCAGGCTAGACAAGTGAGTTGTGTCTCCCTACCAGCAGATGTGGAGACAGAACATATTCCAGAGGCTTCTTATGACATCCTACTATAAAGCACAGTTACTTACCTGTAACAGGTGATCTCTGAGAACAGCAGGAATAAGTCTTCACATATGGGTATGTCGGTACCGACGGAGCCTGCGCGGGAACGCTCCCCAGCGTCCAAAAAGAAAGCTTTTGGGAGCATCCCACACGCATGCGCGCTGCCTTCCCGCCTAAACACTTCCCTCTCATCAGTTGGGTTTGTAGCTGAGACCGAAGGAGGGAAGTAGACAAATCAGAAAGAGAGAGAGAGAGAAAGAGAGTAACTCCTAGGGGAGGTAGGTGGGTTGTGAAGACTTATTCCTGCTGTTCCCAGAGATCACTTGTTACAGGTAAGTAACTGTGCTATCTCCAGGAACAAGCAGGAATGAGTCTTCACATATGGGGACTCCCAAGCTAAGATGCCTGGAGGAGGCCCCAGCATGTTGCAAATCCGATGGATGGGCAATGCTTATCCTTTAGAACCCCAGGCATCTAAGGGATGGAGGGTAGGAGTTGAATTAGAAAAGAAAAAAGGGTGCTGTGGAACAGCTTGACTAAACAAGGTATCCAGAGGGGAGCCCTTGTGTAGATCATAATTGTTAGAAAAAATTGAATCTCAATTTTCTAATGTGGATCTTACTCAAAATATTGCAAAAGCCTTTGTTGAGGCTAATATGGGTCTGTAATTGAGAGCCAGTATATTATCCTCAAAGAAAGTCCCTCACTGTGAAGTAGAGGAAAAATTAATTTTGCAATACAGGAAGAGATAAGAATTCTTAATGGCTAGAATTAACCCCAGAATAAAAAGTGGGGGAGTTTAATGGGGTTGGACTTTAGAGAACTAGGTAAAGCTTCTGTAAAGTCCAAATTTGAACTCTTTGTCCTTGGAGCAGAATAAGGCCCTAGGAAAGAGTGGAGATAAATCTGACTGGTTTAGATGAAAAGGTAGAAATACCCTTTACAGAAAAAAGGGGTAGGTCTTTAAGACCCCCTTTATCCAAAAGAAAGACAGTTATTTGTATTAGGCGTTGGGCCAACAACTTCTTGAAGATCAGTAAAAATCTTTCATAAGTGATGTCACTTATGATAATGACTTTACATGGAGAGCTTCAGATGTGACGTAACCGAAAAGGTTACGGTAAAGAAGGTATTTCCCAATTTACCAGAGAAATTGGTTGTCCATTAAGTTTTATGATATGCTGGGACAGCATTAATATGGACAGTAAACAAATCTTTCAAAATCAGACATTGTATAAAGATTGACCCAATAACAAGAAGGATTAAGACCTACTTGAGAATATTGATGGAGAATCTCTGCCTGGTTAAAAATGGAAGAACTATAGGGAAAGTTTAGTCGAAACTTGTATTATGTTCTTCACTTACAAGGAGAGGACTAGATTTCTTTAAAAGATCTAGGTCCTGAATAACCAGATCTGGAGACATACGTGAAGGAGTGCAGAGGAGATCCTTAGTCTTAAGACAGCAAGTCTGGATCCTTCTATAACTTCAGGTAGTAGCTGGAGGACTAGAAAAAGGGACTGTTACTTCTGGAGAGAGATCTGCAACTGTGAGTATATACTTCTGGTAATTTTCTAAAAGGAATTCTTTGTATTAAAGCTAATTAATCTGTGAACCCACCATTTTTTGTTAAATCAGTCAGGGCCTAGTAGCAGCAGTTTAAGTTTAAATTTAAAACACATAGGAGAACTTTCTGGTTACATTTCATACCCAGCAGAGAGCTTGTAGTTTAAATTTAATAGTCACTCAGGGCCTAGTAACAGCAAAGTACTTTTAGTTTAAATTTAAAACACAGAAGAAAGCTTTCTGGTTAAATTTGGAACCCAGCAGAGAGCTTGTAGTTTATATTTAATAGTCACTCAGGGCCTAGCATCAGCAAAGTACTTTTAGCTTACATTTAAAACACAGAAGAGAGCTTTCTGGTTAAATTTAGAACCCAGCAGAGAGCTTGTAGTTTAAATTTCATAAGAAGTTAGAGCCTAGCAGCAGCTAAGAGCTATAATTTAACTCAAATCAGAATATAGCTTAACGCAAAAGGCAAAACAGGGTCTGTACTCTTTGAGCAACAAATAAAGTCTTCTAGAGACCTTTACAAAGAGGCCTTCTACCTAGGGGGCAAGAGACCTGTGAAACGTTTTCAATAGGTGTTAACACCAGGTGGCAGATCAAAAGGCCATTTTGAAAGACCCCTTATATCCAAGCAAGGACTGTTAATTACCCAGGAAGTTGGTCACAGTTTACATCAGCAGCACAGACTAAATAGCTCAACCACAGCTCTGTGATCCTCTGTCTTGAAGGACTAGAAAAAGGGACTGTTACTTCTGGAGAGAAATCTGCAACTGTGAGTATATACTTCTGGTAATTTTCTAAAAGGAATTCTTTGTATTAAAGCTAATTAATCTGTGAACCCACTATTTTTTGTTAAATCAGTCAGGGCCTAGTAGCAGCAGTTTAAGCTTAAATTTAAAGCACATAGGAGAACTTTCTGGTTACATTTCATACCCAGCAGAGAGCTTGTAGTTTAAATTTAATAGTCACTCAGGGCCTAGTAACAGCAAAGTACTTTTAGTTTAAATTTAAAACACAGAAGAGGGGGGGCGCTGGTGAGCGCTGGCGAGAATGGCCGCAAGTTAGTGCAGCTCCGCGCCTGATCCACCTTGTTGCAGAGGAATACCTGAAGAATGTGCAAAAAACCCCTCTCCCAATGTTCACCAAGTGTGAGGGAGTCTAAATTGAGCTTTCCTGCCCCTCTGTGCTGGGATCATCGGTTCCGGTAGTGGGAGACATGACGGGCAAGGTACTGCTGATGCTCTGCTGAGCCCTGAAGTGACACCGGCTGATCCGGAGCGTGCCTGTGGGGAAGAAGGAAACCCCCGAGGAGCAGGAGGTACGCAATGAGGTATGCCTGTCCAGCTTTGTGCCCAGAATAACTCCAGTGGATAGCAGAGAGAAGCGGGGAGCTTGCGATCTGATTGGGAGCTGGGGTCAGCAGTATTAAATTTAAAAACAAGACTGACCTGCCACAAAGTGACTGCCTGCATGGGAGATAGAGCTGCTGCGTTCCGGAGGCTTCTGGCTGCTGTCTCTGCCCTTCTGTGTCTTGGCTGTGTTGGGGTTGGAGGGCTGCGGCCATTACCACATGGTGGTGAAACGCATGGAACTCCTGCGTTCCACTGAGCCGGAAGGAAGTGCAGGAGGTGAACCGAGTCATCAGCTTGAAGATCTTTAAGTCCTGCACTGATTACTCGCTGCTCCGGGGCTGCGGGGACACAATCTTCCTCCCGTTGCTGGCTGGTAGCTTGCAGGCAGAAATAACGAACATGCCCGGACGGGTTTCTGGTTTCCCTGCCTTCACGGTGAGTAACTGCTGTGTAATGATGAAGCGGGAGCTCCATCTAGTGGCCATAGTGTGAAGTGTTTGAACTATATATACAGCAATTTGGATTAAGAGAATCCCTATCATAAAGGACGTAGCCCTGCTGAGTGTAAATAAATAAAGACCGCCGGAGACCACGTGATGCAGTGCGCTAGACGGCAGCGGATTGCCATCTTCTGGAGTAGCCCACCGGGAAAATAGACTTTCTCTAGGCAACCTCCGCTTGAAACCAGCTGACTGAGCAGAGGAAACGACGGGAGTGGAGTGCTGAGAGGCAAGCGTCGGAAGAAACGTGCATACCAAGGAAGCCGATGGCAGCAAAACCCGGGAAAAAGGAGAAGCCACGCGGGGCGGAAAGTAAGATGGCGTCTTCTGCTCCGGATAGCCCGCTTAACAACCCTCTGGCAGGAGCTGTAGAGGACGTCACCATTGCGGTGGTAGCAGCCTTGGAGGGGCGATTTCAAGCCCTATCAAAGCAGATGTCCCAGGTAGGGCAAGCAGTAGCAGACATTGGGCCAAGAGTAGCACAAGTGGAACAACGCATTGTGACGGTGGAAGAGGCCCAGCAATCACAGGCCCAAACTATAAAGAAACTGGAAGAACAACTAAAGAGTTACGCGGATAAAATTGATGACTTGGAGAATCGCGGTAGGCGGAAAAACTTGAGAATTGTGGGGATATCGGAGTCTGTTAAAGAGGGCGAACTCCGTGCCTACCTGGAAAAGTGGCTGGTCTCACAACTTTCTCTGGAGGCGAGTGTGGGACCTCTGATCATAGAGAGAGCGCATAGACTGGGACAGAAGAGAGATGGAGCAACCCGACCACGGGTAGTGATTGTACGATTTCTGAATTTTGTCCAAAAGGAGGCAGTGTTGAGAGCAGCCAGAGCAAAGAGGAGTCAGACATCGGGAGGGCAGAAAGTATTGATCTTCCAAGACTACTCGAATCAAGTGAGTTTGCGCAGACGTGAATTTACAGGAATCTGTGCCACACTTATTAATAAGGGCATGCGGTTTGCCCTAATGTATCCTGCTAGATTGAGGCTGGAGTATAATGGCAAGCAACACATCTTTGAAACGGTGGCAGCAGCACAGACATTTCTAGCAACCCTCGGTGATGCCTAGAACAAGGCTGAGCCGGTACGGGATATTGGCTGTAGTAGCTCTGAGAGAAATCCTGCAGCACCAAGCTTTGCTGAGGGAAGAGAAACTGGACAAACTGGACTATGTACCTTTTTCTCCCTCTGGACAAACTGGACTATGTGATAAACTGGACTATGTACCTTTTTCTCCCTATGGCCATATATGAGGGGAGTGACATGGAGCACATGTATAATGAACGCAGCATCGCAGAATAATTGTGATGTATGACTGGAGGAGATCTGGAGTAGAGCCGACGCTATGAAAAGGGTATCCCAGAATATAATTTGCCCAACCTCCTCCATAACAAGGACGCTGGCAGGCGAGCTTGAAGGCAGCTGGGAGATACGCTTACATGAGGAGGGGTGGCTCTGTTGTCTGCTCCTTCCTCCATGTGGCACTATTGAATTGTTGAACTGTTTTATTGAGGACCGGTCTCTGTCTGAGATTGGCTGCTGATGTTGTGATGGTTGACAATGTGATCTTGTTTGTTAAAAATGAAAGTATTGGTTGTTTCGAGAGTTCCGTGTTGATATATGGTCCATGTTTGCGGATTATTGGGAACAGAAGGAGAGTAGGGGGAGGAGGTAGCTGGTTTGGGGGCCTGGGTTGTTACAAGGGGGGAGCTGGATGGGATAGCGGAGGGAGGCAGGAAGCTATAAGTTAATGCATGTAAGAGAGGTAAAGTGGGGGAATGTATGGGGGAAGGGGGAGGGACCCTAGGGTAGACTAATTATTAAGTGGAGGATGGCGGTTGATGGAGGTGGGTTCGGGATGCATTACTGATGGCCAAGGGTGGGGAGCCCCAGAGAGGAGGGCAAGGGGTAGAGATACAGGAAGGCAGGGAGGGAAGGTGGGAGATGCTAGGGAAGGAGGAAGGGGAGGGAAGGGAGGGGGAGGGGGAGGGGGGGAAGGCTTGGGAATCTTGGAGGGGAGGGGGGGCAGGGAAAAATTAAAAATACGATGCAGACACAACGGGATTTGGGGGGAGGAGGGGAGGGATATTGCTAGTGGTCCTTGGAAGCTCAGACAGATTGAGAGGGACGAGAGGAAAAGGAGATGCCCTATGCTGGGGGGGCTGTCTCTTTGGCGGGAATACGCGTATAAATTCAGCAGGGGCTATGATTATGGATAAATCATGCTGGGCACTAAAATACGATTTGCATCATGGAACGTATGCGGGATGGGGAATCTTCTTAAGCGCTACAAGGTCTTAAAGACTTTAAGGGATAATAAGGTGGAGGTCGCTTTCCTGCAGGAAACACATCTTACTGCTAAAGAGCATGATAAGCTCCGGAGATGGTGGGTGGGTGGGGTATATGGAGCGTCCTCTGGGGGGAAAAAGCAGGAGTGGCAATCCTTATTCATAAGAAGGTCGGCTTTGTGTTGACACGAACCATGGAAGACCCAGAGGGTAGATTTATTTTGGTAATTGGAGAGATTAGAGGCCAGAGGGTAGCGTTAATGAATATATATGCGCCAAACCTGTACGAAGCGAGCTTTTGTGTGAAGGTTAACAAATGTTTGAGTGATGTGGGACACACCCCGTTAATAACTGGGGGAGATTTTAATTGCGTAATGGACGAGAGTATGGATAGGTCGAAGAGGAGGGGTAACAATAGAGATCGGAGAGCGCAATGGGTGAAGGGACTCTGTGAAGGGTTTGAGACTATTGGAGGGTTTTAAACCCATTAGAAAGGGACTATACGCATGTGTCGCGGGCCCATGACACTGGATCTCGGATAGACTATTTTCTGGGGTCCTCTAGGTTATTTCCTAGAGTAACTGAAGCGAGAGTGGGGCCTATAATGGTCTCTGACTACGCATTGATCTGGATAGACATTCAGTGGGGGTTCAGTAAGGACAGGACCTTGTGGAGGTATCCATTGGAGGTGAACACTGATAAACACTTTGGTGAATTTCTGAAGTCTAAGTGGGAGGAATATGTTACACACAATGCTGAGCATAAGGCAAACCCCACATTGTTTTGGGAAACTGCTAAGGCAGTACTTCGGGGACACATTATTAGCTATATGGGTTATAGACAGAGACAGTATAATGGGAACTTGTTACGTTTGGAAAGGGAGGTGGTTGTAGCAAGGCGCAAATTTTGCCAATTTCCCACAAATCAGAATAAGGAGGCTCTGCTCTGTCTGCAGAAAGAGCTGTCCTCCGTAATACACGAAAGGGTGATTCGGTCCCAGTTGTATTTCAGACATAAGCTGTACAAATTCGGGAACAAACCCGGGAAGTTGCTGGCAGGGCTGATCCGAACGGGAGGGGGGGGAGGACTTATGTGGGAGCACTGAGAGATGAGAGGGGGCAGATTAGGAGCACACAACAGCATATAGAAGAGATATTTCAGCAGTATTATACTGCACTGTATGAAGAAGGGCAGGAGGACCAGAGGAGCGAGCAGGTATTTTTGGATCAAATACAGGTGTCATGTTTATCAGAAGAACAGAGAGACTTGTTGAATGGTCCTATCACGCCTGCGGAGGTGGTGGCGGTGGTTAAGACCCTGCGTAGGGGACAGGCTCCTGGGCCTGATGGTTATCAGGGGGAATTTTACAAGCTCCTCCTACAGCAGGTGGCGGGACCCTTGTCAGCACACTATATGGATTTGGTCGGAAGACAGCTCTTTCCATATGAAGCAAATAGGGCAGTTATCACAGTACTCCCCAAGGAGGGTAGGGACACTGAACAACCAGGATCTTACAGGCCTATCTCACTGATCAATGTTGATCTCAAGATCTTGGCTAAAATAATGGCAGAGCACTTAGTACCGATGATACCGGACTTGGTGAATGGGGATCAAGTGGGTTTTGTGCGTAATAGGCACATCATTAAAAATATGCGGAGGATCTTCGCTGCCTTGTACATGACTCAAGTAGCAGGTGAGCCGGCACTCTTAGTGAGCTTTGACGCGGAGGAGAAAGCCTTTGATCGGGTGGCGTGGCCCTATATGTTCCGGATTTTAGAGCGTATGGGTCTGGGAGTTTTTTTTGGAAACGTGGTACGGTTGTTATATTCAAATCCGCAGGGACAAATTATAGTGAATGATTCATTGACGAATGCTTTCCCAATAAGGAGGGGTACTAGACAGGGGTGCCCACTATCACCGCTCCTCTATGTTTTGACATTAGAGCCATTACTGGAGCGAATACGGACACACCCCCGGCTGGTGGGAGCGAGGATTGGAAGGTCGGACTTCCGAGTCTCAGCTTTTGCTGATGATGTACTGGTGTATGTGGGGAGGCCCCAGGAGACTTTACCAACACTGTTAGATACGTTTGCTGAGTTTGGAAGGTTTTCTGGCCTGAAACTTAATTTAGAGAAGTCGGAGGCACTGCTCTTGGATAAAGGACTCCCAGGGAACTGGAAGGGCGAGTTTCCCTTGAAGTGGAGTATGAATGAACTCAAGTACTTGGGGGTTAGATTGGCGGCGGAAACGGGAAGTGTCATAGGTTGAACATACGGAGATTGCTGGAGGAGACCCGCACTCGGTTGGAGAGATGGAGGGATCTTCCTCTGTCGTTGGGGGGACGGATAGCGGTGTACAAGATGGTGATTTTTCCAAAGTGGTTGTATGTGCTGCAGGTCCTTCCCATTTTGTTGCTGCGTAAAGAAGTTAAAGCATTGGAGAGGATACTTACTCAATTTCTATGGCGAGGTAGGAAGCCAAGGATTAGGCTATGGTTATTACAACAGCCGTGGGAGAGGGGGGGCATGGGCGTACCAGACATTTATCGATATAACATTGCCTGCCAACTACGGAACTTGAGAGATTGGCTGAGTGAGACAGAGGACTATACGCCGCTGCCAGTTGAGGCAGAGATAGTGCATCCACTGACGTTGCGATATGTGTTACACTCCAATAGACAGTTGTTACCCAAAATTATTGACCAATATGTGGGTTTCAAAGTTTTGCGACGTGTCTGGGGGATAATGTGCAAGAGGTGTCATGGGAATCCTCATGCTACGCCACTGCTCCCCTTACATGGGAATGGCGAGTTTCGACCAGGAGTGGAGGGGGGGCATTTAAGAGGTGGGAGGCGAAAGGGATATTGGCACTTGACCAAGTAGTGGATGGTGAAGGTAGGATGCTTCCGTTTGGAGAGCTGCAGGCGCGATATGGGTTACAGGCTGTGGATCAATTCAGATATATGCAAGTTCGCAGTTATGTCGGTAGCTTACGGGCTGAGGATTTGCAAGGAGCGATATGCTCGAAATTGGAGGAGCTACTGTATGCGGGTATGCCACAGCAGGCAAGTATATCGTTGCTGCAGAAGGAATATCTAGCCTTGGAGGCTCCTTTGGAAGAGACGGCTGTAGCGGAGCAATGGGCAAGGGATTTGCAAGTACAGATTACGAGTGAGCATATAACAGAAGCGTTGGCACAGATCCCGCAAATGAGTGGCTATAGTAAATGGAGGGATATGCAGTATCAGATTATAAGAAGGAGTTACTTTGCTCCTAATAGAGCTTACCGAGCAGGGGCAGCCGCCTCGGCGGGATGTCCTAGATGTGCGGAGGGGGCGGCCACTCTAGGACATATGTGGTGGAGATGTCCTCAAATATCTCAATTTTGGATGGAAGTATATGGATTTCTAGGGGGGTTGTTTGCGGTTGATATAGGAGCAGAGCCTCAGTCAGCAGTGTTGGGGTTGAAGGATACTGGAGGGAAGATACTAAGAAAATACACCCGGTGGATGCAACGTGCGATGTTGGTAGCGCGACATCTTATTCTTAAGAGATGGTTGTCACAGAGCAGGCCCCGGCTGGCTGATTGGAGGCAGGAAATGTATGATTTAATGTTGGTAGAGAGGGCTGGCATACAAGGGAATGACAAATTGGGGGAACGATTCCTGATGGAATGGGGACCTTTTTTACAGACACTCTCTGCGCGGGAGAGGAGCAGGATACTCAATACATTGAGGTAGAGAACCGATTATGATATTGGGAGTATTTGGACCACTAGCAATGGGGATATGGCAGAAGGGTGGGGGGATAGGACGGAAAGAGGCAGGGAGGGTAGGGAGTGGGGAAGGAGGGAGGTTGGAGGGAGGGGGGGACAAACGAGTGCTTAATTGGGCGGTGGGATGGTCGTTGTGGTATAGTTGAATAGAGGAAGTGAATGGACCCCTGGGCGGAGTGTAAGAGTCATCACCCGCCAGGGTAGTGGGCATGGGGTAGGGGAGGAGGGCAGAGGTACACCGTCAGGTAGATATTTGGGGGGGATTAGGGGGGGATAAAAGGGTGGAGGGGGGACTATTGAAAGGGGGTGGAGGGATAAAATAAATGATATAGGCTAGAGAATGGTCTATATATGTTTTTGATGAATGGTTTACCATGTACATTTTGATATAATATGATAATGTTATTTGGATTTGAAGTCTGCCTAATAAAATAAAATTGACATAAAACACAGAAGAGAGCTTTCTGGTTAAATATGGAACCCAGCAGAGAGCTTGTAGTTTACATTTAATAGTCATTCAGGGCCTAGCATCAGAAAAATACTTTTAGTTTTAAAACACAGAAAAGAGCTTTCCGGTTACATTTGCAACCCAGCAGAGAGCTTGTAGTCTAAATTTAATAGTCACTCAGGGCCTAGCATCAGCAAAGTACTTTTAGCTTACATTTAAAACACAGAAGAGAGCTTTCTGGTTACATTTAGAACCCAGCAGAGAGCTTGTAGTTTAAATTTCATAAGAAGTTAGAGCCTAGCAGCAGCTAAGAGATATAATTTAACTCAAATCAGAATATAGCTTAACGCAAAAGGCAAAACAGGGTCTGTACTCTTTGAGCAACAAATAAAGTCTTCTAGAGACCTTTACAAAGAGGCCTTCTACCTAGGGGGCAAGAGACCTGTGAAACATTTTCAATAGGTGTTAACACCAGGTGGCAGATCAAAAGGCCATTTTGAAAGACCCCTTATATCCAAGCAAGGACTGTTAATTACCCAGGAAGTTGGTCACAGCTTACATCAGCAACACAGACATAAATAGCTCAACCACAGCTCTGTGATCCTCTGTCTTGAAGGACTAGAAAAAGGGACTGTTACTTCTGGAGAGAGATCTGCAACTGTGAGTATATACTTCTGGTAATTTTCTAAAATGAATTCTTTGTATTAAAGCTAATTAATCTGTGAACCCACTATTTTTTGTTAAATCAATCAGGGCCTAGTAGCAGCAGTTTAAGTTTAAATTTAAAACACATAGGAGAAACTTCTGGTTACATTTCATACCCAGCAGAGAGCTTGTAGTTTAAATTTAATAGTCACTCAGAGCCTAGTAACAGCAAAGTACTTTTAGTTTAAATTTAAAACACAGAAGAGAGCTTTCTGGTTAAATATGGAACCCAGCAGAGAGCTTGTAGTTTACATTTAATAGTCACTCAGGGACTAGCATCAGAAAAGTACTTTTAGTTTTAAAACACAGAAGAGAGCTTTCCGGTTACATTTGGAACCCAGCAGAGAGCCTGTAGTCTAAATTTAATAGTCACTCAGGGCCTACCATCAGCAAAGCACTTTTAGCTTACATTTAAAACACAGAAGAGAGCTTTCTGGTTAAATTTAGAACCCAGCAGAGAGCTTGTAGTTTAAATTTCATAAGACGTTAGAGCCTAGCAGCAGCTAAGAGCTACAATTTAAATCAAATCAGAATATAGCTTACCTCAGCAGCACAAGACAGGGTACTGTGTAGCAGCCCTCTTTTAATAAGTGTTATTTCCCTCCCTCCCTCCCTCCCCACACCCACCCACCCCTGGGATAATCGTAGCTTTATAGGTACTTAAACATCTTAAAAGACAGGAGGTGCTTTCAGGTGCAGCTCATTACCCAAATTAGTCATAAACTAAGGACCTGAGATTAATTAAGCTTCAAGTGAACAAGGTATATTACACGTATTAGGTACAGTTTTATTAGTATACATATCCATAGCAACCCTTAGTAAGTAAAGAACTTAGATCTAAACACAAACTTAAAACTAAGATGCAGACAGCAGTCCAGCAGCGGGATGGGGGCTTTCCAGTCTTTTGCATTGAGTGTCACATGTATGATTTTCTCCCAGTTGGTGAGAGGTCTTACGTGTGCACTAGGTGCAAGGAGCTCTTTGCTCTCAGGGAACGAGTCCGTTCTCTAGAGGCTAGAGTAGCAGACTTGGAAAACATAAGACAGACAGAGAGGTACATAGACGAGACCTACAGGGATATAGTCTTGAAGTCCCACCTCCAGTCTGGCAGCATCCCTGTTGCCATGGAGGAGAGAGGTCATGTGACAGAAGAGCATCACCCTGGTGTGGCAGGAAGTGATCCTGTAACTAGGACCTGTCCTCCAGGTGATGTAAAACCGTCTCGCACCGAGGATGTTTCTCCAGGGCCATGTGCCCATGAGGGAAGGGTTAGGACAGCCATTATAGTTGGTGATTCGATCATTAGGCATGTAGATAGCTGGGTGGCTGGTGGACGTGAGGATCGCCTGGTAACATGCCTGCCTGGTGCGAAGGTAGCGGACCTCACGCGTCACCTAGATAAGGTCTTAGATAGTGCTGGGGAGGAGTCTGCTGTCTTGGTACATGTTGGTAGCAATGACATAGGAAAATGTGGTAGGGAGGTTCTGGAGGCAAAATTTAGGCTTTTAGGTAGGAAGTTGAAATCCAGAACTTCCAGGGTTGCATTCTCCGAAATGCTTCCTGTTCCACACGCAGGACCCAAAAGGCAGGCAGAGCTCCGGAGTCTCAATGCGTGGATGAGACAATGGTGCAGAGATGACGGTTTTGGATTTGTTAGGAACTGGGGAACATTCTGGGGAAGGGAGGGGCTCTTCCAAAGGGATGGGCTTCACCTTAACCGGGATGGAACCAGGCTGCTGGAATTAACCTTTAAAAAGGAGATAGAGCAGCTTTTAAACTAGATATTAGGGGAAAGCCGACAGTCACCTAAGAGCGGATGGTTTGGAAGAATGTATCCTTGAAGGATACTACCAAAAGCAGAGAGGTTCCACAAAAGAGTAAAGTAGCCCAAATGCCCTCAAATATGGAGCAGACAGAGCTTAAAGATCCCAAATTACCCATGTCTAACAATAGCCAAATTAATATGAATAAAATACAATCTCTAAAATGCTTGTATGCAAATGCTAGAAGTCTAAAAAATAAGATGGGAGAGTTAGAATATATAGCACTAAATGAAAGGTTAGATATGATTGGAATATCAGAGACATGGTGGAAGGAGGACAACCATTGGGACACTGCGATACCTGGGTACAAACTATATCGTAATGATAGAGCTGATCAAATTGGTGGAGGGGTTGCTCTCTATGTTAGAGAGGGCATTGAGTCAGAAAGGATTAAAGTTTTGCAGGAAACAAAATTTGCTGTAGAATCTATATGGATTGAAATTCCATGTAAAAGGGGGAAGGCGATGGCAGTGGGGGTGTACTATCGAGCGCCTGGCCAGAATGAACAAATGGATGATGAAATGCTCAAAGAAATCAAGGACGCTAACAAAAGTTACAGCGCAGTAATAATAATGGGTGATTTCAATTACCCCGGTATTCGACTGGGTTAGTGCCACCTCAGGACATGCTAGGGAGATAAAGTTCCTAGATGAAATAAATGACTGCTTCTGGAGCAGCTGGTTCATGAACCAACCAGAGGGGAAGCCATATTAGACCTAGTCCTTAGTGGAACACCATATCTAGTGCAAGAGATAAGGGTGTTGGGGCCACTTGACAATAGTGATCATAGCATGATCGCCTTTGATTTAATTAGTGGAGGAGGGATAGTAAGGAAATCCACAGTACTACCTTTTAACTTTCGAAAGGGAGACTATGATAAAATGAGGAAAACATTTAAGAAAAAACTAAAAGGAGCAGTTGCAAAGGTTAAAGACGTACATCAAGCTTGGGTGTTGTTGAAAAATACTATCTTGGAAGCCCAGACCAGCTGTATTCCACGCTTTAAGAAAAGTGGAAGGAAGTCCAAAAAACTGCCAGCATGGTTTAAAGGTGAGGTCAGAGAGGCAGGTCAGAGAGGCTGTTGTTGCCAAAAAAGCATCTTTCAGGAAATGGAAAAAAGAGCCAAACGACGAAACCTGGAAACAGCACAAGCACTGGCAAGTCAAATGCAAGGCATTGATAAGGCAGGCAAAGGGAGAATTTGAGAGGAAGCTTGCTGCAGAAGCAAAAACACGAAATAAAGACCTTTTCAAGTACATTCGTAGCAAAAAACCTGTGAGAGAGTCAGTTGGTCCATTAGATGATAAAGGGGTTAAAGGAGCACTGAGAGGCGACAAGGCGATAGCGGAGAAACTGAATGAATTCTTTGCTTCGGTCTTTACTGAGGAAGATGTAGGGATGTTACCCATGACTGAAGTGGTATTTAAAGGTGCGGAAGAATTGAAGGAAATATTGATACATCGGGAAGATGTATTACAACTATTAGATAAACTGAAGAGTAGCAAATCACCTGGGCCGGATGGTATACATCCAAGGGTGTTGAAAGAACTGAAATATGAGATTGCAGACCTCCTATTAGTAATCTGTGAACTATCATTAAAATCATCTCTAATACCTGAAGATTGGAGGATCGCCAATGTAACACCAATTTTTAAAAAGGGTTCCAGGGGTGATCCGGGAAACTACAGACCGGTGAGCCTGACATCAGTACCGGGAAAAATGGTAGAAACCATTATAAAGAATAAAATTACTCAGCATATAGGTAGTCATGACCTAATGGGAGACAGCCAACATGGCTTTAGACAAGGAAGATCTTGTCTTACTAATCTGTTATGTTTTTTTGAAGGAGTGAATAAACAGGTGGACAATGGTGAGTCGGTTGCTATTGTGTATCTGGACTTTCAGAAAGCCTTTGACAAGGTCCCTCATCAGAGACTTTTGGCAAAACTAAAGAGTCATGGGATAGGAGGCAGTGTACTATTGTGGATCAGGAACTGGTTAAAAGATGGAAAGCAGAGGGTAGGGCTAAATGGCCAATTTTCCCAATGGAGAAAGGTGAATAGTGGTGTACCCCAGGGATCTGTGCTGGGTCCACTGCATTTTGACATATTCATAAATGACCTGGAAAGTGGAATAACGAGTGAGGTTATCAAATTTGCAGATGACACAAAACTATTTAAAGTTGTTAAAACCCAAGAGGATTGTGGAAAATTGCAAGAGGATATTGATAATTTAGAAGACTGGGCATCAAAATAGCAGATGAAATTTAATGTGGACAAGTGCAAGGTTATGCACCTAGGGAAGAACAACCCAAACTATGGTTACACGATGCAAGGTTCCACATTAGGAACCACCACCCAGGAAAAAGATTTAGGCGTCATTGTGGATACCATGTTAAAACCCTCGGCCCAGTGTGCAGCGGCGGCCAAGAGAACAAATTGAATGCTAGGTATGATAAGGAAAGGAATGGAAAATAAAACAAAAGATATTGTAATGCCTCTATATCGTTCCATGGTGAGACCGCACCTTGAATATTGTGTGCAATTTTGGTCACCGTATCTTAAAAAGGATATAGCGATTTTAGAAAAGGTTCAGAGAAAAGCCACCAAAATGGTAAAGGGGATGGAAGGATACTCCTATGAAGAAAGGCTAAAAAGGTTAGGGCTCTTTAACCTGGAAAAGAGACGGCTGAGGGGAGATATGATAGAAGTCTATAAATTAATGAACAGAGTGGAACGGGTAAACGTAGATCGATTGTTTACCTTATCAGAATATAGAAAGACTAGGGGACATGCAATGAAGCTACAGGGTAAACTATTTAAGACTAATAAAAGAAAATATTTTTTCACTCAACGTGTAATCAAACTCTGGAATTTGTTACCGGAGGATGTAGTAAAGGCTGTTAGTGTAGCTGGGTTTAAAAAAGGTTTGGACAAGTTCCTGGAGAAAAGGTCCATATACCATTATTAAGAAGGGACCCAGGATATCAATGCTTGACCCAGTACAAGCATTGTGGAACCTGTGTCTTTTGGGGAAACTGCTAGGTACTTGTGACCTAGATTGGCCACTGTTGGAAACAGGATACTGGGCTTGATGGACCTTGGTCTGACCCAGTATGGCATATCTTATGTTCTTATGTTCTTAAAAGACGCAATATAAGGAGATACCATGTTAGCCCCTCCATGAGGGCAATATGAGTATAATGCATCTTTTTATTCATTATAAGCTACAATGAAGTATAGGGAATTAGAAGGAAAGTAGTAATTAAGGACCGACTGCAGTGAAAAGAATGCATCCCTGTTGTAGGAGTTCCAGCGAAATGTGGAACAACCCAGGGAATTGTGTCATTTTCTACGCCTTCGCGTGGTCTAAACCCTGGTTAGTTTTCCTTAAAAGAAAATTTTTAAGGAAGATGGTAAGAGTAGGAACAAACCAGTCATGTAGGAGCATGACTGGGCAGAGTCTACCAGCTGAAGCCCTTTTTAACCATCTGGAAGCTACCTGCTAGGAGTAGCTCTTAGGATCTCTGGCAAGGCACATAGTTGCAGAGCTTCCTTATATAATTGCAGAGAGCATGTTGTAGGTTGGTTAGATCTGGCTTGCTTAATTGCCAGTGTGCAACCTAATCTATTCTGTTGGAGCCAAAAAGAAATGAAGATGTCTAAGAATAGTAGACAGGCCTGATGCCTGCAACAATAAAGTGTAACCTCTCTTGGAGTTATCTGTTATTAAGGCAGCAGAAAATGTTAGGTCCTATAGGTTGGAGAGGACCAACAGACATAATTTGGAGTGGTAATACTCAATTTCTGTCTGATAAGCTGCCTTAAAGAAGTATCTGAGATACATAGAGAAGAAGATGAACCACAAAGGGGAAGAGAACTCTGTATGGAAACTACTCACTGGAGTAGGTATTGAAGAAAAATCCTATGGGCTTAGAGAATAAGCCCTCCAGTTGATTGGTAGTATTTTTAGAGACTGAAAGTCTGGACTAAGAGGGATAGAAAGTAATACAGAGTTGAGAGGACTTACAATTTGGTAAGTCTTTGAAGAGGTAGGGTCCCCTTGCGGTTAAAAGTATAAGATATCCTCGTACAGAAAAACTGTTGTTAGTTGTTACTCCTCCCTTTCTTTTAAAAGGAGAAACCTGTTATCTCTAGGGTATGATGGTCCTCAATAGCTCTTGGAGCTAAAAAGATGGATTTCCCTTGTAGCAAGAGATTCATGCCCAGAGTCGAGGACTGAGTGAATGTATGACTGGTATCTCAGCATGGATGAGATGAACCTTAGATGCTTCTGTTAAAAAGAAGTAGGCTCAGAGGTTCTAAACCTCACACAGAAAAAAGGGAATAGAAATATCAGAAACCCTGCGACTGCTGGGTTTGCTGAGATTGTTGAGGTCTTGATTTTCTTAGCCTGGTTTGATGTTGCCTGTCTTTGGAAACATCTGCATGATGGGTAGGAGATGGATAAAACTTTTTCCCTTAGGGGGATAAAGCTTTTTAGGAGATTTTTTATTAGCTCGGATAGAGGAAAGTTTTGACAATCCTCTGACAGTAAGAACATCAGCGTTTAACTGAGTAGCTTGAAATAAAGCATCCTTGTTAAAGAGATTTTCACCAGTACAAGGAGTATTTCCCAGCTTTTCCTGTACCTATCTGTCCAAGTCTGAAGCTTGCAGCCAGGCCATGCGTCGTACTCCTATGGCTATAGCAGATGTTCTGCTAATAGACTCAAAACAGTCTAGGGAAGCACGATTAAGGAACCTAGAGATATTTTCAGCATAATTGACTAGTAAGAAATAGTCTGCTCTTTTATGCTCTTGAAGAAAAGGGTTCAAAAGCTTTAAGCTCTTTGTGACCTCTTCAAGAGATAATCCCATATAGAAAATATATGAGATAATTCTTGCTGAAAGCATGGATGCCTGGAAGCATCGACGTCCAAAGGCATCTAAAGTCCTAGACTCACAACCTGGCGGATAAGAGGAGTGCTTCTTTGCACTCTTAATACGCCTCATTGCTGATTCTACAACAATAGAATGATGAGGAAGTTGAGTCTTTTGAAAACCTGGAGAAGGTGGCACTTTGTATCTAGTTTCAAGTATCTCAGAATGTGGTGATACCGTTAAAGGAGTTTCCCACATCTTTAAAAGTAGATCTTGTAAGATCTGATGCAAAGGAAGCATAATTAGCTCCTTTGGGAACCAGGGGGATTGCAGGGTCTCTGAATCCCCTGGTAAGGATTCTTCACCAGGTATAGAAAGGGCAAGTAACTTCGCCATATCAAGCAGAAAAGTTTGAAAAGAAATCTCCCCTGAGGAGGACCCTCTAAAATGAGGGGTAAAGGCTAGACTTGTTGAAGATTCAGCCTTGGTACCGATGGGCTCATCCCAGTCATCGGTATCGGAAGACTTGAAAGGATGAAGCATCAGATTTTCCCTAAATCGATGTCTTCGGTACCAACCGAAGTCGGTACCGAGACAAGTCGGTACCGAATCATCCATGCTAGGGATCGATTCCAGGCTCGGCATCGAAGGAATCGAGTCTGTCAAAGCAAGCATGGACGGTACCGACACCGATGCCGATGTCGATACCGGTACCGAAGGCGATACCGATACTGGAGGAACGGTCTGCAGCCACTCTAATGGTACCGAAGTAACCGAGAGCGCTAGACTGCGTTCATCGGTGAGGAGTGTTTCATCCATCACCGTAGCCGATGCCGGGGTGTCGGTACCGCTCGAAGCGGCCACAACCACCGAGCATGGCCCAGGTATGTTCACCGAGGTGGGAACCCCGGGAACGACCTGA
Source organism: Ichthyophis bannanicus (assembly GCA_033557465.1). Taxonomy (NCBI): domain Eukaryota; kingdom Metazoa; phylum Chordata; class Amphibia; order Gymnophiona; family Ichthyophiidae; genus Ichthyophis; species Ichthyophis bannanicus. Next base: position 52,438,582 of record CM066035.1, read on the forward strand.
AAGCACAGTTACTTACCTGTAACAGGTGATCTCTGGGAACAGCAGGAATAAGTCTTCACATATGGGTACGTCGGTACCAACGGAGCCTGCGCGGGAACGCTCCCCAGCTTCCCAAAAAGGAAAGCTTTTGGGAGCATCCTACAGCGCCTGTGTGCTGCCTTCCCGCCTTTCGTAACCGCCTCTCTTCAGTTCGAGTTTTAAAGCTGAGACAAAGAGAGAGAGGAAAGGAAAGATAGATAGAGAGATACAACTCCTAGGGGAGGTGGGTGGGTTATGAAGACTTATTCCTGCTGTTCCCAGAGATCACCTGTTACAGGTAAGTAACTGTGCTATCTCCAGGAACAAGCAGGAATGAGTCTTCACATATGGGGATTCCCCAGCTAGAGATGCCCGGGAGATCCCCAAGGTTGTGAGACCCTGAGAAGGGCTCTACCTCCTCCCATGGATCTCAGGCATCCAACCAGGGATGGAGGGTAGGAGTTGATTAAGCATGGAACAGGTGTTTGAGAACAGCCTGACCAAACAAGGCATCCCGGCGGGAGTCCTTGTCCAAACAGTAATGGGCTGTGAAGGTATGAACAGAGGCCCAGGTGGCAGCTTGACAGATCTGGTCGATAGACACAGAATTTAGATGAGCCATAGAGGTGGCCATGGCCCTCACATTATGAGCTATGACATGGCCCTCCAGAGAAAGGTTCTTACTCTGGTAGGCGAAAGAAATACACTGAGCAATCCAATTGGACAGTGTCCTCTTAGAGACTGGAAGTCCCAAATGAGAGGGATCAAAAGCAACAAAGAGTTGAGAAGACTTTCTATGTTGCTATGTCCTTTGTAAGTAAAAAGCAAGAGCTCTCTTACAATCCAGGGTATGAAGATTCCTGTCTGCACTCGAAGCATGAGGACCTGGAAAAAAGACAGGTAAATACACCTCTTGATTAAGATGAAAAGGTGAGACCACTTTAGGCATAAAGTGTGGATTGGTCCTAAGGACTACCTTATCATGATGGAACCTTGTATAAGGTGGATTAGCCACTAAGGCCTGCAGTTCACTGATGCGGCGAGCTGAGGTGACTGCAATAAGAAAGATAACCTTCCAGGAAAGAAATTTCAAGGAGGTAGTGGCTAAGGGTTCAAAGGGTGGCTTCATGAGCTGACCAAGAACCAGATTCAAGTCCCATGCCACTGGAGGTGGTCTAATAGGAGGTTTAGTTAAAAGAAGGCCTCTCATGAATCTTGCAATAAGAGGATGAGAGGAAACAGGTTGTCCATTGAGAGGCTTGAGGGATGCTGCAATAGCACTCAAATGGACCCTTACTGAATTCGTCTTGAGGCCTGCATGGGAAAGATGCAGGAGATACTCTAGTAAAGAATTCAAAGGTATTGCTAGAGGGTTAATACCCTTCTCAGCACACCAAATGGTAAACCTTTTCCATTTGAAAGCATAGGAACGTCTAGTAGAAGGCTTTCTGGAAGCATGAAGAATATCCCTTACTTGCTGAGAAAGATGCCAATCTTGAAGGTCTAAGCCTTCAGCAACAAAGCCCTGAGATGGAGAGATTGGGGGTTTGAGTGCCACAACGTTCCCCCCTCCTGAGACAGGAGATCTGGAGCAGACCCCAAGTCCAGGGAGGGAGCTTGAGAGAGATGCAGAAGTAGAGGGTACCACACTTGGTGTGGCCAACATGGAGCTATGAGAATCATAGTCCCTTGATCTCTCTGAAGCTTGAACAGGGTCTTGGGAATTAGGGGTATGGGTGGAAAGGCGTACAGGAAGTCTTGACCCCAATGAAGGAGGAAGGCATCCCTGGCCTGAACTCCCTGACACGGAATTCTGGAACAGAATCGGGGAAGTTTGGCATTCCACGGACTTGCAAAGAGGTCTATGTCCGGGGTTCCCCAAATTCGAAAGATTCTGACTATCTGGTCCATATGAAGGGACCATTCGTGTGGAAGCAGAACTCGACTGAGTCTGTCTGCCCAAGAGTTTTGAACTCCTGGAAGGTATTTATTTAGACAGTTTTGTATACCGCCTTATCCTTCAATCAAAGCGGTCACAACACAATTGGGGGATACATTTAACACGCAGGGATATGAGACACATACACTAATACTTACAGGGAACATGGGCAATGGAGGGTTAAGTGGCTTGCCCAAGACCACAAGGAGCATCTGTGGGACTAGAAACCCCAGTCCTTCCGGCCCAAGGTTGCTGTCCTCTAGTGGGATTTGAACCCCCGACCTTCCGGCCTGAAGTACCTTGCCCCAACCACTAGGCTACTCCCAGAAGATGAAATTGATGCTCTCTGGCGAAGGCCCACAATCTCAGAGCTTCATTGCAAAGCGACAGAGAGCCAGTTCCTCCCTGCTTGTTCACATAGAACATGGCTACTTGGTTGTCCGTGTGAATGAGGACTGTCTTGGAGCTGAGCAGGGTATGGAAGACTCTGAGAGCCAAGAAGATTGCTCTGAGCTCTAAGAAGTTGATATGTAGGGAGGTCTCCTGTGGGGACCAAATGCTCTGGGTGGAGAGGTCTTGAAGATGAGCTCCCCAACCCTTTGGAGAGGCATCTGATGTAAGGATTGCTTGGGGTAACAACTGTTGGAAGGAGGACCCCAGCAACAGATTTTGAGTGGACTTCCACCACTGGAGAGACCAAAAGAGGCGCCTGGAGGTTGCTATTTTGTCTGACAGACTTCCAGATGCCTGGGTCCACTGGGTGGACAAAGTCCATTGAGCTGCCCTCATGTGAAGGCGAGCATAAGGGACCACATGCACCGTGGATGCCAAGTGGCCTAGCAGTTGTAACATCTCTCGAGCAGTTAGGTGGGTTTTTAACTGAATCTGAGAGGCTAACTGCACTAAGCGTAGGCAACGGGCCTGGGGAAGATAGGCCCTTGCAGTTGTGGTATCCAGCAAGGCCCCTATGAACTCTAGAGACTGAGTAGGGGTGAGTTGGGACTTTGGAATGTTTATAACCAGTCCCAGATACTGCAGGACACGCATTGTGCAGGCTAGGGAAGTCTGGGCCTCTGACTGGGATGGAGCTCAGATGAGCCAGTCGTCCAGATATGGGAATACGAATATTCCCAGAGTGCATAGAAATGCAGCTATTACTGCCATGCATTTTGTGAACACTCTTGGAGCAGAGGCCAGACCAAAGGGAAGCACCCTGTATTGATAGTGCTTTCCCTGATAAAGGAACTGAAGGAACCTTCTGTGTGCTGGATGGATGAGTATATGGGTATACGCATCCTTGAGATCTAGAGAACAAAGCCAATCCTGACTCTGAAGGAATGGAAGGAGAGTACCCAGAGAAATCATCTTGAATTTCTCCTTGCATAGGAATTTGTTCAATTCTCTGAGATCTAATATGGGTCTGTAACCCCCTGTTTTCTTTGGAATGAGAAAGTAAGGGGAGTAGAACCCTGAGCCCTGTTGAAGAAGAGGTACTTCTTCTATTGCCCCTTGGGCAAGAAGGGTGGAAATCTCTTGACCCAGAAGGTCGAGAAGAGATGTTGGAGAATTGAACTGTCTCACCATGGTGTGAGGAGGAAGGTTTAAGAAATGAATTTTGTACCCTTCCCTTATGATGGAAAGGGTCCACTGCTCTGCTGTGATTTGCTCCCATCTGGGAGCAAAGTGAGCTAACCTTCCTGGAATGGTGAGAGGCTCTGGTTCTTTTAGAGCCAGAAAGGCTAAGTTCTCTAGGTGCAAGTCAAAGGCCCTGAGGAGGCTGAGGCTGTTGGGCTACAGTAGGCCTTGCAGCCTTAGACTTGGCCTGTTTACGATGTTGACGCTTTGCAGCAAAACGACCTGCAGAAGATGTATGCTGACCATAAGCAGAATAATATCTTCCCTTCTTGGGAAAATATGTCTTTTTGAACAACCTCTTCTGGACAGGATTAGAGGTAGACTTTGAAAGCCTATCCAAAGCAGAATTTTCTGCATCCATCTGAGTGGCCTTTGCTTGCCAATCTTTGCCAAACAGGTTTTCACCTGTACAAGGAAGATTTCCTAATCCATCTTGGACCCAGGGTTCCAAATCAGAAGCTTGTAACCAAGCAATTCTGCGTGCACCTATGGCAATGGCCGAGGCTCTGCTGGCCCCCTCAAAAGAGTCAAAGGCTGCACGGTTAGAAAATTTGGAAACATCCTGGGCATGCTTAAGCCAGGTAAGAAAGTCTTCCCTTTTATCTTCTGGAAGAAAAGGGAGGAAAGTTTGCAGATGATCTGTAACTTCCTTCAGAAACATCCCCATATAGAGACTATAGGAGTTGATTCTGGCAACAAGCATACTGGCTTGAAAAATTTTCCTGCCAAAAGCATCCAAGGTTCTACATTCTCTTCCTGGAGGAGCAGATGAGTGCCTCTTTGCACTCTTTAACTTTTTCATAGCAGACTCCACCACAATGGTGAGGAAGCTGAGTTTTATGAAATCCAGGACAAGGAGGGACACGATACATGGTATCCAACCTACGAGAATGAGAAGAGATGGTGAGAGGAGTCTCCCATATGCCTATCATGTGGTCATAAAGGATCTCATGAACTGGCAAAGTGGCTGCTTCTTTAGGAGCCTTAGGATATTGCAAAATATCCAATTTTTTGGCTCTAGGCTCTGTCTCAGGGGCTACTTAGATAGAAAGTCCCTTGGCCACTTCCCTTATGAAGTCTTGAAAAGACAAGTCTTCTGGAGGGGACATTCTTCTTTTTGGAGAAGAAGGCTCCTGAGGAAGAAGTACCGATGCTTCGACAGAGGCCTCCAATGCATCAGAATCTTCGAAGGAATCGAAGTATCGCCTGTCTGGATGCTCTTGTAAAGCCCGATACGCATACCAGGTGGTATCGACATCGGGAGTCATCGGTACTGGATCGGTACCGATAGGCATCATCGGACAGGGTACCGCTGCAGTCGACACCGAAGCCGATGTCGATGCAACCGGTATCGGAACCGGAACCGATATCGGAGCCGGTGTCGGAGCCGGTACCGACAGCGAAGCATGTTGCGGTACCAGCGGCGTCGCAGCTTGTATGAATGCCGTAATGGCACGCTGCATGGTGTCATGAGGTAGACAGCACTAAGCCAGAAATATTAAGGAGTAATGCAAAGGAAGAGCTTACTTGTCAGGAGCTAGACAGCACTAAGCCTGAAACATTAAAGTGTAACATAAAAGAAGAGCTTATCTGTCATGAGTTAGATAGTACAGACCCTGAGATATTAGAGAGTAATATAAAAGAAGAGCTTACCTTACAGCCACATGTGCAGTTGCAGCATTCACAATGCAGAGAGGCAGGGAAAAGGGAAACAAACTTTCCTCATGGCTTTAGTGACGCAGTAAGAATTCAGGGTTCCAATCAGGCTCACCTGGAGCCAGACTCACGTTCTACGTTTGATGAGCAGAGAGATAAAAACAGGTGGGAAAGCCCACAGAGTAGGCTGGAAATTGAGCGAGAGCTCAAGCTGGAACTTGAGAGAGACGGAGAGCTCAAGCAGGAGCCCGGGCTAGGGCTGGAGCAGGAGTTCGAGTTTGAGGAGGAAAGCAGAGACCAAAGGAAGTCTGACTGCAGTTCCAGGCAGGCTTGGAGAGCTAGGACTGAAGTGCAGTCCAGGAGATTGAGAGGTCAGTCTCAGAGAAAAGGTGAGACAAGAACTCCAGAGCAGTTACAGAAAGACACGTTGCCTTGGAGAACCAGGGCTGAAGAAAGGCAGGCTGATAAACCCGGGAGAGCTAAGAAAGACAGTGGCATAGTCTTCCCAGCCAGAGGGGTCCTCGTACCGAGGCAAACAGCCAAGCCAACAGAGAGCAAAGGTCATATCCAGGGAAGCTCACTGAAGGCAGGAAGTGAGTTCTGTTCAGCTAAACACAGGAACCAGTGTTCACAGAGGAAAGCAGGGTGCAAGTCAGAAAGAAAGCCTTGGCAGGAAGCAGAAGGGTTTGAAACCATCTTCTCCACGGAAAGAGATAAGTACCCTATCTTTGGTAAAGGGAAAGAAGTGGGTCCCCGTGGGAGAAGCCAGGCTTACAGCAGGCTAGAGAATCCTTACTGGCTTAAGACGTGGGAGGAAAGCCCCAGCACATCTCCTGATATCTGTGACACCCAAAAGCAGCACCAACTCACAGCAGCTAAAGTTTACCAAGGGCAAGGCTCTGAGAACAGCTTCACAGAGGCTCAGTGCCCATACACAGGACCAGGTCCTGACCATATGCAGTGGGAAAGCTATAGCCCTGAAAACATCCCTGAGCCCATGGAATGTGCTTTAGGCATAGCTGATGACATAGAGTCTCTCTGTTAAGAAAGGAGCAAGAAAGGAATTGTATTTGGCACATTTGGAATGTGATGGATTTTATTTGCTGGAAAGAAGCATAATTATTATTTGTAAAATCCTTTGCACCGGTGGAGCAACCGTTCTTGTGTGTTGTCCTTATTTGAAGACATCCTCAAGGGAAAGGGAATAAAACCCAACCTTAATTTTCACTCTGGACACGACTGCAGTGTCTTTATTTCCACAACTCCAGACTATATCCAGGTCTAGGCAACCGCCTACGACCAGCATAGTCTCACAAATGGCGTTGTTCTTGGATGCCAGGAAAAGAGGACACCGTATAAAAAGGACGGAGTCACCAGCGCCAGAGGATGCAACCAGGACGGCGGCGAAACAAGCCCAGACAATTTCCAGGATCAGGAGCAGTCAAGAACCTTCTCAAGGCCAGAATCACCACCTGACTCAGGTAATAGTATCTGGGTACAGCCAGGGTGGGATTCTGAGGAGGTATCGGAGGGACTGAAAATCCCAGGGTAGTATCATTGGAAAAAAAAAAAGGGGTTCCGCACTTTTTTTTTTTCCTCTGATTTATTACAGGCTATCAACATGGAGACTCCAGCGGATATCTTGAAGTGGATGGGGCTCCAATTCGAGAAGCAACGCAAACTTGCCCAGCAGTGCCAAGAACAAGCCCTGGCCGCAATGCAGATGCAGCAAAAGCCGCTGACGGACTTGTTGCAGGTGGTACTACAGGAGCGGCAAGCAGAGAAAAGAACTGAAGGACACTTTTGTGGGGTAGGCCCACAGACATGTGGAATTTTGTCTTTTGGACAGTGGTCAGGAAAAGACAATATTGACGATTTCCTTGAAGCCTTTGAGCGGGTAGCTCGTGGTGCAGACTGGCCCGAGCAATAATGGGCGGTCCGCCTAGCTACCTCCCTGACGGGAGAAGCCCTGGCGGCATACAAGACTATGCCAGCCGCCCAGGCTAATGAATATAATAGTGTAAAAGCAGCCATACGGGATAGGCTAGGCGTGTCACCTATGGTATACCGTAGAATGCTGAGAGCTACAAAAATCCAACAAGGTGAAACTCCGAAGGCACTAGGCCAACGGATACGTAGCCTAGTATGGAAGTGGCTCATGCCAGAAGGAAAGACCATAGAAAGAATTTTAGATATGCTGGTGTTAGAACAGTTCTGCGAAGCTGTGCCAGCTGAGGTAAGGTCATTCCTCACTCTACAGAATTGCCAGACGACAAACGAGGCTGCTCTCCTAACAGAAAGATTCATGGAGGCTCAGGTAGCCCATGGATCACACGGAGGAGATGGCGACTCACTTGACATGGCAAACTGTGGCAGAGTAAGGAAAGACCCGAGATTAAGCCTACCAGCTACAGAAAAATGTAGGAGTAAAAGTATAGCGAATGACTCTCGCATAGTGTGTTTTAAATGTGGGAGGTTGGGTCACAAGAGGTATGAATGCAAAGAGCGCACAGCACTAATGGGTGAAAAAGCGAAATATAAGCAAGAAGGCTTTCACCTGGAGGTGGAAGTGCAGGGGGTGTTGGCCAAGGCCTTACTAGATTCAGGGGCCGAACAAACAATGGTGTCAGAAAAATTTTGGGGCTTTCTACAGGATAGCGAGGCAGTTCCCCTGAATCAGCCAGAAGGCAGTAGCAAGATCCGTTGTATACACGGGTCATCCACCTCTTATCCTCTATATAGAGTATTAGTAAAAGCGCTAGGCACACATAGGAAGGTCCTAGTAGCAGTAATTCCCTGTTTACCCTATGACATAGTTTTAGGTCAAGATTGGCCACATTTCTATAGGGGCATGGGGTGGGCATGCAAGAGAAAAGGGGGCTAGTGTCCACAAGGTCCCAGGCCCACAGTTCATGGGAGAGCTTTGAACCCGAGGAAGATATTGATCCTCCGTCGGAGGAAGAAGCTGCATCTCAGGGAGGAGAAGAGGATAGATCCCTAGAAGAGGGGCTAGGAGAACTACCCAGACATGAAGGTTTGATCAACCATCCAAAGAAAGCAGATAGGAAAAGTAAGGGTGCTAAGAGGCGAGAGCGCCACAATAGGGCCCAGCTAAGGGCAGGGGCAGGAGAGGGAATAGGTTTTCCCTGGGTACCCGAAGAGCTAGTACAAAAGTTTCCCTCATTTGCGAAGGAACAAAAAGCGGATCCCGGGTTAAGGCGCGCTTTTGAATATGCCCAGTCCGCGGGGGAGATGCTCTTCCCAGATTTTTCCTAGAAGAGGAGTTACTGTATAGGGAGAGTAACGATCCACAGACTGGGGCTGTAATGAGGTTGGCCCATGACCACCCGGTAGGAGCGCATAAAGGGGTTGTAGGTACCCTGGACCAGGTGCTGGCCCGTTTCTATTGGCCGGGTGTGTTCCAAGAAACCAAGCGTTTCTGCGAGGCATGCCCTGCGTGTCAGAGGGTCTCTGCCGCAAAACTTAAGGGGGTTCCCTTGATATCAATACCCACTATATCCAAACCGATACGCCGGATGGCGATGGACATCTTAGGTCCCTTAGTAAAGACCCCTAGAGGGTTCCAATATATCCTAGTCATAATGGATCAGGCCACCCGGTTCCCCTGGGCTGTACCGCTGAGGAACATTTCAGCAAGAACAATGGCGGGGGAATTAATCAAGATATTTTGTGAAGTAGGGTTCCCGAAGGAAATGCTAACGGATAGGGGGAGCAATTTCCTATCCCGATACTTGACCCAAGTCTGGGATGCCTTCGGGATTCGTCACTTGAAAACATCAGCTTACCATCCCCAGGCCAACGGGATGGTAGAACGGTTTAATCAGACCCTCAAACAATTGTTAAGGCGGGGATTGGACGGGAAAATGGCCGATTGGGACATTATGCTCCCATTTGCTTTGTATGCAAGCAGGGAGCGCACACAGGCCTCATTAGGAGTTTCCCCATACGAATTAATGTTCGGCCGAGCTCCAAGGGGCATCCTTGACATTTTAAGGGATCAGTGGGTGGAGCCAAAAGGAGAGGAAGTAGGGGTACCGCAGTTCCTACAGGAACTTAGATCGCGGTTTTAGAGGGCCTCACAAGCTGCTGAACAACATTTACAGGGTAGTCAACGCCAGCAGAAGAAATATTATGACCGGGGGAAAAAGCCCCGTTAGCTCACGATTGGGGATAAGGTAGTCGTGATGGTAGCGGACCCTGGACCGAAATTTGAAGCTCAGTGGAGGGGGCCCTACACGGTAGTAGCTCGCAAGGGACCAGTCTCCTACGTTGTAGAAACGGACAAGGGACGCCATCAGGTGTATCACGTCAATGTCCTGAAACCCTGGCAGGAGCGGACAGCAGCAGTTGGGCAGTTGAAGGTACAGCGTTCGGTCAAGGCGAATGCGGTAACCTGTATTTCGTGCTGTATGGACATATGTCCCCCAGTCCGAAATAGCTTAAGAGGGGGGATATGTCATGAGGTAGACAGCACTAAGCCAGAAATATTAAGGAGTAATGCAAAGGAAGAGCTTACTTGTCAGGAGCTAGACAGCACTAAGCCTGAAACATTAAAGTGTAACATAAAAGAAGAGCTTATCTGTCATGAGTTAGATAGTACAGACCCTGAGATATTAGAGAGTAATATAAAAGAAGAGCTTACCTTACAGCCACATGTACAGTTGCAGCATTCACAATGCAGAGAGGAAGGGAAAAGGGAAACAAACTTTCCTCATGGCTTTAGTGACGCAGTAAGAATTCAGGGTTCCAATCAGGCTCACCTGGAGCCAGACTCACGTTCTACGTTTGATGAGCAGAGAGATAAAAACAGGTGGGAAAGCCCACAGAGTAGGCTGGAAATTGAGCGAGAGCTCAAGCTGGAACTTGAGAGAGACGGAGAGCTCAAGCAGGAGCCCGGGCTAGGGCTGGAGCAGGAGTTCGAGTTTGAGGAGGAAAGCAGAGACCAAAGGAAGTCTGACTGCAGTTCCAGGCAGGCTTGGCGAGCTAGGACTGAAGTGCAGTCCAGGAGATTGAGAGGTCAGTCTCAGAGAAAAGGTGAGACAAGAACTCCAGAGCAGTTACAGAAAGACACGTTGCCTTGGAGAACCAGGGCTGAAGAAAGGCAGGCTGATAAACCCGGGAGAGCTAAGAAAGACAGTGGCAAAGTCTTCCCAGCCAGAGGGGTCCTCGTACTGAGGCAAACAGCCAAGCCAACAGAGAGCAAAGGTCACATCCAGGGAAGCTCACTGAAGGCAGGAAGTGAGTTCTGTTCAGCTAAACACAGGAACCAGTGTTCACAGAGGAAAGCAGGGTGCAAGTCAGAAAGAAAGCCTTGGCTGGAAGCAGAAGGGTTTGAAACCATCTTCTCCACGGAAAGAGATAAGTACCCTATCTTTGGTAAAGGGAAAGAAGTGGGTCCCCGTGGGAGAAGCCAGGCTTACAGCAGGCTAGAGAATCCTTACTGGCTTAAGACGTGGGAGGAAAGCCCCAGCACATCTCCTGATATCTGTGACACCCAAAAGCAGCACCAACTCACAGCAGCTGAAGTTTACCAAGGGCAGGGCTCTGAGAGCAGCTTCACAGAGGCTCAGTGCCCATACACAGGACCGGGTCCTGACCCTATGCAGTGGGAAAGCTATAGCCCTGAAAACATCCCTGAGCCCATGGAATGTGCTTTAGGCATAGCTGATGACATAGAGTCTCTCTGTTAAGAAAGGAGCAAGAAAGGAATTGTATTTGGCACATTTGGAATGTGATGGACTTTATTTGCTGGAAAGAAGCATAATTATTATTTGTAAAATCCTTTGCACCGGTGGAGCAACCGTTCTTTTGTGTTGTCCTTATTTGAAGACATCCTCAAGGGAAAGGGAATAAAACCCAACCTTAATTTTCACTCTGGACACGACTGCAGTGTCTTTATTTCCACAACTCCAGACTATATCCAGGTCTAGGCAACCGCCTACGACCGGCATAGTCTCACAATGGTCAGAACATTCTGATCCATCGACGCCATGAATGTCTGGAGGTCGGTACCGGTGGATTCCACCGGTACCCCAGAACATTGCAACAGGTGATCAGTCGAGGCCGTGCCATCGATGTCAACCTGTGACCCCATAGGAGGAGCTTTGGAAGCCGGAGCTTCCCGCCGGGGTACGTTTGCCGGTGCAGGATCCTAGAGGGCAAGCCCGGAGGCATCTCGATGCTTAGAGAGAGATCTACCCTTCGAGGACTGGCTGGACTTATGTTTGGTTACCTGATATCCATAGGAGGAAGAAGAAGCCCTGGAAGACGTCGATGCCACCGAAGCTGCATCAGAGGGAAACAGTGTACTGAGCTTGGCTGCTCGGTTCTGTAAACCTCTTTTAGACATCATGGAGCAGGACGGACAATCCGTGATGGAATGGTCAGGACCCAAACACTTAAGACACCAGTCATGGGTGTCGGTAACAGAGATGGTACCGCTGCACTTAGTGCATTTTTTAAACCCGGAGGTGGGCTTTTCCATGAGGAATTTTCTGTTAGGCCTAAGGCCCAATGAAGAAAAAATACACTGAAGTGGAACGGAAGTATTCTTTTTTTTTTTTTTTTTTGAAGAAAAGAAAGAAAAGACCGGCGGTACCGATCCAACGTCGAAGAAGGCAGACGCGCGACCAAAGAAATAAAATAAAATAAAGAACTTCTTCAGCGTTGACAGGAACACGACCTGCTGGCTCCGCGGAAAAGAAGAACTGAAGAGAGGCGGTTAGGAAAGGCGGGAAGGCAGCGCGCAGGCGCTGTGGGATGCTCCCAAATGCTTTCCTTTTTGGGAAGCTGGGGAGCGTTCCCGCGCAGGCTCCGTCGGTACCGACGTACCCATATGTGAAGACTCATTCCTGCTTGTTCCTGGAGATGCCCCGTTAATGCTTTGGAGCCCGAAGACTCCCGCCGGGGCTTTATTGCTAAAATGTCCTCGAAGGCAAAGCCGGAGCAATCTCGATACTGGAAAGGAGATCTACCACTCGAGGACTGGCTAGCCTTTACAGACTTTTGTTTGGTTACCTGATCCTGTGGAGATATTCTAGCTGGTGACATCGAGTGCAATGTGAACCGGGTATCGAGCTGTGCTCAGTTCTGAAGATTTCTTCTGTTTGAACTCCAGCAGGAAAGACACTCCAGTGAGTAATGGTCAGGACCCAGACATTTTAGACACCAAGTATGGGTGTCTAAAAAAATATTTGTACCACCACACTTAGAGCATTTCTTAAGGGTAGTGGCTGGCTTTTCCATAACGGAAAAATGGAGGCCTAGTGGCCTAGAAACTGTCAGACATTAACAGGAAAAAATTTCTGTCGAAAAGAAGAAATTATTTAGAAAAGCAAAAGAAAAGCACCGGCGGTACCGGTGGCGTCGAAGGAAGGCAGACGCGACCACAAAAAAGTAAGAATTAAAAGAAGAATTTTCTGTGGTGACAGAAATACGTCCTGCCGGCTCCGCGGAAAATGGAAAACTGATGAGGGAAGTGTTTAGGCGGGAAGGCAGCGCGCATGCGTTTGGGATGCTCCCAAAAGCTTTCTTTTTGTACGCTGGGGAGCGTTCCCGCGCAGGCTCCGTCGGTACCGACGTACCCATATGTGAAGACTCATTCCTGCTTGTTCCTGGAGATCAGCCAGTACAGTCAGGGGCATACTTCAGTATTCGTACCCAAGCACATGTTCAAGAATACCTGAATGCACACAACCTCAGTTAGCATGACAAAACAGAACAAAGAACCACAACGATGCACAGGATCATTGTCAGAAGGAAAGCCTATCAAGAGAGTATGAGCTCGCAGGGAGAACCACAGATATAGACAGCAAAACCTAACAGGTTCCAGGGACAGGTCTTGGACTGGTCTAGCAGTACTCAAGGAAAAGACATTATCTGATAAGTAAAATATCACCTTCCATATTGTCCTGCTAGACCAGTCCAGACAGGTGGGACATACCAAAGTTACAACTTCACTAAGTGGACGAAGACAACAACTTTCAAGATCTCTGAGTAAAAGGTTGTGTCTGCCCAAGATTAACAAAAGTGGAAAGTGATGTCCACACTGCCTCCCAACAAATGTCAGAGGGAATGACCGAGCTATGCTCTACCCAGGAGGATGCCTGTGCCTGAGTAGAGTGTGCACACAAACCCTCTGGAACCAGCCAGTTTTGGACAGATATGCTGAGGCAATGTCCTTCATCCAACGCTCCAGGGTAGATTTGGCAGCCGCGTCATCTTTATGCAGTCCCGCAAACACCACAAATAGATGATCTGACTTGTGAAAGGAGTTAGTGACCTTAAGATACTGGAGAAGCACTCTCCAGACATCCACCAGACAAAGGTTCTTGTCCTTCCCTTGGCACTGTTCCCGTGGAAAGGAGAGCAGGAAGACCACCTGATTAACATGAAAGGATGACACCACCTTGGGTAAGTAGGAGGGGACTGGCCAAATGTACCTGGCCTCCTCCAAGAATGTCAAGTAAGGATTCCTGCACAATAATGACTGCAGCTCGGGGATATGTCTCGCCAAGTAGATTGCAACCAAGAAGACAGTCTTAAGGGTCAGATCTTTAGGTGTGGCCCACTTCAAGGGCTGAAAGCACTCCAACATCAGGGCCCAGAGGAAACAACTGAATGCAAGGGAGGATGCAAGTGCCATACCCCCTGAAGGAAACAAGACACATCAGGATGCGAGGCTATAGACCTGTCACTGGTCCCCTGAAGCATGATAAGGCTGCCAGATGAATCTAATTATTATTATTATTATTAAACACTTATATAGCGCCGCAACATATGAAGCGCTGTACAAACATACAAGAGAGACAGTCCTTGCTCATCAGAGCTCGCAATCTAATAAGACAGAATACAAATAAGTTACAAAATACAAATAACAAAATTTACAGGACAAAGTAAACAAAAGTTGATGGAGAGATCAAGATAGGGCAAGACAGGAATGAAAAGCAGTAGTGAAGAGGTGGGATTTGAGTCTGGACTTGAAAATGGGCAGGGAGGATGCCTGGCGCACAGAGATAGAGTAGTTACTCACCTGTAACAGGTGTTCTCCAGGAGCAGCAGGAATCAGTCCTCACATATGGGTGTCATCGGCGCCGATGCAGCCCTTGCAGAGCATTTCCCCAGCTTTTCATGAAAGCCTTTGGGAATGCTGGCACGCATGCGCAAGTCCCTTCCCGCCTAAAGGTGCCATCTTACCTCAGTCAAATGACATAGCTAAGAACAGCACACAAAAAAAATGAAAAAAGTAAACTATGTACAACTGCAACTCCAAGGGGAGGAGGGAGGGTTGTGAGGACTGATTCCTGCTGCTCCTGGAGAACACCTGTTACAGGTGAGTAACTACTCTTTCTCCAGGACCAAGCAGGAAGTCAGTCCTCACATATGGGTGACTCCCCAGCTCTGGGCTACCAGGAATCCAGGCTGAACAAGAGAACTCCCTCTAGTCTCAGCAGCATAGGAAAGGCTTTTCAAGGACACACCCTCCACCGGTAGCCCAACCAGAGGGCATGAGGGCAGGAGTTGCCTAGACCTCAAAGAGATTCCGGAGTACTGCTTGGCCAAAAGCACTGTCCCTACGGGACTCCCTCTCCAGACAGTAGTGGGCCGCAAACGTCTGGCTTGAAGACCAAGTTGCAGCCCTGCAGATGTCTTGCAATGGAACAGAGTGGAGATGAGCCACTGAGGCAGCCATAGCCCTCACACGGTGGGCCGTCACCCTACCCTGCAAAGGAAGGTCCGCCGCCTTGTAAGCCCAGGTGATACAGTCGGCCACCCAGATGGACAAGGTACGCTTGGACACAGCCACCCCCAAGTTATTGGGGTCAAAAAAGACGAAGAGCTGAGTAGCCCTCCTGTGACCTTGCGTACGGTCAAGGTAGAAGGATAAGGCCCTCCTATAGTCCAGGGTATGCAGGACTGCTTCAGCCTGGCTTGCATGAGGCCTAGGGAAGAATGTTGGAAGAACCACCTCCTGGTTGAGGTGGAAAGAGGAGACAACCTTAGGAAGGAACTTAGGGTGAGTCCTGAGGACTACCCTGTTCTTATAGAACCTGGTGTAAGGCCTATCACAGACCAAGGCCTGAAGCTCACTCACTCGCCTAGCCGAAGTAAGGGCTATCAGAAAGAGAGTCTTCCAGGAAAGGAAGCATAGAGGGTAAGTAGCCATCGGCTCAAAAGGTGGGCGAGTCAGTTGCTGCAAGACCACATTCAGCTCCCACTCAGGAGCAGGAGGACAGATGGGAGGCTTGAGCAGAAGCAAGCCCTTGAGAAACCTGGACACCAAGGGGTGTCCAGATAAAGAATGTCCCTCCACTAGAGAGTGGTGAGCTGCTAGAGCTGAGAGGTGAACCTGAACAGAATTAGAATTTAGCCCGTGATCGGACAAGTGCAGCAGGTACTGAAGCACGACTGGTACAGCACAGGAGAAAGGATCCTCTGTACGCAACTGGCACCACACAGAAAACCTTTTCCACTTGAGGGCATAGGTTTTCCGAGTGGATGGCTTTCGAGAGGCTAGGACAACCTCCTCAACTTCTGGAGGTAGACCCCAGGGGTCCAAAACTACCCTTGCAGCCTCCAGGCCATCAAATTGAGAGCTTTGAGATTGGGGTGCAGAAGAGAGCCCTGATCCTGAGAGAGGAGGTCGGGTTGCAACCCCAGAGGCAGAGGGGGATCCACTGCCAACTGAAGCAGAAGTGGAAACCAAGGCTGTCTGGGCCACCTGGGAGCCACCAGCAGGACTGAGGCCTTGTCCTGAAGAATCTTGAACAGAGTTCGGGCCACCAAGGGCGTGGGAGGAAACACATACAGGAGGCCCTGAGACCAGGGAATCAGAAAAGCATCCGCTGCTATCCGCTGGGGATGTAGTTGCCTGGAGCAGAACCTTGGCAGCTGCTTGTTCAGAGGACTGGCAAACAGGTCAATGGATGGAAGTCCCCATGTGAGGAAAATTTTCTGAACCACCAAAGGATGGAAATTTTGATTTATTGTAAACAAGCAACAAAATACATACAGAAAGCAAAACAGCAAACCCAAACAAGACCCACACCCCCCAAACCCCCACCCACCCCGACAGAGCAAAGACAAGAAACCCGACCCCCCTCCCGTGACCCACCCCAACCCACCACCATATACAACAACAAACCCTCGTGCCCAACCTCCCGCCCGACAACCGCCCATAACAGTTCAAGCAATGTCCAAGTCCATGTCCATGGCACCCAGCTGTTGGAGAATGCCAACCCCCACAAGACAACCCCCCCAACTACACCCAACATTCCCGCACTGCAATTACAACCTGATACACATGATCCCCCACCCCCACCCCCACCCCCAAAAAGGAACATCAGATCCCCCACCCCCCACCCCAACCCCTGCACCATCCCCAACCACCCGCCCCACAAAGAAAAACAGCAAAACCCCACATCCCCTTACCCAGAAGAAAGCCAACCACCCCCACAAACTAAAATAAAGGCAACATCTGGCCCCTCCCCCAACAAAGTCCCACCAAAAGAAACCAAAGAAACAATACAAAACCAAAGAGAACAAAACACAGCGATGCCCTGCAATGCAAGACAACGGAGCGGGATGCACAAAGAGACGACGAATATTCGTCACTCCGGGATTGAGAGACAGAAAGAGTGAGAAAACCCCATCCCCCGACTGCAGAACAGAACCAACCACAGCAGCCCAAAAGAAGAGAGGGAGAGAGAGAGAGTGGCCAAACCCCCCTCCAAAACTCCATCACCATTCCCCACACCCCCCCCCCTTTCACCTGGCCATAGGGAGAAACCCCCAAATCCCTAAAGAAAACCCCAGGTTAACCCTCCCCCCGACTTCACGGTGGGCGGAAGGTGAGGTGATGCCACAGACGCTCCCAACGATGGGCCGCTACCACCACCCGTTCGCATTGCGCCATGCTGGCCACTTCCTCCAGAATGTCCCGCACAACCTCGTCAAGGGGCAGGACCAACCCCCGGGCGGAGACATGACAGCGCGCTTGCCACAGGTGGTAGCGCACTACAGCCGTGACGAGGTAGAGGGTCCCGGAGTCCTGCCTTGGGGGAACGAACCAGTCCCCGTATACCCACTCCGCATACATAAGGCGGGAAAGGTCACGCAGGTGAAGAGCAGCGGACACCAACCGGCAGGCCGTGACATTAAAGGGGCACTGACGGAGGAAATGTTCCATGGTCTCCATCTGCCCCTCACACCCTGCCCTCGGACAGCCCCGCTCAGCCTGTGACCTGTACTTGAGGTTGTCCCTCACGTACAAACGCCCTTGGAAAGACAACCAGGCCACATCCCGAACCTTCTTCGGCAGCTGAGGGGAGTTCAACTGCCGAAGGCCCCGCTGCATCACATCCTCCGGACAGTCCCGCAGGGCCCACCGTGGTTAAAAGTGGGAGGCGAGTACCATCCGGTACAATCCTTTCCGCCCCAAGGACTGGGCGAGCGGGTCGGTCACCCCCCACCGCCGAATGAGCCCCACCATCGCAAAAACGTACGATGGGGCCTGCTCCCCACTCCGACGCACACGTGGAACCGAGAACACCCCTCCCACTGCTCCCAGAAGCGGGAGAACCATCACCGATAGGAGGACACCCACCAAACCCCGCCCCCCTCCCGCATCCTGCCCAAGTGAAACGCCATAGACAGTACGGACAGGAAGACAAGGGGGTGCAACATACCCAAACCTCCCTGTGCCCGATCCAGGCAAACAATGTTGCGCTGGACAGGGTTCAGGCGGTTACCCCACAGAAAACAGAAAAAGACAGCACTAACAGATCCCTGACAGGACGACGGAAGAACGAAGACCGTGGCCACGTGCAGAAAGAGGGGAAGCAGAAACGTCCCGAGGAGTTTGATCTTCTCCTCGAATGTACACCTCCACCCCCTCCACCGCAGAACCCGACACCGTGCAGTCTCGATACAACGATCCCAATTGGACACCGCACAGTCCTCTGAGCCGAAGACGAGGCCCAAAACGCGGACCTCCCCCATGGGAGGAGGAAAGGGGGCGCAGGAAGGCGGGGAGGCCTCCGAGGGCCCCAACCACAGCGTCTGGCACTTGCTGTGGTTGACAACAGAGTGGGCCACCTCTGAGTATTCCTCCACGGCCTCCCGCAGGGCCTCCACCCCTTCGGTGCCGTCCACGTAAACTGAGATGTCGTCAGTGTAGGCAACGACGGTCACCGGGGGCGCACCAGGCGCCTCCAGGCCCCGCAACCCACCCAAGGACAATCTCCGGAGAAAGGGGTCGAGGGAGAAAACATACAGCAGGGGGCTCAAAGGGCACCCCTGCCGCACCCCGGAGGCGACACGAAAAGGCCGTCCGAGCCACCTGTTAATAAACGGGAAGCTCACTCCCCCTCGGTACAGCACCTGCAAGATGAAGAGGAAACCTGCGGGGAGGCCGAAGTGCTGGAGCACCACCCACAGGTACCGGTGACTAACTCGATCAAAGGCCTTGGACTGGTCCAAGGAGACCAACCAGTGGTCCCGTTGGATCGACCGGCCTCTTTCTACCATCTCCTGGACAGTGGCGACAGTGTCCAGAACCCCCCTCCCCCGAACGGAACAATACTGGGACGGTGACAGCAAAGCACCCGACACCGTCACCAGGCGGTTGGCCAAACACTTGGCTAAGATCTTCCGGTCCGCGTTCAAGAGAGAAAGCGGTCGCCAAAAATCCAAGGAGCTATCGTCCTTCCCCTTGGAAAGCAGGAGCAGGACAGACTCGCGAAATGACCGCGGGAGAAACCCCGTGTCCATAATCTCCTGAAACAGGGAGGTCAGGAAGTGGGCCAACTGGGAGATAAAAGTGCGATAAAACTCCACTGGGAGTCCATCGCGCCCAGGCACCTTCCCCAACGGCATGGCACGAATCGCCCTCTCCACCTCCACCTGCTGAATCGGAGCAGCGAGTGCATCAACCTGTGCCTGAACCACAGCCGAATACACCGGGGGAAGGCCCAGGTACTCTCGGATATGGGTGAGGTCCACAGGACGATCCCCAAACAGGTCCGAGAAGTATTCCCCCACCATCCGCAAAAGGTCCTCCTGAGAGGTATAAAGGGTACCGTCCTCGCCCCGCAGGGCCATCACCTCCCAACGCCGAACCCTCTCCCTGCAATTTAGGAAAGGATCTGGGGTGGCGACCCTACCAGCCTCCCCCTCGAAGCAAAGGGAGGCGTGGTGATCATAAAGCAGGCCACGAAGCTGGACTCGCACCTCTTCCACCTCCTCCCGCGCTGCCCCTCAGGATACCAAACGGTCCAGCGACCTCTGGAGGACAGTATAGGTAAGGTAGCGGGACCGAGCAATGGAGGCACCCCGGGAACGGAAGAGTTTGCGGGCACGCGTCTTCACCTCATCCCACCAAGCGCCACAGGAAGGAAAAATGCCCAACAGGGTCTCCTGGTCTGCGAGAAAGGCCAAGAAATCCTGGACCACCTCTGATGTCGCCAACAACTGCACATTCAGTCGCCACAGACCAGGACCCCTGCTGAGCTCCTCGTGGTTGGCCAAGAAGGACACGGAGAGGACGCAGTGGTCCTAAAAGCCAACCGCCTGCAACTGCGGTGGGGATCACTCCACCCGGACACTCACATATATCCGATCGATACGACTCCTGCAGGTCCCATGATAGTAGGTGAATCCCGGTAACCGTGGAAAGGCCCGGTGGTACACGTCGACTAGGTCAGCCGTCCGGGTCATCTCGGCCAAAAAGAGGCCCTCGTAACTGGGTGAGCGACGCTCCCCTCCCTCGGTCCTGCAACAGGGTGGTGGTGTTAAAATCCCCTGCCAGGACCACCAAACGGGAGGTGTGTAAGTAGCCCCTACTTACACACCTCCCGTTTGGTGGTCCTGGCAGGGGATTTTAACACCACCACAGGGTCTTCCGTGCCAACTTAGACTGGGGGCCGTAGACCACCACGAAACGAAACTGATGGGGCCCGCAGCAGCCGTCTAAGAGCAAACACCGGCCCTGCTCCAGTTCCCACACATACTGCACCTGGAATAGGTGGGACGTGAACAAAACCGCCACCCCTGCGTAGGGCTGGGCCGCAAGAGACCAGTACGAAGGACCCCACCTCCACTCCCGCTTCACCCGATGAAGGCTAGCTAGCGAGGTGAGCCTGGTCTCCTGCAAAAAGATGACATCCAGCCCACTCGTGGAAAGAAAATCATAGGCCGTAGCCCGCGCCTGGTCCGTCAAAATGCTGGCCACGTTGATGGTGACGCACGAGAACGCAGGAGTGCACGCCATGCCTATTTCGTGTGCAGTTTCCCCTTCCTCCTCTTCTCACCTACCCCTGGGTCCCCAGAATCCCGCTTGCAGGACAAGCCCGCAAGCTGGAGCAACTCCTCGGGGTCCACGTTGACCACCTCGAGGATCTCCTCCTCCTCCTGCTCGACCCTATCACCCCAGGGGGTGCTGGTGCCCCCGGGACCACCAGGCAAAGCTGTCGCAAGGGCTAACCCAGTCCCCACGGGGCGAGAGGGCACAAACAGGTCAGGGATTGGAGGAATGACCTCCTCAGTGGGGTCCACCACCAGTGCCCCCCCTCCCTGGACACAGACGTAGACAACACAACAGTGCCCACCCCCTCGGGGGAGGCCAGGATGGCCGGGTCAGCAGGGGGCTCCTGCGGAGGCCCAGCACCCAACCACGGAGGCAACAGCCCGTCCTCCCTCACCCGTCCCGGCAGCCTCTCCAGGGCTACCACCGGGAGCCGGGCACCAGGATCCACGCTTTTTGGAGGACCCTGACTGCGACGCGCCTTCTGTACTGGAGGCCGCCGCTGAGGAAGAGGGGCCGGCTCCGCCGCAAACTGCACCGGGCGCCGCACAGGGGGCCCTGCCTCCAACGGCAAGCCCTCATCAGCCTCAGCCGCATCGTCAGCCAAGAAGACGAAACGGTTGATGTCCAACACGGGCTCTGCATCCAACAATGGGGATGTCGCTCGTTTCTTCCTCTTGGCCTTGCCGCGCTTAGGAGAGACAGTAGTCCACTCCTGAGGCGGCACCACCCGCAACCCACTATCCTGCCGTGAAACATCTACCTCCACCACATTAACCCTCTCCTCCATCCTACCCTTATCCCCTCCCCTGGGTGGCTCCCTCGGCTCAATGGCCTCCTCCACCCTAGGGCCCCCAGACTCCTCCTGAGGGAGAGGGTCCTCCACAACCTCCTCCCACACAGGAGCCCGAGGTGGGGTGACAACATCCCCCCCCCCCCGGTCCATTGTGTGACGCGGAGGGGCAGCGGGCAAAGGGGTGGCCCAACTCCCCGCAAAGGTTGCACCTGATGAGCAAACACCCGGCCGAGGCGTGACCCCGTCCAGACCTGCTCGGGACCAGACCTGCTCGGGACCAGACCTGCTCGGGACAGGTCATGCTCAGATGCTGGAATGAGCCACAGCGGTGACACTCGCGGGGTTGCCCAGGGTAGTAGCACAAGATGCGATCCCGACTGAGGAAACCGGCCGAGGGCACGTGCTACACAACATTTCCCACCTCACGCCGATGGATCTTACCCTTCCACGACCCATCCCACACCCCTAGGGGCCCAGCGCCCTTGACCATGGGTGCGAGAAGCACTGTGTGATGCGACAACCAAAACTGGATGTCCTGCCCTGGGAGCGACTCATTCCTAACTAGGATGGTCACAGGTATCGCCCCCTGGCGAGAGACAGGCACAACACGAAACTTGGCCCACCCACCTTGCCCCCTCTGCTGCTGGTATCGGTCCCAGAAGATCTCCAGCCCCCGTCTCAGCATGAAACTAACATCATACTCGATGGTGTTGTTCATGTGGATGAAGGCATACAGATCTCCTGGGAGAAACCCCAGCCCAAGGACCATCCTCAAGACATTTTCCCTGGCCGGAGGGGGCCCCTCCCCGGCCCACCGGATCTGCGCCACGTTGCGCCGTCGGACCTCACCCCCTACCCCTCGGAACCCCCCACTTCCTCCCCCACCCACAGGACCCCTCCCTTGGGGAACGCCCCTCCCCCAACCCCATCAGAGGTCCCTGTAACATTACCAGACCCCCTCAGGGCCTCTGCAAAAGTACGGGGAGGAACCGGCCCCCCTGCCTCCATCCCCTCATCTCCTCTCCCCTCCCCCTCGACAACCTGCGAGAGAGGCTGCTGCTGCGGCTCAGGGTCCCCAGCCGCCACCAACGGAGCATCAGTGGGACTGGGGAGTACCATCTCCGCCAATAGAGAATCGGGGATACTCCCCCCGCCTCCTTCCCAGGTGCCCCCTTGCAGCTCCGGTTCCCCTCCCTCCATCCTATCCGGCTGTACTTCCATAACCTGTCTCCCCCTAAGGATCGTATAGGCCCCCTTAGGGCCCTCCGGGGTCTCCAGGGCTAACAGAAGGGCATCATGTAATTGCTCCTCTGTGATACCGGGTATACCAAGGAACCCCCCTGCACCCCTGCCCTGCATTCCCACACCCTCCACCTCTTCCTGGGTATCTGCTACCAGGACTGGGAAGCTATACGGCCCCCCCCCTTGCCTTAGGCTCTCGGGTGCTATCCCATCCCCCATCCCCTCGGATGGCGGTCCCCTTTTCCCCCCAGAGATGGCCACGGCCCCCCTACCTCTGGAGAGCAGGCCTTCCACTCCCCCTCCCTCTCCCCTGCGACCACAGGGGTCCCCTGCTCCTCTACAGGTACATCAAACACCTCATGTGCGGAACCCCCGATCATCCCACCAACCGCCCCCCCCTGCGGGGCTCCCGGCAACAAGGCAGGGCCTCCCTCCAACAAAGCAGGTCCCTTTGACAACACGACAGGGCCTCCGGACGACAAGGCAGGGCCCACCGATCCCCCTCCCTGCTGCCCCCCGCCAATCCCAGTTCCTACCTTATTGCCGGTGCCAGAAGCAGCACAGAAGCCAGGGATGTGCAGGCCGTCAGCCAGGACTCCAGCGGAGGGAAGGTGCTCCCCCCCGCGAGCCAGGCCCCCCTCGACCCCCCCTCTCCATCTGCGGTAGAAACAGGTCGCCCCAACTGCAGGGGCCTCTGGAGAGACCAAGACTCCGCAGGAGCCCGTGCATCCCGCTCCGGTGCCACAACCCCCAAGGACAGCTCTGTATAAATCTTCCGGCCCCCCCACGGGGCCGCAGCCAAAGGAAGGCTGCTCCGACCCTGGTCCTTCCCCTTCTTGGCGCCCTTCCGACGCCAGACAGCCACCTCTGGGAACATCGGGCGGCCATCCTGCAGCTTTCTAGGAGCCGGAAGAGCAGCCAGGACAGGGGTGCCCCCACCTGCAGCATCCCCCCCACCCCAAGTCCCAACCGGAACTCCTTTGTTAACTGCAGCAAGAGGGACACCAGTAACACGGTGGGCAGCCGGCACGGAATCCGCCGATCCCCGATGCTGCTTCAGCACCTCCTGTAGCGAATCAGGAACCCGAGAGAACCCTCCGGCAGAAGGCTTTCGGGGGAGTCCAAGCAGAGCCTCTGCAGACCGCCGCCGCTCTTCCTGCGGCAGGGCAAAGGCAAAATCGCTTCCACCTCTGCACTTCCGGGCGAACCCAGAGGTGACCTCACACAGCTGCTGGCGGCCATCTTGCAAAGTCAAATGGGCTGGGGGGAAGCCCTGCAGACGCCTCCTCCATCAGGGCAACCCCCTCAACTGAACTGACGTGTGGCAGACTGACGTCACTGCCAACTCCCCGGCGGCCTTCTTTGGGAATCCCAGCAGCGCTCAATGATGTCGGAAGGGCAGGAAAAAAAAGCTGGAATTGCCCGCTGATGGGAGGAAGCGCCTCCGCTGAACCCCCTCTCACTTCCCTGGCCATTGTTGCACGAAACCGACGTCTGCACACGGGTCGACATTTCGGATGCCATTACAGTCTCCAACAGACTTTGGCGGGCCGGGACCCCGCCCCCAAACGCCCAGGCGCCATCTTGCACCAGGGGATCCAGCAGACCAGGCACCGTATCCCCAGTACACGTGGATTCTACAGCCATACTCCCACGATCTCCAGCCACCTTCAGGTAAGGGTCTCCTGACAAAGATAGTGCAGTAGACGGTAGTTGCAGATGTCGCACTTCTCCCCCCACTTCAGCCTGGAATTGCAAGGGCAGATAGCGGGACTGTTGTTTTCCGACCGGCCTACCCGCCCCCGGGGGCCCCCCTGGACTGCAGTCGCAATGGCGGCCCAACGGTCGCGATTTTGATACACTTCAGCGAGGGACCCACAACCCTGGTTCTTCAGGTACTCAATCCACCGGTACGTGGCCTTCAAGGCCCGCTTCACCTCCTTCACATAGCTTTTATAGGCCACCCACTCCTCACCAGGGACAGTGGCCTGCAGGCTTTCCAGGTGGGAGAGCCGGGCTTGCAGCAGGGCCGCCTCCTCCTGGAGACCCCTAAGTTTTTGTACAGTCGCTATAACCTCTTCCGGGGCCCTAGCCGACTCCTGGAAGGATGGTAGGCCCGACCCTCCATCCTCATCCTCACTGGAGGAGGAAGAGGCCTCCTCCAGGACCCAAGGCGGAGGGTGGACCCCACCACCCCCTGCACTTATGTGGGAGCTCGGCATGATGCTCCAGAGCCTCCCCAGGGCCTCTCCCTGCCTCCACCCGACCTCCACACCCTGCCCAGGACGGAGAAGCGAGCCGTCTCCAGGGGCTAGCTGGCCCAATCCCCCGGGCGTGTGGGTCCCTCCTCCCTGGCCATGTGCAGTCCTACCTGGGCCACCTGTAGGGGAGCCCCCCTCCCGGGGCACCGGCTGTAGAAGTGTCCCAGACTCCACCTTGTCCTGCAGCGAAGGAGTCCTACCAGGCCTGGTAGGCCCCTGGGCCTGGGCCTCTCCCGCCGGAGGCGGCCCAGGACCCGACATCCAGGCTCAGTCTGTGAGCAAGACTCCACCCCCAAGCAGGAGCTCTCCAGAATAGGTCCTCTCTCTACGACAGCTGAAGAGCAACTGACTGGAGCTGCCACTCGTGGGGCTGCAGAATCCTGCTCAGTCTGTTGGTCAGGTAGTTTTCCTGGCCAGGGAGATAGACCGCTCTGAGGAGCATGTTGTGTTTCAGGGCAAAGGAACAGAGGTTCTGGGCCTCCTGACAAAGGAGCTGGGATCCAGTTCTGCCCTGTTTGTTCACATAATACATGGCTACCTGGTTGTCTGTCTGGATCAGAACAGACTGATGTGCCAGGGAAGCAGTAAAGGCTTTGAGAGCCAAGCGGATAGCTCGGAGTTTCAGCAGATTGATCTGCTGGGCCGCCTCCCAAGGAGACCACAGGCCCTGGGTGCACTTGTCCAGACAATGAGCTCCCCAGCCCTGAAGAGAGGCGTCGGTGGTCAGCACCACTGAGTACCCAGGCATCTGAAAAGGTACCCCCGCCAGCAAGTTGGGTAGGTGTAGCCACCAGCTGAGGGAGGACAGAAAGGGTTTGGACAGTCTGACCCTGTCCTTGAGACTGCCTGAGGCCTGTGACCACTGAGTCCGAAGGCACCACTGCGCAGGCCTCATATGGAGCCTGGCATTGGGAGTGACTTGCACAGTCGACGCCATGTGGCCTAGAAGCCTCAGGCAGAGCCTGGCGGAGACCAGCAACCTGCTGAGAAACCGGCTGGCCAAGTTTGCTAGCCTTTGTGCTCTGTCCACTGGTAAGAATGCTTTTGCCAGTTGAGAATCTAACCTTGCTCCTATGAACTCCAAATTCTGGGAGGGGAGCAAAGTGGACTTTGCGAAGTTTATGACAAACCCTACATTTTGGAGCAGAGCAATGGTCCTGAGGGTGGCTTGTCGAGCCTCCTGGCAGGTCTGACCTCGAATGAGCCAGTCGTCCAGGTATGGAAAGACAAAGATGCCTTGATTTCTCAGGTAGGCCGCAACCACTGCCAGGCACTTGGTAAAGACTCTGGGAGCGGAGGTCAGGCCAAAGGGCAGTACTCTGTACTGATAATGGTTTCCTCCCACAATGAACCTCAGGTACTTTCTGTGGTCTGGATGAATAAGGATGTGAGTGTAGGCATCCTTTAGGTCTAAAGAGCATAGCCAATCTCCCTACTGGAGGTAGGGCAGAAGTGTTCCAAGAGTAAGCATCTTGAACTTTTCTTTTTCCAGAAACTTGTTGAGGTTTCTGAGATCCAGAATGGGTCGAAGGCCACCGGTTCTTTTGGGCACTAGGAAATACCTGGAGTAAAATCCGTGACCTTGGAAGTGGGGAGGCACAGGCTCCACCGCTCTGTCCACCAACAGAATCTGCAACTCCTGAAGGAGAAGGTCTGTATGCAGGGGAAGCCACAAGGGTTCCCCTGGAAAATAAGGTGGAGGCAGTTGGTGAAAATGGAGAGCATAGCCTTGACGGACTATGTCCAGCACCCAACTGTCCTGGGTTATTAAGGGCCACTGGTGAGCAAATAGGGCTAGGCGGCCTCCTGTGCAGTGTTGAACAAGCAGGGAGGGATTGGCTATGTACAAGGAGTCAAAAACCTCCACCCTGCTGAGTGGGAGCAGGGGCTGGAGGCTTGGGGGTCCTCTGCCTACGAGGCCCACCCTGGCCCTTGGCCTGCTGACCCTGAGGGGAAGCTGGGGCAGCCTGATATTGTGGGTACTGTTTGTAGGCAGTGCCCTTCCTCGGGTAAAAGGACTTTTTACCCGAGCCCTTCTTTTTGTGAGAAGGGGCAGAGGTCTTCCTCGACAGCCTTGTCCGTGTGAGGTGCTCAGTCTCAAGCTTTGCGGCCTTCTCGGTCACGGGTTTGCCAAAAAGGTTTTTACCTCGGCAAGGGACATCAACCAACTTGTTCTGAACCCATGGCTCGAGGTCCGATGACTGCAGCCATGCCTGGTGTCAAGCCGCGATGCCGGCTGCCGCTACTCGGGCCGAAGCCTCGAAGCCATCATAGGCGGCACGGGACATGAACTTCGAGCATTCCCGAATCCCCAAAGACAAGGTCTTAAATCTCTGCAAGGGTTCCCCGGAGAGACCAGCAGAGAACCCGGCCAACTCCTTGGCCAGGTCCCGCAAGTACATGCCCATGTACAGCTGGTAAGACTGGACACGGCAAGCAAGCATCGAGCCCTGAAAGCACTTTTTACCGATGCCATCGAGGTTCCGGGCCTCCCTGCCGGGTGGCACCGTGGAGTGCATCTTCTGACTTTTCAGACGATGCATGGCCGATTCCACAACCATGGAATGGTGTGGTAGCTGTGCTTTCTGGAAAAAAGGACTCTTACAGAGTCGATAGATGGAATCGACTCGCTTGCTCAGAACCGGCACCGAGGTAGGTGCCTCCCACATACGGAAGAGGAGCCGTTCCAGCAATGGAGGAACCGGGACAGTAAAGGCCTCCTTTGGAGGAGAGTCATACTGGAGAGCATCGAACTCCTCGGCTCAAGGCTCTTCCTCGGGGTTGGCCAGGATAGCCAAGGCAGCGGCCATATCTCAGACAAACTCCGAGAACCTAGTGTCCTCCGGAGGGGACCTACTCCGGGGCTCAGACTGCGGTGAGTCTGAGGGGACGCACCGAGTCTTGAAAGTGTCGGGAGACTCCTCGTCTTCGGTCTCCCAGACGGACTCGTCCGACGTCGAGTCAGGGTCTGACACCGCGGGGCCCCTGGACATCCGCCCCGACGCCAGAGGCACCGGCGTCAAGACTCTCGGTCCCGAACGGGAGGTCGAGGGAGACCTCGACCGAGGACGACTCCGAGCCATGAGGGACTCGAGTATCGGCTCGGTCTCCGGGGTCGACTTAGAAGTCGATGTCCTGGTGGTCGGGGCAGATGCGCCAGACAGGCTGGCCATCAGCGCCCGCTGCTGCTCCATGAAGGCAGACATTCTGCTCTCCAAGGCTGTCAGCCTGAGACTCAGCTCGGGTGACGCAGCAGTCACCAACTTGGGCCCCGGTGGCGCCGGGCCCGATGTCGGGTCTCGGGGAGGAGAGTCCACGAGGACTACAGGGCTTACGTGTCCAGCAGACTCCGGCTCCAGGCGAGGTACTTTAGTTGGCTTCTCTTGGTCCACGGGCCCGGGACAGCGATCGGGGGTCTTAGACCTGGCCCGCGAGGGCTCAGGGACCTCTTCCGACGCCGCCCTCGTTAGCCGCTTCTTCCTCTTACGTTCCCGGTTGGGGGACCCCCTGTCCGAGGAGCTTCGACGCCGCTCGGGATCGGAATCCCGAGATGTCGAGGCCTCAGACGAGGTCCGGGCCCGGGCGGAGGCTGAGTCCGAGAAAAGCCTTTCCTTCTGCTGTTGACGACTTCGAAGTGCCTTGGAAGACATCTTCCCACATGGCCTGCACGTTTTAGCGTCGTGGTCCGGGCTGAGGCACTGAAGACAGCAGTCGTGTGTGTCGGTGAGAGACATCTGTTTCGTACACCGATCACACTTTTTGAAACCGCTGGAAGCCATCGGGGAAAAAAGAGTCCCCGCGAGGTCAAAGGACCGGCCTTCCAGGGAAAAAGAAAAAAGTTTTGGCTTGAATGCCAGCCACTAAGGGCAAAAACCGAACAAGAGAAAAACGGATTCGATATCGGTGTACCGAACCCGGCGGGAGGGGAACCGGCGTCGAACCGGAGGAAAAAAGCGCGAATAACGCCAAGAAAAATCGTCTTTTCACCGGGAGGACAGGACACACGTCCTATGGGCTTCACGGAAAAAAAGAGACTGAGTTAAGATGGCACCTTTAGGCGGGAAGGGAACCGCGCATGCGTGCCAGCATTCCCAAAGGCTTTCATGGAAAGCTGGGGAAATGCTCCGCAAGGGCTGCATCGGCGCCGATGACACCCATATGTGAGGACTGACTTCCTGCTTGGTCCTGGAGAAAGGAAGACTATTCCAAGCAAAGGATGCTGCCAATTGGAAGGAGCGAAGTCTGGAATTGGCAGTACGAGTAAAGGGCACAGATAAACGAAGACTATTAGAAGAGCGAAGTAACCAAGAGGGGGTGTAAGGAGAGATAAGAGACGAAAGGTACTGGGGAGCAGAAGAGTGAATACATTTATAGGTTAGGAGGAAAAGTTTAAATTGGATATGGAGACGGATGGGAAGCCAATGAAGTGAGATGAGGAGAGGAGTGATGTGGGAAAAGCGAGACTGGCGGAAAATAAGTCGAGCAGCGGAGTGTTGAATTGACTGAAGAGGAAAGAGGTGGCTTGCAGGGAGGCCGGCAAGGAGAAGGTTACAATAATCAAGAAGGGAGATAATTAAGGAGTGGAAAATCATCTTAGTGGTATCAACAGAGAGGAAAGGGCAAATTTTGCAGATATTGTATAGAAAGAAACAACATGTTTTAGCAATGAGCTGGATATGTGGAGAGAAAGAAAGAGAGGAATAAAAAATAACACCAAGGTTTCGTGCTGAAGAGACAGGGAGGATTACAGAGTTATCCACAGAGAGAGAGAAAGGGGAAAGAGGAGGAGAGGCATACGGGGGAAAGAATCTTCAGGGAACTAAGGGAAAATCACTTGTCTAGGCTATCCTGAAGGCAGGCAAGCAAGGATGGTCAGTTCACCTTAGCAGGACAAACCTAACACTCACTGTACCAGTGCTCAAATAGGCACCAGATGCACACATAGGCAAGGCTGGTAGAACCTCTCCTCACCTTGAGCATGGAAACGACAGCAAGAGAATAGCCCTTATGCACTAAAGGATGCCTCTCAAGATCCAAGCTGTAATCAAAAAAGGAACAGCCCCAGGCTGGAGGAAGTCACAGAGGTGGTTCCTGCAGCAGCTGCATCAGGTTCCTGAACCACGATCTCCATGGCCAATCTGGTGCCACCAGGACAACCCAGCCTGGATGTCACTCTATGTGGCAGAGCACATGCCCCATGAATGGCTATGGAAGAAACACATATAGCAGAAACTAATTTGGCCAGGGCTGAACCAGAGCGTCAATGCTCTTTCAGCCTGCTCTCTTGCAGTAACTGAAAAATCTGCATGCTTTGGAAATGGACCAGGTCACCATTAGATCCATCTTGGGAGGACCCCAGATGGGCAGAATCTGCCAAAATGTTGATTGATCAATACCCACTACCTCGGATCGAGGGAGTAGCAACTGAGGAAGTCTGCCTCCACAATGTTGACTCCCACAATGTGTTCCACTGAGAGATCTAGGCGGTTCCTCTCCACACAGGAGAACAAGAGAATCATCACCAGGGCTATTCCAGAATTCTTTGTGCCCCTTTGCCTGTTGACATATGCTACTGGGGTGGCATTGTCCGAGAATACCTAGACCGATCTGCCCCAGACTCAGGACCAGAAGTGCAAAAGGGCTATACAAATGGCTCTTGCCACCCTCCTGGCTGTTCCAATGGCCCTAAGCTGTTTGGCTCTTGCAGTGGACTCCCCATACAAACAGGCTGGCATCTATTGACAGGAGGAGCCACAAAAGATCATCCAATGCATGCCCCTTTTCAGATGCTGGGGCTGCCTCTACAAACACAGGTTAGATACCACTCATTGATGAAGGGGAAGCCTGGCCTCAAAATCCTTAGAGCTTAAAGACCAGTGAGACAGCAAGAACCTCTGCAGCAATGTCATATAAGCTTACCCAAGGGACCATTTCAATCAATGCGGTTATTAAGCTGAGAAGCTGCAAATAATAAATCTGGGTGCCTGCTAAATTGACAACTTTTTCAGCTTCTCCTTGGCTATGAAGACTCTGCTTACATGAATGCTGAATTATACTACCAGGCATTCCAGTGATTGGGTAAGTTCCAAGTGGCTCTTCCCACAATTGATGACCCAGCAGGGAATCTCCATGTACCACACGGGCCGATACCTGAGACACTTATGATTGCGACCTGACTCAAATAAGCCAGTCATCCAGATATGGGTGAACAGATCCCTTCACGCTGCAGCACTGCAGCCGCAAAGCATAGTTACTCACCTGTAACAGGTATTCTCCGGGGACAACAGGAATCATCGGTGGTGATAGCTCCCCACCTGTGGGTGTACAGGGTGAACCAACCTCCTGTGGGCTGCCAAGCTCCAGTTGGAACCATGCTACAGGAGTCAAAAACACCCTCCAGGTTGGACTAGAGCTAGAGCATGGGGCTTGGGAGCCTTCTGCTTTTGCGGGCCGTGCCCTTGTCCCTTGGCCTGCTGCCCCTGCTGGGGAGCCGGGGAGGCCTGATAAGGGGGGTAGTTTCGGTAAGCAGTGGACTTCTTCAGGTAGAAGGGCTTTTTACCAGAGCCCTTCTTTCGGGAAGGGGAAGAGGTCTTTTTAGAGGGCCTAGTCATGAACTCGGTCTCCAGTTCATCGGCCTTGTCGGTCATGGGTTTGCCAAAGAGGTTCTCCATTTGGCATGGGACATTGCCAACTTGTCTTGTACCCATTGCTCGAGGACAGACGACTGTAGCCAGGCTTGGCAGCGTGTACCGATGCCCGCCTCGGCTACCTGAGTTGCCTACTCGAACCTGTCATAGGCCGCCCGAGACATGAACTTGGAGCATTCACCAATGGCTTTGGATAGGCCCCTGAAGTGCTGCAAAGGCTCCTTGGAGAGACCAGCCGAGAACCCGGCAATCTCCTTCGCCAGGTCCCTCAGGTACATGCCCATGTACAGCTGGTAGGCCTGGATCCGACAATTCAGCATTGCTCCCTGGTAACATTTCCTGCCGAGGGCATCGAAGATGCGGGCCTCCCTGCCGGATGGCACCGAGGAGTGCGTCTTCTGATTTTTCAGTCGACTCATGGCCGATTCTACCACCATGGAATTGTGCGGCATTTGTGACTTTTGAAACCCAGGGCTCCTTCGGACCCGATACATCGAGTCTAGCCACTTGCTGATCACTGGTGTCGATGCCGGTGTCTCTCACATGTGGAGCATAAGGCGTTCCAGGATAGGAGGGATGGGCACTGTGAGGGTCTCCTGAGAGGGGGTCTCATACTGATCTCGAGTTCGTCTGCTCGAGGATTGTCCTCGGACTCCGTTGGGAAAGCCAAAGCCTTGTATATATCTTGAACGAAGTCCCAAAAACCCATGTCCTCCGGAGGGAACCTTCTCCGAGGCTCCGATACTGGGGAATCAGACAGACAGTCCAGTGAATCCTCATCTTCGGACTCCCAAGCGGAGGCCTCCGAGGAAGACAGGTGATACTCCTCAGGCCCCGAGGAGTCCGGTGCTATCCGTTCCGGCGTTCGCTGGCGATGACCTCAGTCCCGATGAACGGGAGGCCGAGTGTGACCGCAGCTGAGGATCTACTCGGGCCCGCAGGGCTTCGAGGATCGGCTCGGCCTCCAGGGTTGACTTCGACATCGAACACCTGGTGGTAGGGGCAGAGGAACCGGACATGCTGGATACCAGTGCCCGCTGCTGCTTCAGGAAGGCAGTGATCCTGCGCTCCAAGGACGCCATCCTGGACATCAGTTCCGGAGGCTCCGCAGCATTCGGCTCGGGCACCGATGCGCTCGGGCCTGAAGCCGGTTCCCCCGGAGGGGAGTCCTTGACTAGGATACGGTGTACTTGCCAGAGCCGGTCCATGATTGGGTCCTTTCAGGGAATCTTGGCTGGGCGCTCCTTCTCTGATGCCTCGGGCCAGCGCTCGGGGCTCTGCGACCAGCCCCGCGAGGGACCTGGTTGTTCAGAACCATCCAGAGATGCGGCCGTCAAGGATTTCTTCCTTCTTTTTGGTTCCCTCGAGGGAGACCCCCTCTCCAAATTCCCTCAACGGCGCTCGGGTTTGGAGTGCTTCTCCCGATGCATGGAGGCCTCAGATGAAGTCCTGGCTCTCAGAGGCATGGGGTAATCAGGAAAAAAAATTTCATGCTGCTGCTGGTGGCTTCTCAAGGCCTTCGAAGATATCTTTTTGCAGAGGCCACAGACCGCCAGGTCGTGGTCTGGGCCGAGGCACCAGAGGCAGCAATCATGCATATCAGTGAGGGACATAATCTTCTCATACCTATTGCACTTTTTGAACCCACTGGTAGCCACAGAGGGAAAAGGACCCCAGCAAGTTTGAAGGTCAGGCTGCCAGTGAGGAAAACAAGGGCGGAGATGCCCAAAAGGAGAAAAAAATAAAATTTATTTATTACATTCTCTTATATACTGTGCTATTCTGCATCAGTGCGGTTTACATTGAACAAACTGAAATTACATTGAACAGGGCATTATAACTTGGAGATAACTATTTTACAGGGAACATGGGCTATGGAGGGTTAAGTGGCTTGCCCAAGACCACAAAGAGCACCTGTGGGACTAGAAACCCCAGTCCTTCTGGCCCAAGGTTGCTGTCCTCTAGTGGGATTTGAACCCCTGACCTTCTGGCCTGAAGTACCTTGCCCCAACCACTAGGCCACTCCTCCACTCCAAGGGCTGGCCTGATACTGAGGTACCGGGTTTGGGTGGGAAAGGTACCGGTGCTTGACCGAAGAAAACAGCCAAAAGGCAAAGAAAGAAAATTAAACTTTTTCCGGGACAGGGACAGACTACGTCTGATGAGCTCTGCGGAAAAAAGGAGACTGAGCAAGATGGATCCTTTGGGCAGGAAGGGGACCATGCATGCATGGTAACAACTCCCAAAACCTTTCTTTGAAAGCTGGAGATTTGCTCCGCGTGGGCTCCATCAGCGTCAATGTCATATGTGAGGAATGACTTCCTGCTTGTTCCCGGAGAAAAACCATGACCTTCAAGAATGTCCTTGGGGCGGTGGAGAGGCCAAAGGGAAGAGTGGCAAATTGAAAATGAGAGCCAAGTACAGTTAAACAGAGAAAGTACTGTTGATCCTCTCAAATAGGAATATGGAAATAGGCCCCGTCAGATTCAGAGATGTAAGGAACTCCCCATGCCACCAGAGTCTCCATATGGAAGAGTAATCCACAGGTGGGCATTGACCCCCTTGAGGTGGAAGACTGACCGAAAGTACCCATCCTTCTTCAGCACCATGAAGTAGATGGAATACCGGCTCCTGTCTCACTCGGCATAGGGAAAGGGACAGCCACCCACAGGCTGAGCAATCTTTCCATTGTGACCTGAATGGCAGCTCTGTTGGCCATAGAAGCACATGGGGAGATGATGAAGGCATCTGGGATGGGCTCCCTGCATTCCAGAACATAGCCGTGCTGAATGGTGTCTAGTACCCAGTGATCCTCAGTGGCCAAGGCCCCTTCCTGGTAGAAAAGGCATAGCCTGCCACCCACTGTAGTCACTGAGCCAGATGGGAGGCATTATTTTTGGAGGTGGTAGGTTCCCAGGATCTGCAAACCTACAAAAGAACCAAGTCCAGAAGTGAAAAACAGAAGTAGAAGAAAAGGTAGGCTTTCTGGGGCAATACCGACAGGAGTCCTGAGAACTCTGGGAATCAATGTATTGGAAATGAGGAACGCAGGAAGAAGCCAAGAAAGAGGGAACCCCAATTAATTTCCAAGGCCCCTAATCCTTAACTTGCTTTTCCAAGTCCTCTCCAAACAAAAGCTTCCTTTTAAAGGTAAGCCAGGCCAACTGGGACTTGGAGGCTGAGTCTGCTGCCCAGTGGTGAACTCAGAACTGGACTCGGGAGGGGCCTTGCCAAAAGGAAAGGCAATCTGCCAAGATTGCTTAGATGTTGGCGCATTGGCCAGGCTTTGATTATCCCACACCACCAGCCCTTCTTCCAAATGAGCGGAAGATGAACAAAGGGACCCTGAGGTCCCAGGTTCTGAGTTGCTTCACCAGAAGGACCAAGCTTGTTGAGAAATGAGAAGAACTCCGGGGAGCTCCCTGTCAGGAATAGTTCCCCTACCCAGGGAGGAAAGCTTGCTGTTGGGTCCCTAAGAGAACAGGAATGGCCAACATGAGGAAAGCTCGAGATCATCCTTCTTCACAACTGCATCTGTCTCCTGCAGCAAAGACAATAATGCCAGTGCACCCATGTCCTCTTGCTGAGGAGACATGGGACCCTCCAGGGCACATCAGAAACTTCCATTCACAAATCACATAAACCAGAATCCAGTGATGTAACTCTATACCTTCTGCAGTCCAGGCAATGTTTCTTAGAAGCTAGCATGTGTCTGTGGCAACAATGTGTATCTTAGGTGCCACTAACAGCTTGGCTTCACAGACCTAGGACACGCTGATAAGATGTGCTGCAGCACATGCTCTGGCTGTGTGGGCACTAATACCATGCACTATGGTCACATACAGAGTTAAAGCACATACTCAGTGTATGCAGCATAGTAAGGCACATACCGAGCACACAAAGTGTGGCTAATGCATGCAAGGAAATGGTGGGAAAAACCCCACACCATATCAACGGATATCGCGAGCAGCCCAAACCCAATGGACACACCACCCAGCAGACAAGATAGGGAGACCTCAAAAAACAAGTAGAGAAGATAGACTTTGTTTTGGTATTCACCCCCAGGGAGCACAAGGCAAGAAAACCATACTGAGCTCAGTGCTACTCCCTTGATACCAGGGTCTGTAGGCACATATTGAGTCAGATCAAGGGTCCATCAAACACGGTACTACAACTACTAGTGTATATGGATTTTCAGAAAGCCTTTAATAAGGTCCCTCATGAGAGATTCTTGGTGAAATTAAAAAGTCATGGGATTGAAGACAGTATAGTATTGTGGATTAGGAACTGGTTAAAATACAGAAAGCAGAGAATAGGGCAAAATGGCCAATTTTCTCAATTGAGAAAAGTAAATAGTGGAGTACCGCAGGATCTGTCTTGGGCCCACTGTTTTTTAACATATTCATAAAAGATCTGGAAATGGGAATAATGAGTGAGATGATCAAATTTGCAGATGACACAAAATTATTCAAAGTTGTTAAAATCCAAGTGGATTGTGAAAAATTGCAAGAGGACCTTGATAAATTGGAAGATTGGGCATACAAATGGCAGATGAAATTTAATGTGGACAAGTGCAAAGTTATGCACCTAGAAATGAACAACCCAAACTTTGGTTACATGATGCAAGGTACCACCTTAGAAACCACCACCTAGGGAAAAGATTTAGGCTTCATCGTGGAGAACACATTGAAACCCTCTGCCCAGTGTGCAGTGGTGGCCAAGAAAGCAAATAGAATGCTAGGTATCATAGGAATGGAGAATAAAACCAAGGATGTTATAATGCCTCTGTATCGTTCCATGGTTCGACCACACCTTGAATATTTTGTGCAATTCTGGTCGTCGTAACTTAAAAAGGATATATCAGAATTAGAAAAGGTACAGAGAACAGCCATCAAAATGATAAAGGGGATGGAAGGATATCCCTATGATGAAAGGCTTAAAAGGTTAGGGCTCTTTAACTTTGAAAAGAGACTGCTGAGGGGAGATATGATAGAGGTCTATAAATTAATGAATGAAGTGGAACGGGTAAACATAGATTGGTTGTTTACACCATCAAAAAGTAAAAAGACTAGAGGACACACAATGAAGCTACAATGTAATACGATGTAACCCATTTAAGACTAATATTTTATCACTCAACGCGTAATCAAATTCTGGAATTCGTTACCAGAAGATGTAGTAAAAGCTGTTAGTGTAGCTGGGTTTAAAAAAGGTTTGGACAAGTTCCTGGAGGAAAGGTCCATAAACCATTATCAAAGAGGACCCGGGAAATCCACTGCTTATTCCAGGATGAGCATTATGGAACATGTATGCCTTTTGGGAACCTGCCAGGCACTTGTGACCCAGACTGGCCAC
Source organism: Ichthyophis bannanicus (assembly GCA_033557465.1). Taxonomy (NCBI): domain Eukaryota; kingdom Metazoa; phylum Chordata; class Amphibia; order Gymnophiona; family Ichthyophiidae; genus Ichthyophis; species Ichthyophis bannanicus. The sequence goes on from CM066035.1 coordinate 52,475,453, forward strand.
TGTTGGAAACAAGATACTAGGCTTGATGGGCCATGGTCTGATCCAGTATGGCATTTCTTATGTTCTTACTACTAATCATTTGTATAGCTCTACAAGGTGTACACAATGCTGTACATATAGATGTAAGACAGTTCCTGCTCATCAGAGCTTACAATCTGATCAAGATGAAAAAACATTGCAAAACTGGGGACTAGAGTATTACTGTTGTTGTTGCTAAGTGCCGTCGAGTTGGAGTCGACTCATGGCGACCCTCTGGATAGCTATCCTAAACTGTATTCGGTCTTGAGTCAGGCGGCTCATTGTTGACAGACTGGTACCCGTAGCTGCTGTTATTATATCGATCCATCTCATTGCTGGCCTTCCTCTTTTGCGTTTACCTTCTATCTTGCCAAGCATGATGTCTTTCTCTAATGATCTCTCTCTTCGCATGATGTATCCTAAGTATGAAAGTCAAAGTCTTGTCATCTGAGCTTCTAAAGAAAGCTTAGGTTTGATCTCCTCTAGTACCGACTGGTTTGTTACTACTACTACTATTCATTTGTATAGTGCTACAAGGTGCAGTATCCTGTTTCCAACAGTGGCTAATCCGGGTCACAAGTACCTGTCAGTTTCCCAAAAGATATACATATTCCATGCTGCTTGTCCCAGGGGTAAGCAGTGGATTTTTCTGGTCCACTTTAATAATTGTTTATGGGCTTTTCCTCCAGGAACTAGTCCAAATCTCTTTTAAACCCAGCTACACTAATAGCTTTTAATACATCCTCTGGTAATGAATTCCAGAGTTTGATTATGCGTTGAGTGAAAACATATTTTATCAGATTTGTCTTAAATGTGCTACATTGTAGCTTTATTGCATGTCCCCTAGTCTTTCTACTTTTTGAAGGTGTAAACAACTGATCTACATCTACCCATTCCATGCCATTCATATCTCCCCTCAGAGAAAAAAAAGAAAAAAAAGAAAAAAGGAGGTGATAATGCCTCTGTATAGGTCTTTGGTGCGACCTCATTTGGAGTATGGTGTGCAATTCTGGAGACCGCACCTTCAAAAGGATGTGAACAGGATGGAGTCGGTGCAGAGGGTTGCTACCAAAATGATTAATGGGCTTCATTATAAAGCATATGAGGACAGACTTAAGGATCTTAATATGTACACCTTAGAGGAAAGGCGGGATAGAGGTGATATGATTGAGATGTTTAAATACCTCCGTGGCATAAATGTTCAGGGAGAGAGCCTCTTTCAATTGAAAGCAAGTTCTGCTACGAGGGGACATGGGATGAGGGTGAAGGGAGATAGATTCAGGAGTGATATGCGGAAATATTTCTTTACGGAAAGAGTAGTGGATCCGTGGAATAGTCTCCCAGTGGAGGTGGTAGAGATGAGGACAGTAACTGAATTCAAGAAAGCATGGGACCAACACAGAGGATCTCTAAAGGCAAAAAGTGGACTGTTGTAGTTGTTATGGAAGGACAGACTAGATAGGCCATGTGGTCTTTTTCTGTCATCATATTTCTATGTTTCTATGTAAGTTGAAGAGTCCTAACCTTTTAAGCCTTTCCTGAGAGGGATATCCTTCCATCCCCCTTACCATTTTGGTTGTCCTTCGTTGTACTTTTTCCAATTCTGCTTTATTCTTTTTAAGATATGGAGACCAGAATTGCACACAATATTCAAGGTGCATTCACACCATGGAGTGATTACAGAAGCATTATAATATCTTTGGTTTTATTCTCCATTCCTTTCATTATGATTCCTAGCATTCTATTTGCTTTTTTGGCTGTGTCTGTATATTGGGCAGAGAGTTTCAATGTATTATCCACAATGATGCCAAAATCCTTTTCCTGGGTGATGATTCCAAATGTGAGGAGGCTTCTTCTAATCTTCCAGGGAGAGCCTGTGGGAAGGAAGAGGGAAATAACACTGAAGTTGTGTGGAGCTTGAAGGATCCTTTTCTAAACTTCTGGCTTCTCAACTTGCCCTTAGCAATACAGTATAAGTCCGAGAAGATGAACCAATACCCCTCCCAAAAGAGCACCGGTTATAAATCAATCTTTCTCAGAGCTTTTTCCAGATTTCATCAGATCTACAAAAACTTGCATCCACCATCTGCTGCAGGCAGAGAAATGCTGAAGTATGCCCTAGCTGTACTGGCTGTTCTCGCAATATGAGGTCATAAGAAGCCTCCAGAATATTTTCTCTTTTTCCACATCTGCTGGTAGGGGGACACAACCCATTTATCTGAACTGGTTTAGCAGGACCATACGGAAACTTGACTGACTAGGTGTGTCCCAATGACTGGATTGAGAACACCTACCATACAAAAATATTGAGTGTAATACTGTTCTTTTAAAATGTAGAACAAACTGAGGTCACAATCTGTGATATACTTTTGGTTTAAAATGAAACTGTCATGGGGAGAAGGACGATGTCCACAGAGACAGTGAGTGTGTGTGTGTTCTCTATTCCCATGTCCTCAGATTCATAGATGCTAGACAGTTTCATGCTTAAACAGGATGAGAGACTGCAGGAAGAAATTTAAAGGATATGAACATGTGAGACAGGGACAGGGAGTTCTGTGGTTGGGATTGGTGAGACTGGAGACTGGGGATTTGAGCATGGAGGTATAGGTATGAGGGGATAGTTGAGTCTGGTAGGTATGAGACCAGAAGTTAAACGTACAAGGGGGATGTTATTCGGGGTTAGAGGTTTTGAGCGAGGGTTGTGAGATTGGATTTGGTGTATGAGTGGTGCGGGTGAGATAAACCGAGAACATGAAATAGGGATAAGGGATGGGCAGGCAGAAGGGTTGGGAAAGGTTGAGAAGTGGTGTAAAGTACTTGGAGGATTGGGAAGGTGGTAAGAGGCAGTGGAAAGGGTCTAGCAGCCATGGAGGGTGATATAAGAAAGAGCTATGAAAGAGATGAAATAGAGTGGAAACAGGGCACTGTAAAAAATTTTGAAAAAGAGGAGGAGGAATGGAAGGCCAAGTAGAGCATATGAAGGAGAAGAAACCACTAGCAAAGTGTGAGCAATGGAATGAGATGGGACTGATGAGGTGATCTGTGGAGCAGGGACAGCATAGTTACTCACCTGTAAGAAGTATTCTCTAGGGACAGCAGGAATCAGTCCTCACATATGGGTGGTGTCGGCGCCAATGGAGCCCCCTTGGAAGCATTTCCCCAGCTTTCAAAGAAAGCCTTTGGGAGATGCCACCCTGCATGCGTGGTCCCCTTCCCACCCAAGGGTGCTATCTTACTCAGTGAGATGTCATAGCTAGAGTGGACAAAGAAGATGGCAAAAATTGTACAGCAACTCCAAGGGGAGGAGGAAGGGTTGTGAGGACTGATTTTCGCTGTCCTTGGAGAACACCTGTTGCAGGTGAGTAACTACGCTTTCTCCAGGAACGAGCAGGAAGTCAGTCCTCACATATGGGATTCCCTAGCTACAGGCTACTGAGAGCCATGAGCGAGTCTGAGGATAAGGACCCCAGTGTCCAGGGAGAATCTTCGCTCTGGTAGCTTGAACAAGGATCAGAGAGTAGGAGCTGCCTAAACTCCGAACAGATTATGGAGTATGGCCTGGCCGAAGGCGCTATCCCATCGGGACTCCCTTTCCAGGCACTAGTGAGCTGCAAAGATGTGAATTGAGGACCAGGTGGCGGCCCTGCAGATGTCTGCCATAGGGACTGAGCATAGAGTTGCAACCGAGGTGTTGTGCGCCATTACCCGACACTCCAATGAGAGCCCAGCCTGATCATGGGTGAAGGTGATACAGTCCACCACCCAGAGGGACAGGGAATGCTAGGAAACAGTCTCTCCCAGTCAACTGTGGTCATAGGAAATGAAAAGCTGTGAGTCTTTGTGGTGGCCCTGGGTACATTTATTTTATTTATTTTATTTATTTAAAGTCTCTTTTATACCGCGCTATTCAGCATCAGCGCGGTTTACAATAAACAGTGAACATACACATTTCCAATAGTACTTTGTGTTTACATATGAACAGGATAATCAACTTGGCTAACAGGGTAACTATGTACAACCATAAACTATGTACAACCATTGCAGGTAGAAGAACAGGGCCCTCTTACAATCCAGAGTATGGAGAACGGCCGCTGCTTTGTTGGCATGGGGCCTTGGAAAGAAGGTGGGGAGTGATACCTCCTGGTTGAGGTGGAAGACGGATACCACCTTCAGAAGGAATTTAGGGCGGGTCCAAAGCACGACCCTATTCGTGTAGAACCTGGTGTAAGGTGGCTCAACCACTAGGGCCTGAAGCTTGCTTACTCTGTGGGCAGAGGTAAGCGCCACCAGAAAGATGACCTTCCAGGAGAAATAATGCAAATGGCAGGTAGCCAGAGGTTTAAAAGGTGGCTTGGTGAGCTGCATCAGAACTACGTTCAATTCCCATTCTGCCAGTGGCGGGTGGATGGGAGGCTTAGAGAGCAAGAGGCCCCACATAAATTGGGTAATGAGGGGCTGCACAGAAAGAGGTTTGCCCTCTGTGGAATGATGGTGCACCGAAAGCGCACTCAGATGTACTCTGACAGAGTTAGACTTGAGTCCGGTTTGCGAAAGGTGAAGCAAGTATTGAAGCACCATGTGCAACCTGGCATGAGAATGCGTCAACCTGTTGCTCTATACACCATACTGAGAATCTGTGCCACTTGAAGGTATAGGCCCATCTCGTGGAGTTCTTACAAGAGGCCAGGAGGACTTCCTCCACCTCCCTTGTGAGGTTGAAAGATGCTAAGGCTACCCGTTCAGCAGCTTTGCTCTTAATGACAGGGACCCCAGGTTGGGGTGAAGAAGGAAGCACTCCTCCTGGGTCAGTAGCCCCAGGGCATTCTCCAGAGGGAGTGGGAGCTCTGTCAAGAGGCAGAGCAAGAGGGAAAACCAAGGCTGGCTGGGCCACCACGGGGCTACTAGGATCATGGAGGCCTGGTCCTGCATGACCTGGAAGAGGGTTTGGGCGATTAGTGGCATGGGAGGGAAGGCATACAGAAGGCCCTCTGACTATGAGATGAGGAAAGCGTCCACTGCTACCCAGGATGGATGGATGTCGTTGGGGACAGCAGAAGTGGGGCAGCTGAGCATTGGTCGAGCTGGTGAAGAGCTCCAGACTTAGGGTTCCCCAGAGTCAGAAGAGCTGTGTTCCACCCTAGGGTCTAGTCACCATTTATGCAGCTGGAGAACCCTGCTCAGCCTATCCGCTACAGCATTGTCTTGGCCTGGAAGATAGACTGCCGTGAGGAGCATTCTCTGTCCGGTCGCATATGAGCAGAGGACTATTGCCTTCTGGCAATGGCGCTGAGACTCTGTGCCCCCCTGCTTGTTCAGGCAGAACATCGCAACCTGGTTGTCCATTTGGACTAGCTCTGACTGGTTCCATAGGCAGTGGTGGAAGGCCTTGATCACCAGGAAAAGGCCCTGAGCTCCAGCAGGTTGATCTGTTGCTGGGTCTCCACTAGGGACCAGTTGACCTCCATGCGCAGTTCCTCACAGTGGGCATCCTAGCCCAGTAGGGACACATCTGTGGTGAGGACCCTCTGTGGATTTGGGGTATGGAAGGGCATACCCTCCTGCAGATGCTGTGTGCCCTGCCACTAGTCGAATGACTCTGCTAGCTGACAAGACACTAAGACCCTATCCCGGAGCCTGCCCATGGCTTGTGTCCACTGTGAGCAGAGGCACTACTGAGCTGCCTGCATGTGGAGGCGGGCTTTGGGAACCACATAGACTGTGGATGCCATGTGGCCCATTAGGCGGAGCATGGACCGCACCAACACTGCATTAGAGCATTGCACCTCAGGGGCCAGGGCCATGAGGCGATCTGCCCTGTCCAAGGGAAGAAAGGCCCTGGCCTGGAGAATGTCCAGACGAGCTCCTATGAACTCCAAATCCTGCGTTGGAGTGAGGTGAGACTTGGGGTGGTTTATCATGAACCACAAATGCTGCAGGACCTTGATGGTGCGGGCCATGGCCTGTTGCACCTTGGTGGCCGTGTGGCTTTATGGTGGCTTTATAAGCCAATCATCCAGGTATAGGAAGATGAAGGCTCCTTGGAGACAGAGGCATTTGGTGAGGATTCTTAGTGCGAAGGCTAGGCTGAAGGGTAATATCCTGTACTGGTAGTGGTCACCCCCAACTATGAACCTTAAGTACTGCCTGTGACTGGGATGAATAAGGATGTGGGTGTAAGCATCCTTTAGGTCCAAGAAGCATAGCCAATCTCCCTGATGGAGGTAGAGCAGCAATGCTCCAAGGGAGAGCATTTTGAACTTCTCCCGCACCAGGAACTTGTCCAGGTTTTGCAAGTCCAAAATGGGCTTTAGGACCCCTGTTCTTTTTGAGACCAGAAAGTAACGGGAGTAGAACCCCTTGCCCTTGAGGTGGAGGGATACGGGTTCCACAGTTCCATCACTGATGAGGCCTGCGAGTTGCTGCAGTTGCAGGTCCTGGTGCAGGGGAGTCTGAGGGGGCTGTCCTGGAAAGGAAGGGGGAGGAGTCCGGTCCAAGTGAAGGAGGTAGCCTGCTCTGACAATCTGAAGGGCTCAGATATTGGTGGTTATTGCTGGCCACCAATGGACAAAGTGGATCAGATTCCCCCCAGGACGAGAGACTAGGTCAGGGAGTCAAAACCCTGACCCAGCCTGGGCAGGAGCAGGTGTTTGGGGCTTAGAGCCCTTAGGCTCATGTTGGCCTTGGCCCGCTCCTTTGCCCTGGTGATCCTGCTGTGGGGTCTGGAGGACCCAGAATTGGGCATAGCATCGGTAGGGCTGGTCTTTTCTGTGAAAAGGGGGCCTCTTCCCTAATGGTTTCTTCTTGGGAAGGGTGGAGGTCTTCCTGGAAAGCTGAGTCCGCGTGACGAACTCAGTCTCTAACTCCGCCGCCGCCTTATCCTCCAAAGAGGTTTTCGCTGAAACAGGGGAGGTCATAGAGCCTACACCCACTGCTCGAGGTCCGATGCCTGGAGTCAGGACTGGTGTCGGGCACTGATGCCTGTGGTAGCCACTCTCGCGTTGGGCTTGAAGACGTTGGGGACAGCTCGAGACATGTACTTTGAGCACTCCCCGACACACTTTGTGAGGGTTTGGAATTGCTGGAGGTGATCGCCACTGAGACCAGCCGAGAAACCTGTGAGTTCATTTGCTAGGTCTCAGAGATATATGCCAATATACAGCTGGTAGGCTTATATTTGGCAACCCAGCATCGAGCCCTGGTAGCATTTGCATCCAAGGGTGTCAGGGGCACAGAGGAGTAAGTCTTTGGGCTTTTCTGCCGGCACATGGTCAACTCAACTACCATAGACGCATGAGGGAGTTGCACTTTCCAAAAGCTGGGCCCCGCTGGACCCGGTACATGGTATCGAGGTATCGAAGGAGGTGCCACCTGAGGATGGCGGGTATGGCGACCATTAGGACCTCCATAGGTAGAACTTCACACTGGAGGATTTTGAGTTCCTCTATGCAAGGATCCTCCTCCGACTCCGTGGTGAGAGACAAGGCTTTCAACATGTCCCAGACAAACTTGAGGAATGATGTGTCCTTGGGTGGGGATCGTCACCGTGACTCCAGAGGAGATGGGCCTGAGGGGAGATTGCTGTGTTTATGCATCTCCGTGGAAGCCTTGTCCTCGGACTCTCAGTCTGAGTAGTCAGTCAAAGACTCGAGGCTGGATGGCTCTTTAGGCATTGGGTTCGGCCCAGGTCCGGTCTTCGGTGACCCACGGCAGCTGCTTGGCCGGAACCACAAGTGCTTGCTGGGGAGGATCTCGCTCCTGAGGACGGGGAGTAGAATCGAGACCTTCGCCGAGGATCGACTCGAAGCTCTCGAGGATCGTCTCAGCAGCCCCATGAGTACTTGATATTGAGGTCCCTGCGGTCTCGGCGCGAGCACCGGTGGGGCTGAACATCGATGCTTGCTGTGAGGCAAGGAAGGCAGTGACACTGCATTCCAAAGCTGTCATCCTGGATTCCCACTCAGTTGCAGCCTTCAATGTGGACACTGGGGTGACCGGGTCCAGCGTCAATGAGGAGAGGGAGTCTTCGATGGGACAGTCCTTGGGGACCCGTGACCCATCACCGGAGGCCTCAGCATCTATTCTGGGAACCTTTGCCGGCCGCTCCTGCTCTGACTCCTTGGATACCCTCCAGGGACTGTGGGACCTAGCATGGGACTTGCCGTGTGTATCCGATTCCCAGGATGAGGTCCTCAAAGATTTGTTCTTGTGCTCACGCTCCAGGGAACCCTTGTCAGACTGACCACAGACCCAATCAGGTAGCGCAGGGGCTTTATGCAACTCCAAGGATCCGTGCGGGGCCTTAGAACGTGAGGCTACCGGGGATACCGGGGATATGACGATGGCAGCATGTCCGTTCTGGACACTCCATCTCCACGCATTTTTCTCAAGAGAAAGGCATACCACAAGGATCCTCACTCTCAGCCCTATTGTTCAACGTGTATATGCAACCCATTTGTAACATAATCAGATCCTTCAACATCGACTGCCTAGTCTATGCTGATGACGTGCTGCTATACATGCCGATCTCGACTGAAAATCCAGACCTCTCTCCGCTGATCACTTGCTTCAGTGCCATCACGGATTGGCTTCATACACAGAAGCTCAATATAAACTTCAAGAAGATGGAGGTCCTTTTCATCTCCAGGAACTCCGCATTCACCCCACCCCCCACACTAAAAGTACATGATGCAGAACTCCTCAGCAAACCCACAATACGTTACCTAGGGGTCATGCTGGACCAACAACTCAACATGAAGGCCCATATAGGTAATATGGTAAAGGCGATTTACCACAAAATTCGGGTGCTCCGCCTGTGACATTGAAGCCTATACAGAGCCTATGATAATAGAGGAAAAAGAGGAATTTACCTTAAAACCTGTTAGGCAGCCAGCACACACAGCTCAGAAGGAGCAAAGGAACAGTGGAATAGGATTACCACACCCAAGTCATGATGCAGCAAGAAGTTTAGGATCTGATTATTATCACCTGTCCAGGAAAGCACAGGGAACGTGTAGTGGAGAGGGAGATAAAAGCTGCCGGGTAGATCCAGCAGAGGTCAGTGCGAGCAGCAGAAGTGCAGGAAGCAGAGGTCACAGAGAGGGAAGCCTGCTGAATCCAGGAAGCAGTGGGAGTAACCCTGGAACAGGAAGCAGCAAGGGAAAGGCTTCAGAAGAACGTGGCCGTCGAAGTGCTCAGAGTGCTAGTAACTGGAGGTCTGAGGTGGAGCCTGCTTACAACCAAGAGGTAGAAGCTGTAACTCCAGAGAGAAGGAGAGACCAAGCTGAGGTCAGAAAGCTGTCCAGACTGGGAGAGCAGGGGAGTCCACAGTCCTCATTACCAGAGAGAAGACCTCACCATTTATGCAGGTGGGAACCAAGCTTTATCAAAAGGGAAAGCTAAAAAGTCTGTTTGTACCAGAGGGTCAGAGCAGTGCACAGGTCATGAATTAACTACAGCAAGATATAAAACAATTCCTAGACCTTGGAGGTTAGAGGAGGAGAGCCAGAGAGGACATACTGCAGTAACAGGTATTCCAAAACCTGCTTGCTTAGAACTGTACCCTTGTAGCCCAACTGAATCCTCAGAGAGAGGCTTGTACAGAAACAGTTATGAGGATTTAAACCCAAGTGTAACACCGGGTGAATGCGAGCTGATGCAGTGGGAAAGTAATAACAATATTCCTGAATGTGCTCCCATGGACTGTACGTTATGCATGTCGGATGATGTTGAATCCTTGCGCTGAAGACCTGAAAGCTACAAAGAAAAAGAACATATTTTTCTTTGGAAGTACTGTTTTGTTTCCAAGTTTTGTTGTGCAAAAGATATCCTTGAGGGAAGGGGAATAAAGCCCTTATCTTTGTTTTGCCTTAACACTCGACTAAAGACTATTTTGTTCTGCAAGATAGGAGGCAACTATAACCCCGGGGCCCTAGGCGAAGGCCTATACGGGACCTGTGGGGTCACACGCCACATATGACAGCTGCTTGAGCCGGAAGACTTCCGGACAGTCTATCAAGCGCTAGTAATACCACACTTCGACTATGCCAATGTAATACTGCATGGCCTACCGAAAAGCTCGCTTAACCCTCTACAACTTGCTATGAATGCAGCAGCCAAAATCCTCCATGGTGCAGCAAAAAGAGATCATATCACCCCCGTTCTGAAACATCTGCACTGGCTGCCGGTGCAGTGCAGGATATCCTTCAAGATTCTAACGATGACCTACAAAGCCATCAACAAGTGCTCCTCCTCCTCCCTCACTGATCTCATCCGAACCACCCCCCTCAACAGAGCAAGGAGATCAGCGGCCATCAATACCCTCACACTCCCGAAGGTGATCACCAGATGCTCTCAGGCCACGAGAAACAGAGCCTTCACCTTCTATGCCCCCTCCTGTTGGAATGCCCTTCCACCGTCCATTAGAGACATCAATGACCTCTCCCAGTTTAGAAAGGCAATTAAGTACCATCTGTTCCTCCAGTGCTACACCGAACCAAATGACTTCTCCCAGCCTCTCACACTCATGATCCAGGCCAGCACCTCCAGCACAACCACCTTACTCACCTCCAGCCCCTGCCTTCGATAGTCCCACCCAAACCCTCCCTCCTGTGTACAGCCGACCCCATCTGTAGACAATGAGGAACTGTTACCAGAGAGAATGTAGATTGATGATATTAACATGTAAACAAGTCTGAGCAGCTCATAAAAGCCTGCTACAGCCAAAATGTATATAGTTATCCTGTAGACAATGACGAACTGTTACCAGAGAGAATGTAAATATTGACAATATTATCATGACACAATTCTGAGCAGCCTATAACAGCCTGCTAAAGCCAAAAATGTATATAGTTACCCTGTTTAACCCAGTGAAGACTGGTGGAAGACTCATCAACAACCTTCGCTATGCTGATGATACCACATTACTGGCTGACAGTGAAGATGATCTGAAACATTTGCTTCTCACAATCAAAGAACATAGTCTCAAAATGGGCCTGCACCTTAATGTAAAGAAGACAAAGATCATGACAACTGGCAAAATCAACAGGTTCATCGTTGAAGGAGAAGAAATTGAAATCGTGAACAACTTTAACCTACTTGGATCAACTATCAATAAAGAAGCAACAAGCAGTCAAGAAATCATACGACGCATTGCTCTTGGCAGAATGGCTATGAAAGACCTAGATAAGATTCTCAAGAGCAGAGATGTCTCTCTCCATACAAAGATTCGACTTGTTCAAGCCATGGTATTTTCAATAACATCATATGGATGTGAAAGCTGGACAGTGAAAAAGACAGACAGGAAGAAAATTGATGCCTTTGAATTATGGTGCTGGCGGCGAATACTGTGTATACCATGGACTGCCCGAAGAACAAACCAGTCGGTACTAGAGGAGATCAAACCTAAGCTTTCTTTAGAAGCTCAGATGACAAGACTTCGACTTTCATACTTCGGACACATCATGCGAAGAGAGAGATCATTAGAGAAAGACATCATGCTTGGCAAGATAGAGGGTCAACGCAAAAGAGGAAGGCCAGCAATGAGATGGATCGCTACAATAACAGCAGCTACGGGTACCAGCCTGTCAACAATGAGCCGCCTGACTGAAGACCGAACACAATTTAGGATAGCTATCCAGAGGGTCGCCATGAGTCGACTCCGACTCGACGGCACTTAACAACAACAAAGAACCTGTTTACTGTAAGTCCATTGTGGCCCTACCTACATTGGACAAATGCGTTACTTGTAAACTGCACTGATCTCAAATAGCGTGGTATAAAGGAAACATAAATAAATAAATAAATAAATATCAGGGAAGAATGATCTGTGGAAGATGTCATCTTGCTTCTGTTGATGACTTTGGATGGCCTTTATAGACATCTTTTTACACAGGGAGTAAACCTCTGGGTCATGTTCGGAACCTAGACACTGGAGGCAGTGGTTAGGGACATGTTCTTTGCGCACCGATCACACTTTTTGAACCCACTGGCCATTGGGGCAAAAAGGACCCCTGTGAGGTTGAAGACCCTCGACGAGGCTAGCAGTTAAAAAAGTGGCGCAAAACCGTGCTGGAAGAAAAACTAAAAATGGTTCAGAGACTTGATGCCGGGGCAATGTGGCTCGGAGGCTGGAAAGAGACCGATGCTACTGAAGAAAGAAGGGGAGTTTTATCAACTTTTTTCAGGGAAAGAAGATGGATGTCTGTTGGGCTCCATGGAAAAAGGGAGACTGAGTAAGATGGCACCCTTGGGAGGGAAGGGGACCACGCATGAGTGGTGACATCTCCCAAAGGCTTTCTTTGAAAGCTGGGGAGATGCTTCCGCGGGAGCTCCATCGGTGCCGACATCACCCATATGTGAGGACTAACTTCCTGCTTGTTCCTGGACTATATCTTTTATGTGTATTTGTACAGCGCTGAGCATACCTAGTGGTGCTATATAAATGATAAGAAGTAGTATTATAAAAAGCAAAGAAAAGTAGATGGGGAAGAGGTAAGTAAATGTGTAAATAGATAACTGGTTGCTAGGTGATGAAAGAGAGAAGTGGGAGGAAGTAGGGGCAGGGGTGATGGAAGGAGACTGAGAATAAGAGCAGTTAGGGGAAAAGAGAGAAATGAGAAGAACAAAGTGTATGAAACAGGTGAGGGGAAGATGGAAGAGTGAAATAAGGTGTAAGATAAGAAAAGATTTGGTGAAATGGTGAGACGAAGACATGAAGATGGGGGATGGAAGAGTACAAGAAGGGATGATTAAAGGGAATTGGAGAGCTTAGAGAGGATGATTTGAAGAGGGCTTTACTGAAAGGAAATGAGGCAATGGCTATTACTACTACCAATCATCATTTGGTGAGAGAGTGAAATGGAGCAGATGACTAGACAGTGCTGGGGACAACAAACCAATGATGAGAAGATAGTGAGCAAGGGAAATTATGTGTTGGAACAGGACAAACTAAAAGAGAGGCAGGAGGTATAAAATCCAACAATGACTGGACAGAGGCAGAGAAGAGAGGCATCAAGATGAAAGGGAAAAGATCACTAAAAGAGAAAGATGTATGGTGAGAAAAGACATAGAAAATGGAAAGAAAACCTTAGAAAATGAGTTAAAAGACCAACAAGAGGAAAAAGACTGAAACCAATTTAATAAAAAAACCAACAATATAAAATAAAATGTCCGAGCAACAAGGGTAGATTAAAGCATTTTTGATGGTAATACTCATTGTCTGACCATCACCTCATTTCCTTCACCCTACCCAATCCTCAACTCAAACATCCCACGCTGCCCAAACCTCACACAACAAGAAGATTCACAAATTTCCATGAAGATACCTCCATTCAACATTCCTCATCTAAAGCAAGCATTTCAACACTCAGACCTCAATCTCCTCATTCAAACCTGGATCATCATCATCACTACAGCCTCTGAAGCTCCACACCACAACCGTCCCAAAACCCCCAGACACCACGCCCCCTTCAGTGTTGTGGGTGGCCTTAAAGTAGTGGCACACTTGTGGCTAGTCATGGCATGCCACTCCTGCTCCTCTCTCTGAGGGAGTGGGAGTGGCATGCCATGAGCATGTGTGCTGCTGCCTTAAGCCTTGCCACCACACTGAAGGGAGGAATCACCAGGGGCCTTGTTTTACCTATCAGTGACATGCTTTGCATGCCCAACAGTATGCATATTAGTGCTGCCCTGACACGCAGGGCTGGGACAAGGGTTTCTTCCTCACCAGGCAGAAGCTGCCACCACTACCACCTCCGTCCCCACCCCCACATGATGCTGACATGGCTGCGTGGTGGCAGTAGCAATGGCATGACTCCTTTGTGACAGTGGCAGCATGTATGCATGCCGCCATTGTCACAGCAGAGTCACACTGAACATTGTGGATGTGGACACTAGGGCACCACCTAGTCTACCCAGTGAATCGCTCACATGTAAGCACCTTTGCCAGCTTTGACAACTATAATATTGTGACTTTTGTTAGAAGGGCACCATGTTCCTTTCTAGCACAGTCCTTTCCTTGTTTAAGGATATGCGATTGTTTAGTCTCTGGCCCTCTGAGAGGCATATGGTCATCAAAGCATACATGTTCATTACAGACATTATAGTGACTGCAGAAAGTAACTCCTCCCTCCTCCTGAGGCATTGCTGAACCCCTTATCTCCAGGAACAAACAGGAATAAAGTCTTCACATATGGGCAACGTTGGTACCGATGGAGCCCGTGCAAGAACACTTCCCAGCATCCAATAGGAAAGTCTTTGAGAGCATGCCACTGTGCCTGCATTTGTGTCTTCCCTCCATCTCAACTCCTCTCCTCAGGTCTTCATTTTCTATGGAGCTAGCGGGTTGTTTATTCCTGTCACCGCCAAAAAAAGGTTCTTTTGGGGTGAAATACTGTGCTCTGCCTTCCTGTCGACGCTGGTCCCGTCAGATTGACACCAGCCCCAACATATTTTTTCTTTTAAGCTGTAATTTTTATTTTCTTTCTTTTCTTTCTTTTGCTGTAGTATTCACTGCCAACTAGCCCTTAGGCCTCCATTTCCTCTTCAATCCTGAAGAGCACCTTAAAAATGGAAAAACCCACTAGTGGTTTTAAGAAATGCACCAAAAGTTCCGATACCATATCCATCACAGATAAACATGACTGGTGTTTAAAATGTTCGGGCCTGGACCACTTACCAAATTTTTGTCCTTTGTGTCAACAAATGACAAAGAGAGGCCTTCAGAAAAGAGCCAGATAGTATGGTTCACTGTTTGCCCTGGATTAGACTTCAGTGGCTTCCACATCATCAAGAACATTGACCTCCTCTCATGGGTCTCAGGTCTCTTCCAAGTCCAAACATAAGAATAAGTCTAAGACAGGTTTTGAAGACCGATACTGAGACTAGAGGAAAGTCCCAGCATCGGCACCGAGACTCACTGAAGAATGCTTCCAGTGCAGACCGGCCAGCCAAACAGCCCCGGTGAGAGGATCTGTCCTCCAAAGCACAAGAGAGGCTCTGGGAGGTGCCAGAGAAATTGATCTCTGGAAAGCTTCTGGTTCCATGCTCTGGGACAGTGGCTCAAAGCCCCATAGGTGACAACCCAGACATCGGCCATCTCCCTGGACCAGCTCATGCTGGCTCTCGAGAGGAGTTTGGCTGCACTCCTGGCATCCTCGGCATAGACAGTATCGACAGCTCCAGCAGTGCAGGCTTCGGCACCCTACCTACAGCCAAGTGTATTGGCTCCGATGGCAGCCCTCAAGCCTACATCAATGGATCTCTGGCTACTGAAGCCTCAGATGGGACTGACCAATAACACCGGTACCCAACAGGCTAACATGGCTCCAGATGCAACTGCCTCTGAGCACTGGTAATGACATCGACCCTCGACATCATTGAAGTATCGAGGTCAAACGCAAGACTGTCAATACTTTGACATTTTATCAGACTCTGACTCCACTTCCTCTGATTCTGCAAAGGATCACTGGATTCCCAGAAACTTCCAGATAATCCTTCAGACCTGTCCCCTCCTCATGAGCGATGCAGGTCCCCACCAAAAGGCATGTCTTTCCAAGACTTTATCCAGGACATGGCAGCAGGACTGGACATCACATTGGCCTCGGAGAAGGAACTGAGGACAGAGGAATTGGAGATCCTCCAATACCCTCCCATGCTTAAAGAAGCGGCTACTTTATTGGTGCATCACATCTTACATGATCTTATGCTCAGTATGTAGGAGGCTCATCTCATGGTTCTGCCCATCAGCAAAAGGCTCAGTACCATTACCGAGTTCCAGAGTGCCCAGGCTTCCAAAAGCCTCACCCCCCTATCACCCAGTGGTTGTGGAATTGGCCATGCACTGAATAAAATGTTCAAAGAATCACTCTTCCATTCCTTCAGGTAGAGACTCGAGGACACTTTATGCCTTTGCGTGTCGATGTTTTCAGGCATGCATGCTGATCTCTAGGATTGCCTCCAATATGCTACGATGGGCATGTTTCTGAAAGATGTCACCATGGATCTGGAGATGTTTGCCCTCTTGCTTCCTGATGATAAGCGGAGTGCATTCCAAACACTCATCAGGAAAGATGAAAATACCTCAACATTTCTTACCAGGGCATCTGCAAATTTGTTAAGCAGTTTTGAGTCAACCAGCAAAGTTTCAGCATTCTGCACTGGGGCTTGAAAGATGGCCTGGTTACAGGCATTATATCTCAAAAAGTGGGTCCAGGACAAGTTGGTTAATATCCCATGTACTGGAGAGAACCTTTTTGGAAAGGGTTGGAGAGAAAAGGCCGGTGAGATTGAGACAGATTATCTCATCCTCAAATGCCTTCCAAGAAAACGGCTGACCCCTCCAAAAGAAAGGCTCTTCCAAAGAAACCTTTCTATTCTAAGAAAAAGATATATTATCCTTCCTACACACCTGCATCTGCTTACCAGCATCAGCAGCAACAGCAGGATCCTCGCCAACCCAAAGCTTCTAAGCCTCAACAAGCTGCACAGGAACAAAGTGCACCTGGTTTTTGACTCCTTCCTAGTGACCATTGCTACCCTGCCTCTGGCGGGCCCCTACTCCCTCCACATAACTAGCAGACTCTGTTCCTTTGCCCAAAGGTGGTACCTCATAACCTCATAACTGTGGACTCTCAACATTGTCCAACGGACATTGCATCCGAGGAAAAAAGGGTGCAGAGTTTCGCAACTCTATCCTGCAGGCCCCTCTTAGTAATCTTTCTGCAGAGGAGACACTCCGATGGTGAATGGTCTGGGCCCAAACATTTAAGACACCAGTCATTGGTGTCGGTAGCAGAAATAGTATTGCTACATTTTGAACACGTTTTGAAACCACTAGCTGGTTTCTCCATTTTGAAGAAAAACAGGGCCTACGGCCCAAAATGGCGCCAAGGCACCAAGAGGGGAAAGACCCTCAAGAAAAAAGTTATTTTTTTTTTTAAGAAAGAAAGAAAAGACACCCAAGGTACCGGTGTCAGCGTCGACGGGAAGGCAGATATGACAACAAAAAAGAAGATTTTCTGTGGTGACAGGAAATGCTGCCTGTTGGCTCCGCGGAAAATGAAAAACTGAAGAGGGAGGGTGGGAAAGGCGGGAAGGCAGCAGCGCAGACGCAGTGGGATGCTCCCAAAGGCTTTCCTATAGGACGCTGGGGAGCATTCCCGCACGGGCTCCGTCAGTGCAGCCGATACCCATATGTGAAGACTACATTCCTGCTTGTTCTTGGAGATAGGAGGATCCACTAGAACAAACACTAAAAGAGTGATGGGAGAGATAAAAGCACAGAGCCCCTAAAGCCAAACGAGGACAAGATACCAAGGAAAAGGTTGTGGTTAACGGTATCTAAAGCAGCAGAAAGGTCAAGAAGGATGAGGATTGATTAAAGGCATTTGAATTTTGCTAGGAACAAGTGACTGGAGACTTTGGCAAAAGCCATTTCGGTAGAATGTAAAGGATGAAAGCCAGATTGCAAAGGACCTAGAAGGGCTTGAGAGAATTAAGGCAACGGCAGTGAACTGCATGTTCAAGTAGTTTAGAAGCAAAGGGGGGAGGGGGAGATGGGTCGATAGTGAGAAGGATAGTTAGAGTCTAGTGAGGGTTTCTTGAGGAGAGGAGTGACCACAGCATGCTTGGAGGCTCCAGGGAATGTTGCAGTGAAGAGCGATAGGTTGAGAATATGAGGAATGGGAGGAGATGGAGCTAAGGAGACCAGTGGGAATAGGATCAGAGGAGCAGCTAGCGAGTTTGGATGAGGAAAGAAGATGAGTGGTTTCCTCCTCAGCGATCATAGAAAAGGAAGAAAGGGTAGCAGAGGTAGGGGGAGAAAGTTGTGAATGAAGAGAGGGAGGAGGGGAAGTAGCTGATCTTGTGGGGAATTAGAGTGTGATCTTGTGGATTTTGTCATGGAAGTAGTCAACCAGGGTTTGGGTAGAAAAGGAGGGAGGGGTTGGAGGTAGAGGCACTTTGAAGAGAGAGTTGAGGGTTGTAAAGAGACGGTAAGGGTCAGAGGCCAGAGAGTTAATCAGACGGTCATAATAGTCTTGTTTGGTGAGTGCTATGGCTGACTGGAAAGAGACAAGCATGAATTTGAAGTGTACAAAGTCCACAATGGTGCAGGATTTGAGCCAAGCACGCTTAGCTGAGCGGGCACAGGAATGTAGATAGCAGGGAGTGGAAGACAGACAGTGTTGAGGTCAGTACACGTCACATGAGATGGCATGGGCAGAGCAAAAACATCCAGAGCACAGGAGAGTGCAGTGTTATAGGAAGCTACTGCTTTCATCAACAGACCCAGATGACATAGCGGCAGTGGAGTAAAAAGCTGTATGGAGGGGACTGAAGTGGCATTTAAAGGTGATATTGTGGAAGAGTTGAAAGAAATATTGATATACCATGAAGATGTATTACAACTATTTGATAAACTGAAGACTAGCAAATCACTTGGACCAGATGGTATACATCCAAGGGTGTTGAAAGAACTGAAATATGAGATTGCAGACCTGCTATTAGTAATCTGTGAACTATCATTAAAATCATCTGTAATACCTGAAGACTGGAGGATCGCCAATGTAACGCCAATTTTTATAAAGGGTTCCAGGGATGATCTGGGAAACTACAGACCGGTGAGCCTGACGTCAGTACTGGGAAAAATGGTAGACACCATTATAAAGAATAAAATTACTCATCATTTAGTCATGGCTTAATAGTAGACAGACAACATGGCTTTAGACAAGGAAGGTCTTGTCTTACTAATCTGTTATGTTTTTTTGAAGGTGTGAATAAACAGGTAGACAAAGGTGAGTCGGTTGATATAGTGTATCTGGACTTTCAGAAAGCCTTTGACAAGGTCCCTCATCAGAGACTTTTGGCAAAACTAAAACGTCATGGGATAGGAGGCAGTGTACTATTGTGGATCTGGAACTGGTTGAAAGATAGAAAGCAGAGGGTAGAGCGAAATGGCCAATTTTCCCAATGGAAAAAGGTGAATAGTAGAATACCCCAGGGATCTGTGCTGGGTCTGCTGCTTTTTGACATATTCATAAATGACCTGGAAAAGAGCATAACGAGTGAGGTTATCAAATTTTCAAATGACAGAAAACTATTTAGATGAAATTTAATGTGGACAAGTGCAAGGTTATGCACCTAGGGAAGAACAACCCAAACTATGGTTACACGATGCAAGGTTCCACATTAGGAACCACCACCCAGGAAAAAGATTTAGGCATCATTGTGGATACCGTGTTAAAACCCTCGGCCCAATATGCAGCGGCGGCCAAGAGAGCAAATAGAATGCTAGGTATGATAAGGAAAGGAATGGAAAATAAAACAAAGGATATTATAATGCCTCTATATCGTTCCATGGTGAGACCGCACCTTGAATATTGTGTGCAATTCTGGTCGCCGTATCTTAAAAAGGATATAGCGATTTTAGAAAAGGTTCAAAGAGCCACCAAAATGGTAAAGGGGATGGAAGGATACTCCTATGAAGAAAGGCTAAAAAGGTTAGGGCTTTTTAACCTGAAAAAGAGACGGCTGAGGGGAGATATAATAGAAGTCTATAAATTAATGAACGGAGTGGAACAGGTAAACGTAGATTGATTGTTTACCTTATCAGAATATAGAAAGACTAGGGGACATGCAATGAAGCTACAGGATAAACTATTTAAGACTAATAAAAGAAAATATTTTTTCACTCAATGTGTAATCAAACTCTGGAATTTGTTACCGGAGGATGTAGTAAAGGCTGTTAGTGTAGCTGGTTTTAAAAAAGGTTTGGACAAGTTCCTGGAGGAAAGGTCCATAAACCATTATTAAGAAGGGACCCAGGATATCAATGCTTGACCCAGTACAAGCATTGTAGAACCTGTGTCTCTTGGGGAAACTGCTAGGTACATATGACCTAGATTGGCCACTGTTGGAAACAGAATACTGGGCTTGATGGACCTTGGTCTGACTCAGTATGGCATATCTGATGTTCTTATGTTCTTAAACTCTGGAATTTGTTACCGAAGGATGTGGTAAAAGCTATTAGTGTAGCTGGGTTTAAAAAAGGTTTGGAAAAGGTCCATAAACCATTATTAAAAGGGACCAAGGATATCACTGCTTGACCCAGTACAAGCCTTGAGGAACCTGTGTCTTTTGGGGAGACTGCTAGGTATTTTGACCTAGATTGGCCACTGTTGAAAACGGGAATACTGGGCTTGATGGACCTTGGTCTGACCCAGTACGGCATATCTTATGTTCTTATGAGGGAAAGGAGTGAGACTGAGGCAGAAGGAGGAGTTGAAATTGAAAAGGAGATTAGAAGTCCAACACCACCACCACAGCCAGTGGGCCGCGGCGTGTGGGAGAATTGATAGCTGCCATGACAGCGACTGAAGCGGAGTCCTCTGGGAGGAGCCAGGTCTCAGTTAGAGTAAGGAGGTGGAGAGCATTAGAAATAAAGAGATCATGAGTAAAGGCAAGTTTATTTGAGATGGAGTGTGTGTTCCACAAGGCACATGAGAAAGGGAGAGAAGAGGGGGAACGCAGAGGGATATGAATAAAATTTGAGCTGTTGCATGAGGATCTGTTCTGGGAGTATGACAAAAGTCTAGGGAGGCCAGAGTTGGGGTTGACACCTCCGGAAGTGGAAGGAGAAGGAGTAGAAGAATGTGGAGCAGAGAGGAGACATGAGGGTAAGGTTTATTCAGAGAGAGAGGAGATGGCTGAAAGAGAGGGAGAAAGTGGCGAAGCTCAAGAGCTGATGATAGTGTAGAAGACAAGATGGTGGGGGAAGTGAGGATGGTAGCGTAGAGATAAGGGGGAGCAGCTTGAAGGAGATAGAGAGTATGAACAATAGGAAGAGAAAGTGTTGAGGAGCCATAAAGGGAGAGGAGCACAGAAGTCAGAAGAAGTAAAAGAATAGGTGATAGAAATTGCAGAGGATAAGGTGCATCTGTGAGTGATCATGGTAATGAGCACAAGGTGGCTATAAGAGACTATAAGCTAGAGGGTGGGTGGGTTGTGGGGAGGAAGGGTGGGATAATAAGGAAGAGGAGAGAGAGACACACAAAGCTGAAAATAGAGAGGGAGAGCTAAACAAGATCACAAACAAAAATACTGAAAAGTAAGACACTCTAATAACACAGGTACACTAAAAAAATTTTTTTTTAAACTGCCTCTAATGTTTCGATTGATTTTTACGTTTTTTGGTGCGCTGAATCCAAATCTGGTAACCAATTTGCTCCATCACGTACAGATTTTTTGCTACATTGGGTTAGCAGTTTGAGGTGAACGTTTCAGATTGAGTGCGATCGAGATAAAAGTTTCTTGGATGAATTCTTTATACTAATTGTTTAGTAGTTATTCAAATAAGAATAAAGAAAATTGTAACAAGGCAGCACATAAGAATAGAGTAATGTCAACAAAACACACTGTGATGGTAGCAAAATTGTCTGCACTTAAAACAGCCACATACATGTGCACAAACATTGAGCATATAAGAGCGAGGTTAGACACAAAGCAAAGCAAAGAAATGTGCAAAAACTGTTGTACAGGTATATATGTAAGAATAGAAAACGTAAACCGCACCATTGCAATACATGAAGACAAACACCCGATGGTGTGAAAATAAAATTCTAATAAATGAGATCCGACACTGTGGTAATAACTAGCAAATTTTTATTTCAAAGTTTAGTAAAAACATGATATTTGTCAACACAGTTTAGATTTTAAAGTCATTCTTGGGTCAATCAATCTCCTGGTGGGCCCGTTTCTTCTTCCCCCGAATGCTTCTCTTGGTGCGCTGCTTGGCGTATTTTTCATCTGGGGTTTCTCGCAGCAGCAACCAGCAGAAATCAGCCGTCATAGTGGTGTTCCATCTTCCTTGGTACCTTCTCTCTGCGTCCTTGATGTCCTGGTGAAACCTTTCACCTTGTTCTTCACTGTATGCCCCCAAGTTTTCGGGAAAGTAGTTCACATGGGAGTGCAAGAAATGGACTTTCAGGCTCATGTTACAGCCTTGTTCTTTGAAGGCATTGAGCATCCTGGCAACAATATCCTTATAGTTCTCATCCCGCCTGTTCCCCAAGAATTTGAGAACAACATCCTTGAAGGAATCCCAGGCTTCTTTTTCCTTCTCAGATATCGTTTCAGCGAATGCTCCATCTGAAATGAGTTTCCTTATATCAGGGCCAACAAACACTCCTTCCTTTAGCTTTGCTTCAGAAAGTCGGGGGAACTTTGAGCAAAGGTACCGAAAGCACTCACCATCTTTTGGAAGGGACTTGATGAATTGCTTAATGAGACCCAACTTAATGTGGAGAGGTGGTAATAGAATTTTATCACGAGGTACCAAGCTCTCATGAAGAACATTTTTCTCACCGGGTCTCAAATACTCCCGAATTGGCCAGTCTTTTTTCCCCCAGTGTAGGTCGCGGGCCCGGCTATCCCACAAGCAAAGGAAGCAGGGATATTTGGTGAAACCGGATTGCTGCCCTAATAGCATGGATAGAATTTTAAAGTCTCCACAAATCATCCACTTATGCTCATCATAACGAATCTTCTGAAGAATCAGGGCCAAATTCTCGTATTTTTCTTGGAGAATAACAGAGTGAGCAATAGGAACTGAAGCGAATGTGTTGCCATTATGAAGAAGAACACCTTTTATGCTGTCTTTTGACGAATCAATGAAACAGCCGCCATTCAGCAGGATCATACTTGAGTTTAAACTTTTCCATCACTCCGTATATATCGTTGCAAAATACCAAATCTTCCTCTTTGCTGAAATACTTCAAAAATTGTGTCTCGCGGTTGCGGTACCAATAAAAAGTTGTTCCTGGTGACAATAGATTTTTCTGTTTAAGCCGAGAACCTAGCAGTTGGGCAGCATCTTTTGGGAGTCCTAAATCCCGGACTAAATCATTCAATTCAGCTTGAGAGAAAAGTTCAGGTTTCGGATCTGGTTCAGTTTCAAACTCGGAAGTACTGGACTCATCGGGAAAAGCCATCTGCTGAGTCTCATCATGATCAGAACCGTCCACACAAATATGATCCAAAGATTTTGGTGGTTCAGGCACAGGTACTTACTTCGTTGCTATGAGGCATAGGCCTAATTGCTGAGGGAAGGTTGGGGTAACTTATTACGTTCTTATTTTTTAAGTTGTATCCCTTCACAATGCAAGAGCAAAAATAGCAGTCACTGCTGTGGTCTCTTTGTTCACGCCACATCATAGGTATTCCGAAACGAAATGCTTGTTTTTTACCTTTCATCCATAAGCGTAGATCTTCCTCACATGTCTTGCACACTTTGTGAGGAGCCCACGGTTTGTCTTGATCGCCTAACTTCAAACCGAAATAGGCGAAATATACTTTTTTAATAAATGCAGAAATGTTCCTCTGCCGCTTTTTCACGGTATATTCCCCACAAATAAAACAAAAACTGTCCGGAGAGTTGACGCAACCTCTGGCTCTGTGAGCCATCACAAATACACAGCACTGCAAACTACAACTGTAGTGAACCACTTCGGAATAAAGCTGGATTACGACTGAGTAAACAAAAGGTAATAATGAACTTGCAAGAAACTGAAATTTGACAGGAACGTTCATGTCGCAACCACCGTGTTTGAGCGAGCGAACGAGGCGAGGCGAACAGGAAAGAACATGCGCCAGCGCGAGTACTGGATTTAGCCCCCCGCCTCCCAATTGTCCTGTTAATGTATAAAATGAATACAAAACACTCTAAAATATCATGAGGGAGTGTTTCTAGTTAGTTAACCATTACAACCTCTATTTTGGGCCAAGAAAATAAACTGCAGTCGGCTAAAAAGAAATTATGTGAACATTCCTTATATGGGTAAGAAATCTAATTTTGCAAGAAAACGTGACGTGATGGAACATTTTGGCTATTTTTCCTGGATTCAGCACCCCAAAATCTATAGGAATCAGTTGCAAAACTGGAGGCAGTTTTTTGGTAGTGTACCTGTGTAATGATTAGATAAATAGATACATAAATAAATGCAGAAAGACCTTACAAGTAAGCGGTTAAAAAAAATCAGACCCTAGCCAGAGGCTGGGAGCACAGACTGCAATAGACTTGCATATCCCTCAGAAAGAAGGCAAATGGCTGAACACACAAGGGGAAGAGGGTTAACAGTGCTTCTATTTGGGGAGGGAGTAGAGCAGGGGTTATACTTTCAGCACACAGTTATAGGAGGCAGGCAGGGAGGGGGAAAATTTAAACTCAGAGAAGACTGCAGGGAACAGTGGTAGAGTGGATAAGGCAATTGAAGATAATACTTGATCTCCAAAAGCAGAGATCAAAGAGAGAGAGCAGGGAAGTTACAATTGATTACAAGCAGAAAGAGAGACACATATAGCTAAAAATAGAGAAGAAGAGCTGAACAAGATCACAAAGAAATATACTGAAAAGTAAGGCACTCTAACAATGATAAGATAAATAAATAAATAATATATCTCCAGGAACAAGTAGGAATGCAGTCACATATGGGGTGACTTCGGTACTGACAGAGCTCACCCAGAAACGCTTCCCTGTGTCCAATTGGAAAGCTTTTGGGAACAATCTGCCTTCCCACCTTCCCAAGTCCTCTCCTCAGTTCTTCATTTTTCACGGAGCCAACCGATTACTTCTTTCCTTTCAATGCTGAAAAATGTTATTTTTTGGTTAAATTTTATGCTCTGCCTTTCTGTCAACGCTGGTGTCTTCACCAACACTGACCCCGATAATTTTTCATTCTTTTTTAAACATTATTTCTTTTATATTTTCCTTCCAATTTGGTGGTTTCCACTACCAGCTAGGCCTTGGTCTACCTTTTCCCATCACAATGGAAAAACACATCAGTGGTTTCAAAAAACATACTAAGTGTTCTGGTATTATAGCAGTCACGGATAAACATGCCTGCTGTTTAAAATGTTTGGGCTCTGACCATATTCCAAACAACTGTACTTTGTGTCAGCAAATGACAAAAAGAAGCTTAAAGATCAGGGCCAGACAGTATAGTTCTCTGTTCGCCCTGGACTCGATGTCAGTGGCTTCCACATCGTCAAGGACATCGGCATTCTCTCATAGTTCTTGGGTTTTATGAAAGTCCAAATACAAAACTAAGTCTAAGTTATCGGCATCGAAGACTGATACCATTTTCAGAGGTAAGTCCCTTCATCATCATCGAAACTCACCAAAAGGTACACCCGATGCTGACTGGCCTGTCAAACAACCCTGGCAGGAGGCCCTGTCCTCCAAAGCACAAGGGGGGGCTCCAAGACACTCCCGAGGCATCGACCTCTGGAGAGCTACTGGTTCCAGGCGCTGGGATGGTGGCTCAAAGTCCTGTATGGGATTCCACCGAGGCATTGGTCAGCTCCTCCGGCCAGCATATACTGGCTATTGAGAGGAGTATGGCCACACTCCTTGCAGCCTCGCTACCGCTGGTATCAACAGCTCCAGCAATTTAAGCGAGAGCACCCTGCCAACAACTGCCGGTTCCGGGGCCAATGCCGGCACTTGAACCTATGTTAGAGGAGCTCCTCCCTCCGAAACCCCCTCTTGAAATGACATATCTCATCGGTACCCAACAAGCTCCCAATGCTGCATTGACTGAGCTTTGGTACCAATATCGGGAAAGTATCAAAATAATGCATGAGATCCTCGATACTTTGACTCTGTCAGACTCGGACTCTACTTCCTCCAATTCCGATAATGCATCAGAGGATTCTCAAGAAAGCAGGGACATTCCTTCAGACCCGTACCCTCCTCATGAGTGGCATCAATCTCCACCAGAGTACATGTCTTTCCAAGACTTCACTAGAGACATGGCGTCAGGCCTACCGATCACTGTGGCATTGGAGACGGAACTGAGGGTGGAGGAAATAGAAATCCTCCAGTACCCCTCGACATCTACAGAGGCTGCCACTTTACTGATACTGCACATCTTACAGGATTTGATGCTTTGTATGTGGGAGGTTCTCCTAATGGTTCTGCCTATCAGCAAATGACTTGATACCATGTACCGAGTTCCCACATGCCCAGGCTTTCAGAAATTTCAAATCCCACACCATTCTATGGTGGTGAAACCGATAATGTGCTGCATTAAGAGTTCTAAGAATTACTCTTCTATGCCTCCAGGCAAGGACTCCAGAACTCTCGATGCATTTTGTCGTCAGTGTTTTCAGGTATTCATGCTCATCTCTAGAATTACCTTCTACTTGCTCTACATGGGCATGTTCCTCAAGGATGTATCCAGAGATCCGGAGATATTTGCACCTCTCCTTCCCGATGAGGAACGAACTACATTCTAAGTCCTAATCAGGCAGAATCAAACTACATTCACATTTCTTACCACAGCATCTTTTGATGCCTTTGAGTCATCCAGCAGTCTGCATCGGTGGCCACAGGATGGCCTGGCTCCAGGTATCGGATCATGAACAATTAATCCAAGACAAATTGGCTAATATTCCCTGTTCTGGAGAAAACCCCTTTGGAAAGGGTTAGAAGGAAAAGACTGGAGAGATTGAGACAAATTATCTCACCCTCAAGCGCCTTTCAAGAAAGACAGCAGACCCCTCTAAAAGGAGGACTAATCCAAAGAAGTCTTTCTCTCCAAAGAAGAGATATTATCCTTCTTATCCTCCTGCAGCTGCTTATCAGTCTCAACAGCAACAGCAGCACCACAGGGCCCTCGCCAACCCAGGAAGCCTAAGGTTCCTAAACCCCAATCAGCTGCATAGTCACAACCAGCACCTGGGTTTTTTTTGTTGTTTTTTTTTTATTTTATATTTATGAATTTTACAATAAATCAAGCATATATAAATATACACATGGAAAAGGGCAGCAGTCAGTAATACAAAAATAAAAACTACATAGGAATTAACACAACAATGACTGCGACCCACTAGCCCTCAATTAGAGGAGAGTGAAAAGGAAAACTGTACACCATATCTGAGAGGAAAAACAAAGCCCAAAGCAAGAAGCCAATCAGTATTAATCCATCAATGCAGCATTAACTGTCTCTACTACAGGAGGCCTCCGGGAGCTCAGAAACGCTGACAGTTGGGAAGGGTCATAAAAAAGATAGGAAATTGCCTATAACTTAACAGAACATTTACATGGATACTTTAGGAAAAACTGACCACCCAACTACTGTATCCCTGGACGTAGCAAAAGAAACTCTCATCTCCGTCTCTGTGTTTCCTTACATAGGTCGGGATAAACCCGAACCAAAAACCCTCTAAATTTAATTTTACGGAAAAATCATCTTCAAAAACCATTCCCTATCATGGGATAGTGAAAAAGTCACCAAAAGCATAGAAGGGCTACAGGCTTCTTCAACCGAAGTTTCCAACAAAGCGGAAACATCAAGCGAGTCGGCCTGTTGAACCCCAGTGATACCCCCTCCCCTGACGATCTCCAACCAGTTGGTAAATAATATATCTTAGATACAGGGGGTGTGTGACTCAATAGGTGCCCCAAACACTTCCACCAAATACCTTTTGAACATTTCTTTAGGAGTAACATACACAGACTTAGGAAAATTAACAAGCCTTAAATTCTGGTATCTAGAAAAGTTCTCCAAATGTTCCAAACGTAATTTCATTCCCATAGTGTCTTTAACCAAAGCAGCTTCAGAGTTCTCAATATGATCAGCTCTTGCTTCCAATAAGGAAATGGACCCCTGCACAACCAAGAGGTCTCCCGTCTGCTGTTGCATCAGAGAGACATTAGACTGAACTTGAGCCGAGATAGATTGTACCTGACATGATAAGGATTCACCCATCTGCTGTATCGCCAACCAAATCGATTCCAGAGTGAAAACAGCAGGTTGTGGTAACACAAAGACTGAAGAGCCTGATGGTAAATCCACAGTTGGAGTCACAACTCCCGAAGGCTCTGCAAGATGGCATCCCACAGGGGACCACTAAGTCCACGGCTTTCAACGCGCGCTTCTGAGGGCTAGAGAAAGAACCTGGAAGAGAATCACCTCCCCCTGGCAACAGCTCAGAGGACCGCCCTCGAGGATCCAATAGCACAACCGTCATTGGAACCACGTCCTCCGAGCTTGAAGACTCCAGCACAAGGATCTTTGCTTTGCGCTGCTGCTCCGGCGACAGTTGATCAAGCCCGAAACTGCTCGACGAGCTATCCAGCTCCGAGGGGCAGACAGCCGGGTATAAAGTCGCCGGCGTGCTGCTGGCTATGTGCGGTGTGCGAACCAGGAAAGGATCCAAAGGACCCAAGGAAACTACCTGCCGCGGGGGCTTCAGAGGGCGTTTTAGCACCTTTAGCTTTCCTTTTCCCCATAGCGGAAACGCGGTACACCTACACAAATCTTGCCATGGCCATCTTGAATCACTCTCCCGCCAGCACCTGTTTTTTGACTCCTTTGTGGAATGCATAGCACTTTACATCTGCAGGGTCCCAACCCCTACACATATTAGGCAGGCTCTATTCCTACCAGTGGCACCTCATCACATCAGAGCAGTGGAAACATTGTCCAAAAGGGGCTATCTGCTTCATTTTGAAAGCTTACCCCCACCACCCCCATAGGAAATTATCCCAGGAACCCCTTCCAAATAAATCTATCAGAAGAGGTGTCCACTCTGTTAGCTCAGGGAGTCATCATGAGAGTTCTTCCGCTCCCAAGAGAGTATGGGTTTCTACTCTCCTTATTTCCTTATCCCTAGTAAAACCAGACCTCAAGGAGGCATACACACATTTATTGATCCACCCTCAGCACAGATAGTATCTGCATTTTCAGTTCCAGCAGAGCCATTACCAATATCGGGTGCTCCTCTTCGGCTTAGCCTCTGTGCCTCGAGAATTCACAAAGTGCATGACAGTGGTTGCAGCCTACCCTTGCACTTTGGGGGTCTTTGTCTTTCCCTACTTAGATGACTAGCTGATCAGGGGACAATTCCCACAATAGGTAAAACTCTCCCTTCATCGCACCATCACGGTGCTCCAACATCTGGGATTTGTCTTAAACATTCCCAAGTTGCACCTGGTGCCAACCCAATGGCTCCAGTTCATCGGAACACTTCTGGATACTCAAAAGACCAGAGCTTTCCTCCCCATGGATTGTTCTACATGGCTTATCAAGTTAACCCACAAGATAAGAAGTCACACGTGTAAAAGCGCGAGAGATGCAATGCTTTTTGGGGCACATGACCTCCACAGTCCATATAGTCCCCTATGCACACGTGCACATATGATAAGCCCAATGGACTCTTTTGTCTCAATGGACACAGGCAAGCAGGTATCTCTCAGACAAAATATGCATCACACCTCCACTTCTCTACTCCCTTCAGTGGTGATGTTCTCCTCAGAACCTACTCGACGGCTCACCTTTTCAGATGCCTTTACCTCAATGCACCCTGACAATGGATGCCTCCAAGCTCGGCTGGGAAGCACATCTGAACAATCTAATAACACAGGGATAGTGGACACACCAGGAATCTCTCTTACAGATAAACCTCCTGGAACTATGTACACTTACAAATGCCCTTCGGATTTTTCAACCTCAACTCTCGGGCTAACAGGTCTTAGTCAGAACAGACAACCAGGTGGCCATGTTCTATGTGAACAAGCAGGGAGGAACAGGATCCTATCCCCTGCCAGGAAGTGCTTTGCCTCTGGTTCCTCTCAGTTGCACACCGAATTCACCTCAGAGTGGTGTATCTCCTGGGCGAACTCAATCTCCTTGAGGACAGACTCAGCCGAATCCTATATCCAGACAAGTGGACCCTCAATCGTGAGACAGCATCTTGGATCTTTCAAGTGTGGGAGACCACATTCATAGATATGTTCGCCACCCCGGAGAAAACACAACTTCCACCATTCTGCTCACGGCTTCCCTCCCTGCAGAGATAGGTGATGGAAGCTCTCCTTCTTCAATGGGGGGGGGGGGCACGGTCTGCTCTATGCATTCCCACTCATCCCCTTAATACCAATGATGCTGTTCAAACTACAGGCCCACAAGGGTTCCATGATTCTCATAGCCCCTTTTTGGCCCCATCAGCCATGGTTTTCTCTGCTGCTTCGACTAGCGCAGACTCAAACTCTTAGTCTGGGACATGCGCCCAACCTTCTCTCTCAGGATCACAGGACACTTCTCCATCCCAATCCATAGGACCTGCACCTCACAGCCTGGCTCCTGAATGCGTAATCCTTGCTGATCTTGACCTCCCACAATAGGTCAAGGATATCCTACTAGCATCATGCAAACCGTCCACCAGACATTCATATACCTTCAAATGGCAAAAGTTCCCACTCTGGTGTCCCCCAAAGCAAACTGACTCCTTTACCTGCCTGTATCTACAGTATCTCCTCCACTTGTCCTTGGCAGGTCACAAGATCAACTCAGTCAGAGTTCATCTCAGTGCTATTATGGCTTATCACAAGCTACTGGACACACAACCTATTTTGTCGTATCCCTTGGTGCAATGTTTCATGTGGGTTCTCCTGCTCTCCAAGCCACCTGTCAAACCACCACTGGTAGCCTGGGACCTCAATTTGGTTCTAATGCAACTTTTAAAGCCTCACCTTGAACCATTAGCCACCACTTCATTCAAGATTCTTTCATGGAAAGTACTCTTCCTCATTGCTCTGACTCAGCTCGCCACATCAGCGAACTGCAAGCTTTGGTGGTGCATCCGCCGTACACTTGGTTTCACCATGATAAGGTGGTCTGCCATACCCATCCGCACTTCCTTCCGAAAGTAGTTTCAGCCTTCCACCTGAACCAGTTGATAATCTTACCGATCTTCTTCCCGAGAACACATGTCTCTCGGGCCTAAGCAGCGTTACACACTCTAGACTGTAAACCAGCACTGGCTTACTATTTGGATCAAACCAAGGCTCACAGGAAATTCTCACAACTATTCATTCCCTTTGATCCAAGTCACTTTGGTCTTCCAGACACAAAGTGTACTTATCCAAATGGATAGCAGACTGCATTTCTTTTGCCCATGTACTGGCAGGACTCTCCTTCAAGGGTCACGTCACTGCTCACAATGTGTGAGCCAAGGCAACCTCAGTTTCCAACCTCCGTTCTGTCTCCACTGATGAGATCTGTCGGGCAGCTACTTGGTCCTCCATTCATACCTTCACTGCACACTACTGCCTAGACAGGGACTCCTGTTGGGATACTGTCTTTGGCCAAGCTGTACTTCAGCCCTTTTTGGGACTTAAATGCAACTCCTATCCTCTGTCCTGGACTTCTTTCTGGCACCAGACTTCCATCAGAGGTGGTTCAGCCAACTGCAGTCAATGAGGCAACATTGTATCCACACCTTCTTGACTGTATGCTACAGCCTCGGGGATACAAAAGCTACCTGCTTCCAGTCTGGTAACCTGGAGCTAGTGAGTCCCATATGTGAAGACTGCATTCCTGCTTGTTCCCGTAGATAGCTTGTTTCTCACCTGTAACAGATGATCTCTGGGAAGAGCAGGAATCAGTCTTCACAACCCGCCCTCCATCCCTATAAATTGTAGGGTATTCTCTTTTTTCCTCTGTCTCTCAGCTACAAACTCAACTGAGGAGAGGACTTGGGAAGGCAGAAAGCAGATGTGCAGGCACAGTGGATTGCTCCCAAAAGATTGCCAATTGGACGCTAGGGAGAGTTCCCGCGAGGGGTCTGTCGGTACCGATGTCACCCCATATGTGAAAACTGATTCCTGCTGTTCCCGGAGATCCCTTGTTACAGGTGAGTAACAACGCTATACAGGCAGACAGACCTTAGAAGTAAGCGGTTAAAAAGTCAAACCCTAGCCAGAAGTTGGGAGCACAGCTTGCAATAGATTTGCACATTCCACAGCAAGAAGGCAAATAGCTGAGCACATGTGAGGAAGAGGGTTAACAATGCTTCTATGGGGGGGGGGGGGGGAGGGAAGGGGCTAAACTTTCAGCACACAGTAAAAGGAGGCAGGCAGGGAGGGGAAGATTTTAAACTCAGAGGAGACTGCAGAGAGCAGAGGTAGAGTGGATAAGGCAATTGAAGTTAATACTTGATCTGCAAAAGCAGAGACCAGAGAGAGAGAGCGAGGGAGCAGGGAAGTTACAACTGACTATGAGGAGAGAGAGATACACAGCTGAAAACAGAGAGGGAGGGCTGAAGAAGATCACAAACAAAAATATTGAAAAGTAAGGCACTCTAAGAATGATAAATAAATAAATAATACATACAGGCAGAGAGACCCCTCTCCTTATCTCCCCTTTACCACCCTCACTTTTCCCACCATCTTGTCATCTACTCTATCATCAGCTCTTGAGCTTCACCACTTTCTCCCTCTCATTCAGCCATCTCCTCTCATTCTGAAACAAACCTTTGTTACCGCCGTGCTGTCTCCTCTCTGTCCCGCACTCTTCTATTTTTCTTCTTCTGTCTTCCGGAGCTATCAATCCCAACCTTGCCCCCACCCTTAGATGTTTGTCACACTCCCAGGACAGATCCTCACGCAACTGCTCAAATCTTTTTCATATCCCTCTCCTTCCTCCCCTCCCCCCGCTCCCTTTTTCCTGTGCCTTGTGGAATGCACACTCCATCTCAAATAAGCTTGCCCTTCTTCATGATCTCTTTATCTCTAATGCTCTCCATCTTCTTGCTCTAACTGAAATCCTGTTCCTCCTAGAAGACTCAGCTTCAGTCACTGCTCTCTGTCATGGTGGCTATCAGTTCTTTCACATGCCTCATCCCACTGGCTGTGGTGGTAGTGTTGGGCTTCTACTCTCTCCTTCTTACCAA
The DNA here is from genome assembly GCA_033557465.1 of Ichthyophis bannanicus. Classification (NCBI taxonomy): domain Eukaryota; kingdom Metazoa; phylum Chordata; class Amphibia; order Gymnophiona; family Ichthyophiidae; genus Ichthyophis; species Ichthyophis bannanicus. The sequence continues at coordinate 52,508,201 of CM066035.1, forward strand.
TTTCAACCCCTCCTTCTGCCTCAGTCTCGCCCCTTTCCCTCCTTTGAAGTCCACTCCATCTGCCTCTTTTCTCCACTACCTCTCCAGACAGCTGTCATTTATTGACCCCCTGACAAGTCCACCTCTACCTTTTTCACTTTGACTCGTGATTTTCCTTCTTTCTGGATTCACCTTCACCCTCCCTTATTCTCAGGGAATTTAACATTCATGTTGATAATGCCTCTGACCCTTATGCTTTAAAGTTCCTTTCCCTTATCTCCTCATATAACCTCCAGTTTTGCTCTGCTGCCCCCACTCACTGACAGGACTACTGCCTCAACCTTGTCTTCTTCTCTAAATGCTTACCCTCAAACTTCTGTACCTCAGTTCTTCCATTATGTATCACTTGCTAGGCTTCACTCTTCATCACTCCCACCTCAGCCTCGCCCAGTCTCCTCCAACCTCTTTAGAAATCTTCATGCCATTGACTCAGTGGCTCTCTCTATCACTGTCTCATTATTTCTTGCATTTGTAATGACCTAGTGGTTGGGACAGTAGCTTTAGTCCAGAAGGACCTGGGTTCAAATCCCACTGGGGAGCAGCAGCTTTGGGAGAGGGAGACTGGAGCTTTAATTCCACTGGTGCTCCTTGTGGCCTCAGACCAACCACTTAATCCTCCATTGGCCTCCTATAACCTTAGATTGTGAGCCCTTTGGGGACACGGATATGCATTGAGTACCTGAATGTAACTTCCTTAAGTGCTCAGCTGCTACCTGCCATAGGCAGTGTATCAAGTAAAATAAACTATAAGTTTTTTAATGAGACAATAGCTTCCTATAAACGCTGCACTCTCCTCTGCTCTGGATGTTCTTGCTCTGCCCATGCCTTGTCCTGTGAGGTGCCCTGAACCTCAGCCCTGGCTGTCTTCCACTATCCGCTATCTACTTTCCTGGGCCCGTTCAGCTGAGCATCTTTGGCTCAAATCCCGCATCCTTGCAGATTTTCTATACTTCAAATTCATGTTTGCCTCTTTCCAGTTTGACACAGCAGTTGCCAAACAAGACCATTATGTCTATCTGACTAACTCTCTTGCCTCTAACCCTCACCATTTCTTTAAAACTCTCAACTGTCTCCTCAAGGTGCCTCCATCCTGGACCCCTCCTTCCTTTTCTGCCCAAACCTTGGCCAACTATGTCCATGACAAAATCCACAAGATCACACTCTAATTCCCCACAAGGTCAGCTATTTCCCCTCTTTTCCCTCTTCACTCCCAACTTCTGATACCCTTTCTTCCTTTTATATAATCTCTGAGGAGGAAACCACACTCCTTCTTTCCTCCTCCAAACTCACTACCTGCTCCTCTGATCCTATTCCCACCCATCTCCTAAATTCATCTCCTCCACTGTAATCCCATATTCTCAACCTATCGCTCTCCACTCCAACTGTTCCTGCAGACTCCAAGCATGCTCTGGTCACACCTCTCCTCAAGAAACCCTCACTAGACCCTACCTATCCTTCTAACTATCGACCCATCTCCCTCCTCCTCTTTGTTTCTAAACTACTTGAACATGTGGTTCATCGCTGTTTCTCTCCTCTCAAGCCATTCTGGATCTTTTGTAATCTGGCTTTTGTCCTTCACATTCTACTAAAATGGCTCTTGTCAAGGTTTCCAGTGACCTGTTCCTGGCAAAATTCAAGGGCCTTTACTCTATCCTCATCCTTCTTGATCTTTCTGCTAGTGGAGGAGTGGCCTAGTGGTTGGAGCATGGTACTTCAGGCCAGAAGGTTGGGGGTTCAAATCCCACCAGAGGACAGCAACCTTGGGCTGGAAGGACTGGGGTTTCTAGTCCCACAGGTGCTCCTTGTGGTCTTGGGCAAGCCACTTAACCCTCCATAGCCCATGTTCCCTGTAAAATAGTTATCTCCAAGTTATAGTGCCCTGTTCAATGTAATTTCAGTTTGTTCAGTGTAAACCACACTGATGCAGTATATAAGAGAATGTAAATAATTGACACTGTTGACCACAACCTTTTCTTTGATACCTTGTCCTCGCTTGGTTTTAAGGGCTCTGTGTTATCTTGGTGCTCTTATCTCTCCCATCATACTTTCAGTGTCTGATCGGTGGATCCTTCTCTACTGCTATCCCGCTCTTCGTTCATGTAATCCAAGGGTCTGTCTTGGGCCCATTCCTTTTCTCTCTATATACCCAATCCCTTGGTGTGCTCATCTCTTCTCATGGTTTTCAGTACCATCTTTACGCTGATGAATCTCAGATCTGCATCTCTACACCTGAAATCTCTCCAACAATTCAGGCCCGAATCTCTGCCTGCTTTTCTGATACTGCTGCAAGGATGTCTCACTGTCTTTGAAATTGAACATGGCCAAAACTGAGCTTCTTATTTTTTATTTATTTAGCAGTTTTTTATACCACTGTATCTACCAGTCACAGTGGTGTACAGTTAACAGGTTTAACAAGTATAACATTACATAGAACATAGATAAAGCATAGTTACTTACCTGTAACAGGTGATCTCTGGGAACAGCAGGAATAAGTCTTCACATATGGGGTACGTCGGTACCGATGGAGTCCGCGCGGGAACGCTTCCCAGCGTCCAATCAAAGAGCTTTTGGAAGCATCCCACCATGCCTGAGTGCTGCCTTCCCGCCTTTCCCAACTGCCTCTCCTCAGTTAAGTTTTAAAGCTGAGACAAAGAGAGAGAGAGAGGAAAGGAAAGGAAAGATAGATAGAGATACAACTCCTAGGGGAGGTGGGTGGGTTGTGAAGACTTATTCCTGCTGTTCCCAGAGATCACCTGTTACAGGTAAGTAACTGTGCTATCTCCAGGAACAAGCAGGAATGAGTCTTCACATATGGGGACTCCCAAGCTGAGATGCCTGGAGTCCCAGCATGTCATAGATTGGACATGCTATAGCTAATAACACCAGGCATCCTGAGGATGGAGGGTAGGCGTTGAAAGAGAAAGGTGCTGTGGACAACAGCTTAACCTAGCATAGGACTGCAGACAAGAAGTCCGTGTGTGGATGATAATTGTCATCAATGATACTGAAATGAAATATTGCAATATGGACCTCCCCTAACAGGATTTCACAGAAGTATGGAGGTTCATGGGATCTACTGGGGAACCCAGTAGAGGAACCTCGAAGAGGACCTCACTGTAAAGTGGAGGTAATAAACCTGTAGGAAAAATAGTGGAGGTCAGAATCCTGAAAGGTAACAGGTAACCCCAGCAAAAACAAACTGGGGTAGTACAAAAACGGTGGGGCTTCAGCGGAAGGCTCTATGACAAAAGCCAAACTCTTTTGGCGGCAGAGTGACTCACTCTTAGGAGCAAAAGAGAAAGGCTAACCGATTTGGACAAACAGGCACAGTCCTTGCGGGGAGAAAGGGTATGGGAACCCCTTGTATCCCAAAAAGAGAGGACAAATGCCTGAGGTGTTAAAGCCTGCGATTAACTGAAGATCTGCAATATCTCTCCTAACTGGGGTAAGCTAGGAGAGATATTGAAGCATGGAGAGCTTCAGAGGTACCTAGACCCTAAGGTTATGGTATAATGTTATTGACTACCACAGGAGTGGTTGTGTGTGTCGAACCCCAAACCTGCTGGATAGCATAGGTATGGGTAAAGCCCATCTGTCGGAATAGCACAGTTACTTACCTGTAACAGGTGATCTCTGGGAACAGCAGGAATTAATCTTCACATATGGGTACGTCGGTACCGACGGAGCCCGCGCGGGAACACTCCCCAGCATCCAATCAGAAAGCTTTTGGGAGCATCCCACAGCACCTGCGTGCTGCCTTCCCGCCTTTCCAACTGTCTCTCCTCAGTTGAGTTTCATAGCTGAGACAAAGAGAGAGAGAAAGAGGAAAGGAAGATAGATAAAGAGATACAACTCCTAGGGGAGGTGGGTGGGTTGTGAAGACTTATTCCTGCTGTTCCCAGAGATCACCTGTTACAGGTAAGTGACTGTGCTATCTCCAGGAACAAGCAGGAATGAATCTTCACATATGGGGACTCCCTAGCTATAGATGCCAGGGGGAGATCCCATAAAATGCGTGTCCGTGGAACAGGACTGCACTTCCCACACATGGACCTCTGGCATCCCATGAGGGATGGTGGGTAGGAGTTGAAAAGAGAGGAGCTGTAGGAAAAACAGCTAACCTAAGGATTACATGGAAGAGTCCTTGGTATGTATGATAGTTACCATTAAAAATATTGAATGAACAATCACAATATGGACCTTACCTACTGGATTGTAGGAAGTAGAGAGGGTGATGGAGTCTACTGGAGATTCAGTAGAGGAATCCTCAAGGTGACCTCACAGTGGTGAAGGTGAAGGTCCAAATCTGGAATTGGCAGGTGACCCAGGTGTCAACTGGGGTAGTATGAAAACGGCAGGTCTTCAGTGGAAAGCTTTGTGGGAAAAAGCTGAAACTCTTTTAGCTACAGAGTCATTAACATGTAGGAGCAAAGAGGAAGACTGACCGATTTGGACAACTAGCCCAGTCCTGGAGGGAAGAAGGGGTATGGGAAAAACCCGTATTCCCAAGGAGGACAAATGTGTGAAGGGCTGAAAACCTCAGAACTACTGAAAATCCACGCTGTCTTTCCTAGCTGGTGAGAGATAGGAAAGATATTGAAGCATGGTGCTTCAGGGATAGCGAGACCTAGAGTAAAGTGGGAGTTGTCAGTACCACAGTAGTGGTTGTGTGCATAATACCCCCGACACACTGAGGGACAGTATGAACATATGGAAGCCCCTGTCTGAAACCTCTACTTATAATACACATATATATATCTATAGAGATATATATCTATATATATATCGATATATATTGTCACCCACCAGTGTCCCCAGAGGCCAGCGGCGTGGGTATTTCAGTGGGGTAGTACTCTAGTAACTGTAGAGTATTGTGGGAAGGCTTTGAAATGCCTTCTGGAACCTGTGGTTCTAAACACTAGTCAAATAATTGTAGTTGCAGACCAAGTGTAAGGTTATAATACAGGATTTTATTCCCCGTCTGGGATTGGATATTTAGCATTTGAAACAAAGGAAAACAGACCATTCAGCTGGCATCAAAATTAAAGAAATGCTGGAACAAAACTTGGCTTTAACTTCAGCTTTTGTAACAAACAGAAGGAAAACGAAAACAGTCCTTTTCACATGTAAAACCTTCTTCCTGTTTTCTTTAAACAGTTTTCACAGCACTCTAACATAGAGAGGATATGGCATCTGCCATAGTGTACGTACAGTCCATATCACTGCCATTCAAAGATTCCTCATAAGGCTCATATTGCATCTCTTCACTGTCGGAATAACTTTCTCCTGGAGTAAAGCTTCCGTTGCAAAGTTCCTCTCTGTAACTCACAGCATTCCCTTCCTCCACTGCACTAGAGGGAAATGGATAATTACCACATTCACTAGAATCACGGTCATGAGAGCTACACAGTTCCTGGTAAGTGCAGGGTAATTCTCTGTATTCTGGACCTCTTCTATTAAGGTTAATACGCCTAACCTCTGGCACTCTCTCTTCCTGGTCTCTCAGCTGAGCCGAGCTCCGTTTGTGTGAAAACCTTTCACTGTGCTTCTCTGCTAGCTGCTTCTCTGGTATAAAAGTTTCCTCAGGGTAAAAACTATTCCCTGCTTGGTACCTTGTGCTGGGTAATTTGGGTCTCTTTAGCCTGGCCACCGGACTGCCACCTCTGCTCCCTTCATAGCAAGGTTCCCGGGGATTATGGAGAGCTGTGCCCTGCTTCTCAAAGCAGTCCCTCCTGGATTCCACAGTTCTGTGTTTCCCTCGTGAGGCTTCTCTCCAAAGGTTCCTTTGGCTTCTCTCCTCAGCAGCTTCCTTCCTTAATGTTCCTTCCACGGCTCTCTTCCTGAACGTTCCCTCAGCAGCTCTAACAGCTCTGCCACTACCTTCAGGTGAGTGACTTTTAACTGTCTTTCTCGTGGTGTTTGTTTGGGCTCCGCCCCTACCCAGCTGCCCCTCATTTCCTAATGAGTTCCTATCCAGGCTTGTGTTTGGGCGTTCCCTTACACCTCATGACCCAGCTTGTATCAGTTGCCCGTGGTAACCTTTCTCCACGTGTATTTCTGAGCTGTCAGCTATGTTTTGCTCAGAGTTCCCTATTTCCCTGGGCTCTGACAGCGCTACCTCATGACAATATATATGTATATTTATATATATATATATATATATATATATATATATATATATATAGGGGCATAACATATGCACACACAGCTTACAGACATGTGTATCTATAGAAGTATATAGAGATATATACATACATGAATATGTATGTCTGAGGATACATATCTGCAACTAAGCAAATAGAGATATGTCCATAAGAACATTCACATGAGAAATGTGAAGGAGAAAGATTCATCTAAAAACAAGAAGGTGGAACCTACTTGAGAAGATATATAGAGAATCTATTTCTCCTGGTTAAGATAGTGCAGGAATGCTATCCAGTGAAATAACCAGGATGGTTGCGTGAAAAACAGAGGATAAAATCAGTCTGTAAGCAGCAAGTCCTGAGTCTTGTAGAACTCTGACATGGTAAATGGACAGAAAATGCATAGGAGGAGATACCAAGTTGACCCCCTGGAGGGGCACAAGGGGTATCATGCGTTACTAGTAGAATATGTGCTGTCCATAAGAGTAGGATACCATGAGGACAAGCTGCAAGGAAAAAAGAGCATAATCCTGCAGGATTGGAAAACGTTTTAGACATTCACGCAGAAAAGGCTTATATCCTGAAAAGAACAGGAGATAACAGGGTGTGGAGAACCCTCACAGTCGTGGAAAATGACTGAAGAGCCTTTCCCAACCATGTAGAATAGTCATCATAAACAAAACCCCATGCTCTCTAGCAAGGGCCCATAGCAGAAAGCTTCTCTGAGGATTGCAGAGAGCATTATGCAGGAGAATTAGGAAATAAAACTGGCTGTAGGTCAACTCTGTTGCCCAATCCAAGGAGTGGAGATGGCAAGAAAAGAAGACCGTAAAATAAGCCTGAAGTGATTAGGATTATCCAAGATAGATGAAAGCACTATCTTGGATCACTATTAAGGCCAGACAGAGAGTAGTGGAAGATGGACTGGAACTTGTAGAAAAGTACCAGTAGTCTAATCACTAGCACTCCTGCATGGATAGCTGCTGAATGAGACAGCAGAGAGAATCTCTCTGTGTAAAACAGAGAGAACAGACAAAAGGAGAGGAGAAATTCCTGTCCCTGTCTGATGAGCTGCCCAGTGAAAAGAAGGGAATTATTCAAAGGAAAAAACTCTACACTGGAATGAAAGGCAGAGAAGCTCTGCAGTATGGTACAACTCATTCAGGGGAAACCCTGGATGAGAGGGTAGAGAAACAGAAGCTGAATGGTGACTTACCATATGGTAAGTCTGCTGAAGGAAAAAAAAAAAAGTTCATGTTGGGACAGAAAACTATCATGGGATAGTGGTTAACTTCTCTTCTTGGTAGGAAGAAGAGGAGAAATCTTTAACCCATAGACATGAATATCCTGACAGCTCAGCATATCTAGGAGGGAAAAAGATGTCCTGAAGAAAGGAAACCATGTGTAGAGCTTTAAAGAAAAAACAGTGAACAAACTTCTGCTAAGAAGAAGTTAACTGTAGGTTGCAACCTTCAGGAACCTATGGTTGCTGGGTTTGCTGAGACTGGCTAGAGTTTGGATTCTTCAGAGCAGGACGAGGTGTCCCCTGCTTGGGTACATCTGGATGATGGGCAGGAGAAGAATGAAACCTTCTTTTCTTAGGGAAAGAAGGTTTGGTAGGACATTTCCTACCTCCTGGGGAAGAAGAAGGCTTAGGGTGGTCCCCAGAACCAGGGAAGTCAGTGGAGCAATGAGCAACCTGACGTAAAGCCTCCCTATTGAAGAGATTTTCTCCAGTACAAGGAGAATTACCTAGTGTGTGTTGTGCCCATCTGCCCAAGTCTGAAGCCTGGAGCCAGGCTCTACGTCGTGCTCCTATGGCTATAACAGAGGTTCTGCTGACAGACTCAAAAGAGTCTAGAGAAGCACGAGAAAGAAACCAAGAGAGATTCTGGCTATGACTAAGAAGTAAGGAACAGTCTACAGCCTTGGGCTCTGATAGAAAAGGAGTCAAAAGAGATAATTTCCTTGTGACCTCCTGGAGAGATAGACTCATATAGAAAATATAAGAGATAATCCTTGTTGCCAGCATAGATGTTTGGAAGGTTTGACGTCCAAAGGCATCAAGTGCTCTAGATGCACGACCTGGCGGATAAGAAGAATGCTTTTTCTTGCTTTTCACCTTCCTCATTGCTGATTCCACTACAATGGAATGATGAGGAAGTTGAGTCCTTTGAAACCCTGGAGAGGGGGGCACTTGATACAGAACATCAGTTGCTGTAGAAGGTGAGGAAACCCTTAAAGGTGTTTCCCATATTCTCAGAAGAAGATCATGCAAAGAATGATGTAAAGGAAGCATTATATTTTCCTTTTCTGCAGGAGAGCCTTGAGTAGGATCACAGCCAGGGATAGGAATAGCAAGGAATGTTGCCATGTCAAGGAGAAATTTCTGAAAAGAAGGATCTCCAATGGGAACTATCCCTGGATAGGCTAAAGTTGAAGCAGCAGCCTGGGCACCCGAGGATATACTGGTCTGATGCAGAAAAAGAGCCCCACTAGATGGATACTGGTACTGGCAGTCACGATTTTAGGCAGTCAGTACTGCATCGTCCATGCCAGGTATCGACTCCAAACTAGGCATAGAAAGGAGCGATGGAGAAAAAAGCATGGAAGTGGCTTGTCCCGATGAAACTGCAGGAACCGACATTGATACCGATACGGGTAGCTGTGCCGGAATCGAAGGCGATAATGCCATCGAAGCAGTCATTGGAGGCTGCTCAAGCGGTACCGAAGCAACCAGAACCCCTTGGTGAATATCCTCGGTACTGCGTATCCGGAATCGATAAGGGTCGGTTCCGAGATGCGTCGGTACCCAGTCTTCTAGACTAGATATCGATTCCAGACTCGGCATCGAAGGGAGCGAGTCTATCGATGCATGTCTAGAGGGTACTGACGTCGGTGGTGGTATCGGCGATGCTGTCGATACTGGAAAGGCAATCTGGGACGTATCGATCGGTCCCGAAGGTACCGAGGACGCCAGATGACGATCCCTGGTGAAGAGTGGATCACTCAACACCGGTGCCGATGATCGGTCCCGAAGGTACTGAGGACGCCAGATGACGATCCCTGGTGAAGAGTGGATCACTCAACATCGGTGCCGATGCCGGGGTATCGGTACCGCTCGAAGTGGATGCCACCACCGAGCATGGCTCAGGTATGTCCTGTGAGGGGTGAGCCCCAGGAACAACCTGAAACCCCTGAAATACTTTGGAGACCGAAGACTCCCGCCGGGGTTTTGAAGCCAATAGGGTCTTGAGGGCAAGGCCAGAGCCGTCATCATGCTTGGCATGAGACCTACCACTCAAGGATTTGCTAGTCTTAACAGACTGTTTGTGGGTTACCTGATCCTGTAGGGAAGAAATGGTCGGTGCCCTGACACTGGAAGGGAACTCGGTATCGAGGGAAACTCGAAATGGAAAATCTCTTCTCATAAAAATGTAGCCTAATGGCTCTGGAGGGAAAGGGTCAGGACCCAAACAGGTTAGACACCAGTTATTGGAGTCTAAAAAGAAAACTGTATTTCCACAGTTAAGGCACTTCTTAGAAGAAGAAGGCTCCATGATGGAGAGGCCTTACAGGCCCAAAAATTTAAGACAGAAACTGAGGGAAAAACAGTCCCTGAGTTTAAGAAAAAGAAAAGAAAAAACCCACCGGCGGTACCGGTGGAGGCGGGAAAGCAGCCGCGACCACAAGAAAACAAAAAATTAAAGAATTAAAAAAGAAATTTTCTGCGGTGACAGGAGTACGTCCTGCCAGCTCCGCGGAAAAACGAAAACTGAGGAGAGACAGTTGGAAAGGCGGGAAGGCAGCACGCAGGCGCTGTGGGATGCTCCCAAAAGCTTTCTGATTGGACGCTGGGGAGCGTTCCCGCGCGGGCTCCGTCAGTACCGACGTACCCATATGTGAAGACTCATTCCTGCTTGTTCCTGGAGATCATATAGCTATATGAGCATAGACAGTCAGATAGATAAGTATTTGGATACATATCTATCTGTAATAAAATATCTCGACAGATACATATATAGATAGATAGATATATACACATATACATATAGACATATAGATAGACATATAAGAATATATCTATAGTGAGATATGGAAGGGCATAAAATACACACAAAAGATAAATATGAATATGTAGGCCTATATATGGGTGTCTGCAATTAAACAGACAGAGATATGCCTACAGCACGGTATTCACATAGGATATGTGGAGAGGAAAGATTCATCTAATAACAAGGAGGTGGAACCTACTTAAGAAGATATATAGAGAATCTATTCCTCCTGGTTATGATCTGCAAGGATGCTAGCTAGTGAAATAACCAGGACGGTTACATGAAAAACAGAGGATAATATCAGTCTGCAGCTAGGAAATCCCGAGTCTTCCAGAACTCTAGCATGGTAAGTGGACAGAAGACGCATAGAGATGAGATACCATGTTGACCTGCTTAAGGGCAAAAGGTATCATGCGTTCTTACCATGAGGATGAGCTGCAAGGAGAAACAGCCTATCCCCGATTGGGAATACTATGGACCAAAGCAGGGAATTGGCAACTCCTTAAGCTTTCACGTAAGAGAAGGCCTATGTCCTTTATATCAAAAAGGAGATAGTAAAAGAAGGAAGAACCCTTCTAGTCATGGGAGACATGACTGAAAAGCCTTCTCCAACCATCTAGGATAGCTGTTGGAGAAAAAAAACCCATGCTCTCTAGCAAGTGGAAAGCCTCTCTGTAGAATTGCAGAGAGCATGATGCAGGAGAATGAGGAGATAGAACTGGCTGCTGGAGAGCCAGTATCTCTGCCAACTATGCTGCCAAACCCAGGAGAATGGAGATGGCAGAAATAGAAGACAATCCAGAAAGCTTGTAGTGGGATAGTCTCCAAGACAGATGAAAGCACTGACTTGGAGCCACTACTAAAACTAGACAGAATGTTAGTGGAGGACAAATCTGGTTGTTTGTGGACAGAACCAGTGGTCCAAAGATTAAGGCTCCTGCATAGGCAGCTGCTAGCAAGACAGCAGAAAGAATCTTACTGTTTAAAACAGAAAGAACAGACAGAACAGGAGTAGAAAAACTCTGGACATGTCTGATAAGCTGCCCCAAAGCAAGATTGAAAAAGAGGAGTTAACTCAAAGAGGAAAACTCCGCACTGGAAAGTGACAAAAGTAGAGCGGCTGAAGAAAAAGCCCTCCAGTGAAGTAGTACCACTCTTACAGAGGAAAAAGCTTGGTAAGAGGGTGAAGAGAATGGAGCTGAAGAAGACTTACCCAGTAGTAAGTCTATAGAAAGGAAAAAAATACATGCTGGCACAGGAAACTATCATTTGATAGTGGTTAGAGCTCTTTCCCTAGCAGGAAGAAGAGGAGAACCCTGTGACCTATAGGCATGAACATCCTGACAGCTCATAGAAATATAGAAAAAATGGATGTCTTTTGGAAAGAGATCCATGTCTAGGGGTTAGAATGAAGCGGTGGATTGCCTCTATTAAGAAGAAGCAAACTGCAGATTCTAACCCCCAAGAGTCACAAGCATCTGATGATGATTGATCAGAAACCCTGCAGTTGCTGGGTTTGCTGAGCCTGGTGAGAGGTTGGATTCTTCAGACCAGGACGATGGTCCCCTTGTTTGGGACCATCTGTATGATGGGCAGGTGATGAATAAAACCTTCTTCTCCTATGGGAAGAAAGTTTGGTAGGACATTTCCTACCTACTGGGACAAAAGAAGGTGTAGAACAACCCCTAGGAACAGGTAAATCAGTGGACAACTGAGTAACCTGACGTAAAGACTCCTTGTTGAAGAGATTTTCTCCAGTGCAAGGAGTATGTCCCAGTCTTTGCTGTGCCCATTTGTCCAAGTCTGAAGCTTGGAGCCAGGCTCTACGTTGTGCCCCTATAGCTATAGCCGAAGTCCTGCTAACAGACTCAAAAGAGTCTAGGGAAGCACGAGAAAGAAACCAAGAGATATTCTGGATATGCGTAAGCAGTGAGGAATAGTCTGCACTCTTGGAATCTGGAAGGAAAGGAGTCAAAAGATGTAATTTCTGTGTGACCTCCTCAAGAGATAGACTCATATAAAAGATATATGAGAGAATTCTTGCAGAAAGCATAGATGTCTGGAAGGTTTGACGTCCAAAGGTATCTAGTGTCCTAGATTCAAGACCCGGCGGATAAGAAGTGTGCTTTTTCTTACTCTTTACTCACCTCAGTGCTGATTCCACTACTATGGAATGATGAGGAAGTTGAGTCTTTTGAAACCCTGGAGAGGGGGGCACCTGATATAGGAGATCGGTTGCTTTAGAAAGTGGGGGTACCCTTAAAGGTGCTTCCCACAGACCTAGAAGGAGATCCTGCAAGGAATGATGCAAAGGAAGCATTATGTTCTCCTTTGCTTTGGTAGGAACAGAGCCTTGTGCAGGATCATGTCCAGGGATAGGGATAGGAATAGCAAGTGATCTTGCTATTTCCAGGAGAAAACTCTGAAAAGAGGGATCTCCAACGGGAATCTCCTTTGGACAGGTTAGATCAGAAGAAGTAGCCCGAGCACCGAAGGATCTATCCAAATACATAGGAATAGAAGGTCCTGCATGGTGCAGGGTGGTGTCCTTAAAGGATGATTGCTGGTACTGGCTGTCAGGAGCAGCATCGGTCAGTACCTCATCGTCCATGCCAGGTATCGACTCCAAGCCTGGTATAGAAGAGAGCGATCCTGTTGAAAGAAGCAGGGCAGGAGCTGGCCACGATGCTACTGTAGATACCGGTAGCGATGCCGACACCGGTATCGATGTCGGAGCCGAAGGCGACACAGACATCGGAGTAGCCATCGATGACAGCTCAATCGGTACCGAGGAAATCAAAGACCTCCGGCAGCCATCCTCGGTACCAAGCCTGCGGTACCGATCGGTGTCGGTACCCATGCGTGCTGGTACTCAGTCTTCCAGACTAGAGATCGATTGCAAACTCGGTATCGAGGGCAATGAGCCTGATGAACGAAGCACAGCGGGCACCAACCGCAAAGGTAATGTGGATATTGGTACCGAGTTCGGTACCATGTCTGATACCGGTGGATGAAGGCCAACCGGTGGCAACTCAAACGGCATCGGAGGAACCGAGAGTTGCGGATCCGAATCATCGGAACCGAGCCTTTGGTACCGAGGGGAGCCGGTACCAAGGCGAATCGGTACCCAATCCTCCAGACTGGAAATCGATTCCAGACTCGGCATCGAAGGAAGCGAGTCTATCGATGCAAGTCTGGAGGGTACCGACATCGGTGGTCGTATCGGTGTCGGTACCGATACCAGAAAGTCAGCCTGGGATATATCCACCGGACCCGAAGGTACCGAGGACGCCAGATGACGATCCCTGGTGAGGAGTGTTTCATCCAACACCAGTGCCGGAGCCGGGGTATCGGTACCGCTCGAAGCGGATGCCACCACCGGACATGGCTCAGGTATGTTCTGTGGGGGGTGAACCCCAGGAACAACCTGAAACCCCTTATACGCTTTGGAGACCGAAGACTCCCGCCGGGGTTTTGAAGCCAGTGGGCCCTTGAAGGCAAGGCCGGAGCCGTCTACATGCTGTGCATGAGACCTATCACTCAAGGACTGGCTAGTCTTAACAGACTGTTTGTGGGTTACCTGATCCTGTGTAGAAGAAGAAAAGGACGGTGCCCTGAAGTTGGAGGGGAACCGGGTATCGAGGAAATCTCGATGTTGAAACCCTCTTCTCACCAAACTGTTGCCCAAAGGCTCCGGAGGAAAAAGGTCAGGCCCCAAACAGGTTAGACACCGGCTTTGAGGGTCTAAAAATAAAGTTGTACCGCCACAGTCTGAACATTTCCTGGAGAAAGTGGCCGGCGGTTCCATGAAGGAAAAAGAAGAGGCCTAAAGGCCTGAGACACTATGAAGAAAAATAGTCCTTGAAAAAGGAAAATTTCACAAGAAAAGAAAAGAAAAACACCGGCGGTACCGGTGGCGTCGGGGAGACAGCCGCGACCACAAGAAAAAATAAAGAAATAAAACAAAATTTTCTGCGGTGACAGGAGGACGTCCTGCCGGCGCCGCGGAAAAACGAAAACTGAGGAGAGGCAGTTGGGAAAGGCGGGAAGGCAGCACGCAGGCGTGGTGGGATGCTTCCAAAAGCTCTTTGATTGGACGCTGGGAAGCATTCCCGCACGGACTCCGTCGGTACCGACGTACCCCATATGTGAAGACTCATTCCTGCTTGTTCCTGGAGATTAAACAGTTAACAATTAAACCAAGCAATATAACAAGTATTTTAAAGTGTATAAACAGGAGTAAGCTTAGCATTTAACACTTAAGGCAAACATTGTTACATACGATTTGCTATGTGAAAATAACAGTAATTCTTCCAGTATGGGGAAAAGCGGGGGGAAAATGAGGGAAATGTTCTGGTACATAGTTCATTTATGAGGAGGGGAAACAGCGGGGAGAACAGGGAGACATAGTGTGAGCCTTAATGGTTGGAAGGGGGGTGAGTGAGCAACTAAGTGTCAGAGCGGAAATGTTTGAGGAAGAGGTGGGTTTTTAGTTTGTGATGAAATTCCCCAGTGTCTGTCAAGGATTGTATCTCAGGGGCGAGGGAGTTCCAAACAGTGGGTGCATAGAAGAAGAAGGCTCTGCTGGAGGTGGAGAGGATGGAATGAGAGCAAAGCTGGGACTGATAAAAAGTTGTGGCTGGCTTTTATCCTCAACCTGTTGTTGCGAGGTTAATGAATGAGTGGCCGAAGGATGTCTGCTGAGAGGTTATGGAGGATCTTAAAGATGCTAGGGAGGCATTGTACTTAACTCTCATGTAGATGGGAGCCAGTGGAACTGCTTCAGTACGGGGGTAATATGTGCTTATCGAGCAGTGCCTGTAATGACTCTGGCAATTGTATTCTGTGCAAGCTCCTCTATCCTTCCTTACCTCCCAGCACGACACTGCTGTACAGCTCCCATATTGCCTGCTGGTTTGACTGGAGTGAGCTGGGGAGACGGTTTCACCAGAGAGAGCTCCATCACATGTGTGTATGCAGCAACTCTCATCTCTGATTGAGCTTCCAGGCTTAAGGACACACCTGGCTACAGGGCCGGATTTACCTTGAGTGAGGCCCTACGCCAACAAAAATTGTGGGCCCCCAGCAGGGGCGGCCCAAGGGGTGTGTGGGCCTCATTTGCATAAGGGGCCTCATTTGCATAAATATTTGCATAATGTTACCATATACTAACTTTTAGTAAACGTGCCTCTTAATGAGTGTATGGATAAAGAAAGACTAAAAGATTTCTACATTACTATAATCCAGTGCCAACTGCCAGACACATTAGGAACTACTACAAACACTGCCCATTTAGAACCCATAGCAAACCCGCCGTATCCTAACAGCACTACCAGGACTCACAAAGCACCATTCTCTACCAATCAAAAGGCAACACTGCAAATATTAAACCAATACATTTCAGAGAACAACAATACATGACCTACTGGGGAAAGAGAACAAGTGGCAATGTCAAATAGGAATTATATAAACAGAACACCTCAGCTCAGTTACACATGCAGAACATAGACCATCACCAAACAAGTAATCACATTTTAGAAACAGGAAGACAATAATTAAACTGGGAATCCCAAAAGCCAAACTTGGAATGTACAACACTGTAGAAATAAAACTATACATTAATTTGCTCTTGTACTAAACAAAGCGCAGACGTTAATGATGCACATTTACCAGAGCTGACATATTCCAATTAATAAATTCAAAATAAAGAGAGATTTTTCTACCTTTTGTGCATTTTTTTCAGCTGCAATTGCTCCAGCCACTTTCTTCTGGTTTCTTCGTGTCTTCTGCTAACTCTCCATCGTCTGCTGTCCATTTGTCCTTTCTTCTCTCTTCTAGTTTTTTTCCATTCTCTCTCTACATCTGCTTTAACATACTAATCTTTCTCCTTTTGCTCTTTCCTCATTCCTATTTTATCCACTCAAATTTTACCCCTCCATCCTCAATCCCCACTTACTCTCCCAATACCCGGCCAATTGTAGATTTTTTATCCCTCCCACACAAAATATTTTTCCCTTCTCCATTTTACTCTTCCAGCCCCATCCCATTCTAATCCTCCCCCAACATCAGCTCCCTTCTAGTTCCAGCCTCACCCAGCATCCATTCCCTTCTAGTCCCTGCATCAGCCCATTTCCAGTCCTAGCCACCCATCAGCCCATTTCCAGTCCTAGCAACCCCCCAACCCAATACCAGTCCTAGCCCCCCATCAACCCACTTACAGTCCTAACCCCCATCACCCCATTTTCCGTTTAAGCCCCCCCTATAACCCATTACCAGTCCTAACCCCCCATCAGCCCACTTCCAGTCCTAACCCCATCAACCCATTTCCAGTCAGCCCCCCATAGCCCATTGCCAGTCCTAACCCCCCCCCCCCATCAGCCCACTTCCAGTCCTAACCCCATCAACCCATTTCCAGTCAGCCCCCCATAGCCCATTGCCAGTCCTAACCCCCCCCCATCAGCCCACAGCCCATTACCAGTCCTAACCCCATCAGCCCACCTCCAGTCTTATCCCCCCCAGCCCATTTCCAGTCCTAGCCCCCCCATAGCCCATTACCAGACAGCCCCCATCAGCCCACAGCCCATTACCAGTCTTAACCCCCCCAAAGCCCATTACCAGTTCTAACCCCCCCAACAGCCCATTATCAGTCCTAACCCCATCAGCCCACCTCCAGTCTTAACCTCCCCAGCCCATTTCCAGTCCTAGCCCCCCCATAGCCCATTACCAGACAGCCCCCATCAGCCCACAGCCCATTACCAGTCTTAACCCCCCCCAAAGCCCATTACCAGTTCTAACCCCCCCAACAGCCCACAGCCCATTACCAGTCCTAACCTCATCAGCCCACCTCCAGCCTTAATCCCCCAACCCATTTCCAGTCCCAGCCCCCCCAAGAGCCCATTACCAGACCTCCCCTCCCCCTCCCCCTGACTAAAGTAAAATTGGATTAAACAAAAAAACCTGCTGGCAGCCGCCGCGGGGCCCCCTCGGCTGCCGCGGCAGCATGGACTGACCCGCGGGGGCCCCCTCTGCAAGCTCGATCCCTCCGTGCCTCCCTCCGTGCAGGCTGTGAGAGGCGCGAAGGAAGACTGTCTCCCTCGCGTCTCTGTTAAACCCGCAGGGGCTGATGGGAAATGTCCCATCAGCCCCTGCGGGCTTAACAGAGACGCGAAGGAGACAGTCTGCCTTCGCGGCTCTCACAGCCTGCACGGAGGGAGGGAGGGATCGAGCTTGCTGAGGGGGCCCCCGCGGGTCAGTCCATGCTGCCGCGGCAGCAGAGGGGGCCCCGCGGCGGCAGCCAGCAGGTTTTTTTTTTAAATTTTATTTTTAAAAAAAAGCCTAACTTGTTCCTTTTTGTGGGCCCTTCCCAGCTGTGGGCCCTACGCCATGGCGTACATGGCGTATACGTAAATCCGGCCCTGCCTGGCTACACAGATGAGAGGCCTGATTAATGCCAACTGATACCAACACACAGAAAAGGTAATCTCTTAGACCTTATTTTCCTTCAAAACAATATCATTCAAGACATGCATACTACCAACATCACCCTCACTACATATACATAATGAAACCCCAACATTCTATAGCAAATACAAATCCTTTGACAAAGAGTCCTTCTTGAACAATTCTCTCCCACATTTAGATCATTCCCTTACAGACCTGAATGACATTGTACAGAATTGGAACTCAACCATATCTAATGCTGCCCTAGCTCTACACATACCCAAAACCACAAAACAGAAGACCTCTAAAATTTGGTATACAACCAAATTAAGGAAACTAAAACAAAAACTGCATATAATAGAACACAAATGGAGATGCACTAGATCCAAAGTTGACAACAAACATTACATGCTTACACTAAAAACCTACAAAGAGGCCATAAATAAATAGGAAAAAAAAGAGTACCATACTACCCTACTCACGAAATCCCTCAAAGGCCAAGGGAACTATTTTCCATTGTTAAATCCTTAACAAGGACACCCATGCCTGACGAAGACAAAGTAATTATACACCCTCAATTACTAGCAAATTACTATATGGAAAACCTTAGCCCCCCTATCCATGAAGAAATCTTACCTACCCCTCTAGCCCACAACCCAATAACTCCAACATGTCACATGGTCAACGTTCCATCCTATTGACATAAAGCATCTCAAGAATATACTAACTACCATCAACACAACCCTTTGCGCAGTGACCCCTGCCCAGTCACCTGGCTGAAAGCAACTAAAGATGAGTTCTCCCCAATCACTTTGAAGATGGTGAACCACTCATTGAGACAAGGATACATGCCAACTGCTTTGAAAAGTGCAATAATCTGACCAATATCAAAATCTACAACATCTGACAAAAACCATCTAAATTCATATAGACCTATCTCAAGCTTCTGTTCCTAGCAAAAGTCATATAAAAAGTTGTGCATTTACAACTGTAAGATGTCACTGAATTAAACACACTCCTGGATGACCAACAGCACACGTTTAGACCCCACCATAGTGTCGAGACCCTGATACTATCATTGCTAGACAAACTGATATGTGGCTTAGACTCCAGTAAACACGCATTCATCCTAATCTTTATAGATATCGCCTCAGCATTTGACAGCATAGATCACAAAATACTCATAAGAAGACTTAAGCAAATCGGCCTGCAGAGAACAGTCATCCAGTTGTTTGGGTCCTATCTTGCCAACCGAACACAACAGGTCTGGATTGGCCAGACATCATCATCAATCTTCAAACAAAAACAAGGTATCCCCCAAGGTTCCTCCCTATCCGCCTATTATTTAATCTGTATCTTCAGCCAATATGTGATATCTTTAAAAAGCACAATATTAATTATCTCTATGCTGATGATATAATGATGTATCATCCCATAGACACTTCTGACCCTGACCACTCCCAGATAATCACATGCCTAGGCAATATAACAGAATGGCTCAATTCACATAGTCTAAAAATAAACCTTAAGAAAACAGAAGTGCTCTATGTTTCCAGAAATCCGAGCTTCACCCCCTCTAACAAAATCCTTTTTCAAGAAACTGAACTTGAAGTCAAGGAGAGGTGAAATACCTTGGAATAATCTTGGACCAATCACTAAATATGATACCCCATATAAAATCACTTACCAAATCAATATACTTCAAATTACGCATCATCCAACATCTCAGACCCTTGCTAGAAGATCGCACTTTCAGAACAGTCCTCCAAGCGCTAATACCCCCCCCCCCCCCAATTCATTACTGCAACAGTATCCTATAGGGCCTCCCAAAGAAACCCACCCACTAACTCCAACTTGCCCAAAATCTGGTGTCACGCATCTTATTTAAGACACAACACACAGATCATATCACCCCAATTCTCTATGATCTCCACTGGTTACCAATCATAACATGAATAAAATACAAATACCTGATGATTAGTTTTAAACACCACAACAAAATAGCCACAACCCCGCTGTCCTCTCTACTAAGTTCCCCTTCTAAATCTAGATTACAAAGACACTGCTCCCAGAACACCTATGCCGTACCCAATCACATCCACAATACTAACCAATTTACCAGTTCCAGAGCCTTCTTTTACATCGCCCCAGTAATTTGGAATGCACTTCCTGACAATTTAAGAGCAGTAAAAGACCTTCTACAATTCCGAAAAGACCTAAAGACTCATCTATTCATGGAGTATTACGGTAACTCTGATGACAAATCCCAAGTCCAAGCCAGTTGAGACACTCAGTATTACCTGGCTCTCGCAAATGTAGATACTTAAATAATGCAACCTTAACTTTCTATCACCCGCAACATAGTTACTGCAACTTTGTACATAGTTGTCTGTAAGATAGTTCTAACAAGTTAACTGTACATAGTTATTATGTTCAATGTAAAGTTCTCTTTGAAGTTCTATGTAAACCGCACTGATTCCTGGAAGGGGCGGTATATAAAAGCATGTTAAATAAAATAAACTGCCATAATAGCTGTATCCATAGCAACAGTGTCAGCCCCCTTGGTGCAGATGGTGGAAGGCTGGCCTCTGTGAATGGAGTCACTGAGTTAGTGGGACAGTCCTGAGCTGCATGCACAGTATACACATATAGACATATCTGTCTCAGGCACATCTGCATCCTATATATACCATCTCAGCACTGACAACTGATCACTGACCATAACAGTCAACATGACATTATGTATTACTCTATAATGACAACCAGCTTTATGTTTACACAGACAATATGTGGGGATGGGCCTTGAGGATGGTATAACTGGGAATGCATTTGAGTGTCACAGCTTTGGGAACAACATGTGACTCCCACAGATTGCAGCTACTTACTGAAAACTAACGTTCTGCCCATAAATGGTGTCTCACATAGTTTGTGCAGTTGCTGAATAACTGACCGTGCAGCATGTTGCAGCCAAGCCATAAAACTTGGGCAGCACATGCATTGTTGCAGCTCACAGCCCTCTGGAGACACACACATGACCCCACTGTCCAAAATAGGTGTCAGATGGCATTCATACTTGGCCCTTGGGCTTCATTTAATGCTTGGACATTGTCAATGTCTGCTCTATGCATGCACACACTATTAGCACCTGCACACATCCCTATTAACACCCACACAGTGTAGAGGTGTTAGTACCATGCATTGCCATTCAGCCGGTGTTGATGCAGTTTCTCAGTGTAGCAGCAGTGTGAGGACTCATGCTGGACCAGATGGGGAGGGTTACACACTGTGATAAGGAAGCTTATCATAGCTCAGGAAGGAGCTATAGGAAAGGTGAAGTGACTCTGAACAAGCAACCTGTCAGTTCTGGTAGAAATAAGAAAACAGAATTTTCCCATAAAAGACTACCAGTCCCAGAATGCACCAGGTTTCCAACAGCCATTAGAGGAGCTGAAGTGGGGAAACGTGTGTTCAATCAGGAGGGCTATGAGGTAATCCCTAAGCACTCATCTCAAAGGGCAGGGCCTGATTCAGCACAGCTGCGCTGTGTTAGGGAGGAGCACTCATCTAAGCAGAATAAGAGTAGAGTTTATTCTACAGATGACCATCTTCAACATCACCTTGGATATCCAGAGAAGGATCATCAGTTTCATCTGAAGGATTATCAGAAGCAGAAGCCAAACCGGACGGACAGAGAGGGAAAGAGACCCTCTGGAAGAAAGAGGAGAAAAGCCTTTGAGAGGTCTAGAAGAGTCCAAAGCAGTACGTATACTGGGAGGTATTCCAAGGGCCAGCATACACCATTGGACTGGGGAAAGCCAGAGGAATGGTGCTGCAGAGCTAGGAATCTCCAGACGCTACCTGTGAGGGAGACGGCTGCACGTGGAAGGGACCCTAAGACCCGTGCCAGAAGGTATGTGAAGAGAGATCCAGTGTCCAGGGATCTGGATTGGAAGGCTGGACATAAGAACTGGACTACATACTGGCCAGGCTATATAGAGAGAAACTCTAACAGCAATGGAAGCTCAGGTATGAACACTGATCTATGCCCTAGCTATAACCTTGAAAGACAGCAGGGAAACAAGTATTCTCCTGAAAGTGCTCCATTGAGAGATTCATCTGTGCCAATCCATGATATTGAACCCATGCTTGTTGAACAAGGGGGGATAATAGCAGATGAAGATCCTGTTTATATGGACTGCTCTCTATCTAAGCTCCGTTGGTAACTTTCTGTTATAAAGTACAGCAACCATCACAAAGAAATACAAATTTGTTCTTTAATCTACTCAGAAAAGCTCCTGAAGCAGGATTTGACCCACACAGTAGAAAGCAAGCCAGCTAAGGGGTTTCAGCTGGTAACTGCTAGCAATCGAGCCTCACCTAATTGCTTGTGAGCTAGGAGAGAATCACTTCTGAATCTGTGTGGGAAGTAATCAGAAGTTAATCTGAAAAGAACAGTTTGTTTCTTGCTTTGTGGCTTTTCATTTGTTGTTTTCCTGATTTTGACTTTGTTTTTCCAAGTTAACACTGAAAGCAAGTTACCTGATTTTATGTGCTACCAAGCATATCTGTGTTGGGAGAAATAACCCCATAAATAAATATCTTATTGGCTTTACCCAAGAGCACAACTAAATTATTGTCAGTAGCTGTGTCTGGTGTGAATGAACTACATTGCCCACAATACCTTGCAAATCATATAGATATATGCACTTGCCAAGACTGTGAAAATTCTCACCCAGGCAGCCGTCTGACAAATGGCGTAGTTTTTCGGATTGCTTTTGCACAAAGGGGATTTACTTGCTGAGGATTACAACTACAGTTCAAGTTTAAAGCTGGAAAAAAAGATTTTCCCTCAACTGCACTTTGGAGGAGAAGTGGATGTCCCAGGAGGAAAAGACCCTGTGCAGAGCTGGATTCATCACTGAGACAAGGTAATAAGTACCTGGGCATGTCTAGTGGTGGATGGGAGTAAGCACAGGGGTAATTGAAAAAAAAAAAAAGTAGAAAAAAAACACACCTGTTTGGAAGGTGGTGCACTTTGGTTTTTTTTTTTCTTTGTTTCTTGCAGGGTTCAAGATGGATCCAAGGGAATTAGCTGAGTGGATGGCAGCCCAGTTCAGCAGGCAGCAGGAGCTAGCACAGCAGGCTCAGGACACCGCTATGAGAGCCTTAATGGACCAGCAGAGGCCAGTGCTTGATCTGGTGCAAGCCCTAGTTGAGCTGAAGAACCAAAGTGGAACAGATGCAAGACCAGCAGTAAATACTGGTACACCACATGTGGACAGTGTGGGACTCAATCAAGGGATTGGGGCATTTAGTTTTGGGAAGCTAACTCCAGATGATAATGTTGATGATTTTCTAGAGTCTTTTGAAAGAGTGGCACAAGCTTCAGCATGGCCAGAGACCCAGTGGGCAGTAAGGCTGGCAGCCTCATTAACTGGAGAGGCGCTTGCAGCTTATAGAGCAATGCCAGCAGCCCAGGCTTTGAATTGTAAGGATGTAAAGGCAGCTATTAGAGATCGCCTAGGGTTGTCTATTTCAGAGTATAGGCGAATGTTTAGAGCTACTACATTGAAAGTGGGTGAAACACCCAGGGCTCTGAGTCAGAGAATCAGAGGTTTAGCTGTAAAATGGTTGGAGCCTGAGCAAAAGACAGTAGAAATGTTATTAGATATTATAATGCTTGAACAATTTATGTCTGGGGTGCCAAAAGATTTGCACACTTTCCTTATACAGCAAAATTGCCAAAATCTTGGAGAGGCAACCATGCTAGCAGAGAGATTCTTGGGAGCCACGCAGGCTTGCCATAGAATGGGTGGCCCTCTGAAGATTGATGCTGAAGCAAGATGTGCTGTATCAGAAAAGAAAATAATTAAAAATGTTTCTGAAAATGAATGTACTGTATCAAACCAGATGACACAGTGGAATAGAAAGAAATGTTTCAAGTGTGGAAAATGGGGACATTTAGAAAAGAGATGCCAGACACACACTAGCTTAGTGGGTGTGGATTTAAAACAGCCCAAAGAGGGATTTCTTTTGATGGTTGATGTGCAGGGAATTACCACAAATGCTCTGTTAGACTCTGGGGCAGACCAGAGTATGATGTCAAAAAGGCTTTGGAAGAGGATAGAGGCCCAAGAAGGATTTGTGCCTAAAACCCCTGAAAGCCAAGTTCACATCAGATGCATCCATGGTGCTGCAACATCATATCCCACCTATAGGCTAAAGGTTAAGTGCCTGGGGGAACAAGAGGAAGTCCTGTTAGCAGTGGTGCCTAGGCTACCCTTTGATTTGGTTCTAGGAAGAGACTGGCCAAGATTTAAGCAGGGTCTAGTGGAAGGACTAGGAAAGAAGGAGGGAGAAGGTTTAATGGTAATAGCTCCCGGGCCTTTATTTGGAAGTCCTCAGACCCCAGCTAAAAAGATGGTTAAGCATCCAGAAGACCAAGCTACCCCAAAGCAGACATTCGTCCTAAAGTACCATAGAGTCACAGAGAAGGCCCAAGCTCCTAAGCGGGCAACCCCTCAAGCTGCTGGGTTTGACCTGTGCAGCATAGAAAATGTGACTGTACCTAGCCAAGGGAGAGCCCTGGTGGACACTGGTCTCCAAGTGAAAATACCTATTGGATGCTATGGGAGAGTAGCCCCAAGGTCCGGATTAGCCCTTAAATATTTCATCGATGTGGGTGCGGGAGTAATTGATCCCGATTACAGGGGCAATATTAAAGTTCTGTTGTTTAATTTTGGACAGAATGATTATCACGTGAAGACAGCAGACAGAATTGCCCAATTGATCTGTGAGAGGCTGGGTTTTCCACCTGTGGAGGAGGTCACATCCCTGGAGAATTCTGAACGTGGAACCAAAGGCTTTGGTTCTACTGATGTCAAAGGGGTTAAAAGCCTAGCTGCCACCTGTGCCCGAGAGAGGGAGGTGAATGAAGAGGAAGATTTGGGACCCCAGGTATCTGATTGTAAAGAAAAATCAGAGCCCCAAATAGGTGAAGACCTGACAGTGGTACAACAGGAAGAAATTAGGAAATTGCTCAAAGAGTTTCCAGATGTGTTGACACCCATACCTGGGGAGACACATTTGGTTGCCCATGAAATAATAACTCCACCTGGGAAATTAGTTCGTCAAAGGCCATACCACTTGCCTGAAGCCAAAAGACAGGAAGTAGTGGCACAAGTCCAGGAGATGTTGGACATGGGAGTAATAGAGGAGTCAAAGAGTCCCTGGAATAGCCCCATAGTCCTGGTGCCGAAGCCTGATGGATCTTTAAGATTTTGTATTGACTTCCGGCAGGTAAACGCCATATCAGTTTTTGATGCATATCCAATGCCAAGAATTGAAGAGCTGTTGGACCAGCTGGGACAGGCTCAATACTTAACCACCCTTGATATGACAAAAGGATATTGGCAAATCCCTCTCACCAAGGAGTCAAAGCCGAAGACTGCGTTCAGCACCCCCGTTGGCCTTTTCCAGTTCAAGAGGATGCCTTTCAGACTGCATGGAGCAGCGGCTACCTGCCAAAGGTTAGTGGATCAGGTACTTCGACCCCACCAAAATTATGCTTTTGCATATATGGATGATATCATAATCCATAGTAACACCTGGGCGGAGCATCTAAAGAGGATCAGGGCAGTCTTGTGCTCCATGAAGCAAGCGGGAATCACTTTAAACCCGAAGAAGTGTGCCTTTGCAAATAGGGAGGTAAAATACCTGGGCCACCTAGTGGGAAGAGGAAAAATTAAACCTCTAATGAGTAAAGTAGATAGCATCAGGAATTTTCCTCCTCCAACAACAAAGAAACAACTAAGAAGTTTCTTAGGACTTATTGGATACTACCGCAGGTTTATACCGCAATTCGCAGAGAAAAGTGCAATTTTCACGGATATGCTGCGGAAGAATTGTTCAAACCAGCTAAAGTGGACACCTGAAGCTGAAAAAGCGTTTTCAGTCTTAAAAGGAAAATTGTGTACAGGACCGGTACTGAAAGGGGTGGACTTCAAGAAACCCTTTCTGGTTCAAACCGATGCATCGGATGTAGGGCTAGGAGCGGTTCTATCCCAGTGTCATGATGGGGAGGAGCATCCTGTGATGTACCTGAGCAGGAAGTTGTCACCGGCTGAACAAAAGTATTCCACAATAGAAAAAGAATGTTTAGCTATCAAGTGGTCAGTGGAGGCGTTAAGGTTTTACCTTACAGGGAGAAAGTTCCAGTTGGTCACGGACCATGCCCCACTTAAGTGGTTGCAGCAAATGAAGAACAACAATGCCAGGTTGACACGCTGGTACATGGCCTTACAGGCATTTGATTTTCAAGTTGAACATCGTGCTGGGAAGTTACACAAGAATGCGGATGCCCTTTCCCGGATTACGGACTGTAGAGAAGAAGTTTCACCAGTTACACCAGTCCGTAATAACAAGCAGGGGGGTATGTGATAAGGAAGCTTATCATAGCTCAGGAAGGAGCTATAGGAAAGGTGAAGTGACTCTGAACAAGCAACCTGTCAGTTCTGGTAGAAATAAGAAAACAGAATTTTCCCATAAAAGACTACCAGTCCCAGAATGCACCAGGTTTCCAACAGCCATTAGAGGAGCTGAAGTGGGGAAACGTGTGTTCAATCAGGAGGGCTATGAGGTAATCCCTAAGCACTCATCTCAAAGGGCAGGGCCTGATTCAGCACAGCTGCGCTGTGTTAGGGAGGAGCACTCATCTAAGCAGAATAAGAGTAGAGTTTATTCTACAGATGACCATCTTCATGATCACCTTGGATATCCAGAGAAGGATCATCAGTTTCATCTGAAGGATTATCAGAAGCAGAAGCCAAACCGGACGGACAGAGAGGGAAAGAGACCCTCTGGAAGAAAGAGGAGAAAAGCCTTTGAGAGGTCTAGAAGAGTCCAAAGCAGTACGTATACTGGGAGGTATTCCAAGGGCCAGCATACACCATTGGACTGGGGAAAGCCAGAGGAATGGTGCTGCAGAGCTAGGAATCTCCAGACGCTACCTGTGAGGGAGACGGCTGCACGTGGAAGGGACCCTAAGACCCGTGCCAGAAGGTATGTGAAGAGAGATCCAGTGTCCAGGGATCTGGATTGGAAGGCTGGACATAAGAACTGGACTACATACTGGCCAGGCTATATAGAGAGAAACTCTAACAGCAATGGAAGCTCAGGTATGAACACTGATCTATGCCCTAGCTATAACCTTGAAAGACAGCAGGGAAACAAGTATTCTCCTGAAAGTGCTCCATTGAGAGATTCATCTGTGCCAATCCATGATATTGAACCCATGCTTGTTGAACAAGGGGGAATAATAGCAGATGAAGATCCTGTTTATATGGACTGCTCTCTATCTAAGCTCCGTTGGTAACTTTCTGTTATAAAGTACAGCAACCGATGAGATCACGTGAGCACATGAGCAGGTGAGGAGCTTCCTCGTCGTGCTCCCGGGCCGCCAGCAAAACATTACTATTTAACCGGCACTTATCATCAAGTGGCGAGCACCGACGCTTGGGTACTGAATCCTAGTATTTGGGTGCAAGTGCGGAGTGACTTGGACGTCTTAAATCGCCCCGGGAGACCATGAGAGCGGCCGCTAAGAAAGACAAACCCTCGAGCACAAGGGAGACTAAAATGGCTGCTGCGGCCCGAGCGGGAAGCATGCCTAGCTCCCCCGATACCGACAGGGGGGAGACTAGCTCGGAGGACGTGGCTCATGAGGTGGTAAAATTACTGGAGCCAAAATTTGATCATGTCCTCAAGAAACTTCAAGACATGGGGGACACTTTTGCAGAATTCACTCGCCGCATGGATGAGGTGGAACATCGCGTGACCACCTTGGAGGAGGGTGAGTTGGCCTTGGAGAAGAGCGCCCGAGTGCAGCAGAAACAGATTGAGGCCTTAATACAAAAGGTCGACGATCTGGAAAATCGTTCCCGTAGGAACAATCTCAGACTAGTGGGAGTGCCTGAGTCCTGGGCGGATGAACAGTAGGTCCAACTCTTTGAAGACTGGCTACCAAAGGAGCTGGGTCTCACGAATTTGCTGGGGCAGATTAAAGTGGAACGGGCCCATAGGTTGGGGCAAAGGTTAGAGAGCCGTAGCCGCCCCGGCCTATTTTGGCGAAACTGCTAAATTTCCAGCATAAAGCGGCCCTGTTGCAGGCGTACCGGAAGCGACGGGATTTGAAACTGGATAACACAGTGGTGCTACTGTTCCAGGATTATTCTGCAGCGCTAGCCGCCCAGCGTAAAGAATTCTCCCCCATTTGCTCGACGCTGGTGCAAAAAGGAGTGCGCTTTGCTTTGGTGTACCCGGCGGTATTAAAGATCTTTCACAAGGGCACTACGCATACTTTCCTCAAGTCGGAGGATGCTCGCAAATTCGTGGCTCAACTGTCCCAGCCTGCGTCGCCTACAGCGACTCCATGAAGAAATGCTGATGAGCGGGGCCTATTACAGAGCTTATATGGGCACATACTTGGCGGTGCCTGTCATCAGCGACTTGTACTATGTGCGGCAAGTGCACACGCGGATACGCGGTCTTGGCCGCATGGCCGCCCTTATTGTTCCGATCTCGGTGCGGAGGACCAGAGGATCAGAGCCTGAGACATTGACAGTTGCCCTGCTTTGATGAACTGGCTTAGTGTGTTGGTGGCCCGGAGGTGCTATGGACGGTGATCTGTCTCCCCTTTGGGAGAGTCTTGGGTTCCAAGACTGTGTGATTGTGAGATGTTGGGTTTTGGGGGGGTGAGGGGAGGGATTGTTGAAGTAGTTTTTGCTTATGTTGTTATGCTTATATTTTTATCTGTTGGGGTGCCGGGGGAACTGTGTGGGCTTTCTTATGGGAGGGGGGAGAATGTGTGTTTGCAAGAGTGTGTATATTGGGTAGGTATGGATGGGTGGTGTGCATGTACAAAGGTGACTAATTGGTTTCAGAGAGTTGGATGTAGGGGGGGTAGGGAAGGGGGTGTGTGGAGTGCATGTAAATGTGGGGGGAGGGGAGGGAGGGGTAGGTTTGGGAGGAAGGGGGGGTGGGGGGGAGGGGGGAGCCCCCAGGGAACTAGCACGGCCCTGGGATGCCTTAGAAGGGTGGCGTTGGCTACAGGTGAGAAGGCTACCAACGCCCATGATGGGAAGGATAATGTGGGGGTAATATGTTGCCTTGGTTCTGGGGGTGAGGCTGGGCACCCCTGGCGCCACATACATTTGTATAAACTACTGACTCTTCTGATGATGGGGTGCTATGCCTGAGGTTAAGATTGTCTCCTGGAACGTGGGTGGGATAGGTTCCCCTATTAAACGTACCAAAATTTTGCAAACGCTTAAGAGGAAGGGCGTGCATATAGCCTTGTTGCAAGAGACGCACTTAAGTGCCTTGGAACATCGTAAACTTGCTAGGGATTGGGTAGCGAACGCATACGGGGCGGACTCGGGCACGAAGAAAGCAGGTGTAGTGGTCATAGTAAAAAAGGGTGTGCCCTTGGAAGTGAGTAACATTGAGGCGGACCCGCACGGGCGCTTTATTTTACTGCATGCTAAATTATATAATGAGCCTGTGTGGTTGTTGAATGTATATGCTCCTAATGTATATGATCACGCATTTTATAAACGACTCCTGCGTTTAGTGCACAATCATGGCCAGGCTAAGTTAATTATTGCAGGAGACTTTAATTGCCCCCATGACCCATGCCTGGACAAATCCCAACAGAGTCAAGCCGGTTCATGGACCAAAAAGGGGGTGGGGTACTTATGTAGAATGGGAGACCTCATAGATGTATGGAGAGTCCTACATCCTGGAGAGCGTGAATACACGCACCAATCGCGGGCACACCTTACATGGTCCCGTATTGACTACATCCTGATTAGTGAGGGTAGCTTTTCACGGGTATCACAGGCGGGTATCGATCCTGTCGTAGTATCTGACCACGGTCCCATCTGGATTGTGTGGGACGCCCAGGGGCCCACACGAAGGGGATGGCGCTTTCCCGCCTATCTCTGGGAGGATGAGGCTTTTCGGAAATATCTGGAACAACAATGGGATGACTATGTCTCTTTTAATGACCTCCCACAATGCCCGTCCTTATTATTCTGGGAAGCCAGCAAAGCGGTGTTGAGGGGAGCCATTATATCCTATACATTGGCGCGGCGTAAGCACTTGGATCGCAGCCTCTTGGTGTTGGAACGCACATTGAGTGCCCTTCAGCGCCGGTTGGGGAAAGGCAGGGACGAGAAGATGTAGAAGGAATACATACGTACGCAGGCGGCATTGAACGATTTACTTGAGAGTAGGGCGCGCCTGTCTATGCAATACTACCGTCATCGTCTCTATCGCTATGGTAATCGGTCGGGCACGTTACTTGCCAAGCTTGTTCGAGATCCTCGCGGGGCCCGGTTTATCCCTGTGTTGCGAGGGGAGGCCGGAGCCTTGTTTCATCAGCCAGAGCGTATAGCTGAGATTTTCCGCAAGTTCCTTATTCAGGTCTATAGTGAGGAGGCGCGAGATTATGCGGCAGGGGTGGAATTTTTGGCCGCGCAATCCTTACCACAGCTTACTGAGGCAGACTTGCAAGTTCTTAATGCGCCGCTGATGGTGCAGGAAGTGTTACAGGGGATTAAGCGTGGCAAATCTCATAAGGCCCCGGGCCCCGATGGGTTTAGCATTGAATACTATAAAATGCTAGCTTCGCGGTTGGCGCCGTCTATGGTGGTGATGTATGAAGATGCCCGCATTGCTGGTATCTTCCCCAGAGATATGCGTTGCGCGGACATTACGGTCATCCCAAAGCCCGGCAAGGACACTTTGGACCCGGCCTCTTACCGGCCTATTTACCTTATTAACTGCGATATGAAAATCTTGGCCTCTATATTGGCATCCCGACTTAACCCGATCCTGCCGAGACTTATTGACCCAAGACAGGTGGGCTTTGTACAGGGTAGGGAGGCCTCCCGGAACTTGTCTAAACTGTTACTGGGAATGGATCATTGTATACTCCAGGATGAAGCTCTACTCTTGGTGAGTCTTGATGCCGAGAAGGCCTTTGACAGAGTGGCTTGGGGTTATCTTTGGCATGTGCTGCCCGGTTTTGGGTTTCAGGGGCCTTTTGTGCAATGGATCAGAGCGCTGTATGCTCAGCCCTCGGCTAGGGTGGGTGTCAACGGAACCTTTTCGGAGCCGTTTATCTTAGAGAGAGGCACGCGTCAGGGCTGCCCGCTGTCTCCTCTGCTTTTTGTTCTCGCGTTGGAGCCTTTACTTCAGGCCATCCAGCAGGATCCGGGGATTTCGGGTATTCGATTGGGAGGCGAAGAAATGAAAATAAGTGCCTTTGCCGATGACATGCTGATATGTCTGACGTCCGTGCCCGCCTCTCTCCATCGCTTGCTTCATTTGATAAGGCATTTTGGCAAGTTTACGGGTTTAAAAATCAATGCGTTGAAATCTGTGGTGCTGGATGTGGGGGGCAAGGTACGACCGATGTGGGAGGGGGAATTTCCGTTGGTTTGGGCAAATGGAGTGATTAAATATCTTGGGATCCATCTGCCTGATCGACCTGACTGTCTATATCAAGTAAATATCCCTGGGCTCCTGGCCCGGAGTTTGCACACGTTCCAGGGTTGGCGGTGTCTTCCCTTATCCCTGAGAGGGAGAATTGCACTTTATGTCATGGTTGAATTCCCCCGATGGCTGTACGTCTTACGCATGCTACCCCTTTGGATATCTGCGGCTGACTGGAAGCGTTTTGAAGTTGGTTTGAGAGGTTTCTTGTGGAGAGGTAAACGATCTCGCATTCCCCTGCAGGCCCTTATGAGTAGGTGGGAAGAGGGGGGCCTGGAGCTACCCTCCTTGCGCAATTATAATCTCCGGTACGTCACTAAACATGTGGAGGCCCTTTTGGAGGGTGATGGGGGAGGAACACTGGTGAGGCATCTTGACGAGATAGTAGAGCCGTACCATCGTCTCTATGTTCTTCAGATGAGCAGGTTGCCGGCGGCGCTCCGGGATGGGGAGGGGGGGAAGTACTTAGGCACTCTGCGTGCAGCGTGGAGGGCCCTCTCACGGCATTTTGACTGGAACTGCACCGGGTCGCCCATGCTTCCACTCATGGGGAATCCAAATTTTACCCCCGGCTTCTCTAGAATGAATGTGTTTCGAGGTTGGGAGCGCCGACAGGTAGTCTGTTTGGGGGACCTACTTATGGAGGATGGCCACACTATGGATATCTTCCAGCACCTCCAGCGGCGCGCTATAACCTGCCTACTCATGATTTCTATGGTTATCTGCAAGTGCGGCACTATTGGCAGGGCTTAACGCGGGCTATGACCACCCGTACCGGAGTGGAGCAGGACACTCCACGGCTTATTTTGGGAAGATTGGCGGAAAACCAAAGAGGAGAGGAGGCGTGTAGGACGTTATTGCGGCCCAGTAGAGGAGATACTTACCTTCTGAGTTTGAGTGAACGATGGAAAAAGGATGGGGTGGAAGCAATGACACCGGATCTGCTACGTTTGGCCTTTGTGGGGATTGCGAAAGGGCCTGATTGGGTATATCTACAGGAACTTCAATATAAATTTTGGGGAGAGCGTATACATGTGATACTTGGGCCTGCCATGTGGGACTAAAAAACTCTGCCCTATGTGGATGGTGTGGTCGAGAGCCGGGTACCCTTCTGCATAAATTTTGGGGATGCCACTTGGTTCAGGCATTCTGGATACAGGTCTGTCGCCGGATTGAGGGGTGGCTGGATGTTCAACTTCTAGCTCATCGGGAGATTTGCCTCTTTCACAGTTGGGAGTTGGGTCCTGGGGGGCCTCCAGTGGCGTATAGGTCCTTGTCTGAGAGGGGCTTTCTTATTGCCAAGAAGTCTTTGCTACATAACTGGGTTGAGGTCTCCCCTCCTACTCTTGGGCTATGGGAATCTGCGATGTTTGACCTGCTCCGTCTGGAAAAAATGACGGCACGGCAGAAAGGGGGCAACTGTTGGGATAGGTTCATGGCGTTGTGGTCCCCCTTTATTTTTCATCTCTCCCCTGGCGAGCGTGCCCTGATCTTGAACATTTGATTAGGGGGACTTTAACTTGCTATGTGCTTCTCTGGACTGTGTGGGGTAGGTAACTTATATGCCCCCCCAGAGGGTGTGGCGGAGCCGAACATATTGATACTGGGCGGTTTGTGGTGGTGGTTATAATTGACTATTGGTACTTACCTGTAACTTGGATGATCTGTCCGTGCTGTGGGGTGGGTGGGGGGGGGGAGGAATGGGGGGGGGATGGGGGGAGGGAAGAGTTGCCATCATTGTGGATCATCTTGCGATCTTTGTCTAGTAGCGGACTTCTGTACTAATATCCTGTGGTTATATTTGTGTTGTTGATTTTGTGGCATGCCTAATAATATCAATAAAAATGATTTGAAATAAAGTACAGCAACCATCACAAAGAAATACAAATTTGTTCTTTAATCTACTCAGAAAAGCTCCTGAAGCAGGATTTGACCCACACAGTAGAAAGCAAGCCAGCTAAGGGGTTTCAGCTGGTAACTGCTAGCAATCGAGCCTCACCTAATTGCTTGTGAGCTAGGAGAGAATCACTTCTGAATCTGTGTGGGAAGTAATCAGAAGTTAATCTGAAAAGAACAGTTTGTTTCTTGCTTTGTGGCTTTTCATTTGTTGTTTTCCTGATTTTGACTTTGTTTTTCCAAGTTAACACTGAAAGCAAGTTACCTGATTTTATGTGCTACCAAGCATATCTGTGTTGGGTGAAATAACCCCATACATAAATATCTTATTGGCTTTACCCAAGAGCACAACTAAATTATTGTCAGCAGCTGTGTCTGGTGTGAATGAACTACATTGCCCACAATACCTTGCAAATCATATAGATATATGCACTTGCCAAGACTGTGAAAATTCTCACCCAGGCAGCCGTCTGACAACACACAGATACAGCTCTGGAAATTGAGGAAAAAGT
Organism: Ichthyophis bannanicus; assembly: GCA_033557465.1. NCBI lineage: Eukaryota > Metazoa > Chordata > Amphibia > Gymnophiona > Ichthyophiidae > Ichthyophis > Ichthyophis bannanicus. The sequence goes on from CM066035.1 coordinate 52,541,843, forward strand.
TAACACACCACAGGCTGGTCTTGAGCCCATGATCCTTCTCTCTTATACACAGTGGCCATGTGTTTGGAGCCGCAGAGCAGCCATGTAGAAATGGGGGTGCATCAATTCATGTGTGTATAAGTGGTCATTGTCAGATTCTATGAGGTCATGAGCTGGGGTATGCCTCTCTTTGTAGCACTCTGCAGGCTCTATGCTGTACTTGTCTGACAAGATATGTGAGGCTGCTGTAGGTGAAGAATATCTTGTTAGCTGCTGGTAAAACTGACATTCATATCTTACAGATGGGATTTGTCCTGTTAGAAGGGTAGGCCATGATACATGAACACACACATGCAAGACCCTGGGTGACCTCACAGAGTGTCCAACATAACCAATTCAGGAGCATGATTGTGGCTTAGTCCTGAAATAATGTCATGGTTGGAAGACAACAGTGAGTAGCTTGGACTCCCATGTGGCTCAGAAGGATGTGGTATGTACTTGAGTGTTTATTTATGAAAGGGTCACTGGTTCATACACAGGTCCTTGTCTTCATTTGACAACTGAAAAAGCAATGTGGTTATTTTTCCTCTGAGATGGGATGTTATCATATTGCATAGAATTCCTGCCTTAATGGCATATTTCACCCCCCCCCCCCCATGCACATATCCACTTAATATGTGCATGTGGTGGGCATCCAGACCTAAACCTCCCCTGTTGAAGTGCTGTGACACTGATGATTACTGCAGGATGTAGGGGTCATAGGTGGACACAGCCAACTTGGACACCACTTTGGAACCTATGATGTAGCCAGGAACATCACATGCGCATTCAGGTGCATGAAGGCAATAGCGGTTGGCAGACACCACATCCCAGTCTCTGGATGTTACAGGTACCACATGTGTGCTGTGTATAGATGCCATTAACTGTGCTTGCTCACACATTCTCTAACACTGCAGGTTATGGGACACACACTGTTGTCTCTCATTAGAAAATGCATGGTCAGTCCTAAATCAACTGCTCATGGCTCACAGTACCCAGGGCTGGCCCATCCACTTGGCAAACTAGGCAGGTGCCTAGGTCCACCGATCATGTGGACAGCATGTCAGCCAATCTCTCTCTCCCAGCGAGTGTGGCACAGCTGCTGCTTCAGTGTTGTGGGTGGCCTTAAAGTAGTGGCACACTTGTGGCTAGTCATGGCATGCCACTCCTGCTCCTCTCTCTGAGGGAGTGGGAGTGGCATGCCATGAGCATGTGTGCTGCTGCCTTAAGCCTTGCCACCACACTGAAGGGAGGAATCACCAGGGGCCTTGTTTTACCTATCAGTGACATGCTTTGCATGCCCAACAGTATACATAGCAGTGCTGCACTGACACGCAGGGCTGGGACAAGGGTTTCTTCCTCACCAGGCAGAAGCTGCCACCACTACCACCTCCGTCCCCACCCCCACATGATGCTGACATGGCTGCGTGGTGGCAGTAGCAATGGCATGACTCCTTTGTGACAGTGGCAGCATGTATGCATGCCGCCATTGTCACAGCAGAGTCACACTGGACATCGTGGATGTGGACACTAGGGCACCACCTAGTCTACCCAGTGAATCGCTCACATGTAAGCACCTTTGCCAGCTTTGACAACTATAATATTGTGACTTTTGTTAGAAGGGCACCATGCTCTGACTCGCAATTGACCACTACTATCACTAATTTTAGGGCTCCTCTCTGGGAAGTGCACACTGCATACAGGGCTCCCTGTGTTTTGTTTAACTTGAAAAAACAGCTCTCTCCCTGCAAGGGTGCCCTTAATGCCTACTTTGAGCTGTCATTAAGGTTCCTGGCGGCTGTGCCTATACTGCTGGCTACTAGTCCCCACTGTTAAGGTAGCACTCTCTGTCTCCACCCAGTTTATACCCCTTTTCTATCTTACCACCCAGTGACATGCTAAGGCACTTTCCGCTGCATTAACCACTCATGGGCACCGATAACAACTGCTAATGGCACCTTTGTGCCCTTACCGGTCCTTAGTATGTTTATGTTTATATTGTTGTTTGATATACCGCATCTTCGATACAGCAGAGCAGTGTACAATCCAAAAAAAAACAAAGGAAAACAGAAAAGGAAAAAGGACACCATTGCAGAACAGGAAAGTTAGACATTCATACCAACAGCAGGGAGAAGACAGGGCAGGAGCATAGGTTAGGCGTCAGGATGAGGAAGATCAAAAGTGGTGCAGAACAGATGTGTCTTGAGCTTGGCCTTAGTTTTGCTGCTCATCTCCATTGATCCCAAGACAGGAAAACCATGCTGGGATCAGTGCTACCCCCCCCCCCCCCCCTGCTGCCTGGGCTTCCAGGCACATATCTCTGAGGAGTCTTTGCCTAATCTTCGGCGGGAGAGGCGGGGGGAGGGGGAAGGGGGAGGAGGGAGGGAGCACTGAGGTTGTGTGTGGCTTGAAGAATCCTTTTCCAAGCTCCTTATCCAAACTTCTGGAAACTCATCCAGACCTTAATAAGATAAGGACAAGGAGCTGAACCAGTTTCCCTCCTTCACATGGCAATACCCAAAAAAGCACCAGTTTTAAGGGTAACTCAGTGAAGCCTTTCCAGCATCCTGCTATAGTGAGGAAGTCACCCTAGGCTAAGGGCTGTTGCTCATGAGCAAAATAAATCTTCTCAACTGCTTCTCAGATCTTTTTTCAGATTTCAACAGAGCTACAAAAAACTTCTATCCAACCTCTGCTGGAGACACAGAAATACAGAGATGTGCCCCTTGTGCATTGGCTAGTATAGCAGAATGAGGTCATAAGAAATCTCTGGAATATTTTCTCTTTCTCTACTTCTGCTGGTAGGAGAACACAACCCACTTGTGTGGACTGATCTAGCAGGATGACATGGAGGCGGATATTATTAATCATTAACCTCAGCTGTCTATAACTCAGACTCTAAGCTTGTCCACTACTCTGGACCACCTCCAGGCTGCTCAGTTGGTTAATGAGCTTCTTGTGCAGGACAGTTCCAAAAGCTTTGCAGACGTCCAAGTAAACTACATCCAGCGCAAACTCTTGATATAATTCTTTTCTCACCTAATGGAAGAAATTATTCAGATCTGTTTGATACAATCTGCCTCGAGTATAACCATGCTGCCTTGGATCCTGTAGATAGTTCAGTATCCTTTCCTTCACTAGAGTCCACATTAATTTTCCCACAATCAAAGCTAGACTAATCAGCCTGTAGTTTACAACCTCCTTTCTGTTACCATTTTTATAAATAAGAACCACTTCCACCCTACTGCAATCCCATGGGGCCACTCCCATCTACAAAAATCTATTGAAAAGGTTCTTCAGCAGAACCACCAGAAACATTCTATGCATCCTTAACATTCTAGGATGCATCCCATTGGGCCTCATGCCTTTCCTCTCTTTAGGTTTTTCTAGTCCCCCCCTCCCCCTGCTGTAAAAGGGAAACAACTATAAATGGTTTGCAGGTAAATGCTGCAGGATAATTTTAAGGATGACAAAGGCAGCATTCAGTTATATAAAGGTGTCATACAGAGGATGGTGATTGGCCTTTCTCCAGCGGAAGTGGGGACAGTACAAAAAGTAAAGATGTGAAAGCACTTTGTTACCCTTATAGCAAACTACATCTTACCAATGGGACAACCACAGTTTGCTGAGATCTCAAACTGCCCACACTGTCAATGCAAAACTGCCCTCAGAAATAGTTTTCTAAGACATCATTGAACAATTGTGTAAAACACAGATAGCGGGAATCAATTTCCATTTACAAAGATAGAAAATCCCGAGCCCTCATCAATATAAAACATATTAGAGTGGAGGAGTAGCTTAGTTATTAGGGGCAGCAGCCAGAAACCAGAAAGGCCAGGATTCAAATCCCACTAGCAATCTTTGTGATCTTGGGCAAGTCACTTAATCCTCCATTGCCTTGAAAGACAGGCCTGGCAATCTACTTCCAGTTACACTGTCAAGAAAACTTGCATTGCATCTTTAGAAAACACAGTAAGAAGAACTGTCTAACCATCATCATAACCAACTGGAACAAGATAGCTAAGGAGTATCAGAATCTCCGTTACTTGAGGTTTGTATGAGAAAGCGTAGTTACTCACCTGTTACAGGTGAGTAACTATGCTATCTCCAGGAACAAGCAGGAAAGTAGTCTTCACATATGGGGACTCCCTAGCTTTAGATGCCAGGGAGAAACCCCAGAAGTTGTGTGTCCCTGTGAAGGGCTCCACTTCCCCCTATGGATCTCTGGCATCCAACCAGGGATGGCGGGTAGGAGTTGATTAGGTATGGAACAGGTGTTGTAGAACAGCCTGACCAAACAAGGCATCCCGGCGGGAGTCCTTGTCCAAGCAGTAATGGGCTGTGAAGGTATGAACCGAGGCCCAAGTGGCTGCTTGATAGATGTCGTCGATAGACACAATGTAGGTGAGCCATTGAAGCTGCCATGGCTCTCACATTGTGAGCTGTGACATGGCCCTCCAGAGGAAGGTTCTTACTCTAATAGGCAAAAGCAATACACTGTGCAATCCAGTTGGACAGTGTTCTCTTGGAGACTGGACGTCCCAAATGAGAAGGATCAAAAGCAACAAAGAGTTGAGAGGACTTTCTATGTTGCTGTGTTCTTTGCAAGTAAAAGGCTAGAGCTCTTTTACAGTCCAAAGTATGAAGATTCCTTTCTGCATTTGATGCATGAGATCTTGGGAAGAACACAGGCAGGTAGACTGCTTGATTAAGATGAAAAGGCAAGACCACCTTTGGCATAAAGTGTGGATGAGTCCGAAGGACTACCTTGTCATGATGAAACCTTTTATAAGGTGGATCAGTACTAATGCTTGCAACTCACTGATGCGGCGTGCTGATGTGATTGTAATGAGAAAGATAACTTTCCAAGAAAGGAATTTCAATGAGGTAGTAGCTAAGGGTTCGAAAGATGGCTTTATGAGCTGACCAAGAACCAGGTTTAAGTCCCATGCCACCAGTGGTGGCCTAATGGGAGGCTTAGTCAGAAGAAGGCCTTACATAAATCTTGCCATAAGAGGATGGGAGGAGATTGGTTGTCCATTTAGAGGCTTGAGAGAAGCTGCAATAGCACTCATGTTTGACCAGAGTGAGAAAATCTTGTCTCTTATCCTCAGGAAGAAGAGGACCCAAAACCTCTAAATCTCATGTGACTTCTTTCAGGAACATTCCCATATATAAAATATAGGAAATGATCCTGGCAGAAAGCATGGAAGCTTGGAAGGTATGACGTCCAAAAGCATCCAAAGTTCTGCACTCACGTCCTGGGGGATTAGAGGCGTGCCTCTTTGCACTCCTGATCCTTCTCATAGCTGACTGAATTGGAATTCAGCCCTGCCTTCGAGAGGTGGAGGAGATACTGAAGAACCACTTGGTAGAGCAGGAGAACAGGTCAATCTGGAGCTAGGAGCACCAGACTGAGAAGAGGAGCCACTTAAAGGTGTATGCCCGTCTCATCAAGTCTTTACTCGACACGAGGAGAACCTCCTCGACCTCCTCCAGAAGGCTCAAAGGTGCTAGAGCGACCCGCTCAGCCGCCAGGCTGTGAGGGACAGAGAGGCCATGTTCGGGTGGAGCACCCGACCCTCCTCCTGAGTTAGCAGGCCCGGGGCACAGCTCAGGGGGACCAGAGGCTCGGACGAGAGCCGGAGCAACAGCACGAACCAAGGCTGCCAAGGCCATGAGGGGGCCACTAGAATCACCGAAGCCTGGTCCCGCCGAATCTTGTGGAGGATCCTTGCAATGAGAGGAGTGGGAAGGAATGCGTACAGAAGGCCGGAGGTCCAGGTCAAGAGGAACGCATACGGAGCTACCCTTCTCGGGTGCGGAACTGGGCTGCAGAAGCGGGGAAGCTGCGTGTTCACCGGGCTGGAAAACAGGTACATGGATGGGGACCCCACAGATGGAACAAGAGTTTGGCGACCTTCAGATCCAGAAGCTACTCATGCGAGCAGAGGATCCTGCTCAGTTTGTCTGCGAGGACATTCTCCTGGCCTGGGAGGCAGACCACTCGTAGGGTTACCCCCCCGGTGAAACGAAAAGGAGCAAGAGAGATCGTCTCTCAACAGAGGGGACAGGAACCTGTTACCTCCTCCTTGTTTATGTAAAACATGGCCACTCTGTTGTCGGTCTGTATGAGCACTGACTTTCCCCGCAGATAGCCCTCAAAGGCCCTCAGGGCCCATCGGACCACACAATGCTCAAGTAGGTTGATATGCTGTTGGGACTCCTCGGGCAACCACTGCCACTGCATGTACAGTGCACCGCAGTGGGTCCCCCGCCACAATAGGGAAATATCCGTCATCAGGACGAGCTCGTGCTATGGGGTCTGGAAGGCCATGCCCCAAAGGAGATTTTGGGGTCCCGCCACAAACCCAGGAAGTTGTGGAGACTGTGGGAGACCCAGATGGGGCTTCTGAGGTGGCCAGAGGCCTGGCTCCACTGTGCCCTGAGGCACCACTGAACTGTCCGTATGTGCATGTAGGCATGGGGGACCACATAAACAGTGGAGTCCATGTGTCTGAGGAGGTGCAGCATGGCCCATGCTGTAACCCAAGTTCTGTTTTGGACCTCGGACACCAGGGCCCGAAGGCGGTCTGCCCAGTCCGTGGGAAGGAAGACGGTAGCTCGCACTGTGTCGAGGCGTGCACCGATGAACTCCAGGGTCTGCACCGGCTTGAGGAGAGACTTTGAGTAGTTGACCAAGTAGCCGAGGCGTTTGAGGAGAAGTGTTGTGCGTGATGCTGCCAGGCAGGCTTTGCTGATCGAGGACCCTGTGACGAGCCAGTCGTCGAGGTAGGGCCCATTGCAAGAAGGTCTGGTGTGAGAGGAGCCGAGCAGGCTCCGCTGGGGAGAAGGGAGGAGGGTGCCTGTCCAGGCAGAGATGGTATCTGTCTTGGATCACCCGGAGGACCCAGGTGTCCGATGTGACCGATGGCCACTGTGCAGCGAACAGGGACAGGTGTCCCCCAACCGGTAGAAGAGTTGCCGGGGGGGTGAGAGGCTATGCCGTCAACGTCAAAACCCCTGTGTAGGCTGGGGCGGCACTGGTGGTTGGGCATAAGGCCCTTTAGGTTTACTAGATATTAGGGGAAAGCCGACAGTCGCCCAAGAGCGGATGGTTCGGAAGAATGTATCCTTGAAGGATACTACCAAAAGCAGAGAGGTTCCACAAAAGAGTAAAGTAGCCGAAATGCCCTCAAGTATGGAGTAGACAGAGCTTAAAGATCCCAATTTACCCATGTCTAACAATAGCCAAATTAACATGAATAAAATACATTCTCTAAAATGCTTGTATGCAAATGCTAGCAGTCTAAAGAATAAGATGGGAGAGTTAGAATATATAGCACTAAATGAAAGGTTAGATATGATTGGAATATCAGAGACATGGTGGAAGGAGGACAACCAGTGGGACACTGTGATACCTGGGTACAAACTATATCGTAATGATAGAGCTGATCAAATTGGTGGAGAGGTTGCGCTCTATGTTAGAGAGGGCATTAACTCAGAAAGGATTAAAGTTTTGCAGGAAACAAAATCTGCTGTAGAATCTATATGGATTGAAATTCCATATAAAAGGGGAAAGGCAATGGCAGTGGGGGTGTACTATCGAGCACCTGGCCAGAATGACCAAATGAATGATGAAATGCTCAAAGAAATCAAGGAAGCTAACAAAAGTTACAGCGCAGTAATAATAATGGGTGATTTCAATTACCCCGGTATCGACTGGGTCAGTGTCACGTCAGGACATGCTAGGGAGATAAAGTTCCTAGATGAAATAAATGACTGCTTCTTGGAGCAGCTGGTTCATGAACCGACCAGAGGGGAAGCCATATTAGACCTAGTCCTTAGTGGAACACCAGATCTAGTGCAAGAGATAAGGGTGTTGGGGCCACTTGGCAACAGTGATCATAGCATGATCGCCTTTGATTTAATTAGTGGAGGAGGGATAGTAAGGAAATCCACAGTACTACCTTTTAACTTTCGAAAGGGAGACTATGATAAAATGAGGAAAACAGTTAAGAAAAAACTAAAAGGAGCAGTTGCCAAGGTTAAAGACGTACATCAAGCTTGGGTGTTGTTGAAAAATACTATCTTGGAAGCCCAGACCAGCTGTATTCCACGCTTTAAGAAAAGTGGAAGGAAGTCCAAAAAACTGCCAGCATGGTTTAAAGGTGAGGTCAGAGAGGCTGTTGTTGCCAAAAAAGCATCTTTCAGGAAATGGAAAAAAGAGCCAAACGACGAAACCTGGAAACAGCACAAGCAGTGGCAAATCAAATGCAAGGCATTGATAAGGCAGGCAAAGAGAGAATTTGAGAAGAAGCTTGCTGCGGAAGCAAAAACGCGAAATAAAGGCCTTTTCAAGTACATTCATAGCAAAAAACCCGTGAGAGAGTCAGTTGGTCCATTAGATGATAAAGGGGTTAAAGGAGCACTAAGAGGCGACAAGGCGATAGCGGAGAGACTGAATGAATTCTTTGCTTCGGTCTTTACTGAGGAAGATGTAGGGATGTTACCCATGACTGAAGTGGTATTTAAAGGTGCGGAAGAATTGAAGGAAATATCGATACATCGGGAAGATGTCTTACAACTATTAGATAAACTGAAGAGTAGCAAATCACCTAGGCCAGATGGTATACATCCAAGGGTGTTGAAAGAACTGAAATATGAGATTGCAGACCTGCTATCAGTAATCTGTGAACTATCATTAAAATCATCTCTAATGCCTGAAGATTGGAGGATCGCCAATGTAACACCAATTTTTAAAAAGGGTTCCAGGGGTGATCCGGGAAACTACAGACCGGTGAGCTTGACGTCAGTACCGGGAAAAATGGTAGAAACCATCATAAAGAATAAAATTACTCAGCATGTAGATAGTCACAACCTAATGGGAGACAGCCAACATGGCTTTAGACAAGGAAGATCTTGTCTTACTAATCTGTTATGTTTTTTTGAAGGAGTGAATAAACAGGTGGACAAAGGTGAGTCGGTTGATATTGTGTATCTGGACTTTCAGAAAGCCTTTGACAAGGTCCCTCATCAGAGACTTTTGGCAAAACTAAAGAGTCATGGGATAGGAGGCAGTATACTATTGTGGATCAGGAACTGGTTAAAAGATAGAAAGCAGAGGGTAGGGCTAAATGGCCAATTTTCCCAATGGAGAAAGGTGAATAGTGGTGTACCCCAGGGATCTGTGCTGGGTCCGCTGCTTTTTGACATATTCATAAATGACCTGGAAAGTGGGATAACGAGTGAGGTTATCAAATTTGCAGATGACACAAAACTATTTAAAGTTGTTAAAACCCAAGAGGATTGTGAAAAATTGCAAGAAGATCTTGACAAATTGGAAGACTGGGCATCAAAATGGCAGATGAAATTTAATGTGGACAAGTGCCAGGTTATGCACCTAGGGAAGAACAACCCAAACTATGGTTACACGATGCAAGGGTCCACATTAGGAACCACCACCCAGGAAAAAGATTTAGGCGTCATTGTGGATACCATGTTAAAACCCTCGGCCCAGTGTGCAGCGGCGGCCAAGAGAGCAAATAGAATGCTAGGTATGATAAGGAAAGGAATGGAAAATAAAACAAAAGATATTATAATGCCTCTATATCGTTCCATGGTGAGACCGCACCTTGAATATTGTGTGCAATTCTGGTCGCCGTATCTTAAAAAGGATATAGCGATTTTAGAAAAGGTTCAGAGAAGAGCCACCAAAATGGTAAAGGGGATGGAAGGATACTCCTATGAAGAAAGGCTAAAAAGGTTAGGGCTCTTTAACCTGGAAAAGAGACAGCTGAGGGGAGATATGATAGAAGTCTATAAATTAATGAACGGAGTGGAACCGGTAAACGTAGATCGATTGTTTACCTTATCAGAATATAGAAAGACTAGGGGACATGCAATGAAGCTACAGGGTAAACTATTTAAGACTAATAAAAGAAAATATTTTTTCACTCAACATGTAATCAAACTCTGGAATTTGTTACCGGAGGATGTAGTAAAGGCTGTTAGTGTAGCTGGGTTTAAAAAAGGTTTGGACAAGTTCCTGGAGGAAAGGTCCATAAACCATTATTAAGAAGTGACCGAAGATATCAATGCTTGACCCAGTACAAGCATTGTGGAACTTGTATCTCTTGGGGATACCGCTAGGTACATATGACCTAGATTGGCCACTGTTGGAAACAGAATACTGGGCTTGATGGACCCTGGTCTGACCCAGTATGGCATTTCTTATGTTCTTATGTTCTTACGGTGGCTATGTGCACCTCCTTCCCCTTCATGCCTGGAGCCGGCGCAGAGGCAGGCGGGAAATGCAGATAACCCTGGTAGGGGAGCCCCTTCCTTTGGAAGAACGGCTTCTTGGTTTGCTGCTTCTTCCTAGGGAGGGAGGAGGTTTTGAGCAAGAGACGAGTTCGAGTCATGAACTCAGTTTCTATCTCAGTGGCCTTATCCTCCATAGGTTTACCAAACAGTTGCTCGCCAAGGTAAGGGATGTCCAGAAGCTTCTCTAGGACCCACTGCTCCAGGTTTGAGGACTGGAGCCATGCCTTGCATCGGGCCCCGATGCCGGCTGCTGCCACATGGGTGGAGGACTCAAACTCATCATATGCAGTGAGGGAGACATACTTTGAACACTCCGCGATGGATTTCAGGAGGGTTTGCAACCCCTGAGGCTCGCTGCGAACCCACCGAGCTCCTTAGCGAGGTCATGCAGGAAAACGCCCACATACAGTTGGTATGCCTGGATACGGCAAGCAAGCATGGAACCCTGATAGGCCTTGCACCCCAGGGCATCAAGGTTCTCTTGACTTCCTGCCTAGGGGGACCAAAGAGTGAGACCTTGGGCTTTTTTGCTTCCGCATCGCCAATTCCACAACCATGGAGGTGAGCGGGAGCTGGGTTTCCTGGAACCCCGGGCCGAGTTGGACCCTGTACATGGCGTCGAGGCACTTGCTCACAATGGGGACCAAAGCAGGTATCTTCCACATGTGGAGGAGCAGCCTTGACAATATGTGAAGAACCGGGACAGTAAGAGACTCCCGAGGCGGGGACTCATACTGTAGAATATCGAGCTCCTCAGCTTGCGGCTCCTCTTCAGTTTGCGTAGCCAGGCTGAGGGCCCATGCCATGTCCCACACAAATGCCAGGAACAATGTGTCCTCAGGTGGCGAACGCCTCTGATAGGTGAGCGAGGACGGGTCCAAAGGGAGGTCCCTGTGGGCACAGGTCTCCGGGGAAGTATCCCTATCCGACTCCCAACCCGAAAGGTCTGAGGAGGAGTCCGACTCCGGCAGGTCATCCCATCCAGAGGCCAAGGTCCGCTTGGAGCCAGAGGCCTTGGAGGATCTCACTCCCAAGGACAAGAAAGGTGAACGAGACCGGCGCTGAGGACCCTCACGAGGTCCATGGCTCTCGGGGTTTTCCAGGGCGGGTTTTGATGTCCCTCTTGAGGGAACCTCAGTCTCAAGGTGCGGGCCAGCCATGCTGGGCATGAGCCCCTGCTGGGCAGCTAAGAAGGCAGAAATGCTGCGCTCTAGTCACAGCAATCGGGACTCCCACACGGGCATTACCGGGTCTGGCGTGGAGGAGGAGAGTGGGCCCTCACTGGGACGACCCTCAAGAGACCAGGTGCCATCGCCGGAGGTCTCTGTGTCCATATGAGGTATCTTTCGAGGCCGCTCCTTGTCTGACTCTTGGGAACACCGGGGGGGGGGGGGGGGGGACTGAGCCCCCGACAGTGACTTCGAGGCCTTCTTCTTCTTACGCTGCTCCACTTCCGGGGACCCCTGGTTGGAGTGCCGCTGAGAGCGCAGAGCCAAAGTGGGAGATCCCACCAGTGGAGGGACGACCGAGGGTACCGCCGGGGTTTCCGGGGCCACCTTCCGGAAAATGTCATCGGACTTCTGCTTACGACTGAGCAGGGCCTTGGAGGACATTTTCTTGCAAAGAGAGCAGAGCTCCGGGTCATGGTCGGCCCCAAGACACCGAAGACTACAGTCATGGGTGTTCATGAGCAAAATATTTCTGGAGCATCTGTCGCATTTTTTAAAACTGGTAGCCATTGAGGCAAAAAGGGCCCCCGCTAGGTCGAAGATCTTTGCGGCCAGCAGTTTGGGAAGAAAAAAGGGCGCGAAGTCTGCAAAAGGGAAAAAAAAATGTTTACAGGAAGGATATCCCCTCGCTTGAGAGAAAAGGAGAGCAGGGGAGGATGGAAGAGGACCAGTGCTACTGGAAAAACACGGGCCAGAGGCCGAAAACGAAATACTTTTTCTGAAGGATGAGGACATCCGTCCAAAGAGCTCTGAGGAAAAAGGGAGACTGAGCAAGATGGCACCTTTGGGCGGGACGAGGACTACGCATGTGAGGCAGCAATCCCAAAGGCTTTTTTAGAAAACTGAGGAATAGCTCCGCGTGGACTCCATCGTCACCTATAAGTGAGGACTGACTTCCTGCTTGTTCCTGGAGAAAATAAGGTATAATAATTATTTGATGGAGGCAGAAAGTTGGGTTACATAACATCGAGGCCCATTTCAAAAACTATAATTCTATTCAGTGTTACCTTTTTGGATAGACCAGATCTGGGCCAAAAACCTTGGGTCTTGAGCATCCTAAAAATAAGAGGGGTGAGGCAAAGATGAAGCATGCCAACATCCCTAAGGTACACAAGCCCGTAGATTCTGCCAGAGACATTCGGAATTTTTTCATGAGAGTTCCCCCTACAATTATTCCAATCATTGCTCCAGGAATATTCAAAGATCCTAAAAAAGAAACAAAGAAATAATAAACATAAATTCCATTCCACTTTCACTAATATACAATCAATGGCAGTCATTTATAAATTACAGTGATATTTCATTGGCTCATAGACTTAATGGAACCAAAGTTGTAGCAAACTATATTTTATCAATGGGAGAACTACAGTTTGCTGAGCTCTCAAACTGCCAGCACTCAATGCAAAAAAGCCCACAGTTTGCTAAGATACCACTGAACAATTGTATAGTATCAAACACAGATAGTGGAATCATTTTCCAGTTATAAAGATAGAAAATTCAGAGCTGGCATTGATATGAAACACCTTAGCACAGCTTGAAGGAGTAGCCTAGTGGTTAGAGGCAGCAACCAAAAACCAGAAAAATTAAAGTTCCGTTCCCAATGACACTCCCTGTGGCCTTAGGCAAGTCACTTAACCCTCCATTGCCCCATGTACAAGCTTAAATTGTAAACTCTCTAGGAAAATACCTAGGTACCTGAATGTAATTCACCTTGAGCTATTACTGGAAAGGTGTGGGATATATATATTAAAGAAGTCATCTAATTTTTAAGTAATCACTTTTTAAAGCATATTTTTATTGAATACAACCTAAATATGGTGTCTCTATCCATCATACATTGTTCTCAAATCCTAGTTCTCTCTGGTTTACTAAATATGTATCACGTTTAGAAGGAAGTGATATGTATTCCTTTAATGGAGACACTCTCCTTAGCTCCAGGAATGCATATTTCATGCCCCTATAAAACATCAATAAAAGCCACTTTATTTAAAAAAACCAAGGGTTATGTTTACTAAACCGCACAATTGTGCGGGGCGCACTTGAGCGTGCGCTAAGGTACCTTAGCGCACGCTAATAGTGCATTTTTAGTGCCCCACACACGTGCGCGCCGCACGCACAAGTGCACGGCGCGCTGAAGTGCGATAGAGGCGTGGAAAGGCATTCCGAGGGCGGAGGAAGGCTCCCGAGGGGCGGGGGGACAGGGTCAATGGGTGGAGAGTGGGAGGGGAGAGGCTCCCCGCACAGGAGCGGGGTTGAAATTCAACAAAAAAATTACCGCGAGTGAAAACCTCGCGTTAGAACCGATTTAAAGGGAAGAGAAACCATTTCTGTCAGCAATGTACAGCAAAACCGGTGAAACCTACAAAACGTGAGCAGTGTGATACATGTGCACAGAACAAAATAGCAAATAAAAACTGGAAATGACCACAACAAAATTCTAAAAAATTATAATCCAGCTGGCCAATAGTGATATCAATGGGCAACATTAAAAAACACTCCCAGGAAAGCTCCAAAAAAAAAGAAATGATTTTTGGAAGGGTCTACGCTCCATAGACCCTTCCAAAAATCATTTCATTTTTTTGGAGCTTTCCTGGGAGTGTTTTGTACTGTTGCCCATTGATAACACTATTGGCCAGCTTGGTTATGTTGTTATCCCCTTTTCTCGTGGTCGTTTTTAAGATTTATTTGCCCTTTTGTCTCCATACAAGGTGAATGAGCCCACAGTAAAAGTGTGCAGAGCAGAGTTTCCGACTCCCTCACCCAGGTTTCCCATCTCCAGGGACTGCACTGTCTCTGTGGCCACAGTGTGGTGCCACAGACACAGCCAGTTCCTTTAGGACCAGAAAGTCAGAGGTTCAAATCCCAGCTGGGGCTCCTGCCAACCCAGTCCCCTTATTTTTCACACAACTAAACCGTGATAGTAAAGACGAATCTTTATTGCAGGGAACATAAGCATGGCGCAAACACCTATATTTTACCCTACACCGCACAAAGAACATAAAAATGTGCATTACCTACAGCCGCGTCCCCCAAATGCAGTCCATGAGTGCCACAAACCAATCAGGTCATATGCTGTTTCCAATATAAGGACATGTCAGCATGTTGGCGGAAGGGTACAAGTGGTGGAGGGGGCAGTGGCTGCTAAAGAGCAGACGGTGGCCTAGCCCTGTCCAGGTGGGTGCACCACAACAAACAGGCCCTGTCGGATCTACAGTCATGGACTCCCCAGGGAATGCAGCATACCTGTGGCAACACGGTGGCGCAGTGCGCACAGGCAGTGTGTGCAAGACTAGAAGGTCACAGGTTCTAATCCTAGCTGGGGCTCCTGCCAACTTAGTCACCATAATTTTCCCACTAAACAAACATGGTAGTAAAGACTGAACCTTTACTGCTGAGAACATAAGCGTCGGTGAAACGCTCATATTTTACCTTAAACAGCACACACCACATAAACATATGCATTACCTACAGCAGAGTCCCCCAAATGCAGTCCTGGAAGGCCACAAATCAATCCGGTTGGATGCTGTCGCCAATAAAGATGCCTGTGCTGAAATTCAAGGTACCGCCCACATGGTATGCAGATGTATCTTAGGCATATCCATCAGGGACATCATGAAAACCAGAACAGTGTGTGGCCCAACAGGACTGGATTTGGGAACCTCTTCCCTAGAGTAGTGGGCAACAGGGGCATAAACACCTGCACCTGCAGGCTCCATTATCCAAAGACTAATGCAGAGGCAGGATGTTGGGCCCTGTGTGCATCTCCCAAGACTAGCATGTGCATACATTAGCAATGTCACACTAAACCCGGGGATACGGTACACAGATATCAAAAGGTTGCTATGATTACTGGCAGATAGCAATGCCTACGTCAAGCACAATCAACTCATTGAGCTGTATCATACCAACCTCTCTGATGTCTGTGGAATGGGCTACAGGTCATGTGTCTGACAGAATCCACCACCCTGGGGAATGGCTCCTACAGTATTGCCAACCATAGCCATGCCTGCACTGTGCCCAGTACTGGTGCGGTGGCCAGGGCTGCCAAATACCTCTACAGCTGCTCAATGCTTGCATAGGTGTGGGGAGTGTGTGTCTGTCTATCCAGTGTGTGGTGGCTGCCAACACCCTCCTCAGCCCACACTGCCAGCACTGTTGCCAGTATTGGCCTGCCAATGTGCATAATGAGGAGCAAGGTACTGTGGGTATAGACAAGACAGGGCGGCCTGAGCAGGATGCATCTGCACAGGGCATAGGGCAATGGCTGGGACATTGTAGTGCCTGGCCACCACCTGCACAGACAGGGTGGCCACAGCATGTTCTGCTGGGAGGTCACTTCCACCCTGACTGAGCAGTGACCACGGCATGGCTAGGTTCCACCATAGTAGCATTTTTCTCATGTGATGTATATGGGTTCTGTATGTCTGGGGCCTAGTCACTGAGTCATTTGCCTGGTGGTTGTGCTCACGTCCCAGTTATGGGTGCACACATTTCCACCGGTAGCATGCACTATGGACTAGCTAGCAGACTGTCTGCAGTTAGCGTGTGCATGGCTGGACCACCTTGCAGGGTGCAGCAGCTGGGGATTCACTGTGGTTGCTGCTGGAACATGTCAGATGGTGGTGGGGCAGCTGGGCAATTCAGACCCTACTGTCTGTCTGCTCCTGAGGTATGGATGCATACTGAACTGCATAGAGTACCCTGTAGGTTGTCTCTACCCCAGCCGGACTGAGGTTGATGGTCCCCTCTGCCGCTGCCACCATTGCAGGGTTATAGAATGCGGATCTGTTGTTGGGGGATCCTGAATTCCAGAGAGCAGGTTCGGTGGTCCGACACAGTCCGCCTATGTGTCCAAACAACTCCATTCCTCCCCCACACCCTGCACATATATCATGTGGCCATGGCAACCACACAGGATATGCACTATTCCTTTAGCATCATAGTCCACAAGGCACAGATGTGATTGGGATATATACAGATGGACACAGGTGTACCGTAGGTGTGCCTGATGGAACAACCTATCAAACATTGGCAGAAATGGTGACCTGAAGCATAGCCCATCTCAGCTAGGACAGGTGCTGTGCATCCCACCTCACCCCTCAGGGTGACCATAGGACGCACATACTGTGACGGTCTGTAGCCACTCTGTACCAGTAACACAGAAGGTCAGTACCCACTACCAGGCCTAGGTGCTGTGGGGGTGCACACCCCATCTTCGGATCATCCGTAGATTGCTGCTTTGCATGGGTAACCGCAGCACACAGTCTGCAGAAGTTATTTTGGAGCCAGCCAGACATCCCTTTATAACTATAGAGCTGTAGCCCACTGGTGACTGCAATGCCTATGAACCGACAGGTTGGTGGTTCAAATCCTCAGTGGGATTGGTAATATCAAATGATTTTATATATTTACATTGCCCCAGATACTGCGCTAGTCAGCAGCATTGCTGTTTACATTGCACAAACCAGGCATACATTGAACAGGGCATTGTAACATGGAGATAATTATTTCACAGGGTACATGGGGGCTGTCTGGGGCAGTGTGTGTGTAATGTCAAGTAGTACTGCCAACAGAGAAACCATCACAGTGCTGTAACCTTAGTGTGCCCTATAAGGTTCCCTATGGGGCACCTGAAGATTGCAGCACTGTGAGGGTGTGTTAGCTGCCACCACTAATTTAAATTTAAAAACCTGCCATCGGCTGCACTCATAAATAACCCCACTGTGGACGCAAACACACAACCTCCGGCTCCACAGGCAGCAAGGTAACCTGTGGGCCACAGCTCTATAGCTGCAAACAGATGCCTGGCTGGCTAAAGAGGGAATCCTGCAGACTGTGTGCTGCGGTTATCAGGGTTGCGGTGATCCATTAGTAATAATGCTGCAGTGCACATGACATATATGGCACTGTGAGGGTGTTTCTCCTGGCAGCACTGCTGTAATGTTGAAAGGAGACTGCCGCAGGTAACACTGTTGAAACGTAAGAAGACATATGCCTCTCGCAGCACTGATGTACATTAAAAGCACTATGCCTCATTCGGCACTGCTGTATAATAATGTGTGATGCCTGAGACAGGTAAACATGAACCCCACTGGAGGATTGAACTCATGACCCAGCAATACGGGTTCCGCCCCAGACACGGAGTAGATTCACTCCTAACCGTGCTAATCGACACACTTGTGAGGGGAATAGACAAACCCAAACAAGCATTCTTACTCATATTCATTGATGTTTCTGCAGCCTTCGACAGTGTTCACCATTCAACAATGATTAATAAACTTAAACAAATAGGTATAAAATCCACTGTTCTAAAATGGTTTACTTCTTATCTAACAGACCGATCTCAAACGGTACAAATCGGAAATCTCACATCAAATACATACAAACAAGAACTAGGCCTTCCACAAGGCTCAGCACTATCCGCGTTACTTTTTAACATATATTTAAAACACATATGCAAAATATTTAAAAAATTCAATGTCCTCTGTCATCTGTACGCGGATGACATAATGATGTATGTCCCATTCAAAATCCCAAATATCCCTATACAACTCATTAACGACTGCCTCACTGAAATCAACACCTGGCTAAATGAAAACAATCTGTACATCAATCACTCAAAAACAGAAGCCCTAATAGTAACTAAATGCACAACATTCATTCCCCCTTCTCATATTACGTTGCAAAATAATAATATCACACTAAAATCTGAAATACGCTACCTAGGTGTTATTCTGGACAAACATCTCAGCATGGACACCCATGTAAGAAACATATCAAAAAAAGTTTACTTTAAACTAAAAATATTAAAGCAACTCCGCCCACTAATGCACCTACAGGATTTTCAACGCGTCATACAAGCAATCATAACCCCACATTTCGATTTCGCAAATCAAATCCTACTTGGCGTAACTAAGGAAGCCATAAAAAAACTTCAATTAGCACAAAATGCCGCAGCAAGGACCATTACGAAGGCCCCACCTTTCCAACACATAACCCCAATATTAGAATATCTACACTGGCTCCCGATTCAAAGCCGTATTGAATACAAAACTATCTTAACTACCTACAAAGCTATAACAAAAACAGCACCCCTGTCCATAAATAACCTCATCAAAATAGAACCTACACATAATCTCCAAAGGAGAGACCAATTAAATAAATTAACACCACCAAAAGAATTCATTAGAGCCAATAAATCCACAAACAAGAAAGCCTTCTCACATGCAGCCCCCATCCTGTGGAACACAATCCCAATAGAATTAAGACAACTACCTGATATAATGGAGTTCAGAAAAAAACTCAAAACACACTTATTTACAAAGCATTATGGTTCTATGACCAGCTCTTCTCTCACCTCCCAGCTAGATAAAGGATAATCAGACACAGGGTAATACACTATTTCAACAAAAGAATGAAGCGCTGTAACCTAAGACGAAGTGATTAAGAAAATGTAAAAAAAAAAAATAAATAAATATGTATATAGTTAATTGTACATAGTTCACTATTGTTATTTGTTAATTGCTATTTGTTAACTGTAATTACCTAACTTTAAACTTGTTATATGTAAAAACAGATCACCCTGTTTAATGTTGTTATATGGAAACCGCACCTGATCAAATGGAAGGAGCGGTATATAAATAACCTGTTAATTAAATTAAATTAATTAATGACCCCTGGTTCAGCAGTCCACATATGAACCATTGTGCTACACCTCTGCCACCACAACTGTATGTCAGCACACATACTAAAGGGCAGACGTGCATTAAGGTGGCATTCCGAACTCCATCGCCTCATAATGTGCACCACGCAACCTATTGTGCATGTCCTATGTTCAGATATGAAGCCCCCCCTACCACCTTATGCCAACCTCCACATCATTGCTGGGCTCACATCGCGATGGACTACTGAACATACTCCATTGGCACACACAACCCCATATCAACAGGGTGACTGATAGCCGACGCTGATGGTCTGTCAGCACCCCTTGTTGTAAGTGTCTTGGCAGTACCTGCTATGTGACACACATAGCACACATCATCAGACAATGCACTAGGAATCAGTGGATATGTGTCCATAGGTTCACGACCACACTGTGTAAACAAGAATAATCTAAGTGTTCTTTTGTGCATGAGAGACACATCGGTGCTATGTGTGTCTGTAGAGATCCGTAGACATACTGTGGGCGACACCATAACCTGTGCGGCAGAAAGATGCGTGCATTTACAATTTGCAATTGTTCTGTCGCGCAGCCATGCAGAGCGCAAGAGCGCGATTTGCTGTCGCGCAGCCATGCGGTGTGCATGTGCGCGAGCTGCTATGCGCATGCGTGGACGTTGCGTTACGTGCATCCGTGCATTCAGAGTGGCAAACAGGAAAATGGCGACCAGAACCAGGAAGCCTGCATTCAGCCATCGGGAGCTGCGCCACCTGGCATCACTGATTGGGCCAAGGCAGCACAGGCTCTTCCCTGGGGCCTCCAGGTGAAGAGACATGGGGAAGGTGCACAGGGCCTGGGCAAGAGTCACCAGGCGATTCAATCGTGTGGCTGAAAACCCCCATGAGGTAAGTGTATGGCCACAGGTCAAAATAACCATATACACAGACAGGGTTGATTGCAGTTGTCCATGCTGCTGTGTGTAGGTAGTCTACATCAGTAAAGTGCAGCAGGTGAAACCACATGCCATATTGTTTATGTATCACATCTGAGTGGTTTGCCCTGTACCCAGGTGGTGACGGATGTGGTCACAGAGGGCATGATGCCATCCTGGAGTCATGGCAGCTGCTGCTGTTGATGTGCTACAGCACACTGTAACACAGCTAGCCCATAGATCTGCACAAGGAGCTTCCAGAATTATCATGTGCTGATGGTGGGATCTGCATTTGCAGGGTAACACATATGGGCCACCATCAGGGGTCGTGAAACGTGCATCACATGGTCTGTCAGTCACCCTGGCGATATGGGGTTGTGTGCCAATGTTGTTGCAAACATCCACCCTAACCCCAGGAGTCCAGAGAGCCCATCAAAGTGGCTCTCAGTCACCCTGGGGATATAGTTGTGTGTGCTAATATTGTTGCAAACATCCACCCTAACCCCAGGAGTCCAGAGAGTCCATCAAAGAGGGCTCTCAGTCATCCTGGGGATATGGTTGTGTGGGCCTAAACAGTTCAATACATCCACCCTATCCCCAGGAGTCCAGAGAGCCTATCAACGTGGGCTCTCAGGCATCCTGGGGATATGGTTGTGTGGGCCTAAACAGTTCAATACATCCACCCTATCCCCAGGAGTCCAGAGAGCCCATCAAAGTGGGCTCTCAGTCACCCTGGGGATATGGTTGTGTGTGCTAATGTTGTTGAAAACATCCTCCCTATCCCCAGGGGTCCAGAGAGCCCATCAAAGTGTGCTCTCAGTCACCCTGGGGATATGGCTGTGTGTGCTGTTATTGCAAACATCCTCCCTATCCCCAGGGGTCCAGAGAGCCCATCAAAGTGGGCTCTCAGTCACCCTGGGGATATGGTTGTGTGTGCTAATGTTGTTGAAAACATCCTCCCTATCCCCAGGAGTCCAGAGAGCCCATCAACGTGGGCTCTCAGTCACCCTATCAACGTGGGCTCTCAGTCACCCTGGGGATATGGTTGTGTGTGCTAATGTTGTTGCAAACATCCACCCTAACCCCAGGAGTCCAGAGAGCCCATCAACGTGGGCTCTCAGTCACCCTGAAGATATGGTTGTGTGTGCTAATGTTGTTGAAAACATCCTCCCTATCCCCAGGGGTCCATAGAGCCCATCAAAGTGGGCTCTCAGTCACCCTGGGGATATGGTTGTGTGTGCTAATGTTGTTGCAAACATACACCCTAACCCCAGGAGTTCAGAGAGCCCATCAACGTGGGCTCTCAGTCACCCTGAGGATATGGTTGTGTGTGCTAATGTTGTTGAAAACATCCTCCCTATCCCCAGGGATCCAGAAAGCCCATCAAAGTGGGCACTCAGTCACCCTGGGGATATGGTTGTGTGTGCTAATGTTGTTGCAAACATCCAACCTAACCCCAGGAGTCCAGAGAGCCCATCAAAGTGGGCTATCAGTCACCCTGGGGATATGGTTGTGTGCTAATGTTGTTGCAAACATCCACCCTAACCCCAGGAGTCCAGAGAGCCCATCAACATGGGCTCTCAGTCACTCTGGGGATATGGTTGTGTGTGATAATGTTGTTGAAAACATCCTCCCTATCCCCAGGGGTCCAGAGAGCCCATCAAAGTGGGCTCTCAGTCACCCTGGGGATATGGTTGTGTGCTAATGTTGTTGTAAACATCCACCCTAACCCCAGGAGTCCAGAGAGCCCATCAAAGTGGGCTCTCAGTCATCCTGGGAATATGGTTGTGTGGGCCTAAACAGTTCAATACATCCACCCTATCCCCAGGAGTCCAGAGAGCCCATCAAAGTGGGCTCTCAATCACCCTGGGGATATGGTTGTGTGTGCTAATGTTGTTGAAAACACCCTCCCTATCCCCAGGGGTCCAGAGAGCCCATCAAAGTGGGCTCTCAGTCACCCTGGGGATATGGTTGTGTGTGCTAATGTTGTTGCAAACATCCACCCTAACCCCAGGAGTCCAGAGAGCCCATCAAAGTGGGCTCTCAGTCACCCTGGGGATATGGTTGTGTGGGCCTAAACAGTTCAATACATCCACCCTAACCCCAGGAGTCCAGAGAGCCCATCAACGTGGGCTCTCAGTCACCCTGGGGATATGGTTGTGTGGGCCTAAACAGTTCAATACATCCACCCTATCCCCAGGAGTCCAGAGATCCCATCAAAGTGGGCTCTCAGTCACCCTGGGGATATGGTTGTGTGTGCTAATGTTGTTGCAAACATCCACCCTAACCCCAGGAGTCCAGAGAGCCCATCAACGTGGGCTCTCAGTCACCCTGGGGATATGGTTGTGTGTGCTAATGTTGTTGAAAACATCCTCCCTATCCCCAGGGGTCCAGAGAGCCCATCAAAGTGGGCTCTCAGTCACCTTGGGGATATGGTTGTGTGTGCTAATGTTGTTGAAAACATCCACCCTATCCCCAGGAGTCCAGAGAGCCCATCAAAGTGGGCTCTCAGTCATCCTGGGGATATGGTTGTGTGGGCCTAAACAGTTCAATACATCCACCATATCCCCAGGAGTCCAGAGAGCCCATCAAAGTGGGCTCTCAGTCACCCTGGAGATATGGTTGTGTTTGCTAATGTTGTTGAAAACATCCTCCCTATCCCCAGGGGTCCAGAGAGCCCATCAAAGTGGGCTCTCAGTCATCCTGGGGATATGGTTGTGTGGGCCTAAACAGTTCAATACATCCACCCTATCCCCAGGAGTCCAGAGAGCCCATCAAAGTGGGCTCTCAGTCATCCTGGGGATATGGTTGTGTGGGCCTAAACAGTTCAATACATCCACCCTATCCCCAGGAGTCCAGAGAGCCCATCAAATTGGGCTCTCAGTCACACTGGGGATATGGTTGTGTGCTAATGTTGTTGAAAACATCCTCCCTATCCCCCGGGGTCCAGAGAGCCCATCAAAGTGGGCTCTCAGTCACCCTGGGGATATGGTTGTGTGTGCTAATGTTGTTGCAAACATCCACCCTAACCCCAGTAGTCCAGAGAGCCCATCAAAGTTGGCTCTCAGTCATCCTGGGGATATGGTTGTGTGGGCCTAAACAGTTCTATACATCCACCCTATCCCCAGGAGTCCAGAGAGCCCATCAAATTGGGCTCTCAGTCACCCTGGGGATATGGTTGTGTGTGCTAATGTGGTTGAAAACATCCTCCCTATCCCCAGGGGTCCAGAAAGCCCATCAAAGTGGGCTCTCAGTCACCCTGGGGATATGTTTGTGTGTACTAATGTTGTTGCAAACATCCACCCTAACCCCAGGAGTCCAGAGAGCCCATCAAAGTGGGCTCTCAGTCATCCTGGGGATATGGTTGTGTGGGCCTAAACAGTTCAATACATCCACCCCAACCCCAGGAGTCCAGAGAGCCCATCAACGTGGGCTCTCAGTCACCCTGGGGATATGGTTGTGTGGGCCTAAACAGTTCAATACATCCACCCTATCCCCAGGAGTCCAGAGAGCCCATCAAAGTGGGCTCTCAGTCATCCTGGGGATATGGTTGTGTGGGCCTAAACAGTTCAAGAATCCACCCTATCCCCAGGAGTCCAGAGAGCCCATCAACGTGGGCTCTCAGTCACCCTGGGGATATGGTTGTGTGTGCTAATGTTGTTGAAAACATCCTCCCTATCCCCAGGGGTCCAGAGAGCCCATCAAAGTGGGCTCTCAGTCACCCTGGGGATATGGTTGTGTGTGCTAATGTTGTTGCAAACATCCACCCTAACCCCAGGAGTCCAGAGAGCCCATCAAAGTGGGCTCTCAGTCATCCTGGGGATATGGTTATGTGGGCCTAAACAGTTCAATACATCCACTCTATCCCCAGGAGTCCAGAGAGCCCATCAAAGTGGGCTCTCAGTCACTATGGGGATATGGTGCAGTGTGCCTATGCTGTTGAATCCATTCTACCCATCTCCAGGAGTCCTGAGACCTGCATATGGTGTCCTGGGAGTCACCTTGGTGCTATGCTGTATGTCGCTGATGATATGTCCTAGACACCCCAGACCCAGGGGGCCGGAGAGCTGATTGTAACGGAGGGTATGTCAGTCAGATATGTTCCTGGGGTATGGTGGGTAGGTTGCACATCTCCCACAGTCCATGAAGGTCCACAGCTCAGCACACACACTGTTGATGTATCCAGATGATATGGTAGACGCAGATGTGGATGTGCGTAAACAACACCTCACCCACATTAGCTATGAGATCCAATTCCGAAGGTCTGTAACAGAGACATATTCCCAGATATGCATGCTGAGTCAGGTCACACATCTGCCCAGACCCCAGGCATCACACACCTGTTTGCAGATGAACATCACAGATGCTGTTGGAAGGACACATGCACCTGTTCAGGTTGCACACCACAGCCTGAAACCCACACATGAGCACAGGTGTCAATAGCCCATACCTGTGCAATGGCCCCTGCCCCGTAGTGTTTGCAGGCACACCTCCCATAACCATCCAGGGCCCAGGTCAGAGGAACATAACAACATCAGATAGGCCAGAATGGGACAGATGCACATCCACCAAGACCAGTATGCTGTGTGCAACAGTGGCCAAACTAGGTCAGACTTACCTACCAGTATCCCCAAGACGGACAGGTCACACAACGATTGTAGTGTGTCAAAAACTGCTATCCATGGCCTTGTAGAAAGCCACATGTCATGGACGTGGCCCCTGTTAAGGTGCATAGGGCCACCCACCCAACGTCCCATGTATGGTCACATCACCCATGTGTGCTGGGATATCATGTTGCCAGTGGGTATGGGTCAGATGACATGTGTAGATAATGTCACCACAAATGTGTGAAACATACCACATACAGGGTTAGGGGGGGTAGCCTGGACATCACCATTGCCAACCCAAACGTGGTATGGCTGTGCCATGTCAGTCAAGGGGGCCACAGGGGAGTGGAATGGTGTGTTCAGGGTGCCACGCACAATGCACATAGGTGTCACTGCACACATGCCCGGACCCACAGCTATGCATGCAGGTGGCACTGGGGACAGTTAATCTCCAGGAACAAGCAGGGATTAGTTGTCACATGTTGGTATTGTCTGCCCTGTTGCAGCCTGCGTGTGACCGCTCCCCAGCATCCAATAGGGAAGCATATGGGAGCATCCCACAGTGCCTGCGTGCTGCCCTGATGCCTCTCCCAAATGCTGCTCCCCAGTTCACCATGTTCCACAAAGTCTGCAGGTCATTGTTCCTGTCAGCGCAAAACACCTCTATGGTATTGGCACTCCTGTGTCTGCCCCTGCCGAAGTCTTCCCTACTGGTAACACTGGTGTATTGTGACTCCCATCCCTAGGAGCTGTGTTGACTTCACCCAAACAAAATACCAGAGGAAGAGTGAAAACGTCCTTTGCACGTCTCCCCTCGGTTTGTGCATACGCCCTAATTCCATCCCCATCATGGAAAAGCACTCCTTGTGTCTGAAGACATGCTCAAAATGTGCCGGTTGCTCCTCTGTCACTGACAACCATGCTTGCTGTCCCAAATGCCTAGGGCCCACTCACTCCATGTCTGATTGTTTGGCCTGTGGGATGGCATCCAAGAGGGGTCTGCCAAACAGAGCAGCCACGCTCAGTACCCACCACCCCACCGACGTGGCTGTGCTGGCAGCCATGTCCCCAGGTGAGTTCCGTCCCTCCTGTGGATCCCATGTAACCAAACAGACAGCTGGCTGTTTCTGAGAGGGTCCATCCCCCTCCAAACATTGGGATGCCAGGTCACTCCTGTACTCACGCTCCTCGGTACCAAAACCTCACTAAACCTGAGCGCCCAGTGACAACATACGTCCAATCCTCTGAGGGGTCTGGTGACTGTGACAGCTCAGAGGGTACTAATGTACCTCTCCAGGAGGGGCCTGCATATCCCAAGAGGGGATTGTCGTCGCCTGAGGATATGTCACACCAGGATCTGCTCAGACATGTAGTCAGGGTCCACTCCGTTCCAGTGGCAACTGAATCTGAGCACAGGCCACAGGAGCCAGACAATCACCAATATCCCCAAATGCCAAGGGAGGCAGCCACCCTGCCAGGACATCAGAACGTACAGGATCCTCTCCTGAAAAGGATGGGATACACCTCTCAACACCTCCCCATATTCCCACTAGCTGGATACTATCTACCCTGAGACCTGCATCCCCTGCCTCCCAAACAACATAGCTCCCTCAGCACTCCATTGTGGTGGAGTCTGCTATGATGAGAATATACTGTCACAGATGACATGCCATCAACCCTTCTGGTAGGGGCGTAAGAACGTAGATGCCTTGGGTTGTCGTGTCTGCCATGCATCCATGCTGTCAGCCAGGATATTGTCCAATATCCTGTACATGGGAATGGTTCTGATGGAGTTCGCAGTACATCTATAACTCCTAAGTCTGCCCCTCCCGTATGACAGAGGACAGGTATATGTAGCACCTGTCAAGCATGCCCAGAAGAAGTCAAATGTTGCCAACAGGGTAGCATTGGACTGGTGTGAGGGCATAGGCAGAGTCGCCGCCATTGCCATTGTGTCAAGGACACGTGCCTGGCTGGCAGCCGCCGAACTGGAACACTGGTTACAGAATAAACTGTGCTACATCCCCTGTACTCATTGCAACCTGTCAGGGACAGGGTGGCAGCAAACATCCAAAGAATTGGATGCTGACAAGTCCACCCTGACCAGGCTGTCCGAGATCTGTGATCCAGCAAAGAGGAAAGCCGTCAAAGTCCCATCCCTGTCCAGAACGAACAGATGCTAGCGGTCATATGCCCAGCATGGACCACCTTCAGCCCAAGCTGATAGAAAGGGTCAACAATCTATGCAGCCACCAAATCTGAGAGCCACCCAGCCGCAGCAGACCCAGCGGCGTCATCCCCCACAGGGTCTCTGAGTCCCTGATAAAGTACACGCCCCCCCTGGCCATCCACGTAAAACATATGTCGACAATCCCAGGAGTTGTATGTCACCGCATGCACGGATGGTGGGACAGAACATAGGAACCCTGGACTCTGTCCATCATAGAAGGTGGCACAGGCCACATTCCCAAAGCCTGCCTCCCCCCACAACATTACGGAAGGTCTGTTCCCACAAACGCACCCCAACTTGCTCCAGAGGTAAAGCGTAACCTAGTTCATGAGGGGTACAAGTGGGAACACTTCCGCAACAGGGTTCTGTGTTTTACAACCCCTATCTCCACATAACAGAGACAACAGGAGGGCACAGACACATCTGCGACCCCACAGAACTGGACAGGTTATGTTTCAGAGAGACGTACAAATGTCCTGACATAGGAAACGTACCTCCGTACCCCCACAGCCTGTACTGGGCTCCTTCCCCGGATCACAAGGATGCCTACACCCATGTTCACAGCCACCAATCACTCCGTAGGTTTCCTGGGTTCTGCTATCAGGGAGGCCACTATCACTACAAAGCTCACCCCCTCGGCCTAGCCTCACCACCCAGAGTATGCACAAAGTGCATGCCTGTGGGAGCTGCTCTTCCCCGTACCAGTGGAATATGTGTCTAACAACACCTGGACGAGTGGCCCATCTGGACAGAGTCATAGACAGAGGACCAGGCCTCTCTCCCTCTCACACACTGCGTGTACGCCAAAATGTATGCCATCTCAGAGATCCCAGGGAATCCCTACAGACTCCCACGCAATCGCTGGAGTTCAGACGAGCAAGGCAAGGTAACAGACTCACAACCACCCATCTGCTGCAGCCTCGCTGTCCTTGCATTGTGCAACTGTAATCCTGAGCACTACAAGCAACTCACCTCTCGGATCGAGAGATGCTCCAGCAGCTGGGGCACATGGCAGCTACGGTGCATGTGGTCCCCTATGCACGTCTGCACAGGGGGTAGCCCAACGGTCCCGCCCCACCCAGTGGACTCATGCAACAGGCTGCCACTCTGATCGGAGAGTGTTCTCAGACCACCCCACCCAATCCCTGGACTGGTGGCGTTCAGCACAGGAACATTTGGAGTTGGCACCTGTCCCGCAAACCCCAACTCTGCTCACTTTCACAACAGATGCTGTCAAGGTGGGGTGGGGTGCTCATCTACTGAACACCTCACCCATAGCCACCTGGAGGTCCAGGGGAGTCATTCCAGCACAGATATTTGGGAGCTCGGAGCAATGCGCCTGTCCCCCCAGACATTCCATCCCCCTTGACAGGGCAACACACGAGTAGCTCACACAGACAGTCAGGTAGCCATGTCCTAGGTGGCGAAATGAGGAGTAACAGTCTGTCTGTCATTTTGCAATACAGCCCGTCAACTGTGGGCGTTTGACAGAGAGCATCAGACCCATCTCCTGGCGGTCTATCCCCATGGCAATGTCAAATATTGTCCAGACAGAATCAGTAGTGCTGTTCTTTGGCACACATGGTCCGTACACATGGACCACCTCACCAGAATATCTCGACTCTACGGAACCTCAGATATGGACCGCTCTGCAGGTGTGTCAAATGCCACAAGTACACAGTTGTGTTCACTCAGTCCGGCTCTTGGCTGCCAAGCGAGAGATGCCCTCTCCACACCTGGGGGCATGACTCCCTATATGCCCCTTCTGACATTCCGTGGTTTGCCAAGACACTATGCAAGCTCCAGGGGGACAGAGACAACATGATCCACATAGCTCCATGCTGGCAACACTAGGTGTGGTACCCTCTGCAACCACGTCTGTCACAGGTTTCTCACCTGGACATTTTGTCTGCCACAGACCCACTGTCACAGGGGGAGGGGACACTATGGAATCCAAACCCCCAGTCTGTAAACCCCAGAGCCTGGTTACGGATGGCTGAAAGTTTTATGCCCCCCCCCCTCACCCAGGATGTGTGGTATGTCCGTTATGTTCCCAGGAAAACTGCCACAAGGCACTCCCATGCATTCAAGTGGAACAGAGTATCCAGCTGGTGTCCACAAATGGGCATAAACCACCGTGCCATCCCCCGCGAAGCTGTGTTGGGTTACCACCGTAACCTATCAAACAGTGGTCTACAACTGAGGTCAGTCAGAGACCATTGCAATGCCATTGCTGCACCATCTCCACCCATCGATGGACAAACAGGTGCCTCCCATCCGTTCAAACCATGCGTTGTGGAGGGTCTGCCCCTACTGACACCTCCCCTGGAACCACCCCCAGTGGCAAGGGGTTGCAATCTTGTTGTGGGCCAACCTATGCAGGGGCTTTCAGAGGCCCAGGCACTACGTCCATAATGTTTGTGTCCTTGACGGTAATACTCATTAGTGCAATCACATCAGCAGGACATATCAGTGAAGTGCAAGCTCTAGTGGCTGGTCCACCCTACACAGGGTCTCAGCATGATAAGGTCCCCCTATGGACACAGACACATGTCATGCCTACGGTGGTTGTGTACATTCATTTGAACAAACAGCTTCAGCTATCTGTATCCGTCCCATAGCCCCATGCCCCAGATGCAGGGAAGAATCATTATACTGTGAAATGTGGGAGAACCCTGGCTTTCTATTTGCAGGGGACCCAGCAACACATAAGGTCCCCTCAGCTATCCCTACACTCTGATCCTTCCCATGTGAGTACAGCAGTTTCACAGAGAGATGTCGCTTAATGTTCTGCTAACTGTCTCACATACCTCTATCATGGCACAACATCTGCAGTGCATGCCCATGTCACCGCTCACAATGTGAGAGCCATGGCAGCCTCTAGGGCTCCATGCCATTCTGCCTGTGTGAACGACAGCTGACGAGCAGTTACCTGGTGCTTGGTTCACACCTTCACGGGCCAGTACTGCTCAGATAGGGGCCCCCACAGGGATGCTATGTTTGTTCAGGCCGCTGTACAATGCCTATCCCATACATACCCGACTCAGAAGCGGCCCCCATAGGGGATGCCTGAGATCCATGGTAGGTACTGTAACCCCTCCACAGGGCCCCACCACTCCGGGGACCCTTCCCTGGCATCTCCGACTAGGGGGTCCCCACCAGTGAGGACTATGTCCTGCTTGTTTCTGGGGATCGCATACTTACCCACCTGTACCAGCTGATGTCCCGGAACAGCAGGGATCGGTCCGCACAAACAAACCATCTCCCCTAGGGGATGTGTCACACTCTCTCACCCTCCCTGTCTCTCTCACTCTCCCTCTCTCTCTCCCTCTGTCTGTCTCTGTTTCTCCCACCATTTCACTCATGTGTAGAGGGAAAGTGGTGATATGGGGGAGGGCAGCATGCAGGCGCTGTGCGATGCTGCTAGCTGCTGTCCTATTTGACGATGCTTGTCGATCCCAGACAGGCTCCATTGTTACCGCCACGACACACATGTGCAGACCTATTCCCACATTTCCCAGGGACCAATTGTTACAGGTGGGTAACTATGCTGTATATGCCACACACAGCAGTGGAGAGGGAGCAGCAAGATGCTGCCCACACAGGGGTTTGTCTATGTTGTCAAACCACCTGTGAAAACCGGTCAGTGATGGCCCCACCCATTGTTTGGATATCCACAGGTGGAGGATCTGAGGAAAAAGGGGCGTGAGCTGCGCCAGTTCCATGGCAGTTACCTGGCCCAGTATGAGAGAGGGGCGGCGTCACACCGTGATGGTGAGTATTGCCAGGCATGCCTCCCAGGTTCATATGTCACATTGGCCCACCAGCCTGTGTATTGCCTGCATATGTACATGTGTTATGTGACACACATGATAGTGCCCTAATGTCTGTCATCTTCCACAGAGGGTGATGACAACGGTGAGGAGCCGCAAACCTACGCCTACCCCCTGAGGCGTCCCACCACCCACCCTGCAAGGGTGGGGGAGGAGGAGGAGGAGGAGGAAGATGAAGAGGATGAACACCTCCAGTTCTCACCCGAGGAGGGAGGGGATGATGTCCCGATGGGGGATGCGGGGGAGGGGGGTTCAGGGGTGGTGGGGAATGTGGGTCATGTGGGGGTGGGAGTTGTTGCTAGGGGCGGGAGGGTGGGGGAAGGGTGGGTGGGGAGGGGAGCAGGGTGGGTGGAGGGGGTTGGGGGACACAGGCCAGCACAGGGCACTGTGGGCCCCTGTCAGACACTGCAGGTGTCGGCAGAGGACGGGCGTCGGCATGTCACTGTGCCATCCAGGGCCACTGACATATCACATGCACATGCCAGCACACAGACCACGGCCAGTGTGTGTCTGTGTGCTGGCAGGTGCATGCATGATGTGTTGGTGGCACTGGATGATGTGCGGCGTGACGTCCGTCTCCTGTTCCACGCCTGCCATTGTCTGATGGGAGCTGTTCGGCAGGTGGCCACCGAGGTGGGGCAGCTGTCCTGTCGGCGGCCATCTGCTGAAGGGCGTCACGGGCATCATTGATGGCACCTGTGATGTCCACATGTGCCCTGTGCTGTCCTGTGTTCCAACAACGGACATGTGGCAGGGGATGGGTGGAACGTTGCCATTTGTCATGTGTGAACAATTAAACAGTTGTTATTGTTGGTCAACACAATGGTCATGTGTTTCCCTTACTGACTCACTATGGCTGCAAGCATGGGATATGTTTGTGGACCTGGATGTGCAGGAAAGGTAGACATGGGTATCATACGTGGACTGGCTCCACATGCAGTCATGGGGGCTACACATGTGTGTAGGGGCGTGGGACCAGGGTAGGCACATGAGATGTTGCAATGTAACGGGCGTCCTGGAAACATCCATGTCACAGGGATGGGCGTAGTGTAACCAAATGTGTTTGCAGAATGCAGCAGCCGACATACGCATGCCACCCATGTCTGCCTGTGCCACATGCATGCCGGGGGGGGGGCAGGCACATAAGCAGTGTTGCAGGCAGGGGCAATGGTCACACATAGGCATAAAATGTTGGGGGTATGAGGGTGTGGGAACGGTGATGGATCTGAACACTGAACATGTGACCTCGGAACAGTCCCCCTGTTGCAACCTGGGCAGCTGTGTCAACCGTCACGCTGCAGCCCAGGGGCAGTGAACACACACTGTGCATGTCACACATGGCATGTGATGGCATCTGTGCAGTACTACCTGGCAGTGCAAACACCCCACCAGTGAGGGGCCTGGGTGCAGGGCATATGGTCAGTGACACAACATTCATGTGCACACTACATAGGGGACCACAGGGACACACATTGGAGACACACGTTGCATGTACTGTATGACAGCTCTTTATTCACACATTTAAGGCCGATTGCATGGCCGCCCACGCCTGCCCCGTCGCAAACCCCCCCCCCCTCGGTGCTAAACCCTCCTCCTGTGCCGGTGGTAGTAGTGGTGGTGGTGGTGCCGGTACAGCCTGGCGCATGACAGCAAGCATGCCCTCCAGGGCCTCACACATCCTGGTGAAGGGGATTGCACGGACTTCCTCGCGGAACTGGCGTAGCTCCCTTGCGGTCTCCAAAACTGCACTGTGCATCCTGTCCATCGCCTGATGATTGGATGTGGGTGGGACATAGGGTGGTTTGTGAGATACCTCTCCAGTAATCACCCGTCAGACACAAACATGTCATGCATATCCCACAACATCGTTATTGTGATAGGGCACACTTTAGTAGACACATGGATAGGGGTGAGAGCCATCATTCTCACAGAGGGATGGGTCACAGCCACGCACAAGACACGGTCCAGTAGTTTGATGTGGAAGGCAAACACAAGGATACACAGGCTGCACTGGCACACCCACGTGTTGCAGACGTAGCAACAGGCTTGGGGACCATCAACACACACACGTCCATCGGGTATGGGAGGTGGGGCATGAACCAGGGAATGCAACCACAGCTAGAGAGAAGCAGTGTCGATCAGAGGAAGGTTGTGGAAAGCCAGGCCAAGTGGGGGCACAGTTGGAGGGATGAACGCATTTTGGACAGGTTACAGGAGATGCGCTAATGACGCAGAGGGGTGGAGTGGTAGCACTGGGATATCAACCCTAACATGCGCAAGTGCACTGCTGCTTCACGTCTCTGACAGCAGAGGGGATCACAGACACCTTGGGGCAAAAGAGGAGTGGTTGGATACTGTGATAAGGAAGCTTATCATAGCGCAGGAAGGAGCTATAGAAAAGGTGAAGTGACTCTGAACAAGCAACCTGTCAGTTCTGGTAGAAATATGAAAACAGAATTTTGCCATAAAAGACTACCAGTCCCAGAATGCACCAGGTTTCCAACAGCCATTAGAGGAGCTGAAGTGAGGAAACGTGTGTTCAATCAGGAGGGCTATGAGGTAAACCCTAAGCACTCATCTCAAAGGGCAGGGCCTGATTCAGCACAGCTGCGCTGTGTTAGGGAGGATCACTCATCTAAGCAGAATAAGAGTAGAGTTTATTCTACAGATGACCATCTTCATGATCACCTTGGATATCCAGAGAATTGTCCTCAGTATCCTGAGAATCAGCTTGAGTTTGATCATCAGTTTCATCTGAAGGATCATCAGAAGCAGAAGCCAAACCGGACGGACAGAGAGGGAAAGAGACCCTCTGGAAGAAAGAGGAGAAAAGCCTTTGAGAGGTCTAGAAGAGTCCAAAGCAGTACGTATACTGGGAGGTATTCCAAGGGCCAGCATACACCATTGGACTGGGGAAAGCCAGAGGAATGGTGCTGCAGAGCTAGAAATCACCAGAGGCTACCTGTGAGGGAGACGGCTGCACGTGGAAGGGACCCTAAGACCCGTGCCAGAAGGTATGTGAAGAGAGATCCAGTGTCCAGGGATCTGGATTGGAAGGCTGGACATAAGAACTGGACTACATACTGGCCAGACTATATAGAGAGGAACTCTAGCAGCAATGGAAGCTCAGGTATGAACACTGATCTATGCCCTAGCTATAACCTTGAAAGACAGCAGGGAAACAAGTATTCTCCTGAAAATGCTCCATTGAGAGATTCATCTGTGCCAATCCATGATATTGAACCCATGCTTGTTGAACAAGGGGGGAATAATAGCAGATGAGGATCCTGTTTATATGGACTGCTCTCTATCTAAACTCCGTTGGTAACTTTCTGTTATAAAGTACAGCAACCATCACAAAGAAATACAAATTTGTTCTTTAATCTACTCAGAAAAGCTCCTGAAGCAGGATTTGACCCACACAGTGGAAGGCAAGCCAGCTAAGGGGTTTCAGCTGGTAACTGCTAGCAATTAAGCCTTACCTAATTGCTTGTGAGCTAGGAGAGAATCACTTCTGTATCTATGAGGGAAGTAATCAGAAGTTAACCTGAAAAGAACAGTTTGTTTCTTGCTTTGTGGCTTTTCATTTGTTGTTTTCCTGATTTTGACTTTGTTTTTCCAAGTTAACACTGAAAGCAAGTTATCTAATTTATGTGCTACCAAGCATATCTGTGTTGGGAGAAATAACCCCATAAATAAATATCTTATTGGCTTTACCCAAGAGCATAACTAAATTATTGTCAGCAGCTGTGTCTGGTGTGAATGAACTACATTGCCCACAATACCTTGCAAAATCATATAGAAATATGCACTTGCCAAGAGTGTGAAGATTCTCACCCAGGCAGCCGTCTGACAATACCAGTGCGTGTACACCTTGGTAGACATATGGAGGGTATGGACAAGGCGGGGGGGGGGGGGGTAACACAGGGTGCAGCAGAGGTGGACAGATCCCAGGAACACAAGGACAGCGTAATGCTGAGGAATCCACAGCATGTGATAACCCCTGGGGAGGTGCTGCAATACCCAGATCTGGGGGGGTGTTTTCCTGATTCAGGTTGGCAACAGGGGTGGCAGCTGGGAGGGGGCACGGCTATCATAACACAACAGAGGTCATTGGCTGGCCTGTGTGATCGAGTTGGTGAGTCCCAACCTATGCAATCAGGGGACTCAGTGTCAGAGCTACAGGGAGGGAACGAGTTGATGGCCTTGTCTGTATGCCAAGCAGTCGATCTTAGTTGTTGACATACAGGCAGCCTTTACGGACCTGTTCCTCCCCCAAACCATTCGTACATGATCATGGGCCCTGTCATCTCTGAAACTCCTGGTATATTCGTGTACTGACACATTTTGACTGCACATGTCATATCCTATGCTTGTTTGTCACCTGGAGATGCAGACTGGAGGGAATAGAGGCTGTGTGACGTTACCTGGCATAATATGCTTAGGTTTGTTTATGTCTGCTCGGAGTGACACAAGACTATGGGACAGGTGGCATCCTGTTCTCAGTGAGACGGCTGGGCGTCTGCGATGAGGCAGACTGTTGCAAGGGCAGTGATTGTATTTATTTCTTGGCTGACAACGGGATGCACCTTAAACAACATCCCTCTTATGTCTGCATCTGTAGGTGATAAGTGACCCTAGGCTGTTCTGGTGTGTGTCACATTAACATCAGCTATCCTACGCCATACCCTTTTGTTTGCTCCACTACATCCCGTCTACGTGAGCCATACATGTGACAGCTGTGGAAGGAATGTTGTCACATCCACCACACACACACCAACCAGAGACAAGTGGTTTGTGCGTTGTGGTTGTGACAGTCTGTTGTCACCCACCTTCGGCATCGCGCCGTGCTAATTCAGCGTGTGACCTTAGCTTCGCCATCATACAAGCCATGTCTGGTTGTTCAGGGCCTGGTGCCAGCCTGGGGTGTCGGATCGGCCTCCTTGCTGGGCTCCCAGCAGCCTGTGTGCCTCTGGCTTCAGCCCCCAGTGTTGGGTCGCCTGTGATGGGTGGCTCAAGGGTCTCCTCGGCCCCACTGGTACTGCCTCCAGACACAGCTGCCTCGGGCTCAGCGTTGCTGTGTGGAAGGGCCACTTCCTCCTCCTCCTCCTCCTCCCCTTGCACCTCCCCCTCCTCCTCCTCATAGACCCCATGCTACTGTAGTCACCTGCATTGTGAACAATCGGAGACAGCACACATATGTTTAAGCACTCCACCTATGTATACGTGTGTGCTGCAGACACCACTGACATGATGGGGGGTGACCTGCATGTGTGCTGCATACAGGATCCACTGCACCCTCCCATACCTGTCTGTCCCCACCATGTAGCTATACTGGGGCCACATGTGTGTGCTGTACCCCTGCACGCCTTGTTTGGTTGCCATGTTCCTGTTCCTGGTCCCATTCCATATGTGGTCCCCCTCCCATCCCACCCTCACCATCTGCCCCAGACATGTCCACGCACGCCTGCTACTACCCTACCCTTATACCTGTTCTTGCCATCCCCTGTATGACTGTGCAGGTCTTGATCAGGGCATATGTTGTTTGAACCTACTATCCTCACATTGCTACATGTGCGTGGCAGTGACCCACTATGCAGCGGACTACGACTATTCATCATCCCTGGGCCACTGCCAAGCACTGTGCAGACAGTATGTCATACAATCATGCCCTGATCAACGGCCCTCACAATCATACAGGGGATGTTAATCGCTGTTGTGGGGGTTGGGTAGTTGCTGATATGCGTGAACATGTTTGGGACAGGTGGGGAGCGGGATGGGATGGAGGACACATGTTGAATGTGGCCTGGGAATATGGCAAAACCACAGGGTGGGCAGGGTTACAGCACACACATGTGTCACCAGGAGAGGTACATGGTGGTGCTTGGGAGACAGGTATGGGAGGTGTTTGCAGATGGCTCATGTCTACATAATGGGGAAGTCAGGCATGGCCTGAGAGATGAAAGGTGTACGTAGCATACATACCTGCCTGTGGATGTGCAGTGTCCAGGGCTTCCGGCAGACCACAGATATAGATTGGCCCCAGACATGCCGCCAGCTCCTGTTCCAGGGGTGTGAGCGCAGGGATGAGGGGGCCACCGCCACCTGTGCCCTGCGCATGCTGGCGCTCAGCGCACATGTGTTGCCTCATCCCTCTCTTAATGTCTGACCAACGTTTCTTGAGGCTGTCAATATCTCGTGGGGGTAGGTACCAACGAGGGGCACGAACCACGTGCTATAGAGGACCCAGTAAAAACGTGGATAGCGAGTGGAAGAACCAACTTTATTAACACAATTAAAACAGCAAACAATAGCCTATGGCCCGACACAGGCCGTGTTTCGTATCCTTCTTCAGGGGCAGGCTAAAAAACATAAATAAATAAATATAATTAAAAGAATAATATGTATAAAAAACTCAAGGTCCAAGGATATCAAAGCCAAAACATTCACAACATAAATATATAAAATATATGATAAAATGAATACATATCGAAAATATATGATAATACCATATAAAATTGATAATAAAAAATGATGATAAAAGATAGTAATAGGATCAGCACAGCTATGAGAAGAGGGGAAAGGGAGAGAAGAAGTGTATATATGATAAAAGATGAATAAATAAAACTATTACATATATAAATATAAAACATACATATAATGGTTATAATTAAATAACACATTAAAAAAGGGGGGAACAATAAATAATTCAATTATAAGAAACCTAAAAAATATTTGATCATAAATACATTTAAAACACAGATATGGTAAATAACACAATAAACATTCCATACCTTAGTAGACAAATCACACATCCACAATGTACTAAAAGGAACTCTGTAAAAAGGAGTAGGGACAAGGATGAAAGCCAATAGGATAGGTACTATAATAATCTTCTTTTAAACTTATCTGTCAGAAGGGAAAATTACTTTAAAGAAACTTAAAAAAAGGGGGGGCCAATGGATCCACAATTATTAAGACTACTAAAAATTTTTTTAAAAACAGCCACGAATATTATAAAGGGTGCAGCATCACCCTATTAATCTTATAACCACCTTAAAAAAGAAAGAAAGCAACACCCGTGGTGTAAAGCTGCACTACTTGTTCTATGTGAGGAATTTCAAAAATGTAGAAAAGCAATCCTTACTGCTCGACCGGGGCGCGCACACGCCAGAAACCTTCACTTTATGAGGTGGATAATCCCACTCTGCAGATATATTCCTGAAAAGTATTCACGAGTATCAGATGTTACAAGAAACGGCAACAGAAACTCCTGTCTGTAAACAACAGCTATCTATCCACATTAAAGCAAGATATCCAAGCTGACTGCATCGCTAAATCAAATAAATTCATATCGAACTCACTCAGATCACCAGCATCACATCTGCACGAGAGGAGACACTCCAATGAACAAATTGAAAGTAAAACGCCGGCGTCTGCGCACGACAAGCTTAAGACTCCCGCGTTATGCAAATTACAAGATGACATCATTTAGACTCTTCAAATATTTTACCAGTGGCAAAAGGACTCTCACAGGAAGTAGCTTTGTAGAATTTCAAAGGAAAACGGCATATCTACATACTATAAACACTTGTCTCTTACATAATACTATTATAAATGAACACCTTCATTTTAACGTAAAAAAAAACCGGAGCATGTAAAACCAATGAACCATAGTTGACATTTAATCTATGGAACATCTTGCTTAAAGGAGGATATGGTCACACGGAATTATATAGGAACCATTCCTAAAACAATTGCTCATAATTTCTAAAAGTCTATCCAAAAACAAAGGATGCTCATAATTAAAAAATAATAAATAATAAAATATAATTAATAAAATATAATAAATAAAAGGATAAAAAATCATAAAATTGAGGAATATTGTATTATTAAAATATAATATATTAATAAATAAATAAATTACAAAATATTTTTTCAAAAAACAGCCAGCTCTATCATTGAACAAAAATTAATTCTTGCATAAACCAGAACCTTAGAGAAATAATTACATAAATAAATAAAATGAATAAAAAATGAGTGATCACAAGAACACTGATAAATCTGTATCCATGTTCAAACCATTGGGGGATAAACTACCAAAATTAAAAATATAACGCTCCTCCAAACGCCGAATAGCAGCATCTACGTCTCCTCCTCTCCAATTCATCTTAACCTTTTTTATAACAAAGAACTTCAAATCTGAGATGTTATGCGACATTTCTTGCCAGTGGGCAACTAAAGGTTTTTCAACTGCCCCCCTCTTAATGCAGCTCCTGTGCTCAATAATCCTGTTGCGAACAGGACGAGTGGTTTTACCTACATAATATTTTCTACAGGGGCAAACTATCACATAGACAACATGGCTGGTGGAACAATTACTAAAATCATCCAAAGTAAACACCTGACCAGTTATATGATGGACAAATTGTTTCCTAACTACCATGACATGACTACACACGGAGCACTTGCCACATTGGAAATGGCCCTTGTGACGAGACAAAGGAGTTCTTTCAGTGAATGCTGATGGGACAAGGAGATTTCTTAAATTTACATTACGTTTAAATGCTATCGTGAGCTTAAGATCCTGGAAACAAGGAATAGCTTGGATCAGACTCCAGTATTTTCTGATAATTCTAACTATTTTTTGTGAATGATAAGAATACAAGAGTGGACAAACCATACCCACATCATCTGTCTTTGTTTTTTTACATAATAATTCGTTGCGGGAACTGTGCACCGCTCTGTTCATTGCCGTATTCACAGAAGACGAAGGATAACCTCTAGTTAGGAACCTGTCAGTCATTAATTTAGCCTGTTTTTTAAAAACTCCTGCTCTGAGGTGCATACTCTGCGTATCCTCAGAAACTGCCCTACAGGAAGGTTGTGTTTTAAGGATGAGTTATGGAAGCTCTGAAAGTGAAGAAGTTGGTTACGATCGGTTGGTTTCTTATATAATGTGGTAGTAAATCCATCATCAGTCTTTTCAATGAGTAGATCCAAATAAGAGATTTTTTTATCATGGAACGTTAACTGAAAACGTAAGTGGTTGTCCAAAGCGTTAATCCAAATGTTAAACTCTTCCAAAAGAGATTCCGAACCATCCCATAACAAAAACACATCGTCTATGTATCGTAACCAAAGTTTTATATTATTTTTATATGGACTATCTTTGATAAAAGATTCTTCAAAATTAAAAACGTATAAATTCGCAATATCAGGGGCCATGGAAGAACCCATGGCCACCCCTTTTATCTGTTTGTAAAACAGGCCTTGAAAGCAAAAGAAATTCTCACATACTGCAATACGGGCCAAATCTATCAGCAAAGCAGTGGGGATACGGCGTCTTTCTTGTCTA
This sequence comes from Ichthyophis bannanicus, assembly GCA_033557465.1. Classification (NCBI taxonomy): domain Eukaryota; kingdom Metazoa; phylum Chordata; class Amphibia; order Gymnophiona; family Ichthyophiidae; genus Ichthyophis; species Ichthyophis bannanicus. The sequence continues at coordinate 52,582,035 of CM066035.1, forward strand.
TTATTTAAATAATATTCTATAAGTTTCATTGCTTCTTCTTGTGGAATGTTGGTATATAATGATTCGATATCTAACGTGACTAAAAACCAACTAGGATCAAATTCATGCATTGATGATAAAATATTTATGACATGTGTTGAGTCACGAACATAGGACCACATGAGGGGAATAAAAGGTCTTAAAAAAACATCCATTAGTTTTGAAATAGGTTCTAAAAGGGATCAGATCGCTGACACTATAGGCCGTCCTGGGGGATCAGTGAAGGACTTGTGAACTTTTGGAAGAATGTAGATGGTGGGGGTAATGGGGTGATCTACCATTAGAAAGGATTTCTCTTGCGTAGTGATCCATCCACCTTCATACGCAATAAGAATTAGATTATCTATAGAAGTCTTTAAAGGGGATGTGGGGTCACCATCCAACCGTATATAAAAGGTACTATCTTTTAATTGTCTGTATATTTCATTAAGGTATTGGCCTTTATCTAAAACCACGATGCCCCCACCTTTATCCGCTGGTTTTATGATAATATTTGAATTATTTTGTAACGATCTCATCGCCTGTCGTTCTTCTGATGAAAGATTATCATATGGGGGTCTTTTACTTGCATTAATCTGATTTACCTCTTTCATAACTAATCGCTCAAAGGATGTTATAAGTGGGTCAGTTTGTAGAGGTGGATTCCATTTCGATTTTCCCTTTATAACTGATGGTTCTGAACCAAAGGACTCACCATTGGCGAAGAAATTCTTAATTCGAATCTTTCTAAAGAATTTATATAAATCGATATGTGTTTCAAAATGATCATATTTCCTCATTGGTACAAATGTTAGACCCTTGTTGAGGAGAGACACTTCATTAGGAGATAATTCATATGTCGAGATGTTAATAACATTATTATCTTCTTTCAGCCCTGGTACTGCCTCTCTGTGGATCTTTCTGACCCCTTGCGAAACCATCCGCGACCTCGCCCCCGCCCCCGGCCTCTGTGACTGAATTGATTTCTGTAATTGGATTGGTTTCCGAAGGTATTGGGATATTGGTCCGACGGATTCTGATAATTTTGGGGACGTGTCCGAGACGAATCTCGCCCTCTCCCCTTCCATAATGAGTCCATGTTTAAAAAATTTTTCTTTTGTTGTATGCCTTGCGAGTTTTGCTTAGGTTTTTCAACTACCTTAGCTGGCCGTGGAGAAGCGGACCGCTCCGCTGATCCAGTAGATGTACTTCTTGTGCGTTTTTTCTTTGGTGGCATGGCTATATTAGCATCTGCACCCTCATCCTCAGGGCCCTTTCTATCAAAGAAGGTAGATCTTTTTTTATAAAATAACCTCTCATCCTCTACTTTTTTATACCAGGGGTATACATATCCATATTGGTAGTCATCCTCGTCCCTTCTAAATTTATCCATTTTCATATCTCTTATCTCTTTCTTAAAAACAACATTGTTCCTTTCATAATCCTTATAAATTCCCTCAAAGTTCTTATCCTTATCTTTAAGTAATATAAGTTTTTCGTCAATCTCTACTTTATAGAGCTCGGACTTCTTATTAGCTGTGCTGATCAATAAAATCATCAAATCTAAGGAACATTTATTTAAAATAGCGTTCCAACATTTCACAAAACCGGACTCTTCTTGATAGAGACCCGGTGCTTTGTAAATCCTAAGACCTCTCGGGATGATCTTTGACCTGCAACATTCCAAGAGGTATGCTGCATGGAGTTCTTCTTTTACTTGCTTCTGGGTGATGTGAACAATATCTTCCCATATACTTGCAATATCATCAATCGCATCTTCCTTATTTGAAAGTAAAGCGTCCTGCGATGAAAATTTATTGAGGGCATCATCCCCAAAGCTCAGTGTGTTCTTCCAGGGGGAGAACATGCCAGACGGCTCTAGGTACCAACGAGGGGCACGAACCACGTGCTATAGAGGACCCAGTAAAAACGGGTTGCACATACGCGCCACACAGAGACAGACGCCCATGCACAGTTGCACATATGCGCCGCGCACACGTACCACGCTCACACAACTGCACATGCGCAACAAACCGGTTTAAATCTGCCTGCATACCTGGTCCACGTTGAGGGTTGTTTCGTAGGCGAGTTGTGTGTTTGCAGAGAGGAACAGAGAGAGCAAGGTGTGCTGTGGATTGTATTGGTGTTGTATTGTGTTGTGTGGGTTATTTGTATTGTGTGTGTTGTCTGTATTGTGTGTGTATTGTTGTGGTTTGTTTTGGTGTGGATTGTCTTGGTGTTGGTTGTATTGTGTGTGTATTGTGTTGTGAGGTTTGTAAGGTGGACACAGTTTGGGGAGGTTCGTGTGTGTGTGTTTGAGTGTGTTTGTGTGTCTGGACGGGAGGAGCTGATGGCGGCTATTTATGTTGCTGCATGTGCCCTGAGCCGTGGGCAGATGCTGCGGTTGCCGGACAGGGGAGATGGTGACCATGGGGCTGAGGCACAGGGCATGGGTGTAGTCCCGCAGCAAATCAGACCTGTAGCTGTGGGGGCGGTCCAGGAAGGTGCTGTGCGTGCACGGCGCAGGAGGCATGCTGAGGTGCAGGCTCGGCAACCTCACCTCTACAGGCCCAGGGCCCTGCTCCAGGGCATGCGTGAGGACCAGGTCATCTCCCTGTACCGACTGAGCACAAGGGCTATTAGGGAGCTCTATGAGGATCTCAGACCTGACCTCGAGCCCCTGACTGACCGGTCCCATGCCATACCAGGTTTAGTCAAGCTCCTTGCTGCCTTACATTTCTTTGCCTCTGGATGTTTCCAGTCATCTGTGGCTGCAGTGGGTGGCATGAGCCGCCCCACCTTCTCACGCTGTCTCCACCAAGTACTGCATGCCATGGTCAGCCGGGTGCAGAATTATATTGCCATTCCCCAGACTAGGCAACAGTGGTGGGCCCTGAACCAGGCCTTTGAGGTGTTAGCCGGGATACCACACGTGATGGGAGCTATTGATTGCACACATGTTGCCCTGGTCCCGCCTAGAGACAGGGAGGTAGCATTCCGCAACCGCAAACACTACCATTCCCTGAATGTTCAGGTTGTATGTGATGCTAATCTGCATATTCTGAATGTGGTCCCTAGGTTTGCAGGGTCCACCCATGACTCCTATATCCTGCATCACTCGGCACTATTCACACAATATGAGGAAGGCCGGTATGCGGACTGTATATTGCTGGGTGAGTATTTCAAGATTAGTAATCTATGTATGTCTTTCTACATTTATTTATGTAACATCTCATATGTAGCAACCTTTTTTTTTATCAGTGCGGTTTACAGATAAGAAAATTTAGACAGACAGAGGACTATTGTGAGTTAACATTATTACAGGAGTATAGATGTATAGTAACAGGGAAACTAATTTAAATATGAACATCAGGATTATAACATTATATGATCATAACATGCACATGGTGTTCATGTGACTACGCCCTTGTGCATATGTCTGTCCTGGTGCTGGATCCCTCCTAGTGTGTGTGTGTGCCAACTGCCCACATGTGATGGGGGGGGTTGGTGCCCTTCACATCCACCTATGATGCTGGTTAATTGTCGGGTAGCTTTTGTATGTCATGTAACGTTTATGTTATTGCCAATCCATACAACTAACCCTTGTCATGTGTGTCTTAGGTTCACCCACTCACTCAGTACTGGAGTTGTCACCCAGGAGGCACTAGATAACATGAGGAGGTGTCTGGGAATATCTGATGGATTTTCTGGAGCTTTCCAGCTGGGGGGACATGTTTGCATATGTATGGTCACGCATCTTAGCTGCGTCAAACCAGGGGTGCAACACAGTATAGGGGGTGCAGTACCTTTGCCCACTGTAGATGAGCGGGAGCTAGCGTCGTTGTGTCTGCCGATCCTCATGTAGCTGACCATTATGGAAAGGTGACGGCAAAAGCAGGGGGGCTACGTGGGTGCATACAGAGAGGTATTGGTAGCAGATACACAGGAAGGTACTCTGCCTCTGTATATGTCCTTGGTGCAAACTCATGTGGGGTACAGTGTGCAGGTTTGTAGACCGCACCTTCAAAAGGATGTGAACAGGATGGAGACAGTGCAGAGGATGGCTATTACAACAATTGGTGGTCAGCAGTATACAGCATATGGAGACAGACTGCTAAATCTTGATATGTAGACCTTAGTGGACAGGGTGTATAGAGGTGATATGGTTTACACTTTGCCAGACCTCCATGGCATACATGTTCTGGGTGTGGGCCTCCCTCAAATGACAGCATGTTTTTTCTTGGTTACTATTCTGACATATACTTTGAACCTGTGATCAGTGGATCGGTGGTATAGTCTCACAGTGGAGGTGGTGGAGATGTGGACACTAACTGCATTACAATACGCATGTGCCACACACCGAGGATCTCTAAAGGTATAGATGGGACTGTTGTAGTGTTTGCCATGGATGTACAGACTCGATAGGCCATGTGGTCCTTTTCTGTCATCATATGTCTATTTTTCTCAACTGCATAGTTGTGCTGTCATATGTTTTTGTCAGGATGTGTTCTGCGTTTGTTTATCACGTCTATACATGTGTCAGTTTGGTGTACGTGAGCTCCTGCATTCACATGCCACATTTCTTTCTGCAGGTGATGCAGGATATGGGTGTCACCCCTGGCTGCTGACCCCTGTGCGTCAGCCACGGACACGTGCAGAGCGGAGGTACAATGAGGCCCATGCCTCCAGCCGCTCTGTCATAGAGCACACCTTTGGCGTGTTGAAGAGTCGCTTCAGGTGTCTGGATAGGACAGGCGGGGCCTTACAATATAAGCCAATGACTGTGGCAGAGATAATCATAGCCTGTTGCATCCTGCACAACATTGCTCTCAGGCACGATATCCCTGCAGAGATTAATGAGGATCTGGAGGATGATCCAACGTGCCCCCCTGTACGTGCCAGTGGTGACACACGGGACGGCACAGCGGTCAGGCAGAGGTTGATCGCAGAGATCTTCTCAGGTACGTATTGCATATATTCCCACCTACATGTGTTGTTATATGTGTGTGATGGTTATAAAGGTTGATGTTTCTATAAAGATATCATTCGGATGGCACACTGCATTGACATTTAACCCTTTGAGGCCTACTTTAAGGTTTCATCCACATTCTGCAGCCGGGTTACCTTTGCATATTTCAGGAAAATTGTACCCGTCTTATTCAATATGTTCTAATAGTGAGTTTCCTTCTGCTATGGTCATGTATTATATACCATTTGATAGGCATATTTAGTGAGAGGTTTGGATCCCAAGATTTTGGGGTTGGCATGGAAAGGGGTAACAGACAATCCCAACATCACATATAGGCATGAGTGTGCAAAAAACAATGTGGGCAGGGCAGAACAGGAGGTGGTGGTGGATTATGTGCGTGGGTGTTCCTACGCCTGTGGGAGGTTTTGGGGGTCACATTCCCAGTTAGTGGCTGGTTGTGATAGCAGCTGCTGTGCAAACACAGTTAGTTGTTTTTATGCTATGGGTGGAGCACGGTGGCAGGCATATGGTGCGGTTTTCACAGTGGGAGGGCAGACCATGTTTGGGGACAGTTGTCCAGCGGGGTGTGGTTATATTGTACAATTTTGAACTGCTTGTGTGGTTGTTATGCTCCTGTCAGCTGGCTATGTGTGTCTGTTTCTTATGTGTGGCACCACATGTCATACATAGCACAATACACATGCTCAGTACTAGTTTCTCATGATGGTATTAACCATTCGTGAGGAGTGTTCATGCAACCCCACAGTGTGCCTGCATGTATAGGTCATCACGTAGCCCTGACATGGATATGGTGAAGGATGGGGACCTGTGCAGTGTCCAGCCAGGGGGAGTATCATAGCTACATTTTGTTGTTGGAGAATAGCCCTGCAGTGCAGTGTTGCATATGTACACACAAACAGAGGTGATCCGGGCCAGATCAGCAAGGTGTGGGTTACAGTAGGCAAGTTGAGCACTGAATGTGTGTGTGGATTGTGTTTTACAAGGTTTTTCAGGGGGGACATGGCATATCTAGCTGATGCTATCTCAACATATGCCACATGCCTCAGCTGCAGGCTGTGTATGTGTGTAGGGCAGGTGAGTACAGTCCACATCAACAACTACCTTGCGGACCCTAGCGAGGGGGATAATGTCCGCATACACACAGAGACTTAGGTGAGAGTTATTTGTTTAAGGTGCAAATATAGGCTATCCATGCTTTGACATTCTCACTGTCACACAGTGGGATGACATGCAGCCATCATGGTCAGGACACAAACAGACATGGGGGTGTTGTTTTGCTAACGTGACGCAGACATTGCCATCTATTTGTGCACATCATGAGCACACATCTGTCAATATTATTCAAGGTATGAGATGTACACACCAGGATATGTATTTGGCCAGTGGATACAGGAGGTGTGCCTGCATATTTCCATGTGTTGCAGCAATTGACAGTGGGGTAACAGACAACATTGGGACACCAGTACACACGGAGAGGGGGCATTGGTGGCAATATGGGGGACCGGAGCTAATATTGCGACCTTGAGGTGAGGCAGACACATGGTGGGAGCAGACACCTCTATTGACCAGTGAGTACAACAACAGAGAGGTAAGGGAGGGGACAGAGAGATTACGGACACCTGTAGTTAGCCTCCGGCACCTCCGTGCTGCCTCTCACATGTGAGAGATCTGTACAGTGTGATAGTGAACACTCAGTCAGTATGTGATGTTGTGGGGTCTGACAGCTGGGGACAGGAAGGTGCAGTGTGTGTTGCACACCTAGAACATGACATATGTTTGTTTCTCTTGTGTTTCCCACTGCACAGGACATAGTTCGTGAGGATGCTGTTGCTGTGGTGCATTGGCACGTGACTGTACATCTGCCAATATGCTGTTGTCCGGGGTAGGTGGATCTACAGCTACATTGTCTGTGCCTGCAGTCATGGGGAAAACATGTCCTCAGTGATGTGTCATATTGGGCAGATGTTGTGGGTCACTGTTTTTTTTCCTTACGCCTCCCTCACCCATATCTTGCTGCTGTCACACATATCCCCATGTGTTTGTGTCCAGTATGTCCTCTGCAACACTGTCTCTGGGACATGTACAACAGAGCTGCATGTGTGTGGCGGTTGTTTTTTCTTTGGTGGTGGCCTACACTTGCTCCCTACCCCAACCTTGTACCATCAGCCAACACCAGGGTGCCACTGCATGTCACTGGGCCTTTATGTCTACAAATCTCCACTTGTGCACATACAGGCCATGTGTTACAGCTGGCATGCTGACCTTAGCATACTGTGTAGGTGCGTGTTAATGGGTTGGCTGTGTGATGATGCAGTGTTCAGGCATAGTACATTATCATGTGCTGTGAGGGGTCAGTGCACCTGGGGGGCGGTGGTGACTGTGCTACCTCTACCGTCGTGCTGTTTACCTTGTGAACATTTATTTATTTATTTATTATTTATTTATTACATTTTCTTTTATACCGCGCTATTTAAGATCAGTGCGGTTTACAATAAACATTGAAACTACACATCTCAGTTTAGTGATTTGTGCTTACAATAAACATTTAAAATAATTCTCGACATGTGTTGTGTGCTGTGAGCAGAACTGTGTCTTGTGTTTTGAGCAGCGTTTTTTTTTATCTCAGATATCGGCATAATGTGGACATGCATCAACAGTGGCTTGACATGGTGATTCTACACGTTTTGCGGACATTGTCTCCCTTCACTGTGACCTGATATGGCTGTTTAGTCGCTCAAGGGATCAATGACGTACACCTGATGAACACACACGGTATGTTGCACCTTTGTTATTTGGGGGATTACATCTGCCTTTACCTGTGGATGATTTACTGTTTGTCTCATGTACATGTCATGTTGCCTCTCTGTTCACAGAAACAGATGCATATAGTGTGTAGCTGTGAGACGCCTGTGTGACATGAGCATGGACATGACTATATCCATGTGACACCTGTGTCTGCGTTTACGATTCCTGATGTCACCAATATGCAGTGTGTTTTGTGTTGCTTTAATGTCATGTTTGCCTTTGCATCCCTTTCTTCTGTATTTCCTAAGGTGTGATTCTCTGCAATTTGTGCTGTTTTTGCAAGGTGTCTAACAATACAATACTTATCCTCTCCTGACATAGGGCAGAGGACATACCGGACACATCTCTTACAATGCATCTGGCATCGCCATCACCAACCTGTTGGGGGACACAACACCATGGACCTTACTGTGGACGATCGTGCCATTGGATGTTTGACCTCTGAGAGTGGGACACATGCCAGGGATGGACAGTGTTACCCTTGGACTGCTGCTTTCCCCATGACAGACCTGTCCAACACACTGTTGCTGCGATGCTTTGGCTGGGAGTCCTGCTCATTGTAGAGGACACACATGAACTTTCAAGGACTGTGGCATATTGGAATGTGACACTTGACTATGCATGCCCAGGGTTGCAAGGACAGTTTTAACCTGACCTGTTGGATTGCAGATACACTTTGCACTTTGGACGCTGTGTACTGATCCCCACGTGTGCAGCAGGGACTGACATTGACACTGTATGTGGTACATTCCTACACAGTTGTGTTATTGTTGAGTTTTGGTCATGTGTGTGACATGGCACACAGGATACGCTCATCTGTTTGTTTCAACACGAGCATACAGCCATGTTTGTGGCATAGGGGCAACGATGGAGCGGTCCTATTGTCTATGTCCACCTGCTCTCCACCTCAACAGGATACAGGTTTTGCCACACCAACACTTTCATGCACACCACCATCCTGGATTGATGTTTGCAATGGGCAAGGGTGTTTACGTGCATGTGTGGCATCACTGTATCATGTTGGTATGTGGATGGTGCTTGTGCATATGACTATGTTTGTGAACCACAGCATGTGGACCTATGGCTTCTGTGTGGTTCCCTGTAAGATGTTTGCCCATCATTTCCATCTTCACATGCTGGTTCTTGTGTTTGTTAACTGTACAGACGTGACAGTGTGCATGTATGTACACACCTTGCATTGCACGTCTGCATGGTCCTGTTTATCCCCGGTGGTAACGACACTCACATTGCCCCATTATATGTGTGGCAGTGTGGGTGTCCGTTGTCCTTCTTCAATCGTGCATTCTATGTACTGTGCTATATGTGCCCAAACACTGTCTACCCAAACAACAGTGCAGGGGGACCTCCTGCATGGTGTTATCTCTGCAGGTTTCTGCAGGCAGTTGAGTTTGTATTCTCTCTGTGTTCATGTGCCTGTGCTATCTGTTAGCATATGCTCATTGTGCTTTTGATGATTGTTTGGGTCTACATTGTTGCAGTTTTGATTCCTAGAACAGGCATTAGGTGAGAGCTGAAACATTACTTTCAGAATGTGTTTCTCACATTAAAACATTGTGACAACATATGCTGTTTTCATTTGTGTGCCTCCTGTGTTGCCAGATGGATATGTTTGGAGGGACAGGTGATGTGTGTTGGGTCCTCATCATGCAGCGCCTACTGTCTATATGCACTCATACGTGCGTAACACATTTGAGGTATGCAGCAGCAGGTGGGGGATGGGGGCCTGCTGCCCTGTGCATAGCATGCACCTGCTGCACATTATATCTCCTGCCCTTCATTTGTGGTCAAGCCAGTGACCTTTCTGTAGGATGTGGGTTGCTGCCCTGCAACATGTGTTTCCGTTTTTCACCAGGGATGCACTCACCTTGATATTATGATGGCAGTGTACACACTGTCTGTGATGAATAACCCAAATAAAGATATTTATTTGACAGACATTTGTCTCTTTTGCTGCTTGATCATGGTGACAAACATGCAATGCAATGTGTGCCTTTGTATCAGTCCTGACTCCTTGTGACCCAGAGACACCAGGGTTTTCTTGTTAATGTCACTGGATGTAGATTGTCAGGTCTTTCTTCCAAGGTAATGGAGGGTTACGTGACTTGCCCAAGGCCACATGGAGTGCTAGTGTGAATTGAACCCTGGTTGCTTGGTGTCCAAGCCAGTTTTCTAACCACTGAGCTACTCCTCCACTCTTTGAGCACATTGACACTTGTATCTAGTGATTTGCTGGTCATGTACATGGGCCACCTGTGCTCACATCCTTGTATGGTAGCAGCTGTGTATCTGCCAGCCATATGCCACATCACTGGGTATTACAGGTTCCCATACACACCCTCCCTTTGGGGTATTTGTTTTGCATTGTGCTCAGTGTGCTGTTTCTGGGAGTGGTTAGAGGCATGTGTTATAACTCTGTAGTTTGCAGGTTTGATCCACACATGTGGTTTAACTTTTTATTTTCTGTTGTGCTAACTGGACCATTAGGTACCAGCAGGTTCATCACCTCTACACACACCCTTCCCTTTCTTCACTGTACACCAAGGTGTACCCTCTGTGCTGCCTAGCCATCAGATATTATCTGTTACATAGGTCTCTTTCTTTATGGTGTTTACATGACAGTGCACCTGGGGGTTTGGTATTGCTTTGGTTCAGCTGGTGTGTGGTACACCTGTTTGCATCTTGAGTTCTCTCCTGTCCTGTTCCAGATTGTTACCCAGCTCCACAGAGCATCCTCTGCTGCCCTTGGGGTTTAGTTTCTTTCCTCTTTTGCTTGCTGTATCCACTGCATAACATATCATTGTGTGTGTGCATGTGTCCCTGGTCCCAATTACAGACTGGGATCTGATCTGTACACAGCAGATCTGCATGTGCATTTGTTCATGATTACTGCTGGGGGTTTGCCTGTCCTGACAGCCAGCAGGCGTCTTGTGTGATGCCCTGCACGCTTTTTGTATGCAGCCTTTGCTAATGAGCTCACGTTGGTGGTGTGGCCTACCGATTTGTGCATTGCCATTTGTGGTAGTGGTCGTAGGTGTGAGTCCTCTCTGTTCTCTTTGATTTGTATGCTTGTCCTGCAGAAGTGGTTTTCACTCGTATGACAGTCATATGTGTGCAGATCTGTGCTGTGAGCACATTGTACCCTCATCAGAGCTGTGAACCATCCTTCTGTCCATCTTCTGTCTGCCAGCTGTTGTGCCATCCTACCCTGATGTGCATGCTGCTACCCCACGTCCTGCACTCCTACACATTCCTGCATTGCAGCTCTCCCTGGTTGCCTCTCCTGTGTGTGCTCTGCATAGCACTGCTACTCCACATCCTGATATTTCACCTATCCTGCCATTTCAGCCTCCTCTGCTGCACACATCTTCCCATCCTCTGTCACACACTGTCATTATAGCATGGTACATTACCATCACTCTGTGCATAGCTACAGCTGCCCCCGATATGTTTGTCCATTTCTCTAGCTGCCACATGGGCTGGGGCTGATTTGTGTGGTCCAGCAGCTGTGATCTACGTCCTTCTTTTACTTATGCATTGTATTTCCTTTCAGCTCTGTGCAGTGTTTGGGTTACATGTGTGTTTAGCACATACCTCTCTTGCCCTTCAGATTGGGGGATCGTACTGCTCTTGGCAAATGTTTTTGAGTTCACCTATACATCCTTGGGGCATCTTATGTCACACCTTCGATTCAGGCAGCTTATGGGGTGCCTACTATGGTGCCTTGGGAGTTGACAACCTTTCAACATGGCCTCTGGGGAACATTATAACTCGCTTTTGCTGATGTGGTTGTTTAGGAGGTGCCTTCTGGTGCACCCTAAAAGGTGCATTAATTTATGGCACTAGGATGGGGTTCTTTTTAGATGGAAGCACAGATTGGTGTACAGTTGCACGCAGAAAAAGGATGCACCTCAGCCAACCTTATTCACTGGGGATTTGAACCCATGACCCATGCATCATCAGTCAGCGTCTTAACCATTGTGCTACACTGCTGTTCCTTCTTGCTTGTCAGCACACCTACTTAAGATTTTCATGCATTACAATGCACAGTGCTGCCAGCAGAAACAGTGCTCTGACCTTGCCCTGCCTCATACAGCACTCTATAAAGCGCCCTATAAGCAACATTGTAGGGTGCCTTGGTGGACAGTGCACTTTACAATGTGCCCTCTAGGGTACCTTATGGGTCGCCTTATGCAGCACCTTATATTACAGTGCTTTGAGAGTGCATTTGCTAGCAGTAGTAATTACAATAAAAAGTAAAATGCCTCCTAGAGCACTATTCCTCATAACAGGTAATGTCTCAGCCAGCCTTGTTCATTGGGCCCTGTGGGGGATTGAACTCATGATCTCTGCACCATTGGTTAGTGTCTTAACCATTGTGCTGTGGCTCTGTTCCTGTACTTACACCTCAGCGCGCCACCTTATGCCGCCCGAAATTTATATGCCGCCCAAAATTAAAAGCGCGCCGCCTTATGCCGCCCGGAATTAAAATGTCGCCTTATGCCGCCCGGAATTAACATGCCGCCTTATGCCGCCCAAAATTAACAGCACGCCGCCTTATGCCGCCGTAAATTAAAATGCTGCCCAAAATTAATATGCCTTCTAAGGCAATATTACCCATGACAGGTATTGTCTCAGCCAGCCTGGTTCATTGGGCACTGTGGGGGATTGAACCCATGACCCCTGCACCATTGGTCAGTGTCTTAACCATTGTGCTGTGGCTCTGTGCCTGTGCTTAAACATCAGCGCACCACCTTATGCCGCCCAACATTAACAGCGCACCGCCTTATGCCGTCCACACCTAACAGTGCACCGCCTTATGCCGCCCACCGCCTTATGCCCAAACTTAACAGCGCACCGCCTTATGCTGCCCAAAATGAATATGCCTCCTAAAGCACTTTTACCCATAAAAGTTAACACCTCAGCCAGCCTTTTTTGTTGCGCACAGTGGGGGATTGAACCCACGATCCCTGCACCATTGGGCAGTGTCTTAACCATTGTGCTGTGGCTCTGTTTCTGTGCTTGAACATCAGCGCGCCACCTTATGCCGCCCGCGCGCACTTTGCATGCGCTAATGTGTGGGGCGCCAGTTAGGGCGCCGCGCACCTTAGCGCATTTTTCGTCCCGGTTTGCTTTTCTCAGCCAGACACGCCCACTCCTTATATGGCATCTGCACACTACCGCGGCCCGCACATTACCGTGGTTTTAGTAAACATACCCCCAAGTTGTTTTTAGGGATGTTTTGCATGTTTTTTAAATTTAGATCGACATTTAGGGGTATGTTTACTAAAACCCTGGTAATGTGCGGGCCGCGCTAGTGTGCGGGTGCCATATAAGGAGTGGGCGTTTCTTTCTGAAAAAGCAAAACCGGGATTTAAATATGCGCTAAGGTGCGCGGCGCCCATGTGCGCCCCGCACATTAGCGTATGGGAAAGCTGCGCGGGAGGCATAAGTGGCGCGCTGATGTATAAGCAGAAGAGCTGAGCCACAGCACAATGGTTAAGACACTTACCAATGGTGCAAAGATCAGGGGTTCAATCCCCCACAGTGCCCAATGAAGACAGCTGGCTGAGGCATTACTTTAGGAGCCAGTTTAATATTGGGCAGCATAAGGCAGCAGGCTGATGGGCATAAGGCAGCTGGCTATTGCTTTAGGAGGCTTTTTAATATTGGGTGGCATAAGGCGGCATGCTGATGTGCAAGCACAGGAACAGAACCACAGCACAATGGTTAAGACACTGACCAATGGTGCAGCAATCAGGGGTTTAATCCCCCACAGTGCCCAATGAACAAGGCTGGCCAAGGCATTACATATTATGGGCACTGTGGGGAGGCATTTTATTTTTATTTTAATTATCACTACTAGCAAAGCGTGTTAACATAAGGTGCCCCATAAGGCACATTTTAAAGTGCACTGTCCGCCAAGGCACCCTAGAATGTTGCTTATAGGGCGCTTTATAGGGTGCCGTATGAGGTACCGCAAGGTCAGAGTACTGTTTTTGATGGCAGCACTGTGCAATTTAAGGAATGAAAAGCATAAGTAGGTGCACTGACATGCAAGGAGGAGCAGCAGTGGAGCCAATTGTTAAGACACTGACCAATGATGCAGGAGTCATGGGTTCAATCCCCACTGTGCCTAATGAACAAGGCTGACTGAGGCATTACCTGTTATAGTTAATATTGCTGTAGGGGGCATTTTATTTTTATTTTAATTAGTGCTGCCAGCAAACACACCCTCAAAGTATTGTAACATAAGGTGCTGCATAAGGCGCCTCATAGGGTACCCCAGAGGGCACATTTTAAAGTGCACTGTCCGCCACGGCACCCTAAAATGTCCCCTATAGGGAACTCTATAAGTTGCGTCACTGGATAATGTATAGTGCACCTTATATGGACGGTAACCATAAGGTGCCCTATAGGGCGCCCTATAAAGCGCCCTCAGAGGCACCTTATGGGTACTAGTACGCTGAGGGTGTTTTTGCTGGTAGCAATAATGTACATTAAAAAGAGATAATGCATTGGGCAGCCCTATCAAATAACCCCACTGTGGGTTTGAACCCATGACCTCTGGCTTTTCAGGCAGTGAAGTAACCATTGGGCTATAGCTCTATAGCTGCTAGTGAGTCCCTGGCTGTCTGCAGAAAGCCTGCATGTCACCACACAGAGTCTGCTGTGGTCACCAGGATAGGGTTAGCACACCCGTACCCATGATGCACTGCACATGCAAATCAGCTGTCCACAGATGAACACAAGATGGGGTATGCACCCCCACAACACCTCGGCCTGGTAGGGGGGACCTGACCATGTGCACCCCCACAGCACCTCAGCCTTGTAGGGGGTACAGACCGTGTGTTTTACTGGCACAGAGTATCTACACACCGTCACATTGTGCGGTGAGGCGCCCAGCACCAGGTCCACAGCACCTTCCATGGCAGAAATAGGCCATGATGCAGGTACAAAGCAGTGTTAATGTGTGAGATAGGTAGCTTCTGCAGAAACACCTTGGATATATCTGTCTGTCTCAGTCAGGTGTAGACCCCTAGGAGGATCATGTACCACCACCCTCCTCCTCCTCCTCCTCCTCCAGGGCTGAGGGTGGCAAACAGGGTCTCCCATCAACAGCTCCACATTCTACCTCCCTGCAATGGTGGTAGTAGAGGGGACCATCAACCCCAGTCCTGCTGGGGAAAAGACACTCTACAGGGCAGTCAATGCAGCTCTGTACATATCCATAACACAATAGCAGACAGACAGACATTAGGTCTGGATATGCTAAGCTGTACCCCACCACTATCTGATATTCTCCTGCAGCAAGCCTTCAGCCACTGCACCCTGCAAGGTGCTCCATCAAGACACATACTAGCTGCAAACAGTCTGCTAGCTAGTCCATAGTGCATGTTCCTGGTGGAAATGCATGCACCCAGAACTGGGATGTCAGCATACACAACAAGCAGATAAGTCAGTGACTGTGCCCCAAAAGAAAACCCATAAATATCATATGAATGAAATACTATATAGCACTATGGGGGTGCCTAGCCATGCTGTGGTCACTGAACAGTCAGGGTGAGAGAGATCTCCCAGCAGGACATGCTGAGGCCACCCTGTCTGTGTAGGTGGTGGCCGGGCACTAAAATGTCCCAGCCAGTGCCCTATGCCCTGTGCAGATGCATCTTGGCCAGGCCACCCTGTCCGGGCTATACCCATGGTACCTTGCTCCTCATTATGCACATTGGCAGGCCAATACTGGCAACAGTGCTGGCACTGTGGGCTGTGGAAGGTGTTTGCAGCCAACGCTCACTGTACAGACAGACACACACTCCCACACCTATGCCAGCAGTGTGCCACTATAGAGGAGTTTAGCAGCCCTGCCCACCACACCAGTCCTGGGCACAGTACAGGCATGGATACGGTACTCAATACTGTTGGGGGTCACTCCCCAGGGTGGTGAACACTGTCAGAGACCAGACCTGAAGCACACACCGCAGACTTCAGAAAGATTATTATGATGGAGCTCAATCAGAAAACTGTGCTTAACGTAGGAATTTCTATCTGCCAGTACTCATAGGAAACGTTTGATAGCTGTGTACCGTATACCCAGGTGTAGGGTGGCATTGCTAAGGTATGCAAGTGCTAGTATTGGGAGATGCACGCAGGGCCCAATATCCTGCCTCTCCAGGAGGCATTGGCCAATGGGGCCTGTGGGTGTGGGTGTGGGTGTGTCTGCCCCTGTTGGCTGCTGCTTTAAGGCAGAGGTTCCCAACTTCAGTCCTGGTGTGCCAAACACTGTTCAGGTTTTCATGCTGTCCCTCATGTATATGCATGAGATACATTTGCATACCATGGGGGTGGTGCATAGATATGCAGCACAGGCATCTTTATTAGAGGCAGCATGGAACCTGAATGGTGTTTGGCCCTCCAGGACTGCATTTGGGAGACTCTGCTCTAGGTAATGCACATTTCTATGATGTTTGTGCTGTGTGGGGTAAAATATAGGTGTTTGACCCATGCTTATGTTTTCAGCAATAAAGGTTCAGTCTTTACTACCATGTTTTCTTCATATGTAAAACAAAGGGACTGGGTTGGCAGGAGCCCCAGCTGGGATTTGAACCTGTGACTTCTGGTCCTAAAGGCACTGGCTATGTCTGTTGCACCACTGTCTTAACACAACAACAGTGCATTCCCTGGGGAGTCCATGGCTGTTTGTCAGACAGGGCCTGTCTGTTGGAGTGCACTGCACCCAGGTGAAGGGGGCTATGCCTCCGTCTGCTGTGGGCAGCAGCCACTGCCCCCTCCACCAACGGTACCCCTCCGCCACCATGCTGACATGGCCTTATATTGGAGACAGCATCACAGCTGAATGATATGTGGCCCTCCAGGACTGCATTGAGGGGACTGTGGTCTAGGTAATGCGCATGTTTCTGGTGTCTGTGCTCTGTAGGGTAAAATATAGGTGTTTGGACCATGCTTATGTTCTCTGCAAAAAAGGTTGGTCTTTACTATCACGGTTTAGTGGTGGGTAAAATATGGGGATTGGGTTTGCAAGGGCTGCAGCTGGGACTTGATCTGCTGACCTTTGGCTCCTGAATACACTGTCTGTGTTCACTGCACCACACTGTGGCCACAGAGACAGTGCAGTCCTTGGAGATAGGAAACCTGGGCAAAGAAATCAGAAACCCTGCTCTGCACAATTTCACTGTGGGCTCATTCACCTTGTATGGAGACCAAAGTGCAAATAAACATTAGAAATGGCCTCGAAAAAAAGGGAAATAAAACATAACCAAGCTGGGCAAGAGTGATATCAATGGGCAACATTAAAAAACACTCCCAGAAAAGCTCCAAAAAAAAGAGCTTTCTGGAAGGGTCTATGGAGCGTAGACCCTTCCAAAAATCATTTCCTTTTTTTGGAGATTTCCTGGGAGTGCTTTTTAATGTTTTCCATGACTATCACTGTTGCCCAGCTGGATTATAATTTTTTAGAATTTTGTTGTGGTCATTTTCAATTTGTATTTGTTATTTTGTTCTGTGCACATGTATCACACTGCTCACGTTTTGTAGGTTTCCCTGGTCTTGCTGTACATTGCTGACAGAAATGGTTTCTCTTCCCTTTAAATCGGCTCTACCGCGAGGTTTTCACTCGCGGTATTTTTTTAGTTGAATTTCAGCCACGCTCCTGTGCGGGGAGCCTCTCCCCTCCCACTCTCCACCCATTGACCCCGTCCCTCCGCCCCTTGGGAGCCTTCCTCCGCCCTCAGAATGCCTTTCCACGCCTCTATCGCACATCAGCGCGCCGCGCACTTGTGCGGGCCCGTTAGTGCAGCACGCACATGTGCGGGGCACAAAAAAGCACTATTAGCGTGCGCTAAGGTACCTTAGCGCACGCTCAAGTGCGCCCCGCACAATTGCGCGGTTTAGTAAACATACCCCTTAGAGTCATGAAGCAGCCCACTGCCTGATTGTGAGGACTGACTTCCTGCTTATTCCTGGAGAAAGAGTAGTTACTCACCTGTAACAGGTGTTCTCTGGGAGCTGCAAGAATCAGTCCTTACAACCCTCCCTCCTCCTGCCCTGGGAGTTGCCTCTTCTATCTGTTTTTGTCTTTTGCCTAAGCTATGTCATCTGACTGAAAAAGATGGTGCCTTTGGGTGGGAAGGGGACCACGCATGCATGGTAACATTCCCAAAGACTTTCTTTGAAAGCTGAGGAAATGCTCCGCATGGGCTCCGTCAGCGCCGACGTCACCCATATGTGAGGTCTGACTTCCTGCTTGTTCCTGGAGAAAATATTTTTTCATTCTGCACATAAATGAACTCTAGACTTCTTTACTGGAGGATGTAGTAAAGCACAGTTACTTACCTGTAACAGGTGATCTCTGGGAACAGCAGGAATTAGTCCTCACATATGGGTACGTCGGAACCGACGGAGCCTGCGCGGGAAAGCTCCCCAGCTTCCCAGAAAGGAAGCTTTTGGGGCCTCCCACAGCGCATGCGCGCTGCCTTCCCGCCTTCCTGACCAACTCTCTTCAATTTGAGTTTAAAGCTGAGACAATAGAGAGAGGAAAGAAAAGAGAGAGAGAGAGAGAGATACAACTCCTAGGGGAGGTGGGTGGGTTGTGAGGACTAATTCCTTCTGTTCCCAGAGATCACCTGTTACAGGTAAGTAACTGTGCTATCTCCAGGAACAAGCAGGAATGAGTCCTCACATATGGGGACTCCCTAGCTAAGATGCCGGGAAGATCCCCCCCCAAGGGTTTCTCTTCTTCCTATGGATCTCAGGCATCCATTCAGGGAAGGTGGGCAGGAGTTGTTTAAGAATGGAACAGGTGTCTGAGGACAGCCTGACCAAACAAGGCATCCCGGCGGGAGTCCTTGTCCAAGCAGTAATGGGCTGTGAAGGTATGAACCGAGGCCCAGGTGGCTGCTCGACAGATCTGATCAATGGATACAGAATGAAGATGAGCCATAGATGTGGCCATGGCTCTCACATTGTGAGCTGTGACATGGCCTTCCAGAGAAAGGTTCTTACTCTGATAAGCAAAAGAAATACACTGAGCAATCCAATTGGACAGTGTTCTTTTTGAGACTGGAAGTCCTAAATGAGAAGGATCAAAAGCAACAAAAAGTTGAGAAGACTTTCGATGTTGCTGTGTCCTGTGGAGGTAAAAGGCAAGAGCTCTTTTACAGTCTAGAGTATGAAGGTTCCTCTCTGCATTTGATGCATGAGGAGCTGGAAAAAAGACAGGTAGATATACCTCTTGATTAAGATGAAAAGGTGAGACCACTTTAGGCATAAAGTGGGGATTTGTCCTAAGGACTACCTTATCATGATGGAACCTTGTATAAGGTGGATTAGCCACTAAAGCCTGCAGTTCACTGATGCGGCGAGCAGAAGTGATTGCAATAAGGAAAATGACTTTCCAGGAAAGGAATTTATTTATTTATTTATTTAACATCTTTTATATACCGCACTATTGTCACCAGCGCGGTTTACATGGAACAAACATATACATACAAGGAACTGTAATGCATTTTACAAGTAACAGGGTTTTTGAAAACTTGGGAATAACAAGGTACAACTACATAGGCTAGCTAACTATTTACAGAAGATTGAAATACATTAGTCACATTTGGATATCAGTTGGGAAATGTCCTGGTCAGAAAAGTGTCTGTAATATTTTCATGTGCGAAGGTTAGATTGGGAAATAGCTTAGGAAGAGGTGGTGTTTGAGACTCTTTCTGAATTGTGTTAGGCTGGTTATAGCTCTCAGTTCTAGTGGGAGGGCATTCCAGGTTATTGGGGCGTGGATACTGAAGGCTCTTTTGGTTGTTTCCTTAGTGTATCTGACTGTTTGTTTCGGGATTATTAATGTATTCATTGCAATTGACCTTCTGGATCTATTAGGGGTCTGTGAGTGTACAAGGTTGGTAATGGTTGATGGTGCTTGGTTGTTTATGGCTTTGAATGTAGTGATCAGTATCTTGTAGTGGATTCTTGCGTTGGTTGGTAGCCAGTGGAGTCTTTTTAGAACTGGGGTTATGTGATCTGTCTTTGATATTCCTTCAAGTACTCTGGCAGCAGTGTTCATCGCTAGTTGGAGAGGATTTAATGTTGCTTGAGGGAGTCCGTATAGAATTGCATTTGCAAAGTCAATGTGAGGCATTATCAGGGCTTGGTAGACGGTTCTGAAATCTGAGGGTTCCAGTAGAGGTCGCAGGTGGCGTAATGTACGTATCTTGTGATATATTAGTTTTGTTATGTTTTTTATGTGGGCTTTCATATTGAGCGCTGGTCAAGGGTTATACCTAGGTAGCGTAGTGTAGGTTTTACTGTTAATTCCTTGTCCTTTATCTTCACGGAGGTAGGAGGTGTGAAGTTTTGGTTTCTTGTTATAAACATCACATCAGTCTTGCTGTGGTTGATTCTTAGATTTTGGGAGATGAGCCAATCTTCTACTGCTTCGAGGCATGTTATCAATGATGTATAATCGGGGTGATTGATGGAGAATGGCATGAATAGTAGAATGTCATCTGCATATGCTAAACAGGTGACATTAAAGGAACGAATGAGGTCACAAATGGGTTGCATGTATATATTAAACATCAACGCTGACAGAGAAGATCCTTGTGGTACCCCTTGATCTTGAAGAAATGGTTCAGAAGTAGTTTCGTCAATTCGTACTTGTTGCCAACGGTTAGTTAGATAGGATATACACCAGTCAAGTGCGGCACCAACTATTCCTTTTTCCTTAAGGCGATTGATAAGTATTTGGTGGCTTACTGAGTCGAACGCAGCTGAGATGTCCATGAATATAAGTATGAATCCTTGGTGAATGTTATCTATTCCTGTGATTAGTGTGTTGAATAGTGTGATGAGGAGGGTCTCAACTCCATGAGCCTCTCTAAAGCCGTGTTGTGCAGGGTCAAGTGGAGCTTCATTGTCCATGTGCTGTTGTATTTGCCGTTGGACTACTTTCTCAATTATTTTCGCTAGGAGTGGGATACTGGATATTGGCCTGTAGGATTCTACTTTTAGGGGGTCTAATTTACTGTTTTTTAGTAATGGTCTAATTGAGGTTTGTTTGAGGCTTTGAGGAAAGGTTCCAGTTGAAAAGGATTGTTCAAGGATATTCTGTATGAAGAAGCTTACTTCATGTTTAAGATTTTTATCCAGGCTGCCGGGCAGGGATCGCTTGCAGCGGTGGTAGCATTTATTGATGCGATAGTGTTCTCAATTTCTTTGATTGATAGTGTATTAAACTTGGTTAATGTGGTTGACTGTGAATATATATCATTCTTTGTTGGTCCAGAGGTACAAATGTTGGAAGTTTTTGTCATCTTTGACTTTAGGTATTCAGCATATTCTTGCGGGTGTATTGCTTGCGTTTGTTGAGGTGTTGGTTCCTTTGCCATTGTTCTTACAATGTTGAAGAGATCATGATGTTTATTTAATGATTTCTTTAGAAGGTTAGTATGGAATTGTTTCCTTCGATCTGCTATTTCTTGGCGATGCTTTTCTAAGTATTTGCAGTAAGCTGTGTAGGCTTCAGTAGAGCGTGATCTTCTCCAGTATTTCTCGAGTCTCCGAAGATGGAGGAGGGATGTTCTTAGCTCCTTGGAATACCAGGCTACGTGTGTACGTTGGTTGGTATTTTTTGCCATGTTTGATGGTTGAGAATTGAATCTAAGGGAGTGATCCCAAGTGTTGATTAGACTGTCCAAGTCGGGTTCAGACGCTTGTAGTGTTGGGAGGAGATTATTAAGTATTTCCTCTTTGACAAAGGGGCGGAACCTCCTAGCTGTTGGTTTCGCATGAGTAGGTTTGGAGTTAGAGGAATTGGAGGAGTTGGGGATTTTGAATAAAATGAGACTGTGGTCAGACCACGGTACTGGTATTATGGAAAGGTCGTAATTGTGGTTGATGTCTGAGGTAACTTGTGGGACGAATATCAGATCAAGTATGTTTCCCATATTGTGAGTAGGATCTTTGACTATTTGGTTGTATCCAAGGTTGTCAATTGCTTCTATAAATGCTGTGGTTTGCGAGTCCTGTAGGGAGGGAAGGTTGAAATCTCCCAATATCCAATTAGATAGTCTTGGTTTTTCAGTGTTGCAGGCAAGGTCAACTATCGTTGGCAGATCATCAGCTGATGCTGTTGGAGCTCTATAGACTAGGCTGATTGAGTGCTCTTTGTTTGATATATTTAGTATATTTAGATGTGTTGAACTAATGCTGTTGTCAATTTGAAATTGTAGTTGGTTGTTAGAGATAATAAGTACTCCGCCTCCTCTTTGTTGGTTCCTATGGCACGTGTGGATAGAGAATCCTGGCGGTAGCATCTGGTTAAGAATGACATTGTCAGAATCGGTTAGCCAGGTTTCTGTGATCAACAAGATGTCGAGGTTATGTGCAGTTATGAGATTAGTTATCAGAGGCCATTTTGTGCGGATGGACCTTATATTGATAAGGGCACAGTGTAATGGTGGATGGTACTGCTGTTTTGGTTGAGGTCTTTTGGTAACGTGAAGGGCAATATGAAGTAGATGTGAGTGGTGGGTGTAGTTAGGGTTTGTTTGATTTGTTTGAGTCTTGTTTGACCATCTCTTCCAATTATTTCGTAATATTGGTATGTATTTTTGGTCATCATTAAAGGCAATTGCTTGACCAGATAGTGCAGTGAGGAGGTAGGTGATGGTAAGGGTTACTAATGTGTGCATTCTTATAGTGAACATTGTGTGTTCTGAGAAGCGGTAGTGTTGCTAGTTGCACAAGGTTGTAGACTGTTGGGATTGGGGTTGTAGTATTTGTAGATAATATTGATGGAACCTTAATTGTGGTGAAAAAGCATACCAACAATATATCTGGATGCTGAGAAAAACAGTAATTGCAAATTTATGGATAATGATACAGTATGTCTCTCTATCTACTGACAACAGTATATCTACTGGCAACAGTATATCTCTCTGGGTAGTGATAACAGTATGTCTCTCTATCTACTGACAACAGTATATCTACTGACAACAGTATATCTCTCTGGGTAGTGGTAACAGTATGTCTCTCTATCTACTGACAACAGTATATCTCTCTGGGTAGTGGTAACAGTATGTCTCTCTATCTACTGACAACAGTATATCTACTGGCAACAGTATATCTCTCTGGGTAGTGATAACAGTATGTCTCTCTATCTACTGACAACAGTATATCTACTGACAACAGTATATCTCTCTGGGTAGTGGTAACAGTATGTCTCTCTATCTACTGACAACAGTATATCTCTCTGGGTAGTGATAACAGTATGTCTCTCTATCTACTGACAACAGTATATCTTTCTGGGTAGTGATAACAGTATGTCTCTCTATCTACTGACAACAGTATATCACTCTTGGTGCTGACGACAGTAAATTCTTTCTGGCTACTGGGAACAATATTTGCAACTGATGAGTACTGGCAACAGTATATCTCACTAATGTGAACAGTGTATGCTATATAGCTACTTGGAATATTTGATGATTGCTGACTTGGGATACTTATAATTACTAACAATAGTGTGCAAAGCTTTATGGGGGATGTGCAAGAAATCAGTTAAAGATAGTTCCTTTATACGTAGTATACTTGCTGTGCTCAGAGAGGGATCCAATTCTGAGGGGGAGCGAGCTCGACCGTGAGGGAGCTCAAGCTGCTCGATTTTGGATGAGCTTCAAGATGGCGATTTGCTTGTGGGATGTTGAGGCGTTGGGTTAACGTTCTTTTTAATTTTCTTTTTAATTTTAAGGAGGTAGTGGCTAAGGGTTCAAAGGGTGGCTTCATAAGCTGACCAAGAACTACGTTTAAGTCCCATGCCACCGGAGGAGGCCGAATGGGAGGTTTAGTTAAAGTTAGACCTCTCATGAATCTTGCAATAAGAGGATGAGAGGAAACAGATTGTCCATTGATAGGCTGAAGAGATGCTGCAATAGCACTCAAATGGACCCTTACAGAATTGGTTTTATGTCCTGCATTGGAAAGATGCAGGAGATATTCGAGTAAAGAATTCAAAGGTAGTGCTAGAGGGTTAAGACCTTTGTCAGCACACCAAATTGAAAATCTTTTCCATTTAAAAGCATAAGAACGCCTGGTGGAAGGTTTCCTCGATGCATGGAGGACATCCTTCACCTGTTGAGAAAGATTCAAGTCTTGAAGGTCTAGGCCTTCAGTAACCAATCTCTGAGGTGAAGGGACTTGGGGTTTGGGTTCCACAAAGTCCCCTCCTCTTGAGACAGAAGGTCTGGAGCAGCTCCCAGATCCAGGGAGGGTGTCTGGGAGAGATGCAGAAGTAGAGGGTACCACACTTGGCGTGGCCAGCGTGGAGCTATGAGGATCATGGATCCTTGATCCCTCTGAAGTTTGAATAGAGTCTTGGGAATCAATGGAATGGGTGGAAAGGCATATAGGAAGGCCTGACCCCAATGAAGGAGAAAGGCATCCTTGGCCTGAGCTCCCTGACACGGAATCCTGGAACAGAACCGGGGAAGTTTGGCATTGTACGGACTTGCAAAGAGGTCTATGTCCGGGGTCCCCCATTCCTGAAAGATTCTGAGTACCTGATCCATGTGCAGGGACCATTCGTGTGGAAGCAGAACTCGACTGAGTCTGTCTGCCCAAGAGTTTTGGATTCCTGGGAGGTACACTGCCAGGAGATGGATCCGATGCTCTCTGGCGAAGGCCCACAGTTTTAGAGCTTCGTTGCAAAGCGACAGAGAGCCAGTCCCTCCTTGTTTGTTTATGTAGAACATGGCTACTTGATTGTCGGTATGAACAAGGACTGTCATGTTGATGAGGAGGGTATGAAAGACCTTGAGAGCAAGGAAAATTGCTCGCAGCTCCAAAAGGTTGATATGAAGGGTGGTCTCCTGTGGAGACCAAATGCCCTGAGTGGAGAGGTCTTGGAGATGAGCTCCCCAACCTGTTTGGGAGGCATCTGTAGTGAGAGTTGCTTGGGGTAACAAAGGTTGGAAGGGGGCCCCCAACAACAGATTTTGAGTGGATATCCACCATTGGAGAGACCAAAAAAGACGTTTTGAGGTTGCTATTTGGTCTGAGAGAGCTCCTGATGCTTGGGTCCACTGGGTGGACAAGGTCCATTGAGCTGCTCTCATATGTAGGCGAGCATAAGGCACCACATGAACTGTGGATGCCATGTGGCCTAGCAGTTGTAGCATCTCTCTGGCAGTCAAGTGGCTTCTGGACTGAATTTGAGAGGCCAAGTGCACTAGACGGTTGCAACGGGCCTGAGGAAGATAGGCCCTTGCAGTGGTAGTATCTAGCCAGGCCCCTATGAATTCTAGGGACTGAGTAGGGGTGAGTTGAGACTTTGGCAGATTGATGACAAGTCCCAGATACTGCAGTATGCATCTGGTGTGGTCCAGGGAAGTCTGAGCCTCGGACTGAGATGGAGCTCGGATGAGCCAGTCGTCCAGGTACGGGAAGACAAAGATCCCCAGAGTGCATAGAAATGCAGCTACTATTGCCATGCATTTGGTAAATACCCTTGAAGCAGAGGCTAGACCGAAGGGGAGTATTCTGTATTGGAAATGTTTTCCCTGGAACAGAAACCGTAGGAATTTTCTGTGGGATGGATGGATGAGTATATGTGTGTACGCATCCTTGAGATCTAGAGAACAAAGCCAGTCCTGACTCTGTAGGTATGGAAGGAGAGTACCTAGAGAAAGCATTTTGAATTTCTCTTTGTATAGGAATTTGTTCAATTCTCTGAGATCCAGAATGGGTCTGTACCCCCAGTTTTCTTGAGAATGAGAAAATAAGGGGAGTAGAAACCTGACCCTTGTTGAGGAAGAGGAACCTCTTCTATTGCCTTTTGGGTGAGAAGAGTGGTCACCTCTTGGCCCAACAGGTACAGGAGAGATGGGGGAGAATTGAATTGTCTCACCATGGTATGGGGAGGAAGGCTGGAGAAATGTAGTTTGTAGCCCTCTCTGATGATAGAGAGGGTCCACGGTTCTGATGTGATTTGTTCCCATCTGGGAGCAAAATGAGCTAACCTTCCTGGAATGGTGAGAGGTTCTGGTTGTTGCAGAGCCAGAAAGGTTAAGTTCTCTAGAATCAAGTCAAAAACCCTGAGGAGGTTGGGACTGCTGGATTGTAGCAGCCCCTGTAGACTTTGTTCTGGCCTGTTTAGTTTGCTGACGCTTAGGAGCAAAGCGAACTTGGGAAGATTGCTGGCCAGTATTTGTGGAAAATCTGGTCTTTTTATAGAAAGTTTTCTTAAAAGGTTTTTTCTTGGCAGGGGTAGAGGTAGACTTAGAAAGTCTATCTAAAGCAGCATTCTCTGCATCCATTTGAGTGGCTTTGATTTGCCACTCTTTGCCAAACAGATTTTCACCTGTACAGGGCAGATTGCCCAAGCCTTCTTGTACCCAGGGTTCCAAATCAGAGGCCTGGAGCCAAGCCAGTCTGCGAGCAGCTATGGCAATGCCAGAGGCTCTGCTTGCCCCCTCAAAAGAGTCAAAGGCTGCTCTGTTGGAGAACTTTGAAACATCTTGAGTGTGCTTTAGCAAAAGAAGGAATTCCTCTTGTTTATCCTCTGGGATAAAGGGGAGAAACTGACGTATCTTTAATGCAATCTCTTTCAAAAACATGCCCATATAGAGGCTGTATGAATTGATTCTGGCAATAAGCATGCTAGCTTGGAAGATTTTTCTCCCAAAAGCATCCAGAGTCCTACATTCTCTTCCTGGAGGGGTAGAAGAGTGTCTTTTGGTACTCTTTATCTTTTTCATAGCAGACTTCACCACAATAGAGTGGTGAGGAAGCTGAGTTTTTTGAAAACCAGGAGAAGGAGGAACCCGATACATGGTGTCCAAACGTCGAGAATGTGGAGATAGGGTGAGAGGAGCCTCCCACAAATCCATCATGTGTTCTTGAAGAATTTCATCTATGGGTAAGGTGGCTGCCTCTTTGGGAACCTTAGAGTATCCTAAAATATCTAATTTTTTTTGCTCTAGGTTCCTTTTCAGAGGATACAGATATGGAGAGTCCTTTAGCTACTTCAATAATGAAGTCTTGAAAGGACAAATCCTCTGGAGGAGACATTCTCCTTTTTGGAGAAGAGGGCTCCTCAGGAAGAGTAAAAGAGACGTCAGCAGAATCATCTGATGTATCAGAATCTTCAGAGGATTCAAAGTATCGTCTATTTGCTTCCAGAGATCGATACGCGTACCGATCGGTACTGACATCGGGCGTACCGGGAATCGGAGCGGTATCGAAGAAAGCTCCGGAACCGGAGACCGGAACCGGCATGCTACTGGAAGTAGATGCTCTGGGTACCGGTATCGGTTGCGGTACCGGAATCGGAGTCGGAACCGATTGTCGCGGTACCGATGGCGGTGCAGCATTAATGAAAGTCAGTAAGGCCTGCTGCATGGATTGTACCGTATTACCCATAGCCGCCACAACTGCCTGGAAGTCGGTACCGGTGTTAGCCGGTACCCCAGAGCAGTCTAACAGGAGATCGGTCGAGGCCGTGCCATCGATGTCTACCTGTAACCCCATAGGAGGAGCTTTGGAAGCCGGAGCTTCCCGCCGGGGTTGTTTGGCTGGGGCAGGGTCCTCAGGGTCAATTGCAAGGGCCTCTCGCTGCTTTGAGGGAGATTTGCCTTTTGAGGACTTGCCCGAAGAATGTTTGGTTACCTGAGATCCATCAGGAGAAGAAGACCTGGAGGATGTTGATGCTGGAGTATCGGTAGAAAACAGCATATGAAATTTAGCTGCTCTGTTCTGTAAGCCCCTTTTGGACATCAGAGAGCAGGATGGACAATCCGGAATGGAATGGTCAGGCCCCAAACATTTAAGACACCACTCATGGGTGTCTGTAACTGAAATAGTACCGGTACACTTAGTGCATTTTTTAAAACCAGAAGCTGGTTTTTCCATGAGGGAGACCTGAGAAGGCCTAGAGGCCTCACAGAAAAAATACACCAAGTGAAGAAAAAGTAATTATATATATATTTTTTTTTTTTTAAATAAACGAAAAAACGACCGGCGGTACCGGTCCAGAATCAAACTGAAGAGAGTTGGTCAGGAAGGCGGGAAGGCAGCGCGCATGCGCTGTGGGAGGCCCCAAAAGCTTCCTTGGGAAGCTGGGGAGCTTTCCCGCGCAGGCTCCGTCGGTTCCGACGTACCCATATGTGAGGACTCATTCCTGCTTGTTCCTGGAGATAAGCTGTTAGTGTAGCTGGGTTTAAAAGAGGTTTGGACAAGTTCATGGAGGAAAAGTCCATAAACTATTATTAAAGAGACCCAGGGAAACCTACTGCTTATCCATAAGATAAGCAGCATAAAATCTGTGTGTCTTTTTGGGAACCTGACAGGTAACTGTGACCTGGATTGGCTGCTGCTGGAAACAGGATACTGGGCTTGATGGACCCTTGATCTGACCCAATATGGCATATCTTATGATCTGCTGCCAAATCTCAGCCTTGACCTACTCCTAGAATTCGCTTCCTGCATTCCTGTGCCTGCTCTGCAGAGCATCTGTGTCTAAATTCCCATGCAATGCTAACTTCATATATCTGAAAGATAAAATTAGGGAAGAAGCAGGAAGAAGTTTTTGGAGAGGTAAAGGCCCTAGTTCCATTTGTTCTGTGTATTTGTCTTGACAGTTTGTAAGCTCTATAGAGAAGGGACTGTTTCTTACATGTATATATTCAGCACCGCATATGCCTTCTACTGTTATACAAATGATAAACAGTAATAGACTGTACATGAAGTCAAATTGAGATGTTGGAGATAAACCTTAAAAGGGTCATTTACTAACAGTGCATGCTAATGCTTCTATTGTACATTATCTGCCACATGGCTCATAAAAATAAAATGGTCTCAGTGGTAGACAACATGCTGATGATGTAAGCATGTGTTATTAGTAAATGACCCCGTTAACTAATTTGCTAAAGCTACTTTTAGCCCAGACCCCTGTTCAGCTAGCTTCACAAAAAGCCTCCTTGAGGGTAACAGAAAGGATTACAGAATTTATCAACACTTCGCTGAAGCTGGGTAATTATCCACAAACCTTATGTAAACTACTGCTCATGCAATGTTTAAAAGAATCACTTGATCTGATTTGCTACCTAAACTATTACCCAATTCCAATTTACTATTGCTTTGACCAAACAAAGATGTTATATCCATCAAAGTCCTTTCCTCTAACCTTTATCTTCCCTTTGACAGTACTCATCTTCCTTCTCTAAATGCCTTCCATGCAAAGGTTCATAAGAAGAATCTTTTCTCCTGCTGGTCACCTCACTCTTCCTCTCCCTCACTTCATTCTTCTCCCTTCCTTTGACCGCTGCTATCTTCTCTTTTTTTTAAATAAACCCAAGAGGAAGCTGTCCATCTTCTCTCCAAACTCATTACTTATTCCTCTATCCCTGTTCTCACCCCACAATCACCTCTATTTCCCCTGCAGTCATCCTCTCCACCTATCTTATCATCAGTCTATCACTCTTCACTGTTATTCCCACTGGATTCAAACATGCTGCAGTTCCACCAGTCCTCAAAACACTCTCATTATATCTTACTTGCCCTTCTATCATCCCATATCCTCCTCCCTTTCATATCAAAATTTCTTGAACATGCTGTTCACCTCTGAGGTCTTGATTTTCTTTCATCTCAAACAATTCTTGAGCTATTCCAATCTGATTTTCATGCTCTACATACCACAGAAACCGTCCTTGTCAAAGTCTCTAGTAATCTGTTCATAGTCACAGTCAAAGGTTTAGAGTAGTTACTCACCTGTAACAGGTGTTCTCCTGGAGCAGCAGGAATCAGTCCTCACATATGGGTGATGTCGGCGCCGACGGAGCCCTCGTGAGGAGCATTTCCCCTGCTTTCAAGGAAAGCCTTTGGGAATGCAGCGTGCATGCGCAGTCCCTTTCCCGCCCAAGGGTGCCATCTTGCTCAGTCTGAAGACATAGCTAAAAGACAGCAAAAATAAAAATGAATGATATGACTGCAACTCCAGGGGAGGAGAGAGGGTCGTGAGGACTGATTCCTGCTGCTCCTGGAGAACACCTGTTACAGGTGAGTAACTACTCTTTCTCCAGGACCAAGCAGGAAGTCAGTCCTCACATATGGGACTCCCCAGCTCTAGGCTACCGGGAACCCTAAGCTGAAAAATGGCTCCCTCTCAAGAGTCTCAGCATTCGTGATAAGAATATCCTCTGAGAACGCCCCTGTATGGTAGCCCAACACAAGAGCTGGAGGGTAGGAGTTGCCTAAACCTTCAGGACTCTCTATCGAGGCAGTAATGGGCTGCAAATGTCTGGCTTGAAGACCAAGTTGCAGCCCGGCAGATGTCTGCCAACGGAACAGAACATAGATGAGCTACTGACGCGGCTTTCGCCCTGACACGGTGGGCCGTGACTCGACCCTGCAAGGGGAGGTCTGCTGCCTTGTATGCCCAGGCGATACAATCTGCTACCCAAGTGGAAAACGTACGCTTGGAGACAGGTAACCCCATCTTATTAGGGTCGAAGGAGACGAAGAGCTGAGTAGCCCTTCGATGCCCCACGTACCTTCTATGTAAAAAGACAACGCCCTCTTGCAGTCCAGGGTATGCAAGACTGTTTCAGCCCGGCTGGTATGCGGCCTGGGAAAGAAAGTCGGAAGAACCATCTCCTGGTTGAGGTGGAAAGAGGAGACCACTTTTGGAAGGAACTTCGGATGGGTTCGTAGGACCACCCTGTTCCTATAGAAGCGTGTATACAGTCTATCATAAACCAGAGCTTGTAGTTCACTCACATGTCTGGCCGAGGTAAGAGCCACCAGGAAGAGCGCTTTCCAAGAAAGGAAGCGCAAATGGTAAGTAGCCGCGGCTCAAACGGTGGGCGAGTAAGTTGCTGCAAGACCACATTCAAATCCCACTTAGTCGTCGGTGGACGAACAGGAGGCTTGAGAAGAAGCAGACCTCTGAAATAATCGGGACACCAAGGGGTGAACCGACAGAGACTGTCCCTCCACCGGTGAGTGGTGCGCTGATAGAGCACTGAGGTGGACCCGAACAGAGTTAGACAAGACCTAGGTCTGATAGGTGAAGTAGATACTGCAGTACTACTGGCACAAGGCAAGAGAAAGGATCTTCATTGCGCTGAGCACACCATACCGAAAACCTACGCCACTTGAGGGCATAGGACTTTCTGGTGGACTGCCTCCTAGAGGCCAAGACCACCTCCTCAACCTCCTTAGGTAGAAGTAAGGGAGCTAGCACTATCCTTTCAGCAGCCAGGCCATCAGATTGAGGGATCTGAGATTGGGGTGCAGAAGGGAACCCTGATCTTGAGACAGGAGATCGTGTTGCAACCCCAGAGGGAATGGAGTTTCCACCGCCAACTGCAGCAGATGTGGAAACCACGGCTGCCTCGGCCATCTGGAGGCTACTAGAATCACCAAGGCCTTGTCCCGGAGAATCTTGAACAGAGTTCGGGCAACCAGGGGCATGGGAGGAAACGCATATAGGAGGCCCGTAGACCAAGGGGCTTGTTTACAAAGCTGCGGTAGCAGCTTCCGCCCGATATCGGAGCCGCGGCTCCATTGAATTCAATAGGGCCGCGGCTCCGATATCAGGCAGAAACCGCTACCGCGGCTTTGTAAACAAGCCCCCAAGAGATCAGAAAAGCATCTGCTGCCATCCTCAGGGGATGCGGCTGTCTGGAGCAAAACCTGGGCAGCTGACGGTTTTGTGGACTTGCAAAAAGATCGATGGATGGAAGTCCCCAGCAGAGGAAGATCTGCTGGACCACCCATGGATTCAACTGTCATTCGTGAGGATGGAGAATCCTGCTTAGCTTGTCTGCTAGGAAATTCTCCTGACCAGATAGATAAACTGCTTTGAGAAACATGCCTTGTTTGACTGCAAAGGAGCAAAGGGCCAGCGCCTCCTGACATAGGAGCCTGGACCCCGTGCCCCCTTGTTTGTTCACATAGAACATTGCCACCTGATTGTCTATCTGAACTAGGACAGACTGATGAGAGAGGGTATTAGAAAAAGTCTGTAGAGCTAAGCGGATTGCTCGCAGCTCCAAAAGATTGATTTGCTGCGTGGCCTCTCGTGGAGACCAGAGGCCTTGTGTGCACGTGCCCTGTCAATGTGCACCCCAGCCCTTTAAGGAAGCATCAGTCATCAGCACCCTTGTGTTTGCTGGAGCCTGAAAAGGTACCCCCCTGAGAAGGTTTGGGAGATGTAGCCACCACTGTAAGGCGTCCAAAAGTGGTTTGGACATCTTTACTCTGTCTCAGAGGTCACCTGTGGCCTGCATCCACTGATCTCTGAGGCACCACTGAGCAGCCCACATGTGTAGACAGGCATTCGGAGTGACATGTACCGTGGATGCCATGTGGCCCAGGAGCCGCAGGTAGTGCCTGGCGGAGACATGAGACTTGCTTTGGAACTGGTTGGCTAAGTCTATCAGTCTGTGGGCCCTGTCTTCGGGCAAGTAAGCTCTTGCCTGAAGGGTGTCTAAGCTTGCCCCTATAAACTCTAGGCTCTGAGAGGGGAGCAAAGTGGACTTTGCATAGTTTATGACAAAGCTCAGATGCTGAAGAAGAGAGACAGTGCGAAGAGTGGCTTGTCTGGCCTCCTGGAGAGACTGGCCCCTGATGAGACAGTCGTCCAGGTATGGGAAGACAAAAATCCCCTGATTCCTGAGATAAGCCGCCACCACTGACAGGCATTTGGTGAAAACCCTGGGGGCAGAGGTTAGGCCAAAGGGAAGTACCCTATACTGAAAATGGTTTCTTACCACCACACATCTGAGATATTGTCTTGCTCTGCTTAGCTCCAGGAGGAGCTGAGCCATCTACCCGAGTCGAAGCCTCATCGAAGGGAGCCTGCCCTGCTCCAGAAGATCGGCGGCAAGAAAAGAGCAAGCCAGCTACAAAAGACCTTGCTGCACACAAAAGAGCTCTTCGGGGGAAGCTGCTTTTTGGCTCCACCCCTCCAGCAGCGTGTCTCAGAGCATCTCTACCCAATCGGGGCACAGCTCTCCATTTAAAAGGAGAAGCCACAGGCACAGGATCCTCTCTTGCTCTGCTTAGCTCCAGGAGGAGCTGAGCCATCTACCCGAGTCGAAGCCTCATCGAAGGGAGCCTGCCCTGCTCCAGAAGATCGGCGGCAAGAAAAGAGCAAGCCAGCTACAAAAGACCTTGCTGCACACAAAAGAGCTCTTCGGGGGAAGCTGCTTTTTGGCTCCACCCCTCCAGCAGCGTGTCTCAGAGCATCTCTACCCAATCGGGGCACAGCTCTCCATTTAAAAGGAGAAGCCACAGGCACAGGATCCTCTCTTGCTCTGCTTAGCTCCAGGAGGAGCTGAGCCATCTACCCGAGTCGAAGCCTCATCGAAGGGAGCCTGCCCTGCTCCAGAAGATCGGCGGCAAGAAAAGAGCAAGCCAGCTACAAAAGACCTTGCTGCACACAAAAGAGCTCTTCGGGGGAAGCTGCTTTTTGGCTCCACCCCTCCAGCAGCGTGTCTCAGAGCATCTCTACCCAATCGGGGCACAGCTCTCCATTTAAAAGGAGAACGCCACAGGCGCACCCGCGCCTTGCGGGCCCGCGCCTGAGGGCCGCGCAAGAGGGCCCTTTGGCACGGCCCTTAGGCAAAGGCACCCCCAAGATCGTCACAGAAACATAACAGAAAAAACGACGCTGAGACTACACCTCCCTCTTGGTACAGCTGAGCTCCCTCGGGGTCGAGCTCGCGTACAATCAAGGAACTGACAATCCACCAACTCACAGTGGAAACACAGAATACCAACTCCGAAGACGCCGAACTGCCTAAAGAGCTGAAACTCTGGGGCACGTAAGTCACACTCATTTGAGTGATTTTTAAACTATCAACACTGCTTCATTACTTATATGAATTAACTGCACTCCTAACAATAATTGAATGTATAGTTCTGTTTAAATCATCTGATTGCAGCAGCACCACTCTCTACAGCTAGGATTATCCTCCTGCCTCTCATAAAAATACTAATTTAAAGGGTAGAAATTCATGTTTGGGACTAGAATCCAAGATCAGTGTTGGGCACTCTAGTGACTAGTTCCCTCTGGATACTGTTGTTAGCTTCCAGCGTTTACAGGCCATATTAGGTATTACCATGTTTGTCCAGATCGATACTGTAAACCCAGGGATATGCCAGTGTTGTTAACTACCATCGTTTATAGGCCATATTTGGTATTACCATGTTTGTCCAGATTGATACCTTAAACCCAGAGATATGCCAGTGCTGATGCTATGTTAGAGCAATGTCATCTTTAGCTAGATAAGAACATAGGGACTTGGGATGTACCATAGTGGGTCAGACCAAGAGTTCATCAACAGATCCAGCTGCACACACACGAAACAGGCTCCCTCCACGGGACAGGCTCCCGCACCGCGACAAACCCAGCTCCACATCCACGGGACAGACCCCCGCAACAGGGCGACCACCACAGATCCGGCTCCACCTCCACGGGACAGGCTCCCTCCACGGGACAGGCTCCCGCACCGCGACAGATCCAGCGTCACATCCACGGGACAGGCCCCCGCACCAAGACGACCGCCACAGATCCAGCTCCACATCCACGGGACAGGCTCCCTCCACGGGACAGGCTCCCGCACCGCCACAGATCCAGCTCCACATCCACGGGACAGGCTCCCTCCACGGGACAGGCTCCCGCACAGCGACAGACCCAGCTCCACATCCACGGGACAGGCCCCCGCACCAAGGCGACCAACACAGATCCAGCTCCACACACACGGGACAGGCTCCCTCCACGGGACAGGCTCCCGCACCAAGGCGTCCGCCACAGATCCAGCTCCACATCCACGGGACAGGCTCCCGCACCGCATCAGATCCAGCTCCACATCCAAGGGACAGGCTCCCTCCACGGGACAGGCTCCCGCACCGCAACAGATACAGCTTCACATCCAAGGGACAGGCTCCCTCCACGGGACAGGCTCCCGCACCGCAACAGATACAACTTCACATCCCCAGGACAAGCCCCTGCAACAAGTACAGCTCTCCTCAAAAAAGCAAACAACAGACGAAAACCTAAGGACAAAGGCGTCGCCCTATCAGAACATCACAAGCTATCAACATGCACACCACATACTTCCTCCCACTATACCTACTAGTCACACAACTCCTCCCACCAACTACACACCCCCACTACCCCCAAACAAACACACCATGGTACCCACCAACTGCACTGCCATATCTCGGTCCACAACACACACACAAAGAGACACTCGCAACCTCCCAAACAAGGAGACAAAACAGACACAAATCAAACCCCAACACCGGCCCTAAGGAAGCACACGTCGCAACAACCTCTTCCACAAAGAAAACATCAATTGAGCTCATAAACGCCAGATCCATCTGCAACAAGATACACACTCTGGTAGACCACATTGAAGAGCGACAGCCAGACATAATATGCATCACAGAGACATGGCTCAACCCTACCGACAGTGTACTACTCAACCAACTAGTACCGAACAACTACTCAGCATACAACTGCCCACGCATCCACAAGCGAGGAGGAGGAGGAGTCCTAATAATAGCAAAAACAGAACTCAAGTTCAAGACACTGAATCTCACAGATACAAAGCAGTGTAACACAATTAGCATCAAGAACAAGAATATTGCAATCTGCCTAACCTACAGAGCACCCCGTGCTCCACCCGACGAACTAGCCTTCATACTCGAAGAAGCCTGTGCCATAACGTCAAACAACAAACCAGCACTACTAATCGGAGACTTCAACCTCAAGTCCGCCAATACAAAAGATGCAGAGGCCTTCCTTCAGGCAATGTCATCACTTCAATTCACACAGTCAATGCACCAACACACAGACTAGGATCATCCCCAGACCTCATCTTCGCATCAAACTACCTAACTTCAAGAGACCTAATCTCTACACCCACCATCACCCCAGTACCATGGTCTGACCATTACTTAATCGAGACAAATCTGCAATCACAAGAAGACTGGACAAGCGAAAGAGCGAACTTCCCACACACAAAAAGACGATTCAAGTCCTTTGACAAGGACGAATTCATCCAGGACACAATACAACACTTGAACATTGACTCAGAGGACCTGGAGGAACAAGTTTCCAACTGGAACAATGTCCTAGCTAACACCGCCAAACCATCCGTTGACAGGACCAAGAAACAACACCACAACAAGAGACAAAACAAACCATGGTACTCAGCAAAATACGACAGGAAAAGAGGGAGCTCAGGAAAATTGAACGGAGATGGAGAAAAAACAAAACTACTTCCGACCAACATCTTTACCTAACAAAGCAAAAACAATACAATGAACACATCAACCAATCAAAGAGAGAATTCCACACAAACCTGATAAATTCTTCCATCAACAAACCCAGAGAACTTTTCGAAATAGTAAAAACCCTGACAAAAGAGCAAGCAGCAGAAAGAGAAATACAAGTGGATCCACAGATATTCGCCGACCACATCAAAGACAAATTTCACTCCACAGAGCGCTCAACACCCAGTAGAACCAACAGAACGAACGTCCACCCCAAAACCTGGGGCACATTCCACTCACCCTCAAAAGAGCAGATATCAGACATCATCTCCACAATCAACACAAGCACTGCTCCTACAGACCCTTGCCCAGTGTCATGGGTCAAAGCCACCAAAGCAAGCCTCATACCAAACATTCATAAAATGGTACACAACTCACTCACTCAAGGACTCATGCCACAGCAATTAAAGCTTGCCTCAGTAAGACCAATCACAAAGAAAACTTCTCTCGACAAAAAGGACCCAGCAGCATACCGACCAATCTCCAGCATACCCTTCCTCGCAAAAATAATCGAAAAGACGGTTCAACTACAACTTCAGGAACACATTGACGAACACGGAACTCTCGACGACAACCAACACGGATTTCGTCCCAACCATGGAGTCGAAACTCTCCTGATCTACCTCTTCGACAGCATCATAAGAATAATTGACGACATCAGGAATGGAATTATAATGATCTTCATCGACATCTCCTCAGCGTTCGACACAGTTGATCACAATATACTCCTGGAGAGACTGAAGAACACTGGTATACACGGTACCACTCTAAAATGGTTCCACTCGTACCTAACAGAAAGACAGCTACAGGTCAAGGTGGGACAGGACACCTCCCGGCCCATAAACGTCCAACAAGGAGTACCACAAGGATCCGCACTCTCAGCACTCCTTTTTAACATCTACATCCAACCAATATGCAACATTATGAAAGAGAACAACATCCAATACACAATATACGCAGACGATATAATGGTATACTCCCCGATATCAATCGAAAACCCGGACTTCTCTAAGATAGCAGACTGCCTTACCCAAATGGCGAAGTGGTGCCAAAACAACAATCTAGCTATAAACTACAACAAGACTGAAGCTTTAATCATCACTCGAAACCAAAGCTTCACACACCCACCAAACATAAAGATACAAAGCACCACGATACCGATAAGATCGGAGGTGAGATACCTTGGGGTTACTCTGGACAGTAAACTCAACCTCAAACCTCACATAGACAAAACAATCCAAAAAGCATATTACAGGATGCGAATCATCAGGAGACTGAAACCACTCCTCGCTCCAGAACACTTCCGTACAGTCTGTCAAGCACTGATAACCCCAATACTGGACTTCTGCAATCCGATATACCTCGGACTACCAAAACAAGCTCTCAAACCACTACAGCTGGCACAAAACACTGCAGCTCGAATCATATCCGGAGCCGCAAGGCAGGAGCACATCACACCTACACTAAAGGACTTACACTGGCTCCCAATCATTGCTCGCATCAGATACAAGACTATCATAAACCTATTTAAGATAAAAGAACACACATCAGCCAACAGCCTCCACCTGCTCATACAACCGGAAACCAGCGCACGTCCCAGAAGAAGTCAAACACGAAACCGAGTCAGCACCCCAAATGAGTACAAGCACACACGCAAGGACACAACAGACAGAGCTCTCTCCATGGCTGCTCCAACAATATGGAACAATCTACCGGACGATCTAAGGGCAACTCCAGACCTCAAAGACTTCAGAAAACAACTGAAAACCATGCTGTTCATAGAGCACTATGGTCACATCACATAACCTAAGAGAATGGATAACAGCACTCCAATCCTCCCAAACAACTGAATATATATAAATATGATTCTAGCACCACTGTAAATAGCCCACCCTGTATATAGCTCAAACAAATCAAGCACCCAACACATCCCTCACACAGCTAAGTTTTATCCTCACTGCATGTACAACACACACACTTTACCTGATTGCTTGCTGTGATACCACCTTGATTATTAAGATAAGGCGGTTTAGAAATACTGTTAAATAAATAAAATAAATAAATAAATTGTCTGTGGTCTGGATGAATGAGGATGTGAGTATAAGTATCCTTTAGGTCTAAGGAGCAGCGCCAGTCTCCCTGCTGGAGGTAGGGCAGCAGTATCCCAAGGGTAAGCATCTTGAACTTTTCCCTCTCCAGAAACTTGTCTAAGTTTCAAAAGTCTAGGATAGGCTGGAGGCCTCCTTTCCTTTTTGGTACCAGGAAGTACCTGGAGTAGAAGCCTTGCCCTTCCAGGTGGTGAGGCACCGGTTCCACCGCCTGTTCTTTTAGAAGACTTGCCAACTCCTGAAGGAGGAGGTTCCTGTGTAGAGGGAGTCTTGGAGGCTCCCCTAGGAGGTAGGAGGGGGGTAGCTGGTGGAAGTGGAGCATGTAGCCCTTTTAGACTATGTTCAGTACGCAGGTATCCCCTGTGATGGCTGACCACCTGTAGGCGTACACGGTCAGCTGACCTCCTGTGCTGAGTGGAGCCACCGGCGGAGAAAGAGTAGTTACTCACCTGTAACAGGTGTTCTGCAGGAACAGCAGGAATCAGTCCTCACATATGGGTGACATCGACGTTGATGGAGCCCCTGTGGAGCATTTCCCCAGCTTTCTATGAAAGCCTTTGGGAATACTGCACGCATGCGTGGTCCCCTTCCCGCCTAAAGGTGCCATCTTGCTCAGTCAAATCACATAGCTAAAAAACAGCACACAAAAATGAAAAATAGAACTATGTACAACTGCGACTCCCAGGGGAGGAGGGAGGGTTGTGAGGACTGATTCCTGCTGTTCCTGGAGAACACCTGTTACAGGTGAGTAACTACTCTTTCTCCAGGACCAAGCAGGAAGTCAGTCCTCAAATATGGGTGACTCCCTAGCTCTGGGCTACCAGGAACCAAGGCTGAACAAGAGAACTCCCTCTAGTCCCAGCATCAAGAAAAGGCTTTGCACTGAAAGAACCTCCACCGGTAGCACAACGGAGGGCTGGAGGGCAGGAGTTGCCTAAACCTCAAAGAGATTCCGGAGTACTGCCTGGCCAAAAGCATTGTCCCTACGGGACTCCCTCTCCAGGCAGTAATGGGCCGCAAATGTCTGGCTTGAGGACCAAGTTGCAGCCCTGCAGATGTCTGCCAACGGTACAGAGCGGATATGAGCTACCGAGGCAGCCATAGCCCTTACACGGTGGGCCGTGACCCGACCCTGCAAGGGAAGGTCAGCCGCCCTGTAAGCCCAGGTGATACAGTCAGCCACCCATATGGACAAGGTACGCTTGGACACAGCTAACCCCAGATTATTAGGGTCAAAAGATATGAAGAGCTGAGTAGCCCTTCTATGTCCCTGCGTACGGTCAAGGTAGAAGGATAAGGCCCTCCTACAGTCCAGGGTATGCAGGACCGCTTCAGCCTGGCATGTATGAGGCTTAGGGAAGAATGTTGGAAGAACCACCTCCTGGTTGAGGTGGAAAGAGGAGACAACTTTTGGGAGGAACTTTGGCTGAGTCCTAAGGACTACCCTGTTCCTATAGAAGCAGGTGTGAGGCCTGTCACAGACCAGGGCCTGAAGCTCACTTACTCGTTTGGCCAAGGTTAAGGCTACCAGGAAGAGTGTCTTCCAGGAAAGGAAGCATAGAGGACAAGTAGCCATCGGCTAAACGGTGGGCAAGTCAGTTGTTGCAAGACCACATTCAACTCCCACTCAGGGGCTGGAGGACGGACAGTAGGTTTGAACAAGAGCAAACCCCTGAGGAACCGGGACACCAAGGGGTGAACCGACGGAGACTGTCCCTCCACCAGTGAGTGGTGAGCTGCCAGAGCTGAGAGGTGGACCCGAACAGAATTGGACTTAAAGCCCTGAATGGATAAGTGCAGCAGGTACTGGAGCACTACTGGTACAGCACAGGAGAAAGGATCTTCTGTACGCAGCTGACACCACACAGAAAATCTTTTCCATTTCAGGGCATAGGTTTTTCTAGTGGACTGCTTTCTAGAGACCAGGACGACCTCTTCAACTTCTGGAGGTAGGCCCCAAGGAGCCAAAACTACTCTTGCAGCCTCCAGGCCATCAAATTGAGAGATTTGAGATTTGGGTGCAGAAGAGAGCCTTGATCCTGAGAGAGAAGGTCGGGCTGCAACCCTAGAGGCAGTGGGGAGTCCACTGCCAGTTGAAGCAGAAGTGGAAACCAAGGTTGCCTCAGCCACCTGGGAGCTACAAGAAGTACCGAGGCCTTGTCCTTTAGAACCTTGAATAGGGTTCGGGCCACCAGAGGCGTGGGAGGAACGCATAGAGGAGGCCCTGAGACCAGGAAATCAGAAAAGCATCTGCTACCTACCTCATGGGATGTGGATGCCTGGAGCAGAACTTGGGAAGTTGCCTGTTCAGGTGACTGGCAAAGAGATCTATGGATGGAAGTCCCCATTTCAGGAAAATCTTCTGAACCACTAATGGGAGGAGTTGCCATTCGAGGGGCTGCAGAACTCTGCTCACCCGGTCTGCCAGGCAGTTCTCCTGGCCAGGGAGGTAAACAGCTTTGAGAAACATGTTGTGCTTGAGCGCAAACAAGCAAAGGTCTTGTGCCTCCTGACAAAGGAGCCTGGACCCCGTGCCCCTCTGCTTGTTCACATTAAACATGGCTACTTG
Source organism: Ichthyophis bannanicus (assembly GCA_033557465.1). Classification (NCBI taxonomy): domain Eukaryota; kingdom Metazoa; phylum Chordata; class Amphibia; order Gymnophiona; family Ichthyophiidae; genus Ichthyophis; species Ichthyophis bannanicus. Next base: position 52,622,902 of record CM066035.1, read on the forward strand.
GTTGTCCGTCTGTACTAAGACTGGTGAGCCAGGTATTGAGAGAAAGTCTTGAGGGCTAAGCGAATAGCCCGGAGTTCCAATAGGTTGATCTGTTGCGTGGCCTCCCAGGGAGACCACAGGCCCTGGGTGCACTTGCCCAGACAATGTGCTCCCCAGCCCTGCAGGGAGGCATCGGTGGTCAACACCACTGTGAACCCAGGTATTTGAAAAGGCACCCCTTGCAGTATGTTGGGGGGGGGGGGTGCAGACACCAGCGTAGGGAGTTCAGGAATGGTCTGGACACCCTTACTCTGTCTCTGAGGCTCCCTGTGGCCTGTGTCCACTGAGTTCTGAGGCACCACTGTGCAGGCCTCATATGGACCCGGACATTGGGAGTCACATGTACTGTCGAAGCCATGTGGCCGAGAAGCCTTAGGCAGAGCCTGGCGGAAACCAGTGACCTGCTTAGAAACCAGTTTGCCAAGTCTATCAGTCTTTGGGCTCTGTCCTCTGGCAAGAAAGCCTTTGCCTGCAGAGAGTCCAGTCTTGCCCCTATGAACTCCAAGTTTTGGGAGGGGAGCAAAGTGGACTTTGCGAAGTTTATGACAAACCCCAGGTGTTGAAGTAGAGAAATAGTTCGGAGCGTGGCTTGCCTGGCCTCCTGGCATGTCTAACCCCTGATGAGCCAGTCGTCCAGGTAGGGGAAGACAAAGATACCCTGATTTCTCAGGTAGGCTGCCACCACCGCCAGACATTTGGTAAAGACCCTGGGGGCGGAGGTGAGGCCGAAAGGCAGCACTCTGTACTGATAATGGTTTCCTCCCACAATGAACCTGAGGTACTTTCTGTGCTCTGGATGAATGAGGATGTGAGTGTACGCATCCTTTAGATCTAAGGAGCATAGCCAATCTCTCTGCTGGAGGTAGGGCAGAAGTGTTCCAAGAGTGAGCATCTTGAACTTTTCTTTCTCTAGGAACTTGTTGAGGTTTCTGAGGTCGAGAATAGGCCTGAGGCAGCCGGTACTCTTTGGTACTAGGAAGTACCTGGAGTAGAACCCGTGACCTTGGAGGTGGGGAGGCACAGGCTCCACCACCTTGTCTCGTAACAGACCCTGAAGCTCTTGAAGGAGGAGGTCTGTGTGGAGAGGAGGCCTTGGAGGCTCTCCAGGGAAGAAAGGAGGAGGCAGCTGATGGAAATGAAGCATATAGCCCGAGTGGACTATGCTCAGGACCCAACTGTCTCCTGTAATGGGTATGCCAGGGGGCACCGCGGAGTGCATCTTCTGACTTTTCAGATGATGCATGGCCGATTCCACCACCATGGAATGGTGTGGTAGCTGTGCCTTTTGAAAACCAGGACTCTTACGGAGTCTATAAATGGAATCAACCCGCTTGCTCAGAACCGGCGCCGAGGCCGGTGCCTCCCACATCCTAAAGAGGAGCCGTTCCAGCATCAGAGGAACCGGCACAGTAAAGGCCTCTTTCGGAGGAGAGTCATACTGGAGGGCCTCGAGCTCTTCGGCTCGAAGCTCCTCCTCAGGGTCCGCGGGGATCGCCAAAGCAGTGGCCATATCCCGAACGAACTCCGAGAACCGGGTATCCTCCAGAGGGGATCTACTCCGGGGTTCAGACTGCGGTGAGTCCAATGGGACGCACCGAGTCTTGAAGGTATCAGGGGACTCCTCGTCCTCCGTCTCCCAGATGGACTCGTCCGAAGAGGAGTCGGTCTCCGACCGCGCGGGGCCCGGTAGCACTCGTCCCGATGCCAAAGGCACCGGCATCGACGCCCTCTGTCCCAACCGGGAGGTCGAGGGTGACCGCGACCGAGGTCGACCTCGAGCCTTCATGGTCTCGCGTATCGGCTCGGTCTCCGGGGTCGACTTTGACGTCGATGTCCCGGTGGTCGGGGCAGATGCGCCAGCAAGGCTGGCCATCAGCACCCGCTGCTGATCCATGAAGGCAGACAGTCTGCACTCCAAGGCTGTCAGCCTGAGACCCAGCTCAGGAGACTCAGCAGCCACGGACTCAGGCCCCGGCGGCGCCTGGCCTGACGATGGCTCCCTGGGAGGTGAGTCCTCGAGGACAACAGGACTTACGTGTCCAACAGACTCTGGCTCCACACGAGGCACTTTTGATGGCTTCTCCTGTTCCATGGGCCCGGGACGGCAGTCAGGGATCCGAGACCTGGCCCTCAAGGTGCCAGGGATCTCCTCTGACGCCGCCCTCGCGAGCCGCTTCTTCCTCTTTCGCTCCCGCTCGGGGGACCCCCTGTCCGAGGAACCCCGACGATGTTCGGGATCAGACTCCCGAGACGTCGAGGCCTCAGACGAGGTCCGGGCCCGGCCAGAGGCCGAATCAGAGAAAAGTCTTTCCTTTTGATGCTGGCAACTTCGAAGTGCCTTAGTGGACATTTTTCCACACGGTACACAGATCTTAGGATCATGATCCGGACCGAGGCACCGAAGGCAGCAGTCGTGTGTGTCGGTGAGAGACATTAGTTTCTTGCACGAATCACACTTTTTAAAACCACTGGAAGCCATCGGGGAAAAAAGAACCCCCGCGAGGTCAAAGGACCGGCCTTCCAGGGAAAAAGAAAAAAGGGCGCGAACGCCAGCCACAAAGGGCAAAAACCGAAAAAATGAGAACGGGCTCGATACCGGTGTACCGAACCTGGCGGGAAGGGGAACCGGCGTCGAACCGGGCAAAAAACGCGATGGAATCGCAGGATATAGTGAGAAAAATCTAACTGTTTTCCGGGTGAACTAGGACAAGCGTTTGACAGGCTCCACGGAAAAAGAGAGACTGAGCAAGATGGCACCTTTAGGCGGGAAGGGGACCGCGCATGCGTGCAGTATTCCCAAAGGCTTTCATAGAAAGCTGGGGAAATGCTCCGCAGGGGCTCCATCGATGTCGATGTCACCCATATGTGAGGACTGACTTCATGCTTGGTCCTGGAGAAGAGGCTATGCTGTGGGAGTCAAAACCCCGCTCCCTGCTGCGCAGGAGCCGGAGCTGGCGGCTTGGGGGTCTTCTGCCTATGGGGCCCATGCCCCTGCCCCCTGGCCTGCTAGCCCTGTTGGGGAGTTGGAGAGGCCTGATATTGAGGGTAGGATTGGTAGGCAGCACCCTTCCTCGGGAAAAAGGGCTTCTTTCCCGAGCCCTTCTTTTTTTGAGAAGGGGCAGAAGTCTTTCTGGACAGCCTTCTCCTAGTGAGAGTCTCCGTCTCAATTTCTGCAGCCTTTTCAGTAATGGGCTTACCGAATAGGTTGTCACCTCAGCACGGGACATCAACCAACTTGTCCTGTACCTATGACTCCATGTCCGATGACTGTAGCCAGGCCTGATGGCATGCACCGATGCGGGCCGCGGCTACCCGGGCTGAAGCCTTGAAGCCATCATAGGCTGCTCGAGAGATAAACTTCGAGCACTCTCGGATCCCTGTTGACAAGGCCTTGAATCTCTGCAAGGGTTCCTCGGAGAGGCCAGCTGAGAACCCGGCAATCTCCTTTGCCAGGTCTCTTAGGTACATGCCCATGTACAGCTGGTAAGTCTGGACATGGCAAGATAGCATAGAGCCCTGGAAGCACTTTCTACCGAGGGCATCCAGGTTTCGGGCCTCCCAGCCGGGGGGCACCAAGGAGTGCATCTTCTGACTCTTCAGGTGGTGCATGACCGATTCCAAAACCATGGAATTGTGCGGTAGCTGCACCTTTTGGAACCCAGGGCTCTTACGGACTTGATAAATGGAATCGACCCGTTTGCTAAGAACCGGCGCCGAGGCCGGTGCCTCCCACATATGGAAGAGCAGCTGTTCCAGCATCGGAGGAACCGGTACAGTAAAGGCTTCCTTTGGAGGAAAATCACACTGGAGGGCATTGAGCTCCTTGGCTTGAGGCTCCTCCTCGGTGTCCGCAGGGAATGCTAAAGCCTTGGCCGTGTCCCTCACGAAGTCCAAGAACCGGGTTATCCTCTGGGGGGACCTTCTCCGAGGCTCGGACTCCGGGGAGTCCGAAGGGATGCACCAGGTCTAGAAGGTGTCCAGAGACTCCTCGTCCTCCATCTCCCACGCCAACTTCTCTGAGGAGGAGTCGAGCGGCTACCGAGGATCGACTCAAGACTTGATGGACTCGAGGATCAGCTCGGCCTCCGGGGTCAACTTAAATGTCGAGGTCCCGGTGGTCGGGGCAGATGCACCGGTCAGACCGGCGATCAGCACCTGCTGCTGTTCCATGAAGGCAGCCAAGCTGCTCTCCAAGGCCGTCAGCCTGAGTCCAAGCTCAGGAGACTCAGCAGCCCCCAACTCGGGCCCCCGGAGGAGAGTCCACGAGGACAACAGAACTTACGTGACTCGGGGACTCCGGCTCCATGAGAGGTAATTTGGATGGCCTCTCCGACTCCGAGAGCCCAGGGTGGCGGTCAGAGCTATGCGACCTGGCCCTCGAGGACCCAGGGTCCTCCACCGATGCCGCCCTCACGAGCTTCTTCTTCCTTTTGTGCTCCCGGGTGGGAGACCCCCTCTCAGAGGAACCACGACGGCGCTCGTGGTCAGACTCCCGAGATGGCGAGGCCTCTGACGAAGTCCGGGCCCGGCCGGACAAGGACTCTGAAAAAATTCTTTCACGTTGATGCTGACGGCTCCGAAGTGCCTTTGACGACATTTTGCCATATGGGCCACAGACCAGTGGGTCATGGTCGGGCCCAAGGCATCAGAGGCAGCAGTCATGTGTGTCAGTGAGAGACATAACTTTCTTGCACCAATCACATTTTTTTGAACCCACTGGCAGCCATCGGGGGAAAAAGGGCCCTTGCAAGGTCAAAAGACCGGGCTGCCAGTGAAAATAACAAAAAAGGCGCGAACGCTAGTCACAAAGGACACAAACTGAAAAAAGAAATTCAGGACTCGATACCAGTGTGCCGAGTCCAGGCGAGAAGGGGAACTGGCGTCGAACCGGATAAGAAAAAGCAAAAATCGCAGAAAAAAATCTATTTTTCCCGGGTGACACAAACTCACGTCCGTTGGGCTCCGCGGAAAAAGAAAGACTGAGCAAGACGGCACCCTTGGGCGGGAAGGGGACCGCGCATGCGCGCTGCATTCCCAAAGGCTTTCCTTGAAAGCTGGGGAAATGCTCCGCACAAGGGCTCCGTCGATGCCGACGTCACCCATATGTGAGGACTGACTTCCTGCTTGATCCTGGAGAATTACTAGATACTTTGGTCACCACCTACTCTTTAATACCCTGTGCTCACTTGGATTTCTGAATTCCATTATGTATTAGTTGTCTTCTCATGCACCAATTTATCCAAAGGGGTTAGTTTTACACACGCCATGACAGCCATGGACCTCACTCCTAAGCTAGGGTATGTGGAGTATGATCTCAGTCTCTCAAATTTACTGCTGACACTTGAAGTACTACTTGCATATTGGCAAAGAGAGCCTCCTTCTGGAGTTCTTTCTGATCTCATCTCTGCAATTGCAGTGATGAATTTTCAATATAGAAAAAAATGCTGGCTCTGCTCAGCAAACCTAAACTAAAACTGCCAGTACGTTACTCACACTACACAAATATTCAGTAGCACTATCTATAGCAGCACTGAATATAAATATTAATTTAAGTGCTGGTGCTTAAATTAATGTCATAAGAACATAAGAACATAAGATATGCCATACTGGGTCAGACCAAGGTCCATCAAGCCCAGTATTCTGTTTCCAACAGTGGCCAATCTAGGTCATATGTACCTAGCAGTTTCCCCAAGAGACACAAGTTCTACAATGCTTGTACTGGGTCAAGCATTGATATCTTCGGTCACTTCTTAATAATGGTTTTTGGACCTTTCCTCCAGGAACTTGTCCAAACCTTTTTTAAACCCAGCTACACTAACAGCCTTTACTACATCCTCCGGTAACAAATTCCAGAGTTTGATTACACGTTGAGTGAAAAAATATTTTCTTTTATTAGTCTTAAATAGTTTACCCTGTAGCTTCATTGCATGTCCCCTAGTCTGTCTATATTCTGATAAGGTAAACAATCGATCTACGTTTACCCGTTCCACTCAGTTCATTAATTTATAGACTTCTATCATATCTCCCCTCAGCCGTCTCTTTTCCAGGTTAAAGAGCCCTAACCTTTTTAGCCTTTCTTCATAGGAGTATCCTTCCATCCCCTTTACCATTTTGGTGGCTCTTCTCTGTACCTTTTCTAAAATCGCTATATCCTTTTTAAGATACAGTGACCAGAATTGCACACAATATTCAAGGTGCGGTCTCAACATGGAACAATATAGAGGCATTATAATATCTTTTTTTTTATTTTCCATTCCTTTCCTTATCATACCTAGCATTCTATTTGCTCTCTTGGCCGCCGCTGCACACTGGGCCAAGGGTTTTAACATGGTATCCACAATGACGCCTAAATCTTTTTCCTGGGTGGTGGTTCCTAATGTGGAACCTTGCATCGTGTAACCATAGTTTGGGTTGTTCTTCCCTAGGTGCATAACCTTGCACTTGTCCACATTAAATTTCATCTGCCATTTTGATGCCCAGTCTTCCAATTTATCAAGATCCTCTTGCAATTTTTCACAATCCTCTTGGGTTTTAACAACTTTAAATAGTTTTGTGTCATCTGCAAATTTGATAACCTCACTCGTTATTCCATTTTCCAGGTCATTTATGAATATGTCAAAAAGCAGCGGACCCAGCACAGATCCCTGGGATACACCACTATTCACCTTTCTCCATTGGGAAAATTGGCCATTTAGCCCTACCCTCTGCTTTCTATCTTTTATCCAGTTCCTGATCCACAATAGTACACTGCCTCCTATCCCATGACTCTTTAGTTTTGCCAAAAGTCTCTGATGAGGGACCTTGTCAAAGGCTTTCTGAAAGTCCAGATACACAATATCAACCGACTCACCTTTGTCCACCTGTTTATTCACTCCTTCAAAAAAACATAACAGATTAGTAAGACAAGATCTTCCTTGTCTAAAGTCATGTTGGCTGTCTCCCATTAGGTTGTGACTATCTACATGCTGAGTAATTTTATTTTTTATGATGGTTTCTACCATTTTTCCCAGTACTGACGTCAGGCTCACCGGTCTGTAGTTTCCTGGATCACCCCTGGAACCCTTTTTAAAAATCGGTGTTACATTGGCGATCCTCCAATCTTCAGGTATTAGAGATGATTTTAATGATAGTTCACAGATTACTGATAGCAGGTCTGCAATCTCATATTTCAGTTCTTTCAACACCCTTGGATGTATACCCTCCGGCCCAGGTGATTTTCTACTCTTCAGTTTATCTAATAGTTGTAAGACATCTTCCTGATGTATCGATATTTCCTTCAATTCTTCCGCACCTTTAAATACCACTTCAGTCATGGGTAACATCCCTACATCTTCCTCAGTAAAGACCGAAGCAAAGAATTCATTCAGTCTCTCCGCTATTGCCTTGTCGCCTCTTAGTGCTCCTTTAACCCCTTTATCATCTAATGGACCGACTGACTCTCTCACAGGTTTTTTGCTACGAATGTACTTGAAAAGGTCTTTATTTCGCGTTTTTGCTTCCGCAGCAAGCTTCTTCTCAAATTCTCTCTTTGCCTGCCTTATCAATGCCTTGCATTTGACTTGCCAGTGCTTGTGCTGTTTCCAGGTTTCGTCGTTTGGCTCTTTTTTCCATTTCCTGAAAGATGCTTTTTTGGCAACAACAGCCTCTCTGACCTCACCTTTAAACCATGCTGGCAGTTTTTTGGACTTCCTTCCACTTTTCTTAAAGCGTGGAATACAGCTGGTCTGGGCTTCCAAGATAGTATTTTTCAACAACACCCAAGCTTGATGTACGTCTTTAACCTTCGCAACTGATGATCATACTGGCTGAAAATCTGCACCAGTACCTTTCATTTTTAAACCATTATGTTGTGATGCTCCTTTTTATCTCGTTTATATCCCAATCTTTATGCTCAAGAACACACAGACTGTTAGACGTTCCTTTTGTTTGAGGATACCGTCTTGTCGAAACTCAAAAGCTTGCTTTTTCAATTGCGGGTCCAGAGCTATGAAACTCTCTCTTGAAAGTTGCTAGAGTGGAGACTGATGGGTTGTCCTTCAGGAAGAAGGCAAAGGCTTATTTTTTCCATCTTGCCTTTAAGATGTTTTGTTTTAATTTTTTTTCTTATGTTTGTTTTGTGTTCATATATTATTTTATATGTTTAACTGTAATCCACCAAGAAACACAGATAGATAAGTTAGAAATTTGTTTTTAGTGCTGGCTCCTAGTGACCCAGCTGCCTCTGGGTTTTTTTTGCAATGTATCATCAGAAGTAGATTGCCAGGCCTTTTCTTCTGAGGCAATGGAGGGTAAAGCATAATTACTCACCTGTGACAGGTATTCTCCAGGGACAGCAGGAATCAGTCCTCACTTATGGGTGATGTCGGCACCGACGGAACCCGCACAGAGCAATTCCCCAGCTTTCAAAGAAAGCCTTTGGGACTTTTGCCACACATGCATGGTCCTCTTCCCGCCCAAAGGTGCCATCTTGTTCATTCAGATCCCCTAGCTAGAACCCTACTAAGCAGATGACAAGGGAAGGACAAAAATAGCAACTCTTCAGGGGAGGTGGGAGGGTAGTGAGGACTGATTCCTGTTGTCCCTGGAGAACACCTGTTACAGGTGAGTAACTTCGCTTTCTCCAGAAACAAGCAGGAGGTCAGTCCTCACTTATTGGACTCCCCAGCTACAGGCTACTGAGTCTGTAACCCAACAATGCCTCCACGAGGCCATGAGCAGAAGTCGATGCCCGGAGGAGCCCGAGTCTTCGGGTTCCCGGGGTGAAGCTCTCGGTAGCCATCAAAGAAGGGTCGGAGGGCAGGAGTTGCTTATACCCAGAACAGATTATGGAGTACAGCCTGGCCGAAGGTGCTGTCCCGGTGGGACTCCCTTTCCAGGCAGTAGTGGACAGCGAAAGTGTTCGCTGAAGACCAGGTCGCAGCCCGGCAGATGTCCTTTAGAAGCACTGAGCGCAGCAAATCCACTGATGCCTTGGTATGGATGCCATGCGCGGTGGCCCGCCGATCCAGTGGGGTGCCTGCCTTTGCTTGGGCAAAGGCAATGCAGTCCACCGCCCAGATGGAGATGGTGTGCTTGGTGACTGCCTGCCCCAGGTGATTGGGGTCGTGGGAGACAAAAAGTTGATTGGACTTGCGATGAACCTGGGTATGCTGCAAGTAGAAGGCAAGAGCCCTCTTGTAGTCGAGTGTATGTAATACCACCGATGCCCGGTCATCATGCAGTCTCGGAAAGAAGGTCGGTAGGACTATCTCCTGGTTGAGATGAAAGTCCAAGACCACCTTCAATAGGAACTTCGGATGGGTGCGGAGGACCACCCTGTTCCCATAGAACTTGGTGGTATAAAGCCTCAGCCATGAGGGCCTGAGGTTCGCTGACTCGGCGAGCCGAGGTCAAAGCCACCAGGAAGATCATCTTCCTGGAGAGATGCCGAAGTGAGAACATTGCTATCAGCTCGAAGGGCGCTTGCGTGAGCTGCATCAGCACACATTGAGGTCCCACTACACCGACAGAGACCTGATCGGAGGCTTGGAAAGCAGTAGACCTTGCATGAAGCAAGAGACCAAGGGCTGCGCCGAGAGGGGTTTTCTCTCGATGGGGAGGTGGTTCGCCGAAATGGCGCTCAGGTGTACCCTGACCAAATTGGATTTCAGCCCTACCTTCGAGAGGTGGAGGAAGTACTGGAGGAGCAGGAGAACGGGTCTATCTGAAGCTCAGAACACCAAGTTTAGAAACATCGCCACTTAAAGGCATACGCCCATCTCGTTGAGTCCTTCCTCGCCATGAGGAGGATCTCCTCAAAGTCCTCTGGGAGACGCAGTGGAGCTAAGGTGACCCGTTCAGCCACCATGAACACCCGACCCTCCTCCTGTGTCAACAGGCCCAGGGCACAGCCCAGGGAGAAAGAGGGCTCGGAAGCAAGCCGGAGCAGAAGTGGGAACCAAGGCTGTCGAGGCCACGAGGGAGTGACGAGGATCACCAAAGCTCGGTCCTGCTGAGCCTTGTGGAGGGTCCACGCAATGAGAGGAGTGAGAGGGAATGTGTAAAGGAGGCTGGAGGTTCAGCTCAAGAGGAATGCATCTGGGGCCACCCTGCTTATATGCGGAACTGGGCCTCAGAAGCGGGGAAGCTGAGTGTTCACCGTACTGGCAAAGAGGCCCATGGATGGTGTCCCCCACCAATGAAACAAGATGCCGGCAACCTCCGGATACAAGTGCCACTCGTGTGGGCAGAGGACCCTGCTGAGTTTGTCCATGAGGACATTCTTCTGGCCTGGGAGGTAGACCGCTCGCAGGGTCATCCCCCGGCGAGACGCAAAGGAGCAAAGGAGGATCGCCTCCTGACAGAGGAGGCGTGATCCTGTTCTCCCCTCCTTGTTGATGTAAAACATGGCTACCCTGTTGTCGGTTTGCAGAATCACCGACTTCCCCCTCAGGTAGCCCTCGAAGGCCCTCAGGGCCCATCGGACCACCCAAAGCTCGAGCAGGTTGATCTGCTGCCGAGACTCTTCGGGCAACCACTGCCCCTGGGGGCACAATGCACTGCAGTGGGCTCCCCACCCCAGCAGGGAAGCATCCGTCATTAGGATGAGCTCGTGCTGCGAGGTATGGCAGGTCATTCCCCAAAGGAGACTTTGGGGGTCCCGCCACCAACTCAGGGAGTCGTGGAGACAGCGGGAGACCCGGATAGTGCCTCTGAGGTGGCCGAAGGCCTGGCTCCATTGTGCCCTGAAGCACCACTGGGTTGTCCACATTTGCATGCGGGCGTGGGGGACCACATGGACGGTGAAGACCATGTGCCCGAGGAGGCACAGTATCGCCCATGCCGTAACCCAAGCTCTGTTTTGGACCTGGGACACCACGACCCGAAGGCAGTCTGCTCAGTCTGAGGGAAAGAAGGCGTACCGATGAACTCCAGGGTCTGCACTGGCTCGAGGTAGGACTTAGAGTAGTTGACCAGGAAGCCGAGGCACTCAAAGAGGAGGATCATGCGTGATGCTGCCAGGCGGGCTTCGCCGATCGAGGACCCTGTGACGAGCCAGTCGTCGAGGTAGGAGAAGACGGGTATGCCCTGCCGCCTGAGGGAGGTGGCGGCCACGGAGAGGAACTCTGTGAAAACTCGTGGTGCGGACGCAGGCCCAAAGGAGAGCACTCTGTACTGGTAGTGTTCCCCCTGCACCCTGAAGCACAGGTATTGCCTGAGTTGGGAGTGAACTAAGATGTGGGCGTAAGCGTCCTTGTGGTCCAAGGAGCATAGCCAATCGACCTGCTGAAGGAAGGGCAGCAGGATGCCAAGCAACAACATTTTGAACTTCTCCTGCACCAGGAACTTGTTGAGGTTTCTGAGGTCAAGGATGGGGCGCAGGCCCCCCGTCTTTTTCAGGATGAGATAGCAGCAGAAGTAGAACCCTTGACCTCGAAGGTGCCGCGGTATCTTCTCGACTGCCCATTGGGCAAGGAGATTGGACAGTTCCTGCTGCAAGAAGGTCTGGTGTGCGAGGAGCTGAGCAGGCCCCGCTGGGGAGAAGGGAGGAGTGCGCCTGTCCAGGCGAAGACAGTATCCATCTCAGATTACCCGGAGGACCCAAGTGTCCGATGTGATCAACGTCCACTCTGGGGCGAACAGGGACAGGTGTACTCCCAGCAGCGGAAGAGCTGCCGGGGGGCGAGAGGCTATGTCGACGGCATCAAAACCCCTGCGTAGGCTGGGGTGGCACCAGTGGTTGGGCCTTAGGCCCTTTAGGTTTACAGTGGTCATGTCCACCTCCCTTCCCCTGCGTGCTGGGAGCCGGTGCAAAGGTGGGCGGGAAGAATGGCTTCTTGGTCTGCTGCTTCTTCCTATGGACGGAAGAGGTTTTGCATGAGAGATGAGTTTGAGTCACGAACTCCGTTTCTATCTCAACGGCCTTATCCTCCATAGGTTTACCGAATAGCTGCTCGCCAAGGCAAGGGACGTCCAGGAGCTTCTCTTGGACCCACCGCTCCAGGTCCAAAGACTGGAGCCATGCCTGGCACCAGGCCCTGATGCTGGCCGCCACCACCCAGGTGGAAAACTCAAACCCATCATATGTGGCACAGGAGAGGTACTTCGAACACTCCACAATGGATTTCAGGAGGGTTTGGAACTTGCCACCCTCTCGGTGGCCAGCCCAGCGCCTAGGGCGCTGAGAGTTGGTCTGCCTTTGTATTCCTGACTCAGAGAGTGTGACCCTGCATTAGTCCTGCAAGGTCCTCTGGGAATGGTAGTCCCTTTTATCCTTTGAGAACAGAAGAGTTGTAGTCGAATGTTTCAGGCAATGACAAGAATTTATTTTTCCCCTTCCCAACGGATTTCTGTGCAAGTAAATAACTTAGGACAAACTGCCATACAATTGGCTTGAGGGATATGTACAGGAACTCAGGTAAATTATCCTTATCAGCTTCAGGCTTACAGCGTGCAGTGCTCGGTACAAACAAACAATAACAGCTTCCTTCAGCAAAAGAAATTGTTCCCCCTTCTTTCTGTTGCTTCACCAGCTTTCTCAAACCAGTGTTCAGCACAGAGAGTCAACCTGGTCAGCAAAACATAACATGCAGTCCATCTGGTTATCCACTATTTCACTGCTATCAGAGTCAATCTGCATTTCTTCAGCGTCAGCAATAGCAGGGTGTGTCAGTGAGCTGCTATCCTGAACTTTAAAACAGACGTCTTCACTATCCTCACATGGCTTCTCTCGGTAGCACTCTAAAGGATAGGACTGTGAATTACCGTATATACTGAAGTTTCTTTTTAGAGAGTCTGCTACATTCTGGCAACTGCAGGGAAATACTTTATAACTAGGTTCAAACCTATGTAAGTTGTGAAGCCTACCTTTCGGCTTTGGAGGGAAAGGAATTCTCAGCTCTGCAAGGTCAGACTGATTCCCAAACACAGCTTGTGTTTGTTTGTCTCTCAGCCTCGTAGCTTCAGCCTTAGAGGTACCAGTATTGTCATGCCAGCAGGTTTATCTCTCTGGAGCATGTGAGTATTCCCAAGCCTGCCTTCCAGGAAATATCTTATCCTTCTTGCCTTTACCAGACATCACCTGTCCTGTGCTGCTTCTTTCTGGCGTTAGGACTATGGCTCCCTTGGTTCTCACCTCTTGACGTTTTCCTTCTTTCTGCTCCCCTCCTCCTCCTTCTCCTCCTTTTTCTCCTGCCCCTCTTGCTGCCCTAGTCCAAGCTAATGACCACTTTTTATCATCCTGTTTCTCCGGGCTAAACTGTGCCCCTCCCTTAAACAGGTGTATCTCATTATCTCCTGAACTAGGGACTACGTCACAGCGTGGGAGTGTCTTTCCAGCTCGTGACTCTCTTTGTTTACATTCTCTCTGAAAACACTGAGCCATGTGCTCAGACTGCCTGTCAGATTCTGCAATGGAATCCTTTTCTCTCACCATCTCCATAGGCTCAGAAGGATCTTCTTCATGACAGATCCCCCCCCCCCCCTTAAGATATTACGGGCTGACGAGCTATTACTCAGACAGCTCGTAATCCCCAATGAGGCGCTAGGATGCTTTTCTACCATAACTAGGCGTGCTGCCGCTGACCTCTCATGCCAGGGCCTAAGAACATTCAAATGGTAGACTTGACGACGTCCCCTACCGTTTTCTACGGCGTAGGAAACGGGACCTACTTTTTCTACCACCGTACACGGACCTCTCCATTGGGACTCGAATTTTGGTCCGGTGTCCGCTACCATAATTATAACTTTATCTCCTATTGCTAACTGCTGAGGCCTTGTCCGCAGCAAACGATGGGTTTGTTTCTTCGGTAGCCTTCTGCTTGGCAAGTAAAGCCTCCATTAGCTCTACTAGGGGCTTCTGCTGGGCATACATAGCCGCAGCTGTCTGCTCTTGCGTACGATGTGCCAGTTCCATTTGCTTCTCGAACTGATTGGACATCCACCGCAACACCTCTTGTGGATCCATTTTTAAGGACTGTTGTTCCTGCAGAGAAAGCAAAAAGAAAAAGCCCACCAAGTGGGGCACCAAACTCTAACTAGTTTTATTGCAGAACAAAAGACTCCCCTTTCTCTCTTGATTCCTCTACACCCGTTCCCAGTTACCCATTACTTTCACACGGTGTAGACTCAGGCCTTGAGAAAGAGTAGTTACTCAACTGTAACAGGTGTTCTCCAGGAGCAGCAGGAATCAGTCCTCACATATGGGTGACGTCGGCGCCGACGGAGCCCCCGTGCGGAGCATTTCCCCAGCTTTCAAAGAAAGCCTTTGGGAATTGCAGCGCGCATGCGCGGTCCCCTTCCCGCCCAAGGGTGCCATCTTGCTCAGTCTGATGACATAGCTAAAAGACAGCAAAAAATTAGCAAAATAAATCATATGACTGCAACTCCAAGGGGAGGAGGGAGGGTTGTGAGGACTGATTCCTGCTGCTCATGGAGAACACCTGTTACAGGTGAGTAACTACTCTTTCTCCAGGACCAAGCAGGAAGTCAGTCCTCACATATGGGCACTCCCCAGCTTAAGGCTACCGGAGACCCCAAGCCGAAAAAATGAGCTCCCTCTAGAGCGTCAGTACGTAAGGAAGGAATCTTCTCTGATAACGCCTCCAAACGGTAGCCCAACACCAGGGCCGGAGGGTAGGAGTTGCCTAGACCCCAAAGAGATTATGGAGTACTGCCTGTCCGAAAGCACTGTCCCTGCGGGACTCCCTCTCAAGGCAGTAATGGGCCGCAAAAGTCTGGCTTGAAGACCAAGTAGCGGCCCGGCAGATGTCTGCCAACGGAACAGAGCGGAGATGAGCCACTGACGCAGCCTTCGCCCTGACACGATGAGCCATGACTCGACCCTCCAACGAGAGGCCGGCTGCCCCATAAGCCCAGGCGATACAGTCAGCTACCCATATGGACAAAGTACGCTTGGAGACAGGTAACCCCAAATTATTGGGGTCAAAAGAGACGAAAAGCTGAGCAGCCCTCCGATGCTCCCGCGTACGGTCAAGGTAGAAGGATAACGCCCTCCTACAGTCCAGGGTATGCAAGACCATCTCAGCCCGGTTGGCATGCGGCCTGGGAAAGAAGGTCGGAAGAACCACCTCCTGATTGAGGTGGAAGGAGGAGACAACCTTAGGGAGACACTTAGGGTGAGTCCGTAAGACCATCCTATTCCTGTAGAACCTAGTGTAAGGGGGATCAGACACTAGTGCCTGAAGTTCACTCACTCGCCTAGCAGAGGTAAGAGCTACCAGAAACAAAGTTTTCCAGGAGAGAAAACGGAGAGGACAGGTAGCCATAGGTTCAAATGGCGGACAAGTAATCCGCTGTAAGACCACATTTAAGTCCCACTCAGGGGCCGGTGGACGTAAAGGAGGCTTAAGCAGGAAGAGGCCTCTGAGGAAACGAGCCACCAAAGGGTGGTTGGAAAGAGGTCTCCTGTCCACCGGCGAGTGGTGCGCTGAGAGAGCACTGAGGTGAACCCTGACAGAATTGGACTTAAGGCCTAGATTGGAAAGGTAAAGCAAATATTGCAACACTACCGCCACCAAACACGAGAAGGGATTCTCGCTTTGCCGAGTACACCATGCGGAGAATCTACGCCACTTAAGAGCATAGGACTTCCGGGTGGATTGCCGTCTAGAGGCTAAGACTACGTCTTCAACGTCTCTAGGCAGTAGGAGGGGAGCCAAAACTACCCTTTCAGCAGCCAGGCCATCAGATGAAGGGATTGGAGGTTGGGGTGCAAGAGAGATCCCTGTTCCTGAGACAGGAGATCGTGTTGAACCCCCAGAGGAATAGGAGTGTCCACCTCCAGTTGCAGCAGAAGCGGGAACCACGGTTGCCTCGGCCACCTGGGGGCTATGAGAATCATCGCGGCCCCATCCTTGAGGACTTTGAACAGTGTTCTGGACACTAGTGGCGTGGGAGGAAACGCATACAGTAGGCCTTTGGACCACGGAATCAGAAACGCATCCAGTGCTACTCTGAGAGGATGCGGTTGTCTGGAACAGAATCTCGGGAGTTGCCGGTTCAGAGGACTGGCGAAAAGATCCATGGTGGGGAGGCCCCACCTGAGAAAGATCTGCTGAACCACCAATGGATTCATTCTCCATTCGTGTGGTTGCAGGATCCTGCTCAGTCTGTCCGCCAGATAATTTTCTTGACCTGGAAGATAGACTGCCCTGAGAAGGATTTCGTGATTGACAGCCCAGGAGCACAGCCGTTGAGCTTCCTGACAGAGAAGGAAGGATCCTGTGCCTCCTTGCTTGTTTACGTAAAACATGGCAACTTGATTGTCCGTCTGGACCAGCACAGACTGGTAAGACGTGAGGTGGGAGAAGGCCCTCAGAGCTAGGCAGATCGCCCGTAGCTCCAGGAGGTTTATCTGCTGACCAGCCTCCCAAGGGGGTCCAGAGACCCTGAGTACATGCCCCTTGGCAATGTGCTCCCCAACCTTGAAGAGAAGCATCTGTCGTCAGCACTTGAGAATGTGGAGGGGATTGAAAAACCACTCCGAGCACCAGATTCGGAAGATGAAGCCACCATTGCAGAGAAGAGACAAGCAGTGTGGATATTCTTACTGAGTCTGCAAGGCTCCCTGTGGCCTGATGCCACTGAGTTCGAAGGCTCCACTGAGCAGGCCGCATATTGTGACATAGTGGGTCCTTCCAGCCCGGTAGAAGAGGCTAAAAAGCCAGGAACAGGAGTAGAGCTGAGTTGTAAACAAAAGCACATGGCTCCTGGTTACCTTAGAAACCAAGCACAGAGGCAAGAGAAACGCCCGTGCTACCATTCAGGGTATGAGTCACGAGCTAATGCAGGACACCTGCTGGGGGGTGGAGTTGAGCACTGCCCTAGAATTCACCCTGATAAAGAGAGTTCAGTTGAGCTTATGGAGTTGGAAGGGTTAGAAGGAGAAGGGGAGGAAGGAACTGAGGCATGTGTGCTGGATAAGGAAGCTAATGAGAGCTACGGTGAAGACAGCAGTGCCAGGAAAAAGCCAAAGTCTCTGTGGAAGGGTGAGACAGAGTCTTTCTTCAGGAAAAGAAAAGAAACCCCAAGGGAAGGATATAATAAGGGCAGAGTGGATTACCTGCAGTATCCAGGGGAACACAGAAGTGAAAGGAAGCCAGGAAGGCAAGTGAAATCTTCTGTGCAAGGCTTAGGTTGGGAACCTACAGCCAGTCCAAAGCCACAAAGGAAACCTCCACCAGCTAGGCTAAAAGGTAAGCCAAAAGGCTGGTATAAAAATAGTTACAGTGACTGTATTTACCCAGAGGGTTGGAGCTGGGAAGAGAATACCTGTGCTGATAATGTTTGTGAAAGCCAGTATTTAACTCAGGAATATCAGGTGAAACCTGAAGCAGTTAGAAAGGGTGTGGCATCAGGATTGCCGTTACAAACATTTCCTTTTAGCCAGGAAGAGTTAATGGACTTTGAACCTAAGTGTGTGAATATTGATGAAGATATCATGGACTGTACGATATCGCTTGCTAATGAAATAATCTCATTACGCTGAAGGCATGTTTTGAAAGAGAAAGTACAGCACTACTAGCATTGGGAAGCAGAGAGCTGTGAAGAAACAGCATTGTTACGTTGGAATGCTAGATATCAACCTGTTTATTGCTGAAGTAAGCCTTTTCTGTTAAAGAACCTTTGATTTGTCCTTATGCCAATAAATACCTGGTTTGTGTTACTTTGTTCATGGTGAAATCCACCCCGGGAGGGGAAATAAAATCCTTTGGTTGCTTAAACCACTTTTCCACAACTGCTCCTCATTGATTCAGTGAAGGGACTACATTTCCCAAAAAGCCCAGCTTCAGGATTTGTAAAGTAGCTGCTTCAGTGGGGAAGACCCACTCACTTAACCTCTACTCACTTATATACGGGGGTTTAAGGAGAGCTGGTGACAAATGGCGTAGTAGTTTGGATTTTTACCTGGATTTGAGGACACCACAAGGACGAGGTTCCTGCAGCAAGAGCTGACAGCCAGGAGGAAAAGATCCGGAGCTCGGCTGACGATCGGTCAGACTGGGGATTTCCCTTTTCTCAGTGCCTGACTCTGCACTGGTGCCAGGTAATTGTAGCTGGGCACGGGTGGAGAAGGATACAAAGGAGAAAGGGTGGTGCACAGGAATAGTGCATGGCGTTGGAAAAAAAAAAAAAAAAGAAGGAGAATTTTTTTTTCTCTCTTTTTTTTTTGGGCCACACTTGGTTTTTTTTTCATTGTTCTGTTGCAGATACCAGGAGATCCAGAATGGACCCGCAAGAAATACTAAGGTGGATGTCCCTGCAATGGGATAAGCAGCTGGAAATGTTGCGAAGGGTGCATGACCAAGCGATGACTGCCTTGCAAGAACAGCTGAGACCAGTTAATGCTCTCATAGAACATTTAGCAAAGCAACAGCAGGAGTCAGCGGAAGGTTTTCCAGGATTTACCCAAGGGATAGGACTAAATGGTACCGGTTCACTTTTCCTGGGACAGTTATCTCCTTCTGACAATTTAGATGATTATGTGGATGCATTTGAACGGATTGCAGAAGCCGTCAAACTGCCTAAGGAGCAGTGGGCTATAAGATTTGCCATGTCTTTATCTGGTGAAGCTTTGTCGGCATACAAGTCAATGCCAGCTACCTTAGCAATGAATTATGACGCAGTAAAGAATGCTGTACGAGACAGGTTAGGGCTCACCCCTCTGTTCTACAGGCGCAGGTTTAGGGAGGCAAAGTTAAAGCCTGGAGAAACCCCTAAAGCCCTGTATTTTAGAATAAAGGGATTAGCCTGTAAATGGCTCAAACCTGAGCAGCAAAATGTAGAGTCTATGTTAGATGAAATAATGTTGGAACAGTACATGGAAGCTGTACCTGCTGAGGTTAAAAAGTTTCTTATGTTACAGAACTGTAAGACAACAAGTGAAGCAGCTGCCATGACAGAACGGTATTTTGAGACTGAATTCTCAAGGACCTCAAAATCCGGCGTTCTGGGCATGACACAGGCTGATAAAGTAAGTAAGAATTTTGAATGTAAAGCACCTTATGAAAATAGGGGTTTTTCCTCTACTAAAGGAAAATGTTTCAAGTGTGGAAATGTTGGGCACTTGCAAAAAGACTGCATTATACGCACTGCCTTAGTATCTGGTAATGGGGAAAACCTCAAAGGTGAAATTAGACTTACCTGCTAATTGTAGTTCCTGGAGTGTAGCCAGGCTAGTCCCGGACCTCTGGGTTCCCTATCTCATCCAGCAGCTTTGGAGACTGAGAAAACTTCTCCTCTTTTTTATGATGTCACCGGTATATCCATTCGGGATCTGCCTCCTGCCATCAGTAACCTATTGACAAAGCAGACTCACCGGAGACACAAGTAAGTGTGTAAACACTAAAACAAATTGACTAAACCTTCGAGATTAAAGAATAAACTATGTACAAACAGAACGGAATGCTCTGCTACCATTGTGACTTTAAGAGACGCAGGCTTCTCTCTAAGAGCAAGGGAGAAAGCAAGCCTCCTAGAAAAAATCTAGTTACACTTCCACAAGCGCCCGTATAAGTGCAATAGAGAATGAACTCTTACCTGTAAATGATGTTACTCTTTAAGACAGAAACACTTCAGGCGACGGTTACGCTTACAGATACAGGGTAGGGATACGGGACTAGCCTGGCTACACTCCAGGAACTACAATTAGCAGGTAAGTCTAATTTCACCTTCCTGTTCGTGTAACCAGGCTAGTCCCGGACCTCTGGGTAAGTACCAGAGCAGTGAGCTAATCAAGCATGGGAGGGTCCCGAAACACCCGCCTGAAGTACAGCAGTCCCGAAGGCAGTATCAACTGCCCCTTGGACGTCCAGGCAATAATGTCGTACAAAAGTGTTTAAGGAGGACCACGTAGCCGCCTTGCAAATCTCTAGTGGCGGAACCCACCGAAGCTCCGCCCATGAAGAAGCTTGCGCTCTGGTGGAGTGAGCACGAAGGCCCTCCGGCACGGACCTGCCTTTTAGCATATACGCCGACGCAATAGCCTCTTTAATCCATCTGGCAATGGATGCTTTGGAGGCAGCTTCGCCCTTCCGGGGACCCGCGAAGAGAACAAAAATCTATCCGACTTGCGGAAACTAGCCGTCCGAGCAAGATACTTCTTTAACGCCCGACGAGCATCCAAACTGTGGAAATTGCCGGCACCAGGGTCCGCCGAGCGCCTCGAAAAGACCGGCAAAGAAATCTCCTGATTTACATGAAAGGGGGATACCACCTTAGGGAGAAATGAAGGAACAGTCCTGAGGACCACCTTCGACGAGAAAAACACCATAGGGCTCCCTGCAAGAAAGAGCCTGCAATTCGGAAATTCTTCTCGCCGAACAAATAGCCACGAGAAACACGACCTTCAAAGTGAGATCTTTAAGGGACGCCCGAGAAAGCGGCTCGAAGGGCTTGCCCTGCAAGGCGTCCAGGATGGAGGGAAGATGCCACTGAGGTACAAAGGGACGCGACGGAGGTCGCAAGAGCGACCCTGCCCGTAGGAAGCATTTAACATCACCATGACATGCAAGCGATTGCCCTCCGACCTTACCTCTGTAGCAGGACAGTGCCGCGACCTGCACCCGCAAGGATGACGGAGCTAAGCCTTTCTCGAAACCATGCTGAAGAAAATCTAAGATTTGAGGGACGGAGGACCTCAACGCCACGTACTGCCTGTCCAAACACCAAGCCTCAAACACACGCCAGACCCGCACATAGGCCAAAGACGTAGACCTTTTCCTGGCTTTCAACAGAGTGGTTATGACGGACGCCGAATAGCCTCTTTGGCACAACCGCACCCGCTCAAGAGCCAGGCCGTAAGCGAGAATCGATCCACGTGAGGCATGAGGAGGGGCCCCTGCGACAGAAGATCCGGCCGGTTCGGAAGCCTCCACGGCTTCGCCACTAGCAATCTTACCAGATCCGCATACCAGGGTCTGCGCGGCCAATCTGGAGCAATCAGTAGGACGCGACCTGAGAACAACTGGACCCACTGCAGGACCCTGCCGATGAGGACCCATGGAGGAAAGACGTACAGGAGCTGGTCCTGCGGCCAAGCCTGACTGAGAGCATCGAGACCTTCCGACATACGCTCCCGACGTCTGCTGAAGAAGCGATCCACCTTCGCTGACGCAAACGTCGCCATGAGGTCCATGGTCGGCAAGCCCCACCTGTGGACGAGCATTTGGAAGACGTCGGGATGTAGGACCCATTCTCCCGGGTCCACCCGAAAGCGACTGAGAAAATCCGCTTGCACGTTGTCGACTCCGGCCACATGCGCCGCTGACAGGGCCAGTAAGTTTCCTTCCGCCCAGGAGCACAGGGCTGCGGCTTCGTCCTCCAGCCGAATGCTGGTGGTGCCCCCCTGTCTGTTGACGTACAACACCGCTGTGGCATTGTCGGAGAACACGCGAACCGCCGTGTGTTGAACTAACGGCTGAAACGCTAGGAGTGCTAGGAAGATCGCTCGCAATTCCAACTGGTTGATGGACCAGGTCCTTTCCTGGGGAGACCAGACCCCCTGTGCGAACCTGCCTTGACAATGAGCACCCCAGCCGCACAGGCTGGCATCGGTCATCACTGTGACCCAGGACGGAGCTTCCAATGGTTGTCCCGCCGCTAAGGACGCGGGACACAACCACCATCGTAGCGACTGGCGCGTCACCTCCGGACATGGCAATCTCCGGGTCAGAGGATCTTCTTGATGCGACCACCGGCGAAGCAAAGCTCGTTGTAAGGGCCGCATGTGCGCTCTCGCCCAGGGCACCGTCTCTATGGACGTGGCCATCGTCCCCAGCAACTGAAGGTAACTCCAGGCCGACGGCGCGCGGAAGCGAAGGAAACGGATCACCAGACCTCTGAGGTTCCGAGCCCGGTCGCACGTGAGGAACACCTTCCTGATCTTGGTGTCGAAGCGGGCTCCGAGATATTCGAGATTCTGCGAGGGAGACAGGTGACTCTTCGCCAAGTTGACAACCCAGCCGAGCTCCTCCAGAAACGCCATTACACGAGCCGTGGCGGCCTCGCTCTCGGCACGCGACTTCGCCCGAATCAACCAGTCGTCGAGGTACGGGTGCACTAGAATACCTTCGCGCCTCAGTGCTGCCGCCACCACCACCATGACCTTTGTGAAAGTGCGTGGCGCCGTCGCCAAACCAAACGGCAGGGCGCGGAACTGATAGTGTCCGAACGGGACAGCGAATCTGAGGAATTGATGGTGCTCCGGCCGGATGGAGATGTGGAGATACGCCTCCGACAAATCCAGAGAAGTAAGAAACTCTCCCTGTTGGACTGCTACTATTACCGACCGCAGAGTCTCCATATGGAAATGTGACACGCGGAGACACCGATTCACCCCCTTGAGGTCTAAGATGGGACGGACTCCTCCGTCCTTCTTTGGAACCACGAAGTAAATGGAGTATCGACCGCCTCCGCGTTGGTCTGGAGGAACCGGTACTATGGCTCTGAGCTGCAATAACCTTTGAACGGTAACTCTCATGGACACGATCTTGGAGGGCGACTTGGCGGGAGACCGAACAAAGGCGGGACGGACAGGCTTCCGCAACTCCAGCGCGTAACCTTCTCGAATCACCTCCAGAACCCACTGGTCTGACGTTACCCGGACCCAGGCAGGATAAAAGTCTTGCAACCGGCCCCCCACTGGCACCAAGCTTGCCTGGGCCCCCCTTATCTCATTGCTGCTTCTTGGCCGGGAAGGCAGAGGACGAGGAAGGGCCAAAACCTCTTCCCGCCCCTCGAAACCCCCGGAAACCTTGACCTTTGCTAGCGTACCGGCCCCTTTGATTGGGAATGAAGCGCTGCGACCGAAACTGACGAAAATCTCGCAGCTGACCTCTACCCCCCTGATAAGGACGGGCTGGCTTGGCCTTATCTTCGGGCAACTTACCTCCTTTGGACTCGCCCAGATCTTTGACCAATTTCTCCAAGTCCTCTCCAAACAAAAGACGCCCCTTAAAGGGTAGTTTGCTTAAACGAGCCTTGGAAGAAGAGTCCGCAGCCCAGTTACGAAGCCACAAATAACGTCTGGCCGCTATAGCTGATGCCATGCTGTTGGCCAGGCTACGCATCAGATCATACTGCACGTCGGCCAAATAGGCTGCTCCGGACTCTAACTTGGTCAGCTCTCCAGGCTCTTCTGCTTCCTGGCCACTCTGCACCCGCTGAGACCAGCGGAGACAGGCCCTAGCCACCCAGGCACCACACATGGCTGCCTGGAGCGACAAGGCATTGACATCAAAAACCTGTCGCAAGAGAACATCCAACTTTCTATCCTGTGGGTCCTTGAGGGCTGCACTACCCTCCACGGGGATGGTAGTTTTCTTAGTGACCGCCGAGACGGCGGCATCAACCTTGGGGGACCTAAAGACTTCTTTATCCTGATCTAACAACGGATACAGACGGCCCATGACTCTCGAGCCCTTCAGCGGAGCTTCTGGCACGTTCCACTCCTCCTGAATCATCTCTCGGAAGACACGGTGTACCGGAAACGCCTGCTGAGTCTTGCGGAACACCTGCAGCAAAGGATCTTCAAGGGTGTCATCGTCGGTCGCACCGGGGACCGGCATATTTAGAACCTTGAGGGATTCCACTATTAAAGCAGGCAGCTCCTCCTTCCGGAATACGCGAACCACTCTGGCCTGATCCTCCTTCTCCGATAGTTCGCCTTCCTCCAGCTCCTCTTCAGCTTCCAAGTCACGGACGTCTTCCTCTGACAACTGCCCCTGAGAGAGTATAGAACCATCCGCCGAGAAGGCCTCAGTCCGCGGCCTCTTGGTTCGGACGACGGGCTCCTCGGCTAGCGAAGCCATCGCGGCTCTCTTTAATCCCGTCAATGGCTCCTGCCGCTGGACCTGCTGTGAGCCAGCAAGTAAGGCGTTCTGCAGAAACATCACAAACCCGTTGGAAAATATGGTTGTCCAGTCCTTGGGCAGAGGGGTTGCAGGCCTAACCATATCCGGGGCAGAAGAGGGCCCTGCCACCGGCTCATCCCGGACTGCCTCCACCACTGGAGCTGAAGAACTGCCGGACTCGGGCAGCTGGGCCTCCTCCTTATCTGACTTGGAGGGGTCCATGCCAGAGGAATCCCTTACACAGGCTTTACAGACGCCTGATGAGCTTTTCCTCAAGCCACAAACCAGGCAAAGTGGCTTAGAGGACATGGTAGCCCGGAGGTGTAGAAAAAAAAGAGCCTAATTTCCCCTGATGAAAAAGTTCTCAAAATCACCGCGGGCTATGCAGGAGCTCCCGATGCCGGTTTTTTTTTTTTTATCTGCCCTCACCCGAGCAGAAGAATAAAACCCTCGAAAAACCCCTCCGGAAGAACAAAAAACAAGGAGAAGGAGCCCTGAAGAGAGTCGGGTAGATGTAGGGAGAGCAGCAATAAAAGCCGCGGGCACCACGCGGCTAGGCCCGACACGCTGATTTGCGCGCCAAATCAATCAGTGACAGAAAAGAGCCGAAGACAGGCCTGCTTACCTCGCAGCACGGCGTGTCAAAGGAGCCTCAGCAAACATCCCATAAACAGCATGGAAAAATGAACTGCTGAGCAGCATCCACGGAAGAAGGCTAACTCCACAAGTAGTCTGCTCCGGGGAACGCAGGAAGGATCGCCCCGAGCCTGCCAGCGCACTTACAGGCAGCCTTCTGTGTGGCGCTGGCTAGGCTGGCCTGAAATTCGCTCCCATCGACAGTGTGCAGAAAAAGAAACCCCCAGAGACCCCTTGAAATACGCTCCCAAAAAGGTGCAAGCTGGGGAAAGAAGGGGGGAGGGAGGGGAGAGTGCAGGGGAAAAGAGAAGCGAGACGCCTGCAAGAGATCTCTTAAAGAAACAGTCCTTTCAATCAAGAGATGCCCTCCCTAGTGAGAAAAAACAGGTAAGACACTATGAAAACTATCCCAAAATTAACTTAATTGTCTCTCCGGGCTCCTATCTCACAAGCTGCTTGGAGACTGAGGTAACTGATGGCAGGAGGCAGATCCCGAATGGATATACCGGTGACATCATAAAAAAGAGGAGGAGTTTTCTCAGTCTCCAAAGCTGCTGGATGAGATAGGGAACCCAGAGGTCCGGGACTAGCCTGGTTACACGAACAGGAAGCAGGCTTTTTACTACCAGTCCAGGTTGAGGGCATAAAGGCCCAAGCGCTACTAGACTCGGGCGCTAACCAGAGTATGGTGTCCCAACGGCTCTGGGAAGCCATACAAGCTCAAGTAGCGCCGAGTCAAACGGTGGGGCAGGTGAAAGTACAGTGTTTGCATGGGTCAGCCTCCTATTACCCTGTATATGACCTCATGATAGAAGGTTTTGGATCAGCTAAGAAAGTAAAGGTGGCAATAATCCCACAGCTGTTACACGATGTAATTTTGGGAAATGATTGGCCCCCATTTTGCCAGGGAATTGAAAAAGGTATAGAAGAGAGGACAGGCTATGTCTCTATCCGCTCCCAGGCAAGAACCCCTCATAGGGAGGAGGACCCCGCTGAAGAAGTGGCAGGTCCATCCCGAGTTAGGGAAGATTCCCCTGATTTAGAAAGGGAATATGATGAGGAAGCAATAGACCCATTGCCCGCACAGACTGACTTTTTGATACCATGCCCAAGGAGGTGAGGAAAGGAAAGGCCAAGAAAAAACAAGAAAGGCAACACAGGACCCAAGGAAGGGCTGATTTGGGAGCCGGGGAGGGCTTACCATGGGTACCCTCAGAGTTAGTAAAGAAATTCCCTTCCTTCCCAGGGGAACAGAAAGAGGATCCCGCTTTGAAAAGAGCCTTTATGTTTGCGCAAGAAGAAAGGGATACTCTGCCCCGATTCCTTTTAGAAAGGGATATCCTATACAGGGAGAGTAATAACCCACTTACCGGTGAGGTAAGAAAGCAGTTGGTAGTACCGACTACATTTAAGGCCATAGTAATGCGTCTAGCCCATGACCACCCAATAGGAGCCCACAAGGGGATTCAGGGGACATTGGACCAGGTCTTGGCCCGTTTTTACTGGCCAGGGGTCTACAAGTAAACTTCCCGCTATTGTGAAGCGTGTCCCACCTGCCAACGGGTTACTGCCTCGAAACCAAGAGCAGTGCCTATGATACCCACACCCATTAGGCGAATGGCAATGGACATCATAGGGCCACTCGTTAGGACTCCCCAGGGTTTTCAGTACGTGTTAGTGATCGTGGACCAAGTTATACGTTTCCCATGGGCCATACCCATGAGAAATACCTCCGCCAGAACAATAGCCTTGGAACTGATAAAATTGTTCTGTGAGGTTGGCTTCCCTCAGGAGATGCTCACTGACCAAGGAAACAACTTTTTGTCAAAATATTTAGCCACTGTGTGGGATGTCTTTGGCATACACCATGTGCGGACTGCAGCATACCACCCCCAGTCCAATGGGATGGTTGAAAGAACAAACCAGACCATAAAGCAAATGCTTAGGAGGGGACTAGATGGGCAGATGTCCGAGTGGGATACATTGTTACCCTTTGTATTGTATGCGTGTAGGGAGTGTGTACAGGCGTCCCTAGGGGCATCCCCGTACGAGCTGTTATTTGGTAGAGCCCCCAGAGGAGTTCTAGATATACTCAGAGAACAATGGGTGGAACCAGATAGGGGGGAGACAGAAGTACCCCAGTTCCTCAAAGACTTAAGGAGTCGTTTGAAAAGGACAGCGCAAGCCTCTTTAGAAAACTTACAGGCTAGCCAAAAGAGGCAGAAAAAGTACTATGACCGGGGAACAAAACCCCGTCAATTAGCTGTAGGTGATAAAGTGGTGATTATGGTGGCCGAGGTAGGACCAAAATTCGAGTCCAGATGGAAGGGGCCCTGTACGGTAGTGGAGAGGGTAGGTCCCGTCTCATACTGGGTAGAGAATAGTAAGGGCCGGCGCCAGGTCTATCACATTAATGTTTTAAAACCCTGGCAAGAAAGGGTAGCCACAGTACAATTAGCTATGAAGGAACACCACAGGAACCCTACACAAGGGATTACGTGTTGTCCGTCGCAGGCTTTGGCAGCCCGTAATATTTTAAGGGGGGTGACATAGTGGGTCCTTCCAGCCCGGTAGAAGAGGCTAAAAAGCCAGGAACAGGAGTAGAGCTGAGTTGTAAACAAAAGCACATGGCTCCTGGTTACCTTAGAAACCAAGCACAGAGGCAAGAGAAACGCCCATGCTACCATTCATGGTATGAGTCACGAGCTAATGCAGGACACCTGCTAGGGGGTGGAGTTGAGCACTGCCCTAGAATTCACCCTGATAAAGAGAGTTCAGTTGAGCTTATGGAGTTGGAAGGGTTAGAAGGAGAAGGGGAGGAAGGAGCTGAGGCATGTGTGCTGGATAAGGAAGCTAATGAGAGCTACGGTGAAGACAGCTCTCATTAGCTGCTTCAGTGGGGAAGACCCACTCACTTAACCTCTACTCACTTATATACGGGGGTTTAAGGAGAGCTGGTGACAATATGCAGGCGGGCATTGGGGGTTACATGAACCGTGGAAGCCATATGGCCGAGAAGTCTCAGGAATTGCCTGGCGGAGACCAGGGAATTGCTGTGAAACTGCCTGGCTAGATCCATCAATCTGTGGGCTCTGTCCACAGGCAGAAAAGCCTTCGCCTGAAGAGTGTCCAGCCTTGATCCTATGAATTCCAAGTTCTGGGACAGGAGCAAAGTGGACTTTGCGAAGTTTATGACAAACCCCAAATGCTGAAGCAGAGCCACAGTGCGAAGGGTGGCTTGACTGGCCTCCTGGGAGGACTGTCCCCTTATGAGCCAG
This sequence comes from Ichthyophis bannanicus, assembly GCA_033557465.1. Lineage (NCBI taxonomy): Eukaryota > Metazoa > Chordata > Amphibia > Gymnophiona > Ichthyophiidae > Ichthyophis > Ichthyophis bannanicus. The sequence goes on from CM066035.1 coordinate 52,650,707, forward strand.
TCGTCCAGGTATGGGAACACAAAAAGACCTTGAAGTCTCAGGTAGGCTGCCACCACCGCCAGGCACTTGGTGAACACCCTGGGGGCGGAGGTTAGGCCAAAGGGTAGTACTCTATACTGGTAGTGGTTTCCTCCCACAACAAATCTGAGATATTGTCTGTGGTCTGGATGAATAAGGATGTGCATATAAGCATCCTTTAGATCTAAGGAGCATAGCCAATCTCCCTGCTGGAGGTAGGGCAGCAGGATTCCAAGGGTAAGCATCTTGAACTTTTCCCTCTCCAGGAACTTGTTGAGGTTGCGCAAGTCTAGGATGGGTCTGAGGCCTCCTGTTCTTTTTGGTACCAGAAAGTACCTGGAATAAAAGCCGTGACCTCTCAGGTGGTGGGGCACCAGTTCCACAGCCTGTTCCTTTAGCAGACTTGTTAACTCCTGAAGGAGTAGGTCCCTGTGCAGACGGAGTCTTGGAGGCTCCCCTGGAAAATAGGAGGGAGCTACCTGGTGAAAATGGAGAAGATAGCCCTTTTGGACTATATGGAGAACCCAGGTATCTGATGTGACGGCTGACCATCTGTGGGCAAAGTAGGCCAGCCGGCCTCCTGTGCTGATGTGAGCCAGCTGAGGAGAAGAGGCTATGCCTTCTGAGTCACAAACCCCCACCCTGCTGAGCAGGGGCTGGGGCTTGGCGGCCTTCTGCTGACCCTGTTGGCCTGCTGACCCTGTTGGGGAGCTGCAGAGGCCTGATAATGAAGGTATTGTTTATAGGCAGATGACTTCCTCGGGTAAAAGGTCTTTTTTCCCGAGCCCTTCTTTTTCTGAGAAGGGGCAGAGGTTTTTCTGGACAGCCTAGTCCGGGTCAGAGTCTCGGTCTCGAGTTCTGCAGCCTTTTCAGCCATGGGCTTGCCAAAGAGGTTTTCACCTCGGCAGGGGACATCGACCAACTTGTCCTGTACCCATGGCTCGAGGTCGGATGACTGTAGCCAAGCCTGTCGGCGGGCACCGATGCCGGCCCCGGCTACTCGGGCCAAAGCCTCGAAGCCATCATAGGCTGCTCGAGAGATAAACTTCGAGCACTCTCGAATACCCATGGACAAGGCCTGGAACCTCTGCAAAGGTTCCTTGGAGAGACCAGCAGAGAACCCGGCAATCTCCTTTGCCAGGTCTCGGAGGTACATGCCCATGTAGAGCTGGTATGTCTGGACAAGGCAAGCAAGCATAGAGCCCTGGAAGCACTTCTTATCGAGGGCATCCAGGTTCCGGGCCTCCCGGCCGGGAGGCACCGAGGAGTGCATCTTCTGACTTTTCAGTCGATGCATGGCTGATTCCACAACCATGGAGCGGTGCGGTAATTGTGCCTTTTGGAACCCGGGGCTCTTGCGGACTCGATAAATGGAATCGACCCGCTTGCTTAACAGCGGCGCCGAAGCCGGGGTCTCCCATATGCGGAAGAGCAGCCGCTCCAGCATCAGAGGAACCGGAACAGTAAAGGCCTCCTTCGGAGGAGAGTCATACTGGAGGGCCTCGAGCTCCTCGGCTCGAGGCTCCTCTTCGGGATCCGCGGGGAATGCCAAGGCCTTGGCCATATCCCGCACGAAGTCCGAGAACCGGGTATCCTCCGGTGGGGATCGTCTCCGAGGTTTGGACTCCGGTGAGTCCGATGGGACACACCGAGTCCGATAGGTGTCGGGTGACTCTTCGTCCTCCATCTCCCATCCCGACTCCTCGGAGGAGGAATCGAGTGGCTCCGGTCGGCCGGGCACCGATGCCCTCCGCCCCGACGCCGAGGGTACTGGCGTCGACGACCTTGGTCCCGAACGGAAGACTGAGGGAGACCGTGGCCGAGGATCGACTCGAGCTCGCATGGACTCGAGGATCAGCTCGGCCTCCGGGGTCGACTTGGACGTTGATGTCCCGGTGGTCGGGGCAGATGCACCGGTGAGACCGGCGATCAATGCCCGCTGCTGTTCCATGAAGGCAGCGAAGCTGCTCTCCAAAGCCGTCAACCTGAGTCCGAGCTCAGGAGACCCAGCAGCCCCCGACTCGGGCCTCGATGGCGTTGGGCCCGACGTCGCCTCCCCTGGAGGAGAGTCCACGAGGACAACAGTACTCACGTGTCCAGGAGACTCCATCTCGGGATGAGGTTGTTTGGTAGGCCTCTCCGAATCCGAAGACCCAGGACGGCGCTCGGGGCTATGCGACCTGGCCCTCGAGGAACCAGGAGCGTCCACCGACAACGCCCTCGCGGGTTTCTTCTTCTTGTGCTGCTCCTGCGAAGGAGACCCCCGGACGCAGAGTAAGAGAAAGAGTAGTTACTCACCTGTAACAGGTGTATTCCAGGAGCAGCAGGAATCAGTCCTCACTTATGGGTGTCATCGACGCCGAAGAAGCCCCAGCGGAGCATTTCCCCAGCTTTCCATGAAAGCCTTTGGGAATGCTGGCACGCATGCGCGGTTCCCTTCCCGCCTAAAGGTGCCATCTTACCTCAGTCAAATGACATAGCTAAGGACAGCACACAAAAATGTAAAAATTAAACTATGTACAACTGCAATTCCAAGGGGAGGAGGGAGGGTAGTGAGGACTGATTCCTGCTGCTCCTGGAGAACACCTGTTACAGGTGAGTAACTACTCTTTCTCCAGGACCAAGCAGGAAGTCAGTCCTCACTTATGGGTGACTTCCCAGCTCTGGGCTATCAGGAGCCCAGGCTGAACAAGAGAACTCCCTCTAGTCTCAGCAACACAGTAAAGGCTTTGCAAGGACACACCCTCCACAGGTAGCCTAACCAGAGAGCAGGAGGGCAGGAGTTGCCTAGACCCCAAAAAGATTCCGGAGTACTGCTTGGCCAAAAGCACTGTCCCTACGGGACTCCCTCTCTAGACAGTAGTGGGCTGCAAAGGTCTCGCTTGAAGACCAAGTAGCAGCCCTGCAGAGGTCTTGCAATGGAACAGAGTGGAGGTGAGCCACTGATGCAGCCATTGCCCTCACACGGTGGGCCGTGACCCTACCCTGCAAAGGAAGGTCAGCCGCCTTGTAAGCCCAGGTGATACAGTCAGCCACCCAGATGGACAAGGTACGCTTGGACACAGGCCTCCCCAAGTTATTGGGGTCAAAAGAAAGGAAGAGCTGAGAAGCCTTCCTGTGACCTTGCGTACATTCAAGGTAGAAGGATAAGGCCCTCCTACAGTCCAAGGTATGGAGAACTGTTTCAGCCTGACTCGCATGAGGCCTAGGGAAGAAAGTAGGAAGAACCACCTCCTGGTTGAGGTGGAAAGAGGAGACAACCTTAGGAAGGAACTTAGGGTGAGTCCTGAGGACCACCCTGTTCTTATAGAACCTGGTGTAAGGTCTATCACAGACCAAGGCCTGAAGCTCACTCACTCTCCTAGCCGAAGTAAGGGCTATCAGAAAGAGAGTCTTACAGGAAAGGAAGCATAGAGGGCAAGTAGCCATAGGCTCAAAAGGTGGGCGAGTCAGTTGCTGCAAGACCACATTAAGCTCCCACTCAGGAGCAGGAGGACGTATGGGAGGTTTGAGCAGAAGCAAGCCTCTGAGAAACCTAGACACCAAAGGGTGCACAGACAAGGAATGGCCCTCAACTAGGGAGTGGTGAGCTGCCAAAGCAGAGAGGTGGACCCGAACAGAGTTGGACTTGAGACCCTGATTGGACAAGTGCAGCAGGTACTGAAGCACTACTGACACAGTACAGGAGAAAGGATCCTCAGCACGCAGCTGACACCACACAGAGAACCTTTTCCACTTGAGAGCATAGGTCTTCCTAGTGGATTGTTTCCTGGAGGCTAGGAGAACTTCCTTAACCTCGGGAGGCAGGCCCCAGGGAGCCAACACTACCCTTGCAGCCTCCATGCCATCAGATTGAAAGCTTTGAGATTGGGATGCAGCAAGGAGCCCTGATCCTGAGAGAGAAGGTCGGGTTGCAATCCCAGAGGCAGAGGCAGATCCACTGCCAGTTGAAGCAGGAGGGGGAACCAAGGCTGCCTTGGCCACCTGGGAGCTACCAGGAGGACTGAGGCCCTGTCTCGGAGAATCTTGAACAGTGTTCAGGCCACCAGAAGGGTGGGAGGAAACGCATAGAGTAGGCCCTGAGTCCAGGGAATCAGAAAAGCATCTGCTGCAACTCTGAGAGGATGCGGTTGCCTGGAGCAGAACCTTGGCAGCTGGTTGTTCAGTGGACTGGCAAACAGGTCTATGGAGGGAAGCCCCCATCTCAAGAAAATCTTTTGAACCACTAAAGGATGTAGCTGCCACTCGTGTGGTTGCAGAATCCTGCTCAATCTGTCTGCCAGGGAATTCTCCTGGCCTGGAAGATAGGCTGCTTTGAGGAGCATGTTGTGTTTCAGGGCAAAGGAACAGAGGTCCTGGGCCTCCTGGCAAAGGGGCTGGGAACCAGTCCCGCCCTGTTTGTTGACATAGAACATGGCTACCTGGTTGTCTGTCTGGATCAAGACAGACTATTGTGCCAGGGAGGCAGTAAAGGCCTTTAGGGCCAAGCGGATAGCTCTGAGTTCCAGCAGATTGATCTGCTGAGATGCCTCCCAAGGAGACCACAGGCCCTGGATGCACTTGTCTAGGCAATGTGCTCCCCAACCCTGTAGAGAGGCATCGGTGGTTAGGACCACTGTATGAGGTGGGATCTGAAAGGGCACCCCTGCCAGCAGATTGGGGGGGGGGGTGTAACCACCAGCTGAGGGAAACTAGGAAACGGTGGGACACTCTGATCCTGTCGCTGAGACTGCCTGAGGCTTGTGACGACTGAGTCCGAAGGCACCACTGGGCAGGTATCATATTGAGCCTGTACTGTCGACGCCATGTGGTCCAGAAGCCTGAGACAGATTCTGGCGGAGACAAGGAACCTGTGCAGAAACTTGCTGGCGAGGCCCATGAGCCTTTGTGCTCGGTCCACTGGTAAGAATGCTCTTGCCAGCTGAGAATCCAACCTTGCTCCTATGAACTCCAAGTTCTGGGAGGGGAGCAAAGTGGACTTTGCGAAGTTGATGACAAAGCCCACCTTTTGGAGCAGTTCTATGGTCCTGTTGGTGGCCTGTTGAACTTCTAGGGAAGTCTGGCCTCTGATAAGCCAGTCGTCTAGGTAAGGAAACACAAAAATTCCCTGATTTATCAGGTAGGCTGCTACCACTGCCAGGCACTTGGTAAAGACCCTGGGAGCGGAGGTCAGTCCAAAAGGCAGTACTCTGTACTGATAATGGTTTCCTCCCACAATGAACCTGAGGTACTTTCTGTGGTCTGGATGAATAAGGATGTGAGTGCAAGCATCCTTTAGATCTAAAGAGCAAAGCCAATCTCCCTGCTGGAGGTAGGGCAGAAGTGTTCCAAGAGTAAGCATCTTGAACTTCTCTTTCACTAGAAACTTGTTTAGGTTTCTGAGATCCAAAATGGGTCGAAGACCACCGGTTCTTTTTGGCACCAGGAAATACCTGGAGTAAAACCCGTGACCTTGGAAGTGGGGAGGCACAGGCTCCACCGCCTTGTCCATCAACAGACCTTGCAGCTCCTGAAGGAGAAGGGCTGTATGCAGGGGAGGCCGGAAAGGTTCCCCTGGGAAGTGTGGCGGAGGCATTTGGTGAAAGTGCAGGGCATAGCCTCGACGGACTATGTCCAGAACCCAACTGTCCTGGGTTATCAAGGGCCACTTGTGGGCGAACAAGGCTAGGCGGCCTCCTGTGTAGGGCTGGGTCTGCAAGGGAGGTATGGCTATACTCAAGGAGTCAAAAAACCCCACCCTGCGGAGTGGAAGCAGGGGCTGCAGGCTTGGGGGGTCCTCTGCCTACGGGGCCCATTACCCTGGCCCTTGGCTTGCTGACCCTGGGGGGCAGCTTGGGCAGCCGGATATGGTGGGTACTGTTTGTAGGCAGTGCCCTTCCTAGGGTAAAAGGACTTTTTACCCTAGCCCTTATTCTTATGAGAAGGGGCAGAGGTCGTCCTCGACAGCTTTGTCCTCGTGAGGTGCTCTGTCTCGAGCTGAGCGGCCTTCTCGGCCACAGGCTTGCCAAAAAGATTTTCACCTCGGCAAGGGACATCGACCAACTTGTCCTGAACCCACGGCTCGAGGTCCGATGACTGCAGCCATGCCTGGCGTCGGGCTGCGATGCCGGCTGCCGCTACTCGGGCCGAAGCCTCGTAGGCGGCGCGGGACATGAACTTAGAGCATTCCCGGATCCTCGAAGACAAGGACTTAAAACTCTGCAAGGGTTCCCCGGAGAGACCAGCAGAGAATCCGGCCAACTCCTTGGCCAGGTCTCGCAAATACATGCCCATGTACAGCTGGTAAGTCTGGACACGGCAAACAAGCATGGAGCCCTGAAAGCACTTTCTACCGACGCCATCAAGGCTTCAGGCTTCCCTACCAGGAGGCACCACGGAGTGCATCTTCTGACTCTTCAGACGATGCATGACCGATTCCACAACCATGGAATGGTGTGGTAGCTGTGCTTTCTGGAAGCCAGGACTCTTCCGGAGCCGATAGATGGAATCGACTCGCTTGCTCAAAACCGGCGCCGAGGCCAGTGCCTCCAGCATCGGAGGAACCGAGACAGTAAAGGCCTCGGAGGAGAGTCATACTGCAGAGCATCGAGCTCCTCGGCTCGAGGCTCTTCCTCGGGGTCAGCCGGGATAGCCAGGGCAGCGGCCATATCCCGGATAAACTCCGAGAACCTAGTATCCTCCGGAGGGGATCTACTCCGGGGCTCAGACTCAGGTGAGTCCGAAGGGACACACCGAGTCTTGAAGGTATCAGGAGACTCCTCATCTTCGGTCTCCCAAGCAGACTCGTCCGATGTCGAGTCGAGGTCCGACCCCGCGGGGCCTCTAGGCACCCGCCCCGAACTCGGCGGCACCGGCGTCGAGACCCTCGGTCCCGAACGGGAGGTCGAGGGAGACCTCGACCGAGGATGACCTCGAGCCGCAAAGGACTCGAGTATCGGCTCGGTCTCCGGGGTCGACTTCGAAGTCGATGTCCCGGTGGTCGGGGCAGATGCACCAGACAGGCTGGCCATCTGCGCCCGCTGCTGATCCATGAAGGCAGACATTCTGCGCTCCAAGGCTGTCAACCTGAGACTCAGCTCGGGTGACGCAGCAGCCCCGACTCGGGCCCCGGCGGCGCCGGGCCTGACGTTGGTACTCGGGGAGGCGAGTCCATGAGGACAACAGGACTTACGTGTCCAGCAGACTCCGGCTCCATGCGAGGAACTCTAGTTGGCTTCTCCTGGTCCACGGGCCCGAGACGACGGTCGGGGGTCTGAGACCTGGCCCTTGAGGGCTCAAGGACCTCCTCCGACGCCGCCCTCGCGAGCCTCTTACATTCCCGGTCGGGGGACCCCCTGTCCGAGGAGCTCCGACGCCTCTCGGGATCGGAATCCCGAGGTGTCGAGGCCTCAGATGAGGTCCGGGCCCGGGCAGAGGCCGGGTCCGAGAAAAGCCTTTCACTTTGTTGCTGACGACTTCGGAGGGCCTTGGAAGACATTTTTCCACATGGCCCGCACGTTTTAGAATCGTGGTCGTGGCCAAGGCACTGAAGGCAGCAGTCGTGTGTGTCGGTGAGAGACATAATCTTTTTACACCGATCACACTTTTTGAAACTGCTGGAAGCCATCGGGGAGAAAAGGGTCCCCGCGAGGTCAAAGGACCGGCCTTCCAGGGAAAAAGAAAAGATTTTGGTGCGAGCGCCTAGCCACCTAGGGCAAAAACCAAAAAAAGTAAAAAGGTATTCGATACCGGTGTACCGAACCCGGCGGGAGGGGAACCGACGTCGAATCCGAAGGAAAAAAGCGAAATAACGCCAAGAAAAAACTTCTCTTTTCCGGGAAAAAAAGGACGCACGTCCGATGGGCTTCACGGAAAAAAAGAGACTGAGGTAAGATGGCACCTTTAGGCGGGAAGGGAACCGCGCATGCGTGCCAGCATTCCCAAAGGCTTTCATGGAAAGCTGGGGAAATGCTCCGCTGGAGCTTCATCGGCGTCGATGACACCCATAAGTGAGGACTGACTTCCTGCTTGGTCCTGGAGAAGATTCTATCCTTTTGGTGCTGCCGACTTCTCAACGCCTTCGAGGACATTTTGCCACACAGACCACAGATCATCGGGTCATGATCGGGTCCGAGGCAGCAGAGGCAGCAGTCATGTGTGTCAGTAAGAGACATAAGTTTCTTACACCGATCACACTTTTTAAACCCGCTGGCAGCCATCGGGGGAAAAAGGGCCCCTGCGAGGTCAAAAGACAGGGCCCAGTGAAACTGAAAAATGGCGCGAACGCTAGTCACGAAGGACAAAAACTGAAAAATAGAGAGTGGGCTCGATACCAGCGTATCGGGCCCAGGCGGGAAAAGGATCCGGCGTCGAACCGAAGAAGAACAAAAAATAGGGAAATCAACTTTTTCCTCGGCGAAAAACGAACTACGTCCGTCGGGCTCCGAGGAAAAAAGAAGACTGAGCAAGATGGCACCCTTGGGCTGGAAGGGGACCGCGCATGCACGCTGCAATTCCCAAAGGCTTTCTTTGAAAGCTGGGGAAATGCTCCGCACGGGGGCTTCGTCGGCGCCGACGTCACCCATATGTGAGGACTGACTTCCTGCTTGGTCCTGGAGAAAGGAGTCTTATCCTCTGTGTCCTGATCCTCCTGGCACGATTTTGCCAGCGAAATCTCCAACCACTCTCCACCAGCAGCTTAGCAGATTTTCACTCTGTACTTTCCAGATGTGGAAAAACTTCCGGTGTATCCTGATGTTTTTCTTTTCTTTTCCCTCAGTTGGGATGTCCTTTTGTATTCCAAGCAAAAATCCGAACAGACTACGCCACTTGTCACCCTCTCGGTGGCCAGCCCAGCACCTAGGGCGCTGAGAGTTGGTTTGCCTTTGTATTCCTGACTCAGAGAGTGTGACCCTGCATTGGTCCTGCAAGGCCCTCTGGGAATGGTAGTCCCTTTTACCCTTTGAGAACAGAAGAGTTGTAGTCAAGTGTTTCAGGCAATGACAAGAATTTATTTTTCCCCTTCCCAACGAATTTCTGTGCAGGTAAATAACTTAGGACAAACTGCCATACAAATGGCTTGAGGGATATGTACAGGAACTCAGGTAAATTAGCCTTATCAGCTTCAGGCTTACAGCGTGCAGTGCTCGGTACAAACAAACAATAACAGCTTCCTTCAGCAAAATAAATTGTTCCCCCTTCTTTCTGTTGCTTCACCAGCTTTCTCAAACCAGTGTTCAGCACAGAGAGTCAACCTGGTCAGCAAAACATAACATGCAGTCCATCTGGTTATCCACTATTTCACTGCTATCAGAGTCAATCTGCATTTCTTCAGCGTCAGCAATAGCAGGGTGTGTCAGTGAGCTGCTATCCTGAACTTTAAAACAGACGTCTTCACTATCCTCACATGGCTTCTCTCGGTAGCACTCTAAAGGATAGGACTGTGAATTACCGTATATACTGAAGTTTCTTTTTAGAGAGTCTGCTACATTCTGGCAACTGCAAGGAAATACTTTATAACTAGGTTCAAACCTATGTAAGTTGTGAAGCCTACCTTTCGGCTTTGGAGGGAAAGGAATTCTCAGCTCTGCAAGGTCAGACTGATTCCCAAACACAGCTTGTGTTTGTTTGTCTCTCAGCCTCGTAGCTTCAGCCTTAGAGGTACCAGTATTTATTTATTTTATTTATTTATTTAACAGGTTTTCTATACCGCCTTTTCCTTAAATCAAAGCGGTTACCAAGACACAAGAAGGGAGAACAGAGACAGGGGGGCATACACTGACTAAACTAAAGAGTGAAGGTAAAATTGGGATACACAACATCAAGGAACCGTTACAGTAAAACAAGTTACATGCAGGCTATAATAATAGAGACTGTTAGATGTCTGTGCCATAGTACTCAGTGAAGAGTACAAATTTCAGTTGTTTTCTGAACTCCTTTAAATCATCCATGGATCGCACATCGGGAGGGAGAGAGTTCCATATAAGTGGGGCCGATAAGGAAATTGCCCTTTGTGTAGTACATTTACATGCTTTTCTGAAACTACTTGGGGTGCTGAGGGTGTTTGATGTAGTTATTCGTCTTGGCCTGTTGTTATTCTGGAGTAAGAGATTATGAAGGCTAAAAGCAGAGCATTTATGTCTGATCTTGAATATATTAATTACCATCTTGTATTTGACGCGCTGGCTTATTGGAAGCCAGTGGAGCTCTTTGAGAGTAGGGGTAATGTGATCTTGAGATGCTGAGCCAGCAATAATTCTGGCTGCCGTGTTCTGAGCCATCTGAAGAGGTTTAAGTGAGTGTTTTGAAAGACCGTAGTAGATAGGATTACAAAAGTCCAGAATAGAAGTTATTAAGGCTTGGCAGACAGACCGGAAGTGGTCATATGAGAGTAAGGGCTTGAGGCATCTAATCACTTTCATTCTGTAGTATGCAGACCTCACAGTTTTTCTGATGTGTGACTGGAGGGTTAGACCTTTATCGAGGGTAATTCCAAGATATCTAACTTCATCCTTAACTGGTATTGTAATGTTGTTGTATTTAATGAAAGGTGGGGGGTTGAAGTCGGTGTTTCGAGTGACAATAAGCGCCTCTGTTTTATTGTAGTTTAAGGCAAGGTTATTGCATGTGAGCCAGGAAGACATGTTGTCAAGGCAATTTGTGATCTTGCTGTAGTCGGGGTTGATGAGATCAATCGGTGTATAAATCATGATGCATAAATCGTATAACTTATTTGATGGGCTGCCATAATTTGACAAATTGGCTGAATAAAAATGTTGAATAGAAGGGAAGAAAGCGCAGATCCCTGAGGTACTCCTTGCTTGATATTTGTAGGCTGTGAAGTGTTGTTTCCAATTTTAACCTGAAACTGCCTGTTTGTTAAATAAGAGTTAAACCAACTAAGGACAGTACCAGAGATACCGATACTTTCCAATCTTGATAGGAGGATAGTGTGGTCAACTGTGTCGAAAGCCGCTGATATATCTAAGAAGATCAATAAAGATCCTTGCCTGTAATTGTCTATGGTCTGGGTGATATCATTGAACAGATATAGCAGCAGTGTTTCAACTCCATGGTTGGGGCGAAAGCCATGTTGATGTAGATCAAGTGGGGCATGGTCGTCAACATGGTCTTGGAGTTGTAGCTGTACTGCTTTTTCTATTACTTTGGCTAGGAATGGTATGCTAGAGATTGGCCTATAAGCCGCTGGATTGTTCTTATCCAGGTTTGTTTTTTTTGAGGATAGGCCTTATTGAGGCTAGTTTAAGTTGTTCGGGTATTATTCCTTGAGATAGGGATATGGATACGATATTGTGTATATAACTGAGGAAGTTATGCTTGGTTGCTTTGAGCCATTGAACTGGGCAAGGATCAGTAGGGGCAGTGCTAGTATTGAGAGCAGAGATGATATCCGAAATCTGTTTGGTTGAAGGAGTGTGGAAACTGTCCCAACTTGTTGTTATTGTTGTTGTTGTTGTGATGGAGCTGTAGGTTTCGGTATGTATTTGAGTCGGTATGTGACCTATTTTCTCATGGAGAAAGTTTGCAAAGGTTTGAGGGTTGATTTGTATGTCTTTGTCAGGACTTGGTTCTTTAGTTAGGTCTTTTACTATCTCAAAGAGTTCTCTGGGTTTATTGTAGGCTTTCAGAATGGTGTTTGTGTGATGCTCTCGTTTTGTATCGTAATGCCAGCAGGTTTATCTCTCTGGAGCATGTGAGTTTTCCCAAGCCTGCCTTCCAGGAAATATCTTATCCTTCTTGTCTTTACCAGACATCACCTGTCCTGTGCTGCTTCTTTCTGGCGTTAGGACTATGGCTCCCTTGGTTCTCACCTCTTGACGTTTTCCTTCTTTCTGCTCCCCTCCTCCTCCTTTTTCTCCTGCCCCTCTTGCTGCCCTAGTCCAAGCTAATGACCACTTTTTATCATCCTGTTTCTCCGGGCTAAACTGTGCCCCTCCCTTAAACAGGTGTATCTCATTATCTCCTGAACTAGGGACTACGTCACAGTGTGGGAGTGTCTTTCCAGCTCGTGACTCTCTTTGTTTACATTCTCTCTAAAACACTGAGCCATGTGCTCAGACTGCCTGTCAGATTCTGCAACGGAATCCTTTTCTCTCACCAACTCCATAGGCTCAGAAGGGTCTTCTTTATGACAAACTTTAGGAGGGGTTCACCCCCGAGGCCTGCGGTGAAACTGTCAAGCTCCTTAGTGAGGTCATGCAGGAATATGCCCATATGCAGTTGATATGCCTGGATATGGCAAGCGAGCATGGAACCCTGATAGGCCTTACGCCCCAGGGCATCGAGGGCTCTCGACTCCCTACCTGGGGGGAATGAAGAGTAAGACTTCGGGCTTTTTTGCTACCACATCGCCGACTCCACAACCATGGAAGTGTGTGGAAGCTGGGTCTTTCGGAACCCCAGGGCACCCTGAACTCTATACATGGTGTCGAGGTGCTTGCTCACAATGGGGACTGAAGCAGGTGTCTCCCGCATGCGAAGGAGCAGCCTTGACAATATGGGGGGTACCGGGACAGTAAGAGACTCCCGAGGTGGGGACTCATACTGTAGAATATCGAGTTCCTCAGCACGCGGCTCCTCTTCAGTCTGTGTAGCCAGGCTGAGGGCTCGTGCCATGTCCTGCACGAATGCCAGGAATGATGTGTCCCTGGGCAGCGAATGCCTCTGATAGGCAGGCGGGGACAGGTCTGAAGGGAGGTCCCTGTGGGAACGGGTCTCTGGGGGAAGTATCCCCGTCCGACTCCCAGCCCTAGAGGTCTGAGGAGGAGTCCGACTCGGGCAGGTTCCCCCGTCCAGAGGCCGAGGTCCGCTTGGAGCCAGTGGTCTTGGAGGATCATGCTTCCGAGGATCAGAAAGGTGAGCAAGACTGACGCCAAGGACCCTCACGAGGCCCGTGGCTCTCGGGGGTTTCCAGGGCAGATTTTGATGTCCTTCTCTAGGGGACCTCGGTCTCTAGGCACGGGCCAGCCATGCTGGGCCTGAGCGCCTGCTGGGAAGCTAAGAAAGCAGAAACGCTGCGCTCTAGTGCCAGCATTTGGGACTCCCACACGGGCTTGGGACCTTGTGATGCTGACACCGGGGTTACCGGGTCTGGCGTGGAGGAGGAGAGGGGGTCCTCACCGGAACGATCCTTAGGAGACCGGGAGCCATCGCCGGAGGCCTCTGTATCTGTACGAGGTGCCTTTTGAGGCTGCTCCATGTCCGACTCTTGGGAACGCCGCAGGGGGCTGAACGACCGAGCGTGGGAGCGCTCGCGCTTATCTGGAGTCCCCGACAGTGACTTTGAGGTCTTCTTATTCTTCTTACGCTGCTCCACTTCAGAGGACCCATAGTCGGAGTGCCGCCAAGGACGCGGAACCAAAGTGGGGGATCCCACCAGCGGAGGGACGACTGAGGTGCCGCCGAGGATTCTGGGGCCACCTTTTGGAAAATGTCATCAGACTTCTGCTTACAGCTGAGCAGGGTATTGGAGGACATTTTCTTGCAAAGAGAGCAGAGCTCTGGGTCATGGTCGGCCCCAAGACACCGAAGACAACAGTCATGGGTGTCCGTGAGTGACATGTTCTTGGAGCATCTTTCGCATTTTTTAAAACCGGTGGCCATCGGGGCAAAAAGGACCCCCGCTAGGTCGAAGACCTTTGCGGCCAGCAGTTGGGAGAGAAAAAAGGGCGCGAAGTCCACAACAGGGAAAAATCTTTTAATGAAGGATATCCCTTCGCTCGAGGAAAAAAGGAGAGCAGGGGAGGACAGAAGAGGACTGGTGCACCCAGAGAAACACGGCCCAAAGGCCAAAAATGAAACACTTTTTCTGAGGGACGAGGACGTGCGTCCAAAGGGCTCCACATAAAAATGGAGACTGAGCAAGATGGCACCTTTGGTTGGGAAGAAGACCATGCATGTGTGGCAGCAATCCCAAAGGCTTTCTTTGAAAGCTGGGGAATTGCTATGCATGGGCTCCATTGGTGTTGATGTCACCCATAATTGAGGACTGACTTTCTGCTTGTTCCTGGAGAAAGTGACTTGCCCAAGGTCCCAAGAAGTGCCAGTGGGAATTGAACCCTTGATCTTCTAGGTACTAAGCAATTACTCTAACCACTAGGCTAATCCTCTACTCCTATGTTACAAATAATGGTAAATAAATATGATTTTTTTGTTTCCCATATCCTCTCCTCCCCTTTTCTTTTCTCTCCTCTCAAGCCCTTTTGGATCCTCTACAATCTGCCTTTTGTCCTGTACAGTCTATCAAAATGGCTCTTGCCAAAGTCTCCAGTGACCTCTTCCTGGCAAAATCCAAGGGCCTTTACTCAATCCTCATCCTTCTTGACGTCTCTGCTGCTTTTGACACTGTTGACCGCAACCTTCTCCTTGATACCTTGTCCTCACTTAGTTTTAAGGGCTCTGTACTATCCTGGTTCTCTTCTTATCTCTCCCATCGTTTTTTCAGTGTTTGTTCTGGTGGATCCTCCTCTACTGCTACCATGCTCTCAGTTGGTGTACCCCAAGGAAGTATCTTGGGTCCACTCTTTTTCTCTCTCTATACACAGTCCCTTTGTGCACTCATCTCTTCCCATAGCTTTCAGTACCATCTTTATGCTGATGACGCCCAGATCTACCTCTCTATATCTATTTTTATTTATTTATTTAACATTCATTTATATACCGCATCTTCCAGCGATCAGTTGCGGTGTACAATTAACAACAATTAACAAAGCGAAGTTTGTTTTACATAGAACATAGAACATTTTAACTTTTTACATAGAACATCTAAACATCTTAACATCTTAAGAACTAAGCAGATATCTGAAATCTCTCCGGCAATCCAGGCCTGGATTTCTGCCTGCCTTTCTGACATTGCTGCTTGGATGTCTCACTGCTGCTTGAAATTGAACATGGCCAAAACTGAGCTTCTTATATTTCCCTCTAAACCCTTCTTTCCCCTTCCTACTTTCTCAGTCTCTGTGGATAACTCTCTACTCTTCCCTGTCTCCTCAGCTCACAATCTTGAGGTCGTCTGACTCCTCTCTCTCTTTCACCACACACATCCAAATGATAGCTAAAACCTGCTGTTTCTTTCTCTACAACATCAACAAAATTTGCCCTTTCCCCTTTGAACACACTACTAAGACACTTATCCAGTCCTTAGTCACCTCCCGTCTAGATTATTGTAACCTCCTCCTTGTTGGTCTCCCTCTGAATCATCTCTCTCCCCTTCAATCTGTTCAACACTCTGCTGCACAGCTAATCTTCTGCCAGCTTCATCATTCTCATATTACCCCTCTTCTCAAGTCATTTCATTGGCTTCCTATCCATTTACACATCCAGTTCAAACTTCTCCTGCTGACCTATAAGTGCATTCACTCTGCAGCTCCTCATTACCTTTCCTCTCTTATCTCTCCCTTCACCCCACCTCAGGAACTCTGCTCTTCTGGCAAATTTCTTCTATCTGTGCCCGTCTCTTCTATTGCTAACTCTAGACTTCGCTCCTTTCACCTTGCTGATCCTTATGCCTGGAACAAACCACCTGAGTCTGTACGTCAGGCGCCTTCTCTGACCCTTTTCAAATCCAGGCTGAAAACTCTCCTCTTCGCTGCTGCTTTCGGATCTTGACTCACCTGATCTCCTTTGTGTTTCCTTACCATTCCCCTAGATATATCCCATGTCTACAGCTACTGTGTTGTCTGTTTTGACTAGACTGTAAGCTCTGATGAGCAGGGTCTGTCTTTTACAAATGTCTGTGCAGCGCTGCGTACATTTTATAGCACTATACAAATGTTCAGTAGTAGTAGTGGTAGTTTTCTTGATTTCAGTGGATAACCATATCATTCTCCTGTAGTCTTGGTGTTTTCTTTAACTTCTCTCTCCTTTTCATATAATATAGCCAAAACAGTACTAAACATGTCGTTTCTCTTAACTATAGTATCAGCAAAGTGTATCCCTTCCTTTATGAATACACTACCAAAGCCCTTATCCACTCTCATAACCTCCTGCTCAGACTACTGCAACCTGCTTCTCACAGATCTTCTACTGAACCATTTCTCGCCACTACAGTCTATTCAAAATTCAGCTACATTACTGATCTTTTACCAATGTTCTTTCACTCATATAACCCCTTCTCTCAAGTCACTAAGGGCTAGAGTACTGATGTGTGCTACTATGTACTAACATACGTTATTAGTAACTAGATCCCATTAGATACAATGGGACTAACGGTAAAATAATGTTCATTAATAGTATTAGTGAGTGTTAATATGGTAATACATGTTAGAAACTCTAGCCCTAACTTGGCTGTCTGGCTGATTCTACATACAGTTCAGGTTTGTCTTACTCATCTACCAATGCATTCATTCTGCAGCTCTTCACTATCTTTTCTCTTCTATTTCTCTATACATCAGTCTTTCTGATCTCTGATCACTGGGCAAACAACTCTTATTTGTTCCCTTTTTCTCCACTGTCAACTACCAACCCTGCACTTCCACCTTCTTGCACCATACTATGCTTTGAATAATTTCTTGAGCTGGTACATAATAATTAGGGCTTTTATTCTTAAGTGTTTTTAAATTGTTCACTTTCCAACTAATTAGGTGTTCTTTGAGGGGACAAAACAATTGGTATTTTATCGGTGTCTTTTGCGACGCTTCCGCTGGGGCCCGAGAGCTTACCAGCTGGAAGTGGCCTTTGAGTGTCCTCTTTTGAATAAAGCTATTTCTATTGTCGCCAGGGATTCTGGGACTTGTAGTTTTGCTTATTTCCTTGAGGACAAAACTGTAGTTATGACACGAGTGTTTCAAGGCTGCAAGAATATTTATTGTGGGGAATTTCCAGCGCATCAAAGCTCAAACACAAACAAGCATAAAGGATGCATCTCCAACATATAGGTATTTCAGGAACAGATGAAAAACGTAACAGAAATATCTCAGCCCTGCTCAGCTGTTTCTCAGTCCCATAAACTTTCCACAGGACACTGCCCCGTGTGGTTATTCAACGGAAAACAGATAAACTGCAACAGCTGATTTTCTTTCTCACAGCACGGCTTCTTATCCTCAGAAGACAATTAAGCTTATTAAACATAAAACAAGCTTTTCCAATTCTTCAGCAGGTATGGCAAGTACTTTTCTATATTATTTCATACAGTTTCAGTGTTGTTCAACAATGTCTTCTTCCTTTAAACATAAAGAGCAATCCATGGGAGAAGGTTCACTTTCTAAAGCTGGCAAACAAGAGTCTATTTGCATTCTTTCAACAGTATTAGAATTACTGGCATCTCTATCAGGTTTAACAGTTCTCCCTGACTTTCTTTCCTCCAGAAATTCCTTGAACTGGTTCAGGAGCAATTCAGCGTGTACAGGCACATTAACAATAGGAGAGAAAACTTTTCCTTCTGACAACAGCTTGCTTATAGCTTCCAACTCTGAAGGCTCGGCTGTTTTGCTTTTGTCAGTGTTATAACTTTCCCCGTATGTAAGACTCTCCCCCCACCTATTATCAGTTAAAGGTGTTGGGTCTGCCTTCTGGACAGTAGCAAAGGCAAACGGCATCTCTAACAATGATTCAGCATTAGAAATGGTAGCTTTACCTTTGGCAGGGTTTCTTAGACAACTGCTGAACCCTTTTCTCCTGCTATCCTCCAGGTTCTGGAATTCAGCTTCCCTATGTCTATTTTCAGTGCCAGTTATGTACCTGCTCTGAAGAGGCTTTTCTTCCTTCTTTCCTCTACAGCTGCTATAGCCCTTGTTGCTGTATGTCCAATTGCCGTCTCTCCAATGGCTTCCCTTGTTAGCTCCCTTGCTCCAAGGTTCTGCTTTGCTGTAACGTCCTCTCCAAGGCTCTCTCTCTCCTTCACCTTCTTCATAAGGTTCCTTTCTTGCTTGCTCTTTTCCTTCCTCTCCACGTCCTTTGCACCTTCCCGTGCTTCTTTCCATGCTCCTTCCTTTTCTCGTGCTAACTCTCTGCTCTGTTTGTGGATTTAAAAAGCATTTGCTTCCCGACACTCCCTGTCCTTTCCCCAGGTGTGACCAATCCGTGAGGAAGCCTGTCTCTCCCTCTGAGCTGGGGTGTGGCCTGAGCTCAGCAGAAAGCTGTGTTTTTTTCTTATCTGGCTTGGAAATCCTGTGCACAAGTGCAGTATCATTTATTTCAACAGGATTTTCCTCCACCTCCATCTCCTCCTGGGGACTTTCACCATTACACTTTGTACATGGGTGGAATCATATACATGGGTTTGTTTCGGCACAGAAAGCATAAAAACTGAGTAAAGTATACAAGACAAGCCCGCGGAAGGGCGAAAGCATACTAGATGTTTTTATGGTGTTTATCCAATAAATACCTATTTTAAGTTTTTTGCATCAGGGATGTTTTATTGGTGTTTGTGAAATCTAAAATCAGAAGTTCTAATAAATGCTTTCTCTGGTCTCATTAAAATCAAGTCTAAATACCTTTGAGGCTGCTTTTAAATTGTAACCCTTGTTTTTTATGATCACAGCCTTGTTGGTTTTAAAATTCTCAAATCTTTTTCCTTGCATTTATTTATTGCATTTTATTGCAAGCCTCCTCAAATATTTGGGTAGATTGCAAGCTCTACGAAAAGGGACTCTCTCTCTTATATGCATTTGTACAGCGCTGCATACAACTAGTAGTGTTATAGACATGAGAAATAGTAGTAGTAGTGCCAGCAGCATTTCTTATCTTCAAAAGGCGCTAGCTCGGCAATCAAACCTTATCATACAAACACTCTCATAACACAGCTTCTTGACTTAAGTGCCTGGTTTACTAGGTTCCCTGATATCAGTAATTGCAAATTAAGTCATAGGAAAGGTCAGTATCCAACAGAACCTACCTATTATGAAGTTTGCCAAGGACGCTGTGATTGAGAACTGCTGCTCCAAGAACTTGGCCATGAATGTGATTAACCCAACTACCATTCCTGTCAGGCTAAGCTGCCCCAAAATCACTAGAACCTGGGCAGGTTGCTTTACATTTCTTAATAAAACCTTTGGGAAATCTGAAACAAACAGCAAAATCAATTGTTACATCTATAAAGCTATTTTACTTACAAATCTTTTTTATTGTACTTTTCATATCAAACAATAACATAGAAACTTTCCAATGGAACATGAAAACTTTGCTTGTGACCTCTGAAAAACAATTTGTCATAACTCCAAGATACATACGCCTCGCCAACCCTCCCCCCCCTTCAGTTGTAATATAAACAACACAACCTGGGCTTCTCTATACCTACCCCATCGGGGGAATCCTATCGGGTCTAGCTGTTGATCCAGTGTAGTGGCTCCCCCCTTATCTTAAATGTACTTCCTCCCACCCCTCCTTCCCCTCCCCCTCCCCTTCCCACTTCCTCCTACAGCGCATCATGTCATTCCACATCTCCTCCCTCACTCCACTATCATCTACCTTAAGTCTCATCTGGTTATCTTGTTGCAACCCCACCTACCTCTTCATCCTTTCACACATTAATCAGGGCACTTTTTGTCATTGGGGGCATTGTGTCTAGGAAGGGCATACAGGTTTCTAAGAAATTCTCCCAGGTTTTATCCCCTAGCTGTTTGGCTGTGAGTCTCTCCATTAGCATAAGGTCAGAAATGGCATGCTCCCACTGTCCCAGTCCCAGGGGTTCTCCCTCCACCCAATGTCGTTAAAGTATTCTTTTTTACCATTAGGAATCCTCTCTCGGCAAGTTGTCTCTCCTAAGCCCTGAGGTGACCTAGTGCCTCACTATTGCCAAAGAGACAGGGCCCCACTAACGGAGTTAGAGTGGTATGCAGTATCTCACCCATCCTGAAACAAACTTGTTGCCACAGCAGCTGTATTCTCTGACAATGCTAAACTTTGTGTATTAATGTCCCTTTTTGTGTTAAACACCACTGGCACATCATCCTTTCTCAATTCAACTCTATGTGCCCATACCTCATGTGTGTAAGCCCTCCATAAAATTTATACTGAAGTTCCTGTAAATATACCCATTTTGAGACCGATGTGCATTTGAGGAAAGCTGCTGGCGGCACCTCCTCTACTCCATCAGATACCCATCGACCTGCAAGAATGTCCAGGTATTTTTGGTTTACAGCTCGTTGGACTATGTCTCGGAGCTCAATAGCTCTCTCTCCACCCTCCCCCTAGGCGGCGAAGAGGGTATGGGGTCCCTGGGTCCCCATCAGCTACCGTGATCATCACCCCAACATGCCTATTGTCATGTAGAAGACCCTTCCGAGGCTGTAGAGCTGAGTGAAGCAGAAGAGATTGCTTCAGAAACTGACAGGCAGGCAGAGCACATGGCCCAGGGTTGCCGGGAAACATAAACAGAGTGAGTCACGAGAGGAGCAAACACGCCCAAGCTGCAACGTATCCCCTTGCTCAGAGGTTAAGGGAAAACACCTGGGTGGGGGAGGGGCACAGCTAAGCCCTAAGAAACAGGGATATAAAAAGTACTCACTAGAATTGAGCCAGGAGAGCTTCAGAACCGGGAGGAGTGCAAGGAGGAGTTTCAGAACAGGAACAGGAACTGGAACCAGGTCCAGAGAGGGAGAGACGACGACGGGAGACACAGCACAGGAAGCCAGAGCAACAAAGACTCAAAGAGCCCGTGCCCAAAAGCCAGGTGGGAGCAGCCCTAGACTGGGGTCTTATCGTGAAGGCAGCCAATGGGAGAGACTGCCTGAAAGGCTGGTTTGGGAGCGCACAGAATCTCCTGAGAGAGCGAGGTGCTGGCCAGAGGACATTTGTATGTCTGAGAAAAAGGAGAAGCTAAAAGGCAGGAAAACACATTCCAGTGTTTGGAGCCCATGCTGACCTGGCAGTGCTGAGAAGGTCTTCCTTGCAAAAGCCAAAAGGTAGGCTGCCTAAATTGTACAGAGAGAAAACTAGGTGTGAAAGTTTTCCTTGTAATTGCCAAGATTTGCTGGACTTTCCCTATGCGAACTCCTGTATATACGGTAATTCTCAACCCAGCTCTTTAGAGTGCTGTGAAGAGAAGCCTCGGGGAAATAGAGAGGGAGTGAATGTTGAAACGCCGTATAACTGTATACAAACTTACCCAGCTGAGAGTGATTTGGAGGAGATGCAGACAGGTTCTGTTTGTGAAGATACAACAGATGAGCGAATGGACTGCACGCTATCACTAGCTGATCATATCGTAACACTTTGCTAACCTGGCTGTTAACAAGGCTGTTGGAACAGCAGTAAAGAAGCAAAGTGTTTCCTTTGTATGAAAAAAGGGACTGTTGTTTTGAGTTTGTATTAAGCACTGCATATTTGAAGCTCAAAGTCAAGGAAGCTGTTTTGTGTTACAAGTTCCTGAATTGTTTTTCTTTATGCCAGAAGTATTGCTATTTTTGTCCTAAGTTTCATTTGCAATTAATCCGCCCGGAAGGGGAAAATAAAAACCTTGTCATTTTTGCCTAAACCACTCGACTACAATTATTCCTGGCTTAGAGAGTAAGAGGGACTACAACTCCCAGAAGGCAGTGCATGACCAACTGCACTACCCTACTTCCTGAGTTAGGATCTCCCAGGCTGACCTACCCTACATGCCCCTGGCTCTGGGGAGGTTAATGGTGACACTATATAATGTCGTGCCTGCAGATAGCAGAAGAAATCATGCTTATCTAAGTTGTATCTCTTCTGGAGATTCTGAAAACTGTCTATACCGCCTTCCCCTCCCGGTCGAAGGTCTCCTAAACAGAGTACTCCCCTCTGGGCCCATACTCTTGGTATGGCCAAGGTAGTTCCCAGCGGAAAGTACAGATTTCCCATCAAGGGGAGCAGTTGGGTACATCTCCAGTCCCAAGAATATCGTTGACATAGCGCTCACCATGCCGTCTGCAGTGCTCCCAGATATACACTACCCTTCAATGCCCTCCCCATGCTCTGTGTGTTAGCATGCAACACGTATAAGAGTGGCATGGAGAGCAGAGCTGATCTAGTTGTTGCACTGTTGCGCAACCTCCCTCCCCACTTACTACTCTGCTTAGATGGCGCAGCATGCACCATAAGCTATAATTATGCAGTGAGGGTAGCTCCAAGCCTGTCTCGTCCTTCCGGTGCATTAAAGCTAGTAAGAGAATGCGGGCACATCTTCCCCTCCATAAGAAATGACTGAGTCTCTGCTCTAAGAGCTTCCAATCTTAGAAGTTACCCATACTGGCAGTTGTCTGAGAACATAAACCCACCGAGGCAGTTCCATCATTTTAAATAGAGGAACGCGCCCCCGCAGGAATACTGGTAGATTGGCCCACCTCTGAAGGTTCGCTGAAGTTTTTGCAAGCATATTTGGAATATTACATTCATATAGCTTCCTAGGATCCTCTAGCAGGTGGATCCCCAGGTAGCGAATCGAGCCTTCAGCCCCGCTCAGGGGGAAGGGCACTGACCATGTCCTTTGCACTCTCCCCCCAATATCCAAAGCCATAGATTTAGCTTAGAGGAGATCAAACCTAAGCTTTCTTTAGAAGCTCAGATGACAAGACTTCGACTTTCATACTTTGGACACATCATGCGAAGAGAGAGATCATTAGAGGAAGATATTATGCTTGGCAAGATAGAAGGTCAACGCAAAAGAGGAAGGCCAGCAATGAGATGGATCGATACAATAACAGCAGCTACGGGTACCAGTCTGTCAACAATGAGCCGCCTGACTGAAGACCGAACACAATTTAGGATAGCTATCCAGAGGGTCGCCATGAGTTGACTCCGACTCGACGGCACTTAACAACAACAACAACAACAATAGGAAGGGCTCTGAGAAAACTCCGTTCATCCCAGCTCTGGCCCGAGGCTCAGCATAAAAGATTCAAACCCACTCTAAAAATGTTCCTGTGAAGCCGAAACCTTGAAGCGCGTTCCACAGGTATGGCCATGCCACCCTGTCAAACGCCTTCTCTGCATCAAGGCTTAACAGGAGCAGTGGGACCCAATGGGCCAAACTATATTCCATTCCCACAATAAGCTGCGCTATATTATAGGTCGCTTTCCTCCCCTGGACAAACCCAACCTGCTTGGGCCCAATTAGGAGAGGCATAATTCGGTTCAATCTCCTTGCTAGTACTGTGGCAATTAGCTTTATGTCAAAGTTAATCAGGGATATTGGCCTATAGGAAGCATGATCTGGGGGGGCGGGGGTCCCTTCCCTTCATTTGGAAATACTGTTATATCTGCACATCGTATATCCCTAGGAAAGATCCCTGTCTGAAGTGCAGTCCTGTACATCGTGACCAAAGTGGGAGTGAGTCTCGATTCCATGATTTTATAATACTCTGGCTTGAATCCATCTGGGCCGGGTGTCTTATGTAATTTATGTATTTGCTTAATCGCCTTCTGGATTTCTGGTCCAGAAATAGGCGCATTCAATGTCTCCAAGGCAGCTTCTGATAGTTTTGCATCGGTAACCTCTGCTATATAAAATCTAGATAAAAGGTCCGAAAGATCATTGCGATCTGTCGTGGTTGGTTTTGTGGGGTGCCCTGATTGTTCCTCAGGACTGGTATGAAACGCGAGCCTCCACAGTCTCGGGTCACTCGGGCTAGCATTTTCCCTATTCTATTGCCATATTTAAACCACTGGTGCTTGTAGTATTGTAGTGACATGACCGCTCGCCTCTGAAGAAGCTCGTTGAGTGCTGCTTGCACTTCGAAGTGCTCCTGTCGGTTTGCCCCATTTAGGGATCTACTGTGTTGCTGCTGCAAGATGTGCAATGTGTGTTCCAAGTGCAGAATGCTACGGTCAAGGCGTTTCCGTCTATGAACCATATATGCCATGATTGAGCCCCGTAAGACTGCCTTTCTAGCTTCCCAGAAGAGGAGTGGGGTACACCGAGGCATATTCATCCCATTGTTCCTCTAAATATTTCTTAAACTCCTTATCCTCCCACAAAAATGCGGGGAAGTACCAGCCCATTCTTTTCTCCCCCTGGGACTCCCAGTCTATTCATACCATACTGTGGTCTGAGACCATTACCGGATCAATCTCCACCCAAGTGACTCGCGCAAAGTCCCCCTCACTTACTAGTACATAATCTATGTAGGACCAAGTTGAGTGTACCCTAAACCTGTGCATATATTCCCGGGCTCCAGGATGTAGGGCCCTCCAGGTATCAATTAAGGCTCCCATCCTGTAGAGGTAACCAATCCCCTTCCTTGACCATGCTCTAGTATCTCCTCCCCCCATTTTGTCTAGCCCCAGATGGTGTGGGCAATTAAAATCTCCTGCCAAGATCACTTTCTTTGTGTTGGTTCTTGAGATGCGCTTGAGTATTTCCTGAAAGAATTTATGATCATAATCGTTCGGGGCATATATGTTGCCTATCCATAGTTCCTCTGTGCACAACTTAGCCTTTAAGAAGATGTACCACCCCAAAGGGTCCGTCTCACATTTGGACACCTCCAATGATAGGCCTTGCTTGATAAGCACTGCCACCCCCGTCCTTCTGGTCTCCGAGGATGCCACATAGACTTTCCCTACCCAATCCCTAGAGAGTTTATCGTGCTCTGTGGGACTAAGATGCGTCTCCTGTGCACTCCTTTGCGCTTCAATGCTTGCAGTATCTTAGTGCGCTTTACTGGGGACCCAATCCCACCCACATTCCAGGAGATTATGCGTATGTTAAGGTGAGTGTTCTAGGTTGACTTTCTGTAGGATCACAGAGAATTGTAAAGTTCTTTGAGGCCGCCCAGCCTCAGCACCCAGAGACCTGCCTCCCATTTCCCTTCGGACTCCCATCCTTCTGCACTAAGGGATCCCACTTGCCCCACCCCTCCCTCCCTGAGCCCCATTCCTACCCTCCCCCCACTCCTTCTCCTCTAGCCCCCCTCCCAGGTGCCCCCCATCCTAATTGCGAACCCCTTAAGGAACACTCTCTCACAAACACACAAAACCCCTTCTCACCCTCCCAGTC
The DNA here is from genome assembly GCA_033557465.1 of Ichthyophis bannanicus. NCBI lineage: Eukaryota > Metazoa > Chordata > Amphibia > Gymnophiona > Ichthyophiidae > Ichthyophis > Ichthyophis bannanicus. The sequence goes on from CM066035.1 coordinate 52,675,623, forward strand.
CACCCATTCAAGACTACCACTTTCACCGCAGCTAGGTCTCCAACTAAATGGAGTAGATCACTGTTGGCTGCGCTTCCGGCCCTTCCCCCCCCCCACCCCCCTTCTTGTCCAGAGGCGCAGCTTTCATTCTAAACAATTTAACACAAACCACTAAGCTACCTGGAGGTGAGTTGGCTGGCATTCAGTTCCACCTCACTAAGTTTCTGTCCCGGTTCATAGTCCCCAGTACAAGACTGTCCCACCTCCTTTTCCGCCATTGCACAGAGCACAGATGGCAGTTCAACTCCACTTTATATGGCCTGGCTCCATTCAGCTCTGGCTATTTGTGTTGTCCTTCTCAAGTTGCAGGGCAGCTACAAATTTTTTAGCTGCGTTCACTTGTTCAAATGCATGGGTCTCCCCCTTGTAAAAGATCCTCAGTGTAGCCGGGTAGGCCAGAGTAAATCAGATGTTGTTTTTCACCAGATCCGCACACACCATAGAAAAGTCTTTCCTCTTGGAAATTCAGTGCAGCTGAATAGTCTTGAAACAACGATGGTTTTATTCTCCAGGCGCAAGTCTCTATGTTTGCGGTAGGCCTGGAGGGGCAATGTCGTATGCTAGAAGTTCAGAATACAGGCCAAAACCAGCCGCAGGCGCTCTCACCCTTCCACCTTAGGACCAGTCTAAGTGCCCTCTCCACTGATGTCTCCTACAATGTTTATTAAGCCGAGCTCCTTGGGTAGCCAGCTTTGAAATAACGACGGCAATTGTTGGTCCAACCATGCCTCCGGGACCCCCACCATGCGCAAGTTTTCTAAGTCATCGACCTTCATCATCAGCCTTTCAAGCTGCTCCTGGTTGCTCTGAATCTCCCGATCGTGCTGCGCTTCGCCGTCTTCCAATGTTGTTACACTCTGCTCTCCTCCTCTACCCTGCGGGACATTTCTGTAAAGGCCTTTCCCATTTTGTCGAGCTTTTTCATCACTCTATCAAATTTGGGGTCCAGCAGTTTGACTACCTCGTGTGCCATGTCTTTAGGGCCTGAGTCCATACTTTTTTTCCCCGGTGAGTCTCAAGTAGTTTGGGTACAGGGCACAGCCGTCATTTTGGATACACACTCATGCGCTCACGTGATCTCTATAAAGCTACTTTAAAAACAATAACTGTAACAGCCCTAAGACTTTAACTAACAAAACTTCTATTTGATTCTCTCCTGTGGCTCCACTGCAGAAAAATATGGGGTCTGTAGGCTTAGACCTGGTAATTTTGTCTCAACTCTAAAATTGTTTTCAAATGGTGGGGGGAGCTATGCTCCAAGGACCTTGGGAACTGGATTCTCAATCACTCCAATAAATCATTCTTCATGAGCATACTAGCAATTTGATGACTTCATATTATAAGAAATATGCTCCATCGCTTCACATCTGTATATTCAAATACTTTAAGGATCACCTTTAATTTTATCTTTCAGAATCTCCTTGCAGATGGTTGTGATTTAGTCTCTGGAACTGATATGCAGCATTTTGCTGCATTACCCTGCTAGTGTCCACTCCTTACTTTTCTTTCATGACACAAGACTGATCAAATAAACTTCTCCTTTCATTGACAGAGGCAAGCAAAATGGGCAGCTATTACATCAAAAAGGGATTCACGTCCAGCACAGCCTCCCAGGATACAGCTTAGCCTAGCAACAGTCCTGAGAATGGGCATGCTATCCTTTCTTCTTCAGAAATACTGCTTGGACTTATACATGCCAAAGAAGCTGTTGAAAAAAAGGAGTTCACGCCCTAAAGAACTCAAGATGTGAATCCCTTTTTTTCCAGCAACTTTCAGCTGGCAGCTAACCGGTTTCTCATTAGACTACTGGCAAATCATAAAAAACACATTACAATCCTGAGCTGTGTAGCAGGATTAAGTTCTAACAGGAACAGAAGTCCTGCAAATAAGAGTTATCATCCAAAAGGTATACAATTATTAACATATTCATCAGTCCTACATCTTAGGACTTAAGACACAAAACCCAGGTACAGAGTGATTTATTCCATTTAGGGGTTGTCTCAAATATTCAAAAGCAAGCCAGTTCACAAGTCCTTTCCACTGAAGCATAGTTACTCACCTGTAACGGGTGTTTTCCAGGGATAGCAGGAATCAGTCGTCACAAATGGGTGATGTCGGCACTGACGGAGCCCTCGCAGAAGCTTCTCCACAAATTTCAAAGAAAACCTTTGGGAGGTGCCACCACACGTGTGGTACCCTTCCTGTCCATGGGTGCCATCTTGCTCAGTCAGATGACATAGCTAAAAATGGTAAAAACAAAGGGTAGTAAGGAGCAACTCTAAGGGAGGAGGGAGGGTTGTGAGGACTGATTCCTGCTGTCCCCAGAGAACACCGATTACAGGTGAGTAACTACGCTTTCTCTGGGAATAAGCAGGAAGTCAGTCCTCACATATGGGACTCCCGAGCTACAGGCTACCGAAAGCCCATAGAAAAGGCCAGGTCACCCTCAGGGGGAGCCAGAGGCAGCAGCAAATGAGTCCGCAGATACAGACTACAGTAGGACCCGTGTGTCCGATGGGAACCAATGCTCTGGTAGCCTGAAAACAGAAGGGTCAGAGTTGACTAGACCCCGAAAAGATTCTGGAGCATGGCCTGGCCGAAGGCGCTGTTCCATTGGAACTCTCTTTCCAGGCAGTAATGAGCTGAGAAGGTATGGACTGAAGATCAGGTGGCAGCCCGGCAGATGTCCAGCAGCGGGACGGAGCACAGATTTGCCACAGAGGCTGCCATGGCCCTGATGCTGCGATCTATGACCCGGCCATCCAGCATGAGCCCAGCCTGTTCATAGGCTAGAGTGATGCAGTCTGCCACCCAGATGGACAGTGTCCATTTTGGCCACCATTCCCCCCAGCCGACTGGGGTCATAAGAAACAAAAAGCTAAGAAGCTTTCCCGTGGCTCTGGGTCCACTAAATGTAGAAAAAGAGGGCCCTCTTGCAATCCTAGGTGTGAAGGACGGTCTCTGCCCTGCTGAAGTGAGGCCTTGGGAAAAAGATAGGTAACACCACCTCCTTGTTGAGATGCAAAGGAGATAGCACCTTTGTAAGGAACTTCGGGTATGTATGTAACACGACCCTGTTCTTATAGAATCTTATAGTCCCTGTTCTTATAGAATACGATGCCTCTGCCACCAGAGTTTGGAGCTCACTGACCCTGCAAGCGGAGGTGAACGCTACCAGGAACACGACCTTCCACGAGAGGTACCTCAGGTGTCAATTAGCTAGATGCTCAAATGGTGGGTGAGTAAGCTATGCCAATAATACATTGAGGTCCCATTCTGTCTTAGAGGGCGGACGAGGGGTCTGGACAAAAGAAGTCCTCTCAAGAAGTGGGTCACCAGTGGCTGGACCGAAAGGGGCTTGCCTTCAAAAGGATGGTGATGCAGCATAAGGGCACTGAGGTGCACGCTCATGGAGTTTGATTTGAGCCCGGATTGCGGGAGATGAAGAAGGTACTGTAGCACCAACTGCATCGGGCAGGAGAACGGGTTCACCCACTGATCCGTGCACCATGTGAAAGCGTAAACTCTCCTGGTAGAGGTCTTACGGGAGGCCAGCAGGATCTCTTCCACGTCTTCTGAGGTTGAAAGGGACTACGGTCACCTTTTCAGCAGCTAAGCTGTCAGTGATAGGGACCCCAGGTTGGGGTGCAGGACAGAGCCCTCCTCTTGAGAAGAGCCCTAGGGAGTTCCCCAGGGGGATCAGAGTCTCCACTGATAACTGCAGAAGTAACAGGAACCACAGCTGCCTGGGCCACCGTGGAGCCACCAGAATCAGCATCGCCTTGTCGTGAAGAGTCTTGAAGAGTGTTTTGGCAATCAGCGGCATGGGTGGTAAGGCATACAGGAGGCCATCTGACCATGGGATGATGAATGCGTCTGCCACTACCTGGGACCGGTGGAGCTGCTGGGAATAGAAGCGAGGCAACTGGTAGTTGCACAGACTGGCAAAAAGGTCCACCCATGGGGTCCTCCAGAGCTGAAAGAGCCAGTTGGCTACTCTGGGGTCCAGCTGTCACTTGTGTGGCTGGAGGACCCTGCTCAATATGTCTGCCAGAGCGCTGTCCTGGCCTGGTCGATATACCGCCTGCAGGAGTATTCCCTGTTGAATTGCGTAGGAGCAGAGTGTCATCGCTTCGTGGCAGAGGGTGCGAGACCCTGTGTCCCCCTGCTTGCTCACAGAGAACATTGCCACCTGATTGTCTGTTTGGATCAGTGCCAGATGGTGTCTCGGGCAGTGGCAGAATACTCGGAGGGCCAGATATATTGCCCAAAGCTCCAGGAAGTTGATCTGCTGGTTGCCCTCAGCTTGAGACCAGCTGCCCTGGGTGCGGAGTTCTTTGCAGTGGGCTCCCCATCCAAGCAGGGAGGCATCTGTAGTGAGGACCCTTAGAGGGATTGGGATTTGGAAGGGCCTGCAGGTGTCAGAGATTTTGCCACCAAATCAGAGATTCCACCAGCTGGCGGGTCACTGAGACTCTGTCTTGGTGATGGCCCATGGCCTGTGTCCACTGGTCCTGAAGGCATCACTGAACGGCCCTCATGTGCAGATGAGCGTCCGGGGTGACATGGACCGTCTAGGCCATGTGTCCAAGTAGGCACAGTAGAAGCTGAGCTGACACCGAGGGACGGTGTTGCACATCTCCGGCCAGTGCCCTGAGATGGTCTGCCCAGTCTAGGGGAAGGAAGGCCCTTGCCTGAAGAGTGTCCAGCCTTGCTCCTATGAACTCTAGACATTGCGTCAGGAGGAGGTGGGATTTGGGGTAGTTTATCACTAACCCCAGATGTTGCAGGACCTGGATGGTGTGTGCTGTGGCCTACTGCACCTCTGTGGCTGTGTCTCTTTTATGAGCCAGTCGTCGAGGCAGGGGAAGACAAATATCCCTGGAGACGGAGGAAGGTGGCTACTACTGCCAGGCATTTGGTGAAGACCCTGGGGGCGGAGGTCGGGTAGTACCTTGTACTAGTAGTGACCGCCCCCTGCCAGTGTTCCCTCTAATTTTCTGTAGGCTGTGTGTGCGCATAAAATATCAGCTGTGCAGCTTTTGAAGGAAGGTTACATTTTTGTGCGCCACATAACGACACTCGGAGTTATATACTTTAAAATTTGACTACACATCAGAATACAGTATGTACACCACACTGATTGCACTAGAAAATATTGTAGAACTTGTTAAAACCATAAATACACAACAACTTTTAAATTTTAAGACGTCTGTGTTGTTTTCTATCAGAATCAGAACCATAATTTTTGTGCGCTCTGTTGTAAAGTATGTGCGCTTGCTCGGCGAGGTGTGTGCGTGCGCACACGCGCACAGCTTAGAGGGAACAGTGCCCCCTGCCATGAAGCGAAGGTACTGCCTGTGACTGGGGTGAATGAGGATGTGGGTATAGGCATCATTCAGATCCAAGGAGCACAGCCAGTCTCCCTACTGGAGGTAAAGCAACAATGTTCGAAAGGAGAGCATCTTGAACTTCTCCCTCACCAGGAACTTGTTCAGATTGTGCAGGATGGGCCTTAGGCCCCGTGTTCTTTTTGGCACGAGGAAATACCTGGAGTAGAACCCCTTGCCCCTGAGATGATGGGGTACTGGTTTTACTGCTTTTTCCTCGAGATGGCCTGCGAGTTCCTTCAATAGGAGGTCCTGGTGAAGGGGAGACCTGGAGGGTTCGCCCGGGAAGAAAGGAGAAGGTTCTGAGACAGGTGGAAGAGGTAGCCCTCACTGACCACCTGGAGTGTTCAGGAATCGATGATGATGGATGGCCACCTGTGGACATCAAGGATTAGATGTCCTCCTGTGGGCTGCTGTCCTCCTTGGGGTAGAGAGACTATGCTCAAGGAGTCAAAAACTCCCCCCTGGCTGGGCCGGAGCTGATGCCTGGGGCATGGGAGCCTTATGCTTAAAAAAGCCTTGCCAATGTCCCTTAGCCTGCTGACCCTGCTGGTGAGCTGGGGAGGCCTGAAAATGTGGGTAGCTTTTGTAAACAGTCCCTTTCCTCGAATAAAAGGGCTTTTTGCTGAGCCCATCCGTAGGGGAGAGGCAGCGTCTTCTTGGAGAACCTGGTCCTCATCATGAACTCAGAATGCAACTCGGCTGCCTTTTCCATCATGGCTTTGCCAAAGAGGTTCTCCCCTTGGCATGGGATATCAACCAATTTGTCCTGAACCCATTGCTCGAGGTCGGAAGACTGTAGCCAGGCCCGGCATCGGGCACCAATGCCCGCCCTGGCTACTCTAGTCGAAAACTCGAAGCTCTCATAAGCTGTTCAAGTCATTAATTTGGAGCACTCACAGACGACCTTGGACAGGTTCCTGAACCACTGCAGGGGTTTCTTGGAGAGCACAGACGAGAACCCAGTGAGTTCCTAAGAACATAAGACATGCCATATTGAGTCAGACCAAGGTCCATTAAGCCCAGTATCCTGTTTCTAACCGTGGCCAATCTAGGTAATAAGTACCTAGCAGTCTCCCCAAAAGACACAAGTTCCTCAATGCTTGTATTGGGTCAAGCAGTGATATCCTGGGTCCCTTTTAGTAATTGTTTATGGACCTTTCCTCCAGGAACTTGCGCAAACCTTTTTTAAACCCAGATACACTAACAGCTTTTACCATATTCTCCGGTAACAAATTCCAGAGTTTGATTACGCATCGAGTAAAAAAATATTTCCTCTTATTAGTCTTAAATAGGTTACCCTGTAGCTTCATTACATGTCCCTTAGTCTTTTTATATTCTGATGACGTAAACTATCGATCTATGTTTACCCGTTCCATTGCTTTCATTAATTTATAGACCTTTAACATATCTCCCCTCAGCCGTCTCTTTTCCAGGTTGAAGAGCCCTAACCTTTTTTAGTCTCTCTTCATAGGAGTATCTTTCCATCCCCTTTACCATTTTGGTGGCTCTTCTCTGTTCCTTTTCTAATAACGCTATATCTTTTTTAAGATACGGCGACCAGAATTGAACATAATATTCAAGGTGCTGTCGCACCATGGAACGATAGAGAGGCATTATAATATCCTTTGTTTTATTTTTCATTCCTTTCCTTATGATACCTAGCATTCTATTTGCTGTCGGCCGCCGCTGCACACTGGGCGGCGGGTTTTAACATGTTATCCACGATGACGCCTAAATCTTTTTCCTGGGTGTTGGTTCCCAATGTGGAACCTTGCATCGTGTAACCATAATGTGGGTTGTTCTTTCCTAGGTGCATGACTTTGCACTTGTCCACATTAAATTTCATCTGCCAATTTGATGCCTAGTCTTCCAATTTATCAAGATCCACTTGCAATTTTCCACAATCCTCTTGGGTTTTAACAACTTTAAATAGTTTGGTGTCATCTGCAAATTTGATAACCTCACTCATTACTCCCTTTTCCAGGTCATTTATGAATATGTCAAAAAGCAGCAGACCCAGCACAGATCCTTGGGGTACTCCACTATTCAGCTTTTTCCATTGGGAAAATTGGCCATTTAGCCCAACCCTCTGCTTTCTATCTTTTAACCAGTTCCTGATCCACAATAGTACACTGCCTCCTATCCCATGACGTTTTAGTTTTGCCAAACGTCTATGATGAGGGACCTTGTCAAAGGCTTTCTGAAAGTCCAGATACGCTATATCAACTGACTCACCTATGTCTACCTGTTTATTCACACCTTCAAAAAAACATAACATATTAGTAAGACAAAGGAACACAAGGAGCAGGAGACGTTGGATGAACTACTGAGTCTTTTATTAATAAGGACCCCAACGCGTTTAGGCAACGCCTTCCTCAGGGGAATTGTCACTTAAACAAACAATAAAAACAAAATCAAATTAATATTACAGACATCTTAAAACAATTAAAACCAATTGGCATGATGTAAAATGTATAACAGCAAATATCATGTATAAATCCCTTAAACTTAATAAACACATATATTAAATATAAAATATAAAATCATAACTTAATTGTGAAACATAAAACACAGACAAACGTAGGGCTGAAAAACGGAACACAGGCATACTAGTATGTACATTAGTTATAAACATAAGTAAAAGGATATAAGGAATAAAAATAATAATAAAAAATAGTAATAATAATAATAGTAGTAATAAATAACTGAAAAAAGGTAGAACATATGAACCTTATATGTATAATAGAATAAATTAACCAATATATACAATAAAAGGGAACACATAAAGGCATGCACATTGTATATAACACAAATACTTGCTAAAATAAATATTTTATAAAAAATGGGAGAAGAAAGTGAGTACCTTGCTGGTGTTGCAGGCAGAGACTAATGATAATAATATCCTCATAATACTACATAATCGGAAGAGGGGATAAATAGAATAATTAAAATAACCAACATGGTATACCATTATGTGAGTGAAATATATGAACGTTATCTAAAAAGATATATGAACGTTATCTAAAAAAATATATCGAGCCTACTCAGATGAATGGTGCAGCTTAGATGGCCATATATGATAACACTGAAAAACACTGCAGTTGACCATAAAAATAAATAAAAAGAAAAATAAGAAAAATATAAATGACAATAATTAAAAAGGGGGAAGCCAGATGTACAAAAGCTGTTGGCACGTGCTACAACGATTAAAAAGTAAAAAACATCAGGTGGAATGTATCCAAAATATAGCGTAATACACAAGACCAAACCAATCTATCAAATGTGCAAAGGTGAATGGGTAATATAAAGAAAGAAACTGAAATACCATAATAGTCCGTGAAGTTATTGTATAGCATGTAACAAACCTTCATGGTGTAAAACGCTGTAAAAGGGGGATGATTAAAAATACTTTGAACTGACAATATGGTTAAAATGTAATGGAACTAATAAAAACAAAAACTAAAGTGTGAGTGAAGTAAAATGAGTAAAAAACTGAGAAGCTGGCTATGGCAAATATTAGAAGTAAAATCACATTGGCGGCACAGAATGGATTTTTTTGACGGAAATCAAGGAGTAAACTTGAATTGAGGAAAACTTAAAAACACAAAATTGTAGCGTTGTGTACTGGGTGGAAACCGGTAAACTTTTACAACAGGAAATACCAAAGTGCATGCTTGGATACATGACAAATAGTTATATGAAAAATGAAAATAAATGTGCCAACAGCTATAAATAAACCACCCAACAATCTACACTCCAAATATATCTCCGGTCTTGTTTAAGAAATTAATCATCCACTTCGAGTTAGTGCTGCAGCATGTGTCTATACACTCTTATACCAAATATACAGGTCTCAGCTCAAAGGGAAACTTGGCCAAAAAAATGACCGATAGTATTCCCATAATAACATCAATGACCTGATTCATACATTTAAAGTGACTCAGTGCATAGATCCCATTTCTTTTGCCCACACGAAGCTACTTCTTCTACTTTACTTGATCTTCTTTTCTCTTAGTCATTTAAAAAATCTTAATGTCCAAAATTCAAAGTGAAATCGGTGTGGTTAAATCAGAGTGGCTAAAGCTCTAAAGTAATACAAGTTTGCAACTCTTTCAAACAACAATTTCCAATTTTATATGGTGCAAACTTGTTGATCACCCAACGCAGTTCATAGACACTGTCATCGCGTTTCTCCTCTCGGTTCTTCAGGGGTAATATTTCACTAGCCAAACTCCCACGTTAACTTCTCTTGTCTGAAACATCCTATAAAAAGACAAACATATAACCCTTCTAATACAAGACGCTACATTCTCTATATTCAAACTACAAAATAGTATAACCGTACTCACAAAATGCTGCCCACGTTCACTATCCAATATCTCCACTCTTACTTCACAATCAAACATAACTGGTGAAAAACGCCGCGCATGCGGACTCACTCTTATCGCTGCCTTTTAAACCAGATCATTCTCCCTTAAGGGTTCCTCTCTAAATAAATTCTACTCAAAAACGATCAATGATCCATCTTATGTTTCCTTGGACCAGTCCATTTTATTAACTCATACAGTGACAATGCCTGTATTCTCCTGGTCAACAGTCATCTTTCCAAAAGAAACGGTTCCACATCAGTACAAACAGTTATGCCACTCAATGCGTTCATTTAATCCTGCGGGAACTACCGAATCCAACTCAAAAATCCAGCGCTGTTCTTGCAGGGAGAGCCATTGTTCACGAGTTTTACCTCGCCGACCTGAACTGACTTGCTCTATGCAAAAACACCTCATGTCGGTGAAGGAATGTCCTGTCGATAAAAAATGATTTACCATAGGGGCTTCCACCACACCATTTTTCAATCGACTTTTGTGTTCAAGCATGCGGGTTTTGAACTTCCTGGTGGTTTTACCAACATAAACTAACTGACAGGGACACTGTACGATGTAGACTACATAAGTAGACTCACAATCAAGATGACAATTTAACTTATATGTTTTACCGCGATAATAAAACATTTGTGTCTCAAAAGTAATATCGCAAATAGTACAATGGCCACACTTATGGTGGCCTTTAATCTTGTCTATTGTGTCCCCTGTAGGTGCCTTCTTCCGCAGGCGTGCTGGACTAAGAAATTCTTTAAGATTTCTCCCGCGCTGCCACACACAACGAATTTTTACTTCAGTGAAAACTGGAACCACACGCAACACTGATTCATGTTTCCTTAATATTTTTTGTATCGAATAACTCAATGGAGAATACGGAGTGATCAAATTGATATGCTGAACTGTTCGGTCCTGATTCATCTTAGGGACCGAATGTAACAGCAGGTCGCGATTGTTACACAAAGCCCTTTGATACGCTCGTTTAACTATTAAAGGCGGATAACCTCTTTCCTGAAAATTCAAAGAAAGCTGCTTAGATTGAATCTTATAATCCGACCGTTTCGAACAATTGCGCCTATATCTCAGAAATTGAGAAAAAGGCAACCCCGTTTTCAACCGAGGGGGATGAACGCTCTGGAAATGTAAAAAGGTATTCCTATCGACTGGCTTACGAAACACCGTGGTAACCCAGCCTTCACTACTCTTATTGACCCGAACATCAAGATAAGTGATCATTTCCATACTGCATTCATAGGTAAATTGTATATGTGATTCACAGTTATTTAACCAAAGGTGAAATTCATCTAACTCAGTTCGTGTGCCCTGCCATATCATAAAGATGTCATCTATAAAACGTTTCCACAGTTTAAAGTGACCCGTATAATGGGAGGATACAAACAACAGATCATCATATCTGGCCATGTAGAGGGTGGCTATGGAGGGAGCACAAGTGGCCCCCATAGCCACCCCCGACAGTTGATGATAAATTACATCCTGAAACCAAAAATAATTTTGGAAAATGGCTAACTTTGCCAGTTTAAGCACAAAAGTCAACTGGTCTCCACTAAGGTCTCCTCTGGTCCTTAAGTAAAACTCAACGGTTTCATAAGCTAGTGTTTGTGGGATGCTAGTATACAGGGAGCAGACATCAAAGGTTACTAGCCAAATGTCTACTTGATCTACCCAATGATCGTGCAACTGTAGCTGACATAAAAAAGCTGTAGTATCTTTAAGATAAGAAGGTACAGATAATAATAGAGGCCGTAGATAAGAATCGACATAAGTCGATAATGGTTCTAAAATAGAACCTCTAGTCGAGACTATCGGACGTCCCGGAGGCCGTTCAAAATTTTTATGGACTTTTGGCACCGTGTAAAAAGTGGCCACTTGTGTGTTGGGTTTATTTAAATAATTCCACTCCTTTTTGGAAATCAACTGATCTGTCATTGCCTGATCTGTTACTTCACGAATAGTGGCCTTCAGATCCCCAGAGGGATCTGCTGACAAAACTTCATAGGTAAGGGGATCATTCAGTTGATGTAAAGCCTCAGAAAGATAATATAATCTATCTAAAACCACTATAGCCCCTCCCTTGTCTGCCCTCCTGATGACTATATCATCCCGATACTTGAGTTCCTGTAAGACCTCTCGCTCCCTTTTGGATAAAATTGTATGATAATGCCAAACTTCTTTTTCTAATTTAGTAATATCTTTCAAGACTAACTCCCTAAAAATAGTGACCGCCGGATGTAAGGGTCCCGGAGGCACCCAAGATGACCGTAATGGAAGAGGAACTCTCTGGGGGCATATAGTTCCTCCCAGGGAGACTCCTTCATTAGGTTGTTGAACATTTGGAATAGATTCCATGGGTCTATCCTCTCCTTGTGTAGAAAAAAAGATCTTTAACTGTAATTTTCTAATTAAGCTCTCGAGATCCACTCGAAACATGAAAGGATCATGGGACATTTCAGGTACAAATGACAAACCTCTATTTAACAGAGCTATCTGATCTGCAGTTAAATCAGAACCAGAAATATTGATCACTAAAGAAGTTCTTTCTGTTTGTTAAAGATTTCATTGATTGCGTCGCCGTAGTGTGCGGTCTGATTTGGGTCCCGCCGTGGTCACTTTTTTCTTCCTCGTTGTTTCGCGATCGCTGTCGTCCTCTAAAAAATCACTCTCGCCTGTAGTGCGGCTTGAGTCACTTTCATCAAAGTTCTTTTCAAAATTTACTCTCCGACCAACCCGTTTAGATTTCCGATTTATGTCCATCCAAGGATAAACATATCCTACTGTATAATCCTCGTTGTCTCGCCGCAATTTACGAGATTTTTGCTTATGAACTTCCTGGCGTAAAGTGGCTAGCTGCCTCTCAGTTTCCTGTTGTTTCTTTTGGAAATTCTCAGCTGTATCACTCCCTTTCAAAGCATCAAGTGCTGTGCTGATGTCTTTATTCATGGTTTCCAAATTGTTCTTGATGGTATCAATCAATAGGACCATTAAGTCCAAAGAACATTTGTTCAATATGCAATTCCACTTAGTGAGAAATTCGTTGGTCATGTTTTCTACGCGGGGTTCTTTATAGACCCGGAGTCCTCGGGGAATCTGCTGTCTGGTGACATATTCTAGTAGAGACAATCGATGTAGTTCTGTTCTCACTACTCGTTTCTGTAATTTGAGTAAATCTTCCCATGTTGTACTTAAATGCAATTCTTCTGTTGAATCCTGTGCAAAAGGCGTTTTTTCTTTACTCAAAGATGAAATATAATCATTAGAGAAACTCAAGGTTTCCTTCCAGATTTTCTGCCCCTCCATATTTCTGTTTTAACAACACTAATAACAGGGGTATTATATCCTAGAGTGTGTAAAATAAATAATCCAACAATCTACACTCCAAATATATCTCCGGTCTTGTTTAAGAAATTAATCATCCACTTCGAGTTAGTGCTGCAGCATGTGTCTATACACTCTTATACCAAATATACAGGTCTCAGCTCAAAGGGAAACTTGGCCAAAAAAATGACCGATAGTATTCCCATAATAACATCAATGACCTGATTCATACATTTAAAGTGACTCAGTGCATAGATCCCATTTCTTTTGCCCACACGAAGCTACTTCTTCTACTTTACTTGATCTTCTTTTCTCTTAGTCATTTAAAAAATCTTAATGTCCAAAATTCAAAGTGAAATCGGTGTGGTTAAATCAGAGTGGCTAAAGCTCTAAAGTAATACAAGTTTGCAACTCTTTCAAACAACAATTTCCAATTTTATATGGTGCAAACTTGTTGATCACCCAACGCAGTTCATAGACACTGTCATCGCGTTTCTCCTCTCGGTTCTTCAGGGGTAATATTTCACTAGCCAAACTCCCACGTTAACTTCTCTTGTCTGAAACATCCTATAAAAAGACAAACATATAACCCTTCTAATACAAGACGCTACATTCTCTATATTCAAACTACAAAATAGTATAACCGTACTCACAAAATGCTGCCCACGTTCACTATCCAATATCTCCACTCTTACTTCACAATCAAACATAACTGGTGAAAAACGCCGCGCATGCGGACTCACTCTTATCGCTGCCTTTTAAACCAGATCATTCTCCCTTAAGGGTTCCTCTCTAAATAAATTCTACTCAAAAACGATCAATGATCCATCTTATGTTTCCTTGGACCAGTCCATTTTATTAACTCATACAGTGACAATGCCTGTATTCTCCTGGTCAACAGTCATCTTTCTAAAAGAAACGGTTCCACATCAGTACAAACAGTTATGCCACTCAATGCGTTCATTTAATCCTGCGGGAACTACCGAATCCAACTCAAAAATCCAGCGCTGTTCTTGCAGGGAGAGCCATTGTTCACGAGTTTTACCTCGCCGACCTGAACTGACTTGCTCTATGCAAAAACACCTCATGTCGGTGAAGGAATGTCCTGTCGATAAAAAATGATTTACCATAGGGGCTTCCACCACACCATTTTTCAATCGACTTTTGTGTTCAAGCATGCGGGTTTTGAACTTCCTGGTGGTTTTACCAACATAAACTAACTGACAGGGACACTGTACGATGTAGACTACATAAGTAGACTCACAATCAAGATGACAATTTAACTTATATGTTTTACCGCGATAATAAAACATTTGTGTCTCAAAAGTAATATCGCAAATAGTACAATGGCCACACTTATGGTGGCCTTTAATCTTGTCTATTGTGTCCCCTGTAGGTGCCTTCTTCCGCAGGCGTGCTGGACTAAGAAATTCTTTAAGATTTCTCCCGCGCTGCCACACACAACGAATTTTTACTTCAGTGAAAACTGGAACCACACGCAACACTGATTCATGTTTCCTTAATATTTTTTGTATCGAATAACTCAATGGAGAATACGGAGTGATCAAATTGATATGCTGAACTGTTCGGTCCTGATTCATCTTAGGGACCGAATGTAACAGCAGGTCGCGATTGTTACACAAAGCCCTTTGATACGCTCGTTTAACTATTAAAGGCGGATAACCTCTTTCCTGAAAATTCAAAGAAAGCTGCTTAGATTGAATCTTATAATCCGACCGTTTCGAACAATTGCGCCTATATCTCAGAAATTGAGAAAAAGGCAACCCCGTTTTCAACCGAGGGGGATGAACGCTCTGGAAATGTAAAAAGGTATTCCTATCGACCGGCTTACGAAACACCGTGGTAACCCAGCCTTCACTACTCTTATTGACCCGAACATCAAGATAAGTGATCATTTCCATACTGCATTCATAGGTAAATTGTATATGTGATTCACAGTTATTTAACCAAAGGTGAAATTCATCTAACTCAGTTCGTGTGCCCTGCCATATCATAAAGATGTCATCTATAAAACGTTTCCACAGTTTAATGTGACCCTTATAAGGGGAGGATTCCAACCACTTCTCTTCATATCTGGCCATGTAGATTCCCCGAGGACTCCGGGTCTATAAAGAACCCCGCGTAGAAAACATGACCAACGAATTTCTCACTAAGTGGAATTGCATATTGAACAAATGTTCTTTGGACTTAATGGTCCTATTGATTGATACCATCAAGAACAATTTGGAAACCATGAATAAAGACATCAGCACAGCACTTGATGCTTTGAAAGGGAGTGATACAGCTGAGAATTTCCAAAAGAAACAACAGGAAACTGAGAGGCAGCTAGCCACTTTACGCCAGGAAGTTCATAAGCAAAAATCTCGTAAATTGCGGCGAGACAACGAGGATTATACAGTAGGATATGTTTATCCTTGGATGGACATAAATCGGAAATCTAAACGGGTTGGTCGGAGAGTAAATTTTGAAAAGAACTTTGATGAAAGTGACTCAAGCCGCACTACAGGCGAGAGTGATTTTTTAGAGGACGACAGCGATCGCGAAACAACGAGGAAGAAAAAAGTGACCACGGCGGGACCCAAATCAGACCGCACACTACGGCGACGCAATCAATGAAATCTTTAACAACAGAAAGAACTTCTTTAGTGATCAATATTTCTGGTTCTGATTTAACTGCAGATCAGATAGCTCTGTTAAATAGAGGTTTGTCATTTGTACCTGAAATGTCCCATGATCCTTTCATGTTTCGAGTGGATCTCGAGAGCTTAATTAGAAAATTACAGTTAAAGATCTTTTTTTCTACACAAGGAGAGGATAGACCCATGGAATCTATTCCAAATGTTCAACAACCTAATGAAGGAGTCTCCCTGGGAGGAACTATATGCCCCCAGAGAGTTCCTCTTCCATTACGGTCATCTTGGGTGCCTCCGGGACCCTTACATCTGGCGGTCACTATTTTTAGGGAGTTAGTCTTGAAAGATATTACTAAATTAGAAAAAGAAGTTTGGCATTATCATACAATTTTATCCAAAAGGGAGCGAGAGGTCTTACAGGAACTCAAGTATCGGGATGATATAGTCATCAGGAGGGCAGACAAGGGAGGGGCTATAGTGGTTTTAGATAGATTATATTATCTTTCTGAGGCTTTACATCAACTGAATGATCCCCTTACCTATGAAGTTTTGTCAGCAGATCCCTCTGGGGATCTGAAGGCCACTATTCGTGAAGTAACAGATCAGGCAATGACAGATCAGTTGATTTCCAAAAAGGAGTGGAATTATTTAAATAAACCCAACACACAAGTGGCCACTTTTTACACGGTGCCAAAAGTCCATAAAAATTTTGAACGGCCTCCGGGACGTCCGATAGTCTCGACTAGAGGTTCTATTTTAGAACCATTATCGACTTATGTCGATTCTTATCTACGGCCTCTATTATTATCTGTACCTTCTTATCTTAAAGATACTACAGCTTTTTTATGTCAGCTACAGTTGCACGATCATTGGGTAGATCAAGTAGACATTTGGCTAGTAACCTTTGATGTCTGCTCCCTGTATACTAGCATCCCACAAACACTAGCTTATGAAACCGTTGAGTTTTACTTAAGGACCAGAGGAGACCTTAGTGGAGACCAGTTGACTTTTGTGCTTAAACTGGCAAAGTTAGCCATTTTCCAAAATTATTTTTGGTTTCAGGATGTAATTTATCATCAACTGTCGGGGGTGGCTATGGGGGCCACTTGTGCTCCCTCCATAGCCACCCTCTACATGGCCAGATATGAAGAGAAGTGGTTGGAATCCTCCCCTTATAAGGGTCACATTAAACTGTGGAAACGTTTTATAGATGACATCTTTATGATATGGCAGGGCACACGAACTGAGTTAGATGAATTTCACCTTTGGTTAAATAACTGTGAATCACATATACAATTTACCTATGAATGCAGTATGGAAATGATCACTTATCTTGATGTTCGGGTCAATAAGAGTAGTGAAGGCTGGGTTACCACGGTGTTTCGTAAGCCGGTCGATAGGAATACCTTTTTACATTTCCAGAGCGTTCATCCCCCTCGGTT
Organism: Ichthyophis bannanicus; assembly: GCA_033557465.1. Taxonomy (NCBI): domain Eukaryota; kingdom Metazoa; phylum Chordata; class Amphibia; order Gymnophiona; family Ichthyophiidae; genus Ichthyophis; species Ichthyophis bannanicus. The sequence goes on from CM066035.1 coordinate 52,692,860, forward strand.
GAAAACGGGGTTGCCTTTTTCTCAATTTCTGAGATATAGGCGCAATTGTTCGAAACGGTCGGATTATAAGATTCAATCTAAGCAGCTTTCTTTGAATTTTCAGGAAAGAGGTTATCCGCCTTTAATAGTTAAACGAGCGTATCAAAGGGCTTTGTGTAACAATCGCGACCTGCTGTTACATTCGGTCCCTAAGATGAATCAGGACCGAACAGTTCAGCATATCAATTTGATCACTCCGTATTCTCCATTGAGTTATTCGATACAAAAAATATTAAGGAAACATGAATCAGTGTTGCGTGTGGTTCCAGTTTTCACTGAAGTAAAAATTCGTTGTGTGTGGCAGCGCGGGAGAAATCTTAAAGAATTTCTTAGTCCAGCACGCCTGCGGAAGAAGGCACCTACAGGGGACACAATAGACAAGATTAAAGGCCACCATAAGTGTGGCCATTGTACTATTTGCGATATTACTTTTGAGACACAAATGTTTTATTATCGCGGTAAAACATATAAGTTAAATTGTCATCTTGATTGTGAGTCTACTTATGTAGTCTACATCGTACAGTGTCCCTGTCAGTTAGTTTATGTTGGTAAAACCACCAGGAAGTTCAAAACCCGCATGCTTGAACACAAAAGTCGATTGAAAAATGGTGTGGTGGAAGCCCCTATGGTAAATCATTTTTTATCGACAGGACATTCCTTCACCGACATGAGGTGTTTTTTGCATAGAGCAAGTCAGTTCAGGTCGGCGAGGTAAAACTCGTGAACAATGGCTCTCCCTGCAAGAACAGCGCTGGATTTTGAGTTGGATTCGGTAGTTCCCGCAGGATTAAATGAACGCATTGAGTGGCATAACTGTTTGTACTGATGTGGAACCGTTTCTTTTGGAAAGATGACTGTTGACCAGGAGAATACAGGCATTGTCACTGTATGAGTTAATAAAATGGACTGGTCCAAGGAAACATAAGATGGATCATTGATCGTTTTTGAGTAGAATTTATTTAGAGAGGAACCCTTAAGGGAGAATGATCTGGTTTAAAAGGCAGCGATAAGAGTGAGTCTGCATGCGCGGCGTTTTTCACCAGTTATGTTTGATTGTGAAGTAAGAGTGGAGATATTGGATAGTGAACGTGGGCAGCATTTTGTGAGTACGGTTATACTATTTTGTAGTTTGAATATAGAGAATGTAGCGTCTTGTATTAGAAGGGTTATATGTTTGTCTTTTTATAGGATGTTTCAGACAAGAGAAGTTAATGTGGGAGTTTGGCTAGTGAAATATTACCCCTGAAGAACCGAGAGGAGAAACGCGATGACAGTGTCTATGAACTGCGTTGGGTGATCAACAAGTTTGCACCATATAAAATTGGAAATTGTTGTTTGAAAGAGTTGCAAACTTGTATTACTTTAGAGCTTTAGCCACTCTGATTTAACCACACCGATTTCACTTTGAATTTTGGACATTAAGATTTTTTAAATGACTAAGAGAAAAGAAGATCAAGTAAAGTAGAAGAAGTAGCTTCGTGTGGGCAAAAGAAATGGGATCTATGCACTGAGTCACTTTAAATGTATGAATCAGGTCATTGATGTTATTATGGGAATACTATCGGTCATTTTTTTGGCCAAGTTTCCCTTTGAGCTGAGACCTGTATATTTGGTATAAGAGTGTATAGACACATGCTGCAGCACTAACTCGAAGTGGATGATTAATTTCTTAAACAAGACCGGAGATATATTTGGAGTGTAGATTGTTGGATTATTTATTTTACACACTCTAGGATATAATACCCCTGTTATTAGTGTTATAAATAAACCACCAGCATATAGTAAATTCAAACCGTTAAAGAGCTCACCTAGGACACTGATTGCTGTGTGTATTCAGTTGAAACAGCAGTACTAAACCACCCCGTGTGTTCTATGACAATTGCAAATGTGAGAGAACATATAATACATGTTATAAATCAATATAGAAAACGGTAAAATGTACCAAAGTAGGTAATGTATGAGAAGAAATGTAATGGTAACTCACAAAGCAAGTAGATCAATCGGTGTAATGTAATGTAATGTAAGGTCCCCACAACGTCGTCCATACAGACCCAAGGATTCACCAAACAGACAATACCCACAACGAGTGAGGACACACAGCCAGGGCCTAATGGCCAAAAGACATCTCGATTGGGACCTCTAAATGTAGTGATCAATCTTTCAAAACATCTTTTAACAGAAGTGGAATTGGAGGTCCGTAACAAAGGGCTTTCCTTTGTCCCTGCTAAAGCACATGACAGGTTCGCTGCACACATTGAGCTTTACAAATTCTTTCGTAAGTTAAAAATAATTGATTATTTTGATCAACATCAGTCCGATACTGCTGATCCTTCTATAGTAAAAAGACCCTCCACATGGGTTCCACCTTCTAAACCGAATGTTATGATCTCTGCATATGAGAATGTAGTTCTTAATAAAATAGATAGTTTATATAAAACAACTAAGAAGAATAACTTTCATAACTTCACTGCTCCCCAAAAATCAGCTCTCCGTGGTTTATTATCTAATTCAAACATTATTATTAAGCCAGCTGATAAGGGTGGAGCCATAGTCGTGCAGGATAAGGATGCCTACGTGGCAGAGGTCCTTAGACAACTAAATGATGTAGAATATTATCAAAAACTTTTTGATGATCCCACTGAGAATTTACGCAGAAAAGTTGATACTTTGCTTTATATTGGCAAGGAAGCGGGGTACCTTACCCCCAAAGAGATTCTGTTTCTTACGGTTCCATTTCCCATTATACCTACTATATATATGCTCCCCAAAGTTCATAAGTCTCTACATAACCCTCCTGGTCGACCTATAGTGTCTGCAATTGGTTCATTATTTGAACCCCTGTCTAAATTTTTGGATATATATCTGAGACCCTTTGTTACCCAAGCACCCTCATATGTAAGGGACTCTACCCATATAATACAGATGTTACATGATTTTCAAGGTCCTCATGATCAAGTTATTTTGGCTACCTTCGACATCAGGTCACTATATACAAACATTCCTCAATCTGCTGCATTAGAAGTATTAGCGAACACCCTTATTAAAAGGCCAAAACCGGTCAGAACGCCTACCTTTTTTTTCACCCAGTTGGCATCTTTGGCCATGACCGAGAATTATTTTTGTTTTAGAGGTATCTTTTATAAGCAGGTCAAAGGCGTTGCGATGGGGTCCCCCATGGCTCCTGATGTGGCAAATCTATACGTCATTAATTTTGAAACTAAATTTTTGACATTCCAACCATACAGTTCTAACGTCCTCCTTTGGAAGCGTTATATAGATGATGTTCTTCTTATATGGAATGGGACAGTTTCATTATTACAATCCTTCCACACATGGCTTAACACACTTGACTCAAATTTACAATTTGAAGGAAATTACAGCATGGACGAGATTCCCTATTTGGATATTTTAATTAAAAGGTCCGATACAGGCTTCTCTACTACACTATACCGAAAACCAACAGACCGTAATACACTTCTTAAATATGACAGCTTTCATAATCCATCTCTTAAGAGGAATCTTCCCATCAGTCAGTTCTTAAGGATCAAAAGATTATGTACAGATGTTGCTGATTTTGAAACACATGCCGAAGATATGAAGAATAGGTTTCTGCAACGAGGTTACCCTATATCATGAATACAAAAGGCTTATCATAGGGCACGTAACACTCAGCCAGGCGACCAGCATGAAGGCCTCGGGTCGCTACCCCCGCCCCTACCCCCCCCCCTCTTTCCTCCCCCGTCTTGAATGACTGCACTCAATCCGAATTTGCCACAATAAACCAAGTATTTATTTAGTTATCAAGATTTCTTGGAAGTACAGTATCAAAACTGTTGGCCACAGCAAAAGCCTACTACATTAACTATTTACAGAATCCTTTATAAATAACATACAACCATTTCAACAGTAAATTACATTAAATTACGTTCTCCTTCAACCCTTCTCCAGAGGCACAGCCCACGCTGATTAGGTTCTTGTCGCTCGGCAGGGATATCTGGAAAAGCTGCCGTCCAAGCCTTTTCCCCACTGCCGACGTTTCTAAATAGCATGAGATCTTCAAGGGGGTGCTTTCGTTGACAACAGGCCCTGTTCTGGGCTCTGTTCCTCTTGCCACAGTGTCCCGATCTGCCTCTGCCCAAGTCCCGTCAAAGGCGTGAGCAGGGCTACGTTGTGAATTTCTATACTCATTCCTCCCGCCATGAAAGCCTCGGGAGGCCCTCTGGACACTGTTCCTGCTTCCACTCTGTGTCCTGTTTACGGACACATCCTACATGTTCCACTCCCCCTTCTCATGTCTGGGCTGTGCGCTCTCTCAAGAGGAGGGGTCCCTATCTCTCCTGCTCCCCCCCTTTTCCCTGCTCTGCTGTGACGCTGCCTAACCTTAGGGTGGGTCGGGCGGGTGATCGTCCTCTCGGCACCGTGCGGGGGGTAAAGAGGGCGAGCAAAGGCGCGGCCGCCCTCTTTGTAGCCGCCCGTGCTGCCCGGCCCCCTCCCCCCCGCCCCGCCCCCCCCCCCCGCCAAGGTTAACCCTTGGCCCGCCGGCGCCTGCCTGTGCCCGGGCGCGTTAAATTCGCGGCCGGGTCTCAGCCAGGCGACCAGCATGAAGGCCTCGGGTCGCTACCCCCGCCCCTACCCCCCCCCTCTTTCCTCCCCCGTCTTGAATGACTGCACTCAATCCGAATTTGCCACAATAAACCAAGTATTTATTTAGTTATCAAGATTTCTTGGAAGTACAGTATCAAAACTGTTGGCCACAGCATAAGCCTACTACATTAACTATTTACAGAATCCTTTATAAATAACACACAACCATTTCAACAGTAAATTACATTAAATTACGTTCTCCTTCAACCCTTCTCCAGAGGCACAGCCCACGCTGATTAGGTTCTTGTCGCTCGGCAGGGATATCTGGAAAAGCTGCCGTCCAAGCCTTTTCCCTACTGCCGACGTTTCTAAATAGCATGAGATCTTCAAGGGGGTGCTTTCGTTGACAACAGGCCCTGTTCTGGGCTCTGTTCCTCTTGCCACAGTGTCCCGATCTGCCTCTGCCCAAGTCCCGTCAAAGGCGTGAGCAAGGGCTACGTTGTGAATTTCTATACTCATTCCTCCTGCCGTGAAAGCCTCGGGAGGCCCTCTGGACACTGTTCCTGCTTCCACTCTGTGTCCTGTTTATGGACACATCCTACACGTTCCACTCCCCCTTCTCATGTCTGGGCTGTGCGCTCTCTCGAGAGGAGGGGTCCCTATCTCTCCTGCCAATCCCGCCCGGCAGCGATCCCTCGTTCGCCGGGGGGGTCCCCACCCCGTAAAGGGTCGCCTCTTGCAGCTGTGGCCAACACTTGCTTCTGCCATAGTCGCTCCAACGAGTCCTGTATTGCACAGAGGTACACATCCATCCCATTTTCGGACAGGTGCACGCCGTCTGTACGATACAAGCCTTGGCAATTCTCCTCTTTAAGATCGTGACTGATGCTATACCCTCCGATTGTGTCCATAAATTGAGTCATCCACCTATTCCCTTTCCGTCGTGTTCGTTCTACTGCCTGATGCGACCATTCGCCCTTCCAGAACTCGCCAAGGTATGATGTGTGACCAGACCACTATTGATCCTGGAAAGGTCGTTGTCAGTGCCTGCATGTCCTTTGCATTTTTTTCCGTGAGTTCGACACTGTGCGTACTCGTCAGGTCATTACCCCCAAGGTGAATAACTATTGCCCAAGGCCTTCCCCATTTGTTTTTTTTTGTTTTGTTTTTTTAACCGCAAGAGAAACATAGAAACATGATGACAGAAAAAGACCACAAGGCCCATCTAGTCTGTCCTTCCATAACACAACTACAACAGGAATGGCATCAACTGGTCCCAATGGCACAACTACAAGAGGAATGGCATCAACTGGTCCCACACCATACCTCGACATCCCATCCACTTTACTGCCACTCTGTCTATGGGGAGGCCCAGATTAAGGCCTTGTGTTCCGATCCTTGTTCTCCTTTCTGCCCAGTGCATGAACGAATGGCCGCATATCCACACTTCCTGACCGGCACCTACAAACATTATTATGGAACAGAGAATTGGCATGTTAACATTTGTTGGACCATTGTTACTGTACTATTTAAAACTACAACTCGAAGCAGATTAATACAAAGCAAACAATGACATATCCCGTAACTCCCTGCAAACTCCTATGTGTTTCTGTCTCTCCCTCCTCGGGCTTGCCCATGGCGTTAAACCGGGCTTATGTATAGCTTGTACCTGTCGGAGCGCCATCTACCGATGTTCATGATCTGTTCTCTGGTCATTCCCAGGCTGGCCGCCGTTGAAGCAGCGCCGATCCGAAAGGAATGAGTGCCATAAAAGCACATCTCCAAGCCTACAGACTCCAAGGATTGCTTGAGTACCCTGGCAAACTGGAAGCGTGATAGGGGTGCACCGTTGGAATGCACCAGCCAATGATCTGCCCCAGTCGGCCGGATTTGCTTATAATCGGCAAAGGTTTTGACAGGGCAGAATGGATCCCCCGGTAGCTGGGCTAACCTTATGGAGGTGCCTCTTGCTTTGGTGTCTGTTTTGGACCTCCTCACATGCAGAGAGAGCGTGCCATTGTGTAGGCCGATATCCTGTTCCCTAATACCCCCTTTGTCGTTAGCCCTAATCGCCGAGGCGACCAGCTCGCCTACCCTGAATGCTCCAAATAAGGCCCATGAAAAGGTCCATCGGAACAACCGCGCCTCAAAATTGTCCAAGCATATTCGGCCCACAACCGCTATCAAATTCTGTAATATATGATGTGTTATAGGGCACCGCAAGTCTTTTCTGCGAGGCTGTTCTGTTGTCCCACCTTTCATCACCCTCGATATCACAAAATCTGCTCTAGGGCTGTTCCTGCCCATTGCCTTTGCAAAGAAAGCGATCGCAGCCAATTGTGCCTGCACCGCCGATTTCTTGATGCCCTTCCTTTTTGCTGCAGGATCCACCGTAGGATGGACTCCGTGGTAGAACAAGCTTCCTCAATCCCGCTCATCGCACAGAAAACCTGAAATTTTTCCCAGGCCGTTATGTATTTTCTCCTTGTGCGCTCGGATAGCGAACTCAGTACCAGTTCCCATACTTCGGAGGACCAAGCTCCCATGCCTGATCCGGGATGGCCGTCTTGATTGCGTCGGCTTCGGGCGCAAGGGATCTGAAGAGCGAGATCTTAGAACGAGAAAGAGCATCGGCAATGTTATTGAGTGTGCCCGGTATGTGTTTCGCCCTGACAGCTATATTATGCGTTAGGCATTTCATCACTATCTGTCTCAGGAGCGCTATTACGCCTTGAGTGTGCGCGCGCCTCCCATTCACAGCGTAGACCACTGCCATATTATCGGTAAGGAATGTGATTGCCTTATTGCCGAGTTGTGGGGCCCACATGGCCAATGCCACGGCTATGGGAAAAAGCTCCCGGAATGTGATATCTCTGGTTGCGCCTATCGTGTGCCATTCAGGTGGCCATTCCTCCGCGCACCATGCTCCTCTGAAGTATATGCCAAATCCGGCCCCACCTGCGGGATCTGTGAACAGGTTGATGTCTTCATTTGACACTGCCCGCTCTTGCCAAAACGCCAATCCATTGAGGGATTGCAAGAATAGTTCCCAGATGCGCAGGTCCTCCTCTATGCCCTTCGTGATCCTGTTCTTGTGATGTTTTCTCCGAATCCCTCTTGTCGCAATTGCCAAGCGACGGCAGAAGACCCTTCCCTTTGGCATGATTCTGCATGCAAAACACAGCAAGCCCAGCATTGATTGGAATTGCTCCAACGTAACCTTTTTTGCGGGCCTGGATGTTGCGAATGGCGTATCTTAATTTATTTGTATTTTGTCATCCGGCAAGCATGACTGCTGCGTTGCTACGTTTAGTTCAATACCCAAAAAGGTAATGGCCTCAACAGGCCCACAAGTCTTGTCCTCCGCCAGCGGGATACCGAAGTGTTCGGCTACTTGTTCAAAGGCCTTAAGGATTCTTTGGCAGTCTTCCCGGTCATTTCCAACAAAGAGGAAATCGTCCAGGTAGTGTACCAAAGTGTCTGACCCTGTGATATCCGCTACTACCCAGTGTATGAATGTGCTGAATTGCTGTAAATACGCGCACGATATCGAGCAACCCATGGGCAAGCATTTATCCACGTAATAGTCGCCATTGAAGGTGAATCCCAGCAATACAAAGGACTCCGGGTGGACCGGCAGGAGTCGAAAAGCTGATTCGATATCCGCCTTTGCCAGCTTCGCCTGACATCCCCGACTTTTTATGAGATCAACTGCGTGGTCAATCGTCGAATATCTCACCGAGCATATTGAAGGATCTATCTGGTCGTTCACTGAACTCCCTTCGGGGTATGATAGGTTGTGTATCAGGTGAAATTTCCCCGGCTCTTTTTGTTTTGACACGATTCCCAGTAAGGACAGCACCAATTTCGGAATTGGTGGGGTCCTGAATGGGCCTGCCACCCTCCCCAATTCTCTTTCTTTTAATAATTTTTGTTGGACTACAGGGCTGAATTTATTAACTGATGGGGAGTTGCGTGTCCCCTGAGCATTCGGGTTGGCTGCAACCGGGATCCTGAAACTGTAAGCAAAGCCGCTCTCGATATTGAGAGCATTGTCCCGACACGGGTAAGCACGTAGCCACGGTCGCATGCGGTCAAGCCTGATGGGGGTTGGGGCCATGGCCATCACCTCCCCATTGTTGCCCCGGTCGAAATGATTTGCTGTCCTTGCTGGCACGACAAATGGTGCCAGGGTGATTTCCGCCGCAGTAGGTACATACATGTCGGAATTTGCACGGCTGCCATGTGCTGCTCCCTGCATTAAACTGCCGGCATGCCCTACGCCCGCTCGTCTGGGCGGCCTGCCGCCATTGGGGCGCCTGAAAGGACTGAAAGGAACCTTCTTGGCAATATGGTCTGTTAGGTGCCATCTCTGCTAGCCACATATCCACAATCCTGTGCTGCCAGGTCATGGTCGGGTCCTCGGCCAAGCTTTGTCTGCCTTAACGTCGTAATTCAGCCAGGCCCACCCACCTAGTCGCTTGTGTGCTTGGGTTATTGTATCTAAGTACTTAATTAGATACTGGTTCAGGTCTGGCTCCCGTTCCAGGACCACGCTCATAAAAATGTGGAAAGCCGAAACCCAGTTGTTTATGGATTTAACAATTTTCGGCTTCTTCTCCCACTTTTTATCCTTCTCTTTGCCCTCGTTTGTTTCTCTGTCCTGATCCCGGATCAGTAACAAAACTATATCAATGAATTCCCTTCGCCAGATTCTTTTTTTTTTTTTTCAATTTTCTAGGCACCAAGCTGGCCAAAGAGCTTACCCCGCAGCGCGGGTCTCCGCTTACCGCCACAGGGCTTGTTAGCATAACCGTCGGTGCTGACCCGGATGGCCCGGATTTACCGTTCTCAGATCTCTGGGTGTGTGTCTCGCTACGCTCTACCCAAACCTTCGCCAGCTGTCTTTCTTTGTGTGCTCTATTCTTTTTCTTTTGAAGGTTTCAAGATGCTGTGCATCGCGTTTGCTAAAGAAATGTCTCCCTCGTCATCCGAGATAGATTCTTCTGACGTCTTCTTACCACCATTCCATCCTTTGCCACCAAACGCCTTATGATTGCTTACAAACGCAATTCTAATTTGACAAATCTTCTCGTGCCCTCTGCACTTTCGGTTTCGAGACCTCCTCCCACAATTAAGGGCCATTATATGGAAATTACACTAACCTGGTAATTGTAGTTCCTGGAGGGTCCAGTTTAGTCCTCCACAATCGAGTAGTGCCCCTCCTCCTGCAGCCGGGAGACTGGACCAATCAAATCTTCTGTAGTATATATACAGCCGGAGCTCCCAGAAGTCCCCAGTGTACTAGTAACAAAGCATACTTAACGAAGCAACACATTAGATTAATATACAAATTGACCTAATTAAAGAACAATTTGTTCCCCCCCAAGAAATATCCAACCCCCTCCCCAAACGAGGAAGTCAGAACACTGCATTGCGCCGGCACCGACGCCTCAGGAATCAAAACACCGCTCCCCACCAGAAGTTCAGGAGCTGCCTGAACCCCCGAGACAGGGAAGAGCCTCAGCAAAAAACGCGGCTGCCACAGAGGGACCGAACGGCAAGAGGAACCGTCTTAATATCAACCGTTCGGAAAGGCGCGCCGCACCCCATTAGCAGATAGTCGGGAGGGAAGGAGGACTAAACTGGACCCTCCAGGAACTACAATTACCAGGTTAGTGTAATTTCCATTTCCTGTTCGGTAATCCAGTTTAGTCCTCCACAATCGGGATGTAACAGAGCAGTTAAGACCGGGCGGGACCTTGCCATCCGGCGTGCAGAACCGCCGAACCAAAACAGGAATCCCGAGCCGCTGACACATCTAAGCGATAGTGTCTACTGAAAGCATGCAGAGACGACCAAGTGGCCGCCCTACAGATATCTGCCGGCGGAACCAGGCTATACTCCGCCCAAGAGGTCGCCTGAGCCCTAGTGGAATGAGCCCTCAGACCCTCCGGAATAGACCGCTGTTGCAACAGATACGCGGACGCGATCGCCTCTTTGAGCCATCTAGCAATGGAGGCTTTAGCCGCCGCTTCCCCTTTACGCGCAACCCCGAAGAGCACGAAAAGCCGGTCAGATTTCCGAAAAGACTCGGTAACCTTTAAATAACGATGGAGCGTACGACCCACATCGAGCCGGAGAAGACCTTTGTCCGTTGACCCGACAGATTGCGAAGAAAGTACTGGAAGAAACACTGCCTGATTCATGTGAAAGGGAGACACCACCTTTGGCAGAAAGGAAGGAACCGGACGGAGAACGATCCGATCCACGGAAAAAGACAAGAAAGGCTCTCGACAGGACAATGCCTGCAGATCCGAAATGCGCCGTGCCGAACAGATGGCTACAAGAAAAACCGCCTTCAGCGTGAGATCTTTCAGAGACGCCCTGCGCAGGGGCTCAAAAGGTTCACGAACCAGGGCCCTCAGAACTAAATTCAAGTCCCAAGGAGGAACGAAAACTCTGCGGGAGGGCCGCAAATGAAAAACAGCCGTAAGAAATCGGCGGACATCCGGATGAGCCCCGAGCAGGCTACCCAACACCTTGCCGCGATAACACGAGATAGCCGCCAACTGGACTTTTAGGGAACTAGCCGCAAGGCCCTTATCGAAACCATCCTGAAGAAAACTTAAAACGACGGGCACGGAAACTGTCGCCGCCCGGACTCCCCGCCGGGAGCACCAGTCTTCAAAAATTCTCCAAATCCGAACGTAAGTAAGAGAAGTGGACGTTTTCCGCGCCCGCAAAAGGGTAGAAATCACTGCTGGGGAATAGCCCTTCCTTTTCAGCCGAGCCCTCTCAATGGCCAAACCGTAAGCGAGAATTGATCCACTTGGGGCATCCGCAAGGGACCCTGAAGAAGAAGATCCGGTAGCGCGGGCAGGAGCCAAGGAACGCCGTCGTGCAGCCGGACCAGATCAGCATACCAGGGCCTCCGGGGCCAATCCGGGGCCACCAGTAACACGTGACCCCGATGGCTCTCGATACGTTGTACGACCCGGCCGATCAGAGCCCACGGAGGAAAGACATAAAGAAGACCGGACGTTGGCCACGGCTGAATGAGAGCGTCGAGCCCCTCGGACATGCGCTCCCTTCGCCTGCTGAAGAAGCGCCCTGTCTTGGCTGATTGAAAGGTCGCCATGAGATCCATGATGGGTGGACCCCACCGCCGGACGATTTGTGCGTAAACCTGTGGGTTTAGCTCCCATTCTCCGGGGTCCACCCGCACTCTGCTGAGAAAATCGGCCTGGACATTGTCTACGCCCGCAATGTGAGCCGCCGAGATTGCCGGAAGGCGAGTTTGCACCCAGTTGAACAAGGCCGCCGCTTCTGCCTCCAGGGCCACGCTGCCGGTACCCCCTTGGCGATTGATGTAAGCTACAGTGGACGCATTGTCCGACAGGACTCTCACCGGCCGTCCAAGAACCAGGGTCTCCAGGTCCACCAGGGCTAGCCGGACTGCCCGCAATTCGAGACGGTTGATCGACCAAGAGGCCTCCAGGGGAGACCATTCCCCCTGAGCAAAGCGGGACTCGCAGTGAGCCCCCCTGCCGGTTAAGCTCGCATCCGTCGTGAACGGAACCCACAGAGGAGGCTCCAAGGGAATCCCTCGCGACAGGTTCTCGGTGGAGAGCCACCACCGGAGGGATCAGCGAACCGTCTTTGGGCAAGGCAATCTCTTGTTCAACGAGTCGAACTGGTTGGACCAACGTCGCAGAAGAGCACTCTGCAGCGGACGCATGTGGAAGCGCGCCCAAGGCACCACCTCCAAAGTCGCCGCCATCGTGCCGAGGAGCCGCAGGTACCACCACGCCGACGGAGCTGGCACCCCCGGAAGAGACGGACCAGAGCCCGCAACGCCAGCACGCGTCGCTCCGGAAGGCACACCAAGCCCCTTGCTGTGTCGAAGCGGACTCCCAGATACTCGAGATCCTGTGTCGGAGACAGACAACTCTTGCATTCGTTCACCACCCATCCGAGGGACCGAAGGAGATCCACCACCCTGCTCGTGACTTGCACACACTCCCGACTGGACTTCGCTCGAATCAACCAGTCGTCGAGATACGGATGGACCAGGATGCCCTCCTTGCGCAACGCCGCCGCGACTACAACCATTACCTTTGTGAAGGTGCGGGGAGCCGTGGCGAGTCCGAACGGCATGGCCCGGAATTGAAAATGGCCCCACGGGAGCGCAAAGCGGAGAAACCGTTGATGGGAGGGCCGGATGGGAATGTGTAAATAGGCCTCGGTAAGATCGAGGGATGTTAAAAATTCCCCTTGACGCACCGCTACGACGACTGACCGCAGGGTCTCCATGCGAAAGTGCGGTACTCTGAGAGCGCGATTCACGCCTTTGAGATCCAAGATCGGACGAAGAGAACCGCCCTTTTTGGGAACCACAAAATAGATGGAGTAGCGACCTGCGCCTCTTTCCAAAGGCGGGACCGGAACCACGGCCCCCAGAGAGAGCAGCCGATTCAGGGTCACGCGGATGTCCCGCGCCTTTTGAGCTCCCTTGCTGGGAGACAGAACAAACGAATCTGGAAGTGGGTGCGCAAACTCTAGGGCATAACCTTCTTCTATAATCTGCAGCACCCACCGATCTGACGTAATTTGGGCCCAAGAAGGAAGAAAGTCGCGCAAAGGACCCCCGATGACCGGGTCTTCCTCTAGAGCCCGCCTCGTTTCATTGCGGCTTGCGATTAAAAGAAGAGGCCGAGGAAGAGGCGGCTCCGGAGAAGCCCCTTCCCGCTCCTCTGAAACCACGAAACCCTTGATGACAGGTTCCAAAACGACCGCGCTGCGAAGTCCACAGCCGGGAAGAACGAAATCTGCGAGCATCCCGAAACTGGCCTCGCGCTGAGGTGGACGACCTATTAAGCTTAGGCTTATCCTCTGGAAGCCGACCACCCTTAGACTCACCAAGATCCTTCACCAACTTATCCAGAGCCTCACCAAATAACAACCTGCCCTTAAAGGGTAGTTTACTGAGGCGAGACTTGGAAGAACCGTCGGCCGCCCAATTGCGCAACCAGATGGACCGTCGTGCCGCTACCATGGAGGCCATGCTATTAGCTAGGGAGCGTATTAAATCATAAAACAGATCCGCCAAGTAGGCTGATCCCGACTCCACGTGGGTAACGTCCAACAGCCCCTGTTGGTCCATACCGGACCCCGAGCGCAGGTGCTGCGACCATCGCAAACAAGCTCGAGCTACCCACGCCCCACATATAGAAGCTTGTAACGATAAGGCGTTGGTCTCGAAGGCTTGCTTCAACAAATTATCAACCTTTTTGTCCTGAACATCCCTCAGGGCCGCGGCGGCCCCTTCAACTGGGATGGTGGTTTTCTTAGTCACTGCCGAAACGGCAGCATCCACCCGTGGAGACTTAAACAAGTCCCTGTCCTTGTCGGCAAGGGGGTAAAGACGATTCATGGTCCGAATCCCTTTCAAAGCGGATTCCGGTTGCTCCCATTCCGCATGGATCATCTGCTCAACCACGCGGTGCACAGGAAAAACTACCTGGGCATCCCTGACCGCCTGAATGAGAGGATCCTCGAGACCCTCCTCCTCCAGCGGCCGCACCGCAGAGAGGTTAAGTGCTTGGAGAGACTCCGTGACCAAAGGTACCAGCTCGTCCCTTCGAAACACCCGAATGATGCGAGCCTGATCTTCCGGTTCTGGAAGCTCCCCGTCTTCTAATTCCTCCGCCTCAATCTCCGGATCCCCCTCAGCCTCGGAATCCGGGAGGCAAAGGGTGTCCTGATCCTGGTCCCCCAACCTGGGCCGCTTGACAGCGGGTTGGGAAGACCGCTGAACCCCCCCTGCGGATGCTGGGGGGAGAGAGGCGGGCCAAGCCTCCGGCAAATGACCAGACCGGCTTAAGCGGAAGGCCTGATGCATGAGAAGAACAAAATCCGGGGAAAAGTCTATAGGTGACGCTACCATAGCCGCCTGCTGGAGCTCAGGGACCGACGTATTAGACGCCGGGCCCAGACCAGAAGGAAGGATGCCCGGTGAAGGGACACTGTCCCCCGAAAGAGATGGTTCCCCGGGCACATGCTGTTCCTTAATTTCAATAGGCAGCTCCAGGTCTGAAGAAACTGCAGCACAGCTCTTACAGATTCCAGAGTCAGTCATTGTACCTCTGCGGGACCCACAAATTACACACTGGGGTTTGGCAGCCATGCCAAGGCCACCTGCTCTCAGGGAGAAATAAGGCAACAGGAACAGGGAAGCCCACACCAAGGGGACTAGCCTTATTCAATTTAGCACAGTATTAAATTTAAAACCTTTTTTTTTTTTTTTTTTTTTACAGGAAACAAAATACTCCCCAGAATCCTAGGGGTGCCCTGAGCAAAATCGCCAGCAAAAGAAACCCCAAAAACACCAGGGGAACCCGTGCGCAAGTGTTAAAAAGTGCCCTTAAAAAGCACACTTTAGAAATCCAAAATGGCCGCCGCACTTTTTCACCCGCGGTAAAAAACGGCGCGAAAATACAAAGGTACCCAAATAATATGGAAAAGAAAGAAAACGACCCTCTAATACAGGGCAAGCGAAAAAAAGCAGGAAAAAGTGCAATTTGGAAGCCAGGGGAGCCGACAGAGCCTCTGCCCAAGCAAAGAACAGAGAGCTGAAAGATTAAAACGAGGAAAATTCCTACCAGCTCAGGGAACAGCAAGGAACTCAGCCCACTTCTCCAAGTGACAGGCAATGTTGCAGCCGGTATGGCTCTTCCCCGAACAGCCTTGGGGAGAGCTCAACCCAGGCTTCAGAGATTCCCAGGCAGGAAGGCAGGAGCCCAAGGCAGGTCTGGCTTCCCCCAGAAATTCCCCTGTGGCTTTTTTTTTTTTTTTTTTTTAAAGATACAGCTACCTAGCAAAAGAAATAGAAAATAAAGGACCAGAAATAAACCCCAAAAGAACTAACTAACTAGTGTTGCTCCTTCAAGTGTCACTTAGCGTGCCCAGTAGGGGCACAGAAGTCCTCCAGCTGCAGGGAGACTGGACACACTGGGGACTTCTGGGAGCTCCGGCTGTATATATACTACAGAAGATTTGATTGGTCCAGTCTCCCGGCTGCAGGAGGAGGGGCACTACCCGATTGTGGAGGACTAAACTGGATTACCGAACAGGAAAGTTGTGGCAATTGTTCAGTGTGCACACATGTTATTACGGTAAAGAAGGATTTCACTCACGTTCCCACAGGTACTAAACTTTTTCTCAATCATTTTTCAAATTGTAAAACGACTCATGTTATTTACTTGATCCAATGTCCCTGTAATAAATTATATATAGGTAAAACCTTAAGACAGATTCGCACCCGTATAATTGAGCACAGGAGCAATATACAAAGGAAGCAGCCAGATAAACCTTTAGTGTCTCACTGGTTAGAAAATAATCATAGCATCAGTGACATCAAGTTTGTAGTTATTAAAACAGTTGTTCCACATTGGAGAGGTGGCAATATTGATAAGACTCTTCTCAAGTTTGAACAACGTTTTATTTATGAGTTTAATACCTTAGAACCATATGGTTTAAATCAGGAAACGGATTTAACAGTCTTTCTGTAATAGTTTCCTTGCACATAAAGGTCAACAATGTAGATATTGTTATGCATATACAATACTTTAATTAGGTTGTCGTCTGCATCATTTATATCATAACACAGTGTTCCTTTGGTTTCATTCCTCACTCATGGGTTCAATGTTGATCGGAATCTCTCTAGCATAGTGAACATGCACTGATATCTCATCCACATTTATTTGTCCTCAATGAGCTCACTACATGACATACTTTCGTGATTTGTATTTTTTATAAACAATACACCTCTCGACCTTTGTGAGTTACCATCACGTTTTTACCAACATTAGGCTGCACATTCATCTGTGTTTTTAAATGAATCCGCTTGTGGCGCATCATAACATGTACTACAGCGTTCTTTGCTGTTAAAGGTCATCTTCTTTTGCCTAATATACTATACATCATGTTTATTGCCTATCTCTGGTTAAAAATTTATTTTATGCCTAAAATTTATTTTATGCCAAAATTTATTTTATGCCACTCATGTAATTTTATTCTGAAGTAGGCTACAGCTAGTCTGTTCCTCATTTACGGGCATTATTTATTATTTAATTATTACTTATTACTTATTATATTTTTATATATATATCTTATATATGTTTTATTATATATTTTTTAATATTTTTTACATACAATTTTCAACATGAACTTTTATTATATTAATGGTTTAATCACGGGTTTTTACTGTGTACTATGGTTTTGTCCTTTAATCATGCTCATTTATCACATTTGTTTTTTAATCTTGATCTTTCTGTAGCGTTTTTACATTCCCTCCATGACCCGTTCGTCCCTGCATAATGATGTATCCGTTTGGTTTGTGAGATACGCTACATTAAGTTGTTTTTGGATACATCATTCCTTATGTTGGTAACCATGTCTTCAATTCCTTTTTTTCATCATTGCAGCATGATTCAATACACATTCATAATTTAATAAATATATTTATTTCTTTTCTCCCCCCTTTTTTTAATAATTTGTCTTAATGACTCACTGTAAGTATCTCCAGTGGTTACATATGCACATCTAGGTAGCACCACCTTGCTGAGTTGTTTTTTTCCCCTTTTTTACTGCAAGCATTCCCCTTGCACTGACAGCCGTCTACCTCTTGTGTTGTTAAACTCCGCCTCCAGGCTCAGGTTTCTTTACTTTTGGCGCGAAAATTGGCGTTTTTAAGTCTGTTTGTCGGGTAGTTCCCTTTTCATTTGCTTTCGATGTGCTCAGTGCAGGACATACTCCCGTGATCTTATAATTCACGGATCGTTTTCAGGACATTACACCGATCGATCTACTTGCTTTGTGAGTTACCATTACATTTCTTCTCATACATTACCTACTTTGGTACATTTTACCGTTTTCTATATTGATTTATAAGATGTATTATATGTTCTCTCACATTTGCAATTGTCATAGAACACACGGGGTCGTTTAGTACTGCTGTTTCAATTGAATACACACAGCAATCAGTGTCCTAGGTGAGCTCTTTAACGGTTTGAATTTACTATATGCTGTTGGTTTATTTATAGCTGTTGGCACATTTATTTTCATTTTTCATATAACTATTTGTCATGTATCCAAGCATGCACTTTGGTATTTCCTGTTGTAAAAGTTTACCGGTTTCCACCCAGTACACAATGCTACAATTTTGTGTTTTTAAGTTTTCCTCAATTCAAGTTTACTCCTTGATTTCCGTCAAAAAAATCCATTCTGTGCCGCCGATGTGATTTTACTTCTAATATTTGCCATAGCCAGCTTCTCAGTTTTTTACTCATTTTACTTCACTCACACTTTAGTTTTTGTTTTTATTAGTTCCATTACATTTTAACCATATTGTCAGTTCAAAGTATTTTTAATCATCCCCCTTTTACAGCGTTTTACACCATGAAGGTTTGTTACATGCTATACAATAACTTCACGGACTATTATGGTATTTCAGTTTCTTTCTTTATATTACCCATTCACCTTTGCACATTTGATAGATTGGTTTGGTCTTGTGTATTACGCTATATTTTGGATACATTCCACCTGATGTTTTTTACTTTTTCATCGTTGTAGCACGTGCCAACAGCTTTTGTACATCTGGCTTCCCCCTTTTTTTTTTTTTTTTATTACATCTTTTTATAACTTTACATCAACAACGGTCATAGTACAACCAGTACATTATAACCAAAACCATAAACTCACACCAAACATCCCAAAAGACCATTAAACCACCCACCCCGTACCTTGCAAACCTCTCATAATGCACGAAATTAGCTTGCTGCAGCGCCTGCAAAGCGTTCCAAGGCTACCCATTTATTGGGGTTAACTCTGTTCCCCCTTAAGATAAGAGCTTTATCCTGACTTTTTTCATATCTGCTGAAGAGACAAACTTGGTTCCACCAAAGAAGCCAAGTTAGCTTAGAGGCGTCCTTCCAGCAAAATAGTATCGTTTTGATGGCGACAACTATCAGAAAGTTCAGGATAAAGAAATGCTCTTTGTCTAACTGAGGAATACCAGCCAGTGATCTCAACGCGACTATGCGCCACGTTAACGGAACAGAGTAACCTAGTACCTTCTGAACCCTGTCCCATACTGATACCCAGAATCCCTGAACAAAAGAGCATTCAAAAAACATGTGCCTCATGGTGCCCTCAGTTTGTTGACAAGACCAGCACAAGGAGGATTTAGTTGGAGACCACTTAGCCAGCTTTACAGGAGTTATAAATGCCCGATGGGCAAAGAAAAACATCGATTGAGTAAGCGCCGCCGATCGCGAGGCGCGCATATCCGGCCCCCAAAACAAACTCCAGGACTTCGGTGTCCAAGGCCAGTCTACTTCTTCTTCCCAGAGTTTGCTTAAACCCTGCAGATGGCTCCGTCCCTGCGCACGAAAAAGCGCATAAATAGTTGTAATTCCACCTTTCTTGGTGTTCAAGTCCAGCATGATTCTCTCTAATCCCCAACTAGGCGCACATTCTCCAGGCCTTATACCTGACTGCGCCAAACCGTGTCTGAGTTGAAGCCACTGGAAATAACACGTTGAAGGCAGTCCATAGTCTGTGCGTAGCGCTGCAAACTCTTTCCATTGTCCACCATCTAACAATTGCCCCACTGTCCAGATACCACATCTCTGCCATAGAGACCACGCAAAAGGGGACGAATGGATCTTGAAACCCGGATTGTACCATATAGGCATAGGGAGGGAAAGCGGGTTCTCTGCTGCAATGACCGGGATAAATGATTGAAATGCACTTTGCGTTGATACAATTATACTCCCCATTTTACAAGACTCTGGAAATTTCATTCCCATGATAAGCCGCATCGGGTATGGGTGGCAGAGCCGCTCTTCTAGTTCTAGCCAAATGGGCTTGTAAACAAGCGATTCTGTCGACGCCCAAAGGCTGCCCTGCTTGAGTATCGCCGCCAGATGATACCAACGGAAATCAGGAAAATGGACTCCCCCCTTCTCTTTGCCCGCTTTCAGTTTCCGCAGAGCTATTCGAGGAGTCTTCCCGTTCCAAAGAAAGGCACTCAAAGTACGTTCAATTCCCTTGTAGACAGATGCCGGGAGCACCATAGGAATCATTCCCAAAATGTAGTTTATCTTAGGCATAAGCACCATCTTGATGGATTCCAGCCGTCCCCACCACGATAAGTGGAGCGGGGACCATTGTAATGTGAAAGATCGAGCTATCTCTTTTACGCGTTCCACATTGAGTCGCACTGTTTCCTCCAATGGAGCGACAAAGTAAGCTCCTAGATATTTTATAGGACTGGCTGCCCATTGAAAAGAAAACTCCTGCACAAGGCTGCTATTAGCCTGGGTATTGAGGGGGAAAGCCACTGACTTTGACCAATTCACCTTATAGCCGGAATATTGGGCATATTTATCAATCAGCTTGAGTAAGGGAGATATGGAGAGTGGTCGCAAAAAGAACATAAGATCATCGGCATAGGCTGAGAGCTTTATGTGGAGGTCAGCGACCTTGATGCCGCAAATATCGCTAGATTGCCGCACAAGCAGCACCAAAGGTTCCAATGCTAAATTAAATAGAAGGGGCGACATTGGACACCCTTGTCGTGTACCTCTACACAGGCTGAAGGGCCGGGAAAGCTCCTGATTAACTAGGATTCTAGCGGATGGATGAGAGTACAGCACCTGTATCATATGTATGTATGTCCTGGGTAATCCAAACCACTCCAAGACGCGGAAAAGAAAAGGCCATTCCAGTCTGTCAAATGCCTTTTCAGCATCCAGGGACAGGCCTATGTAAGGCGAGTCACTACGTTCTGCCACATCCAGAAGGGAGCACAGGAGTCTGGAATTGTCCGCAGTAGATCTTCCCTCCACAAAACCACATTGATCCGGATGGACAAGCGTATGGAGCACTCTGTTAAGGCGTCCAGCCAGTATGGCCGAATAAAGTTTATAATCGGCGTTCAATAGAGAAATGGGTCGATAGTTACCCACTAGCGTCGAATCCCTTCCAGGCTTTTCAAGTACCACTATCGTGGCCTCCGCGAATGCCCCTGTATCCGGAGCTTGCTCTTGAAGCAATTGAAAATATGTCAGTAAACAGGGAGACAATTCTGAGGCAAATGTTCGATAAAACTCGCTCGGGATACCATCGGGGCCCGCAGCCTTACCGCTTTTCATTTCAGCCATTGCTTCCTGAAGTTCCTCCAGATCTATATCTCTACCAAGCATGGCAGCCTGAGCCTCATCCACTGTTGGATGCGATATCCCTTCCAAGAAACGCTCTACATCTGAGACATCTCCAACTTCTTCAGAAGAGTACAATTCCAAGTAGAAATTTCTAAAGATTTCCATTATCTGGGCATTGCCAGCCTGGGAAGTGCCATGTTCATCCTTTAAAGACACTATATGCGATTTCTCCTTGCGAGGCTTCAAGCGAGCCGCCAGTAGCTTACCAGCCTTGTTCATTTCAGTATGGTAACACGCATTCTGCTCAAAGACCTTCTGTTCCACCTCATTGCTGAGCAGCATATTATAGCGATATCGCAAACGTTGAAGCCATGTAAGGACCTCTGAGCGGTACTGGCGTTGTAACAGCCTCTCACCTGCCCTGATCTGAGAATCCAGATCCGCAAGCTCTCTTTTCGCCTTCCGCTTATATGCTATGACATAGCTGGAAATCCTAGCTCTGATGGACGCCTTAAAGGCCTCCCACCATGCCCAGATGGAAGTATCCGCCGGAGAGTTTGTTGCGAAGTATTCTTCAATGGCATGTTTGACATGTTGCCGAAAAGGCTCCTCGGCCAGCAGCGACCTAGGGAAGAACCAGCCACCATCTTTGACAGACTCCGCTAGCGGCCCCAGTTCAAGCATTATTGCTGCATGATCTGAAATATGTGTACTTAAAATCTCTGCACTCTTAATATCAGTAGCCACCGACCGGGACACCAGGAAGAAATCAATCCGCGAGTGCGACCCATGCGGGTTCGAGTAAAAAGTATAATCTCTTTCCTGGGGGTGAAAAATCCGCCAGATATCAACCATTCCCATGTCCTCCATCATGGTTAGAAGGACCTCAGCTGCTTTGCTTCGTCGTGGAGCTCGACAAGGCTGGCAATCCAATAAAGGGTCCAGGACCAAATTAAAATCACCTCCAAAGATAGCAGGGAGAGAAGAGAATTCCATCAGCGCCTCTGCCAGATTTGAAAAGAAACTAGGGTTGTCACTATTAGGTGCATATACATTAATTATTAACATTGGTCGGTTATCCATTTTAATTTGTATATAAGTCCACCTTCCCTCTGGATCAGCTCTGGCCGATAACATTTGAATTGCACTGGAGCGTTTGACAAGTATCGCCACCACCCCGTTTTTCTTCCCCAGAGCAGCAGCATAGGACATGAGAGAGTAGTGCTTCCCTGCCAATTTCAAAGATTCTTTGTTGGTAAGATGCGTTTCCTGAAGAAGCACTACTTCAGCCCCCTGTTTTTGACAATAAGTTAGAATCTTTTTTCTCTTAATAGGATTCTTAATGCCCTTTACGTTAAGGGATAATATTTTAATTGTGGACATATTGGGTTAGACTAGGCAGATACTCACGGCCGCCTAAGGACCTCTCCGACACCGCTGCAGCGCACTCGTGCCACATCCCAATAATAAGAGGTTTGCAAGGTCCCAATATCCCCCCCACAGTACTGGGGTAAAACCCTGGGTGAGTCAGTAGATTACCAAGAAGGCCACCCGTTGCCCCCCATGGTACATAACATTGAACCCACATAAGCTAGCATTGATCCATCACAGTTACCACCTTATACATTTCTTAGCAGTCCATCAATCTCCCTCTGTGTCTACAATACTGCAAAGTATTAAACAGTGCTCCGAAGAGCTTAAACATTGACACAAAATCGCCATACATAAGAATATGTTCAGGAGAAATAAAGGGAGAGAGAAACAAGAGAACAAAACAAATTTATGACACCCACTTATCTACCATCCGCTTCAAAAGCAGAGTCAGCCCCACTCCCTTCCCCCCATGCCACCACCCACATAACAATGTGCCCAGAAGTATAAAAACAATGGAAACAGAAAGCCATAATACATATCACAAGCCCACTCAACCTTCTACACCTAAAGAAACTTCAGACTAAGGAGACTAAGGGCCGTCATCTTTCAGAAATTCGTCCTTCGAAGCAGGGATCAAATTATTGCATCTTGAGGCTTTCTTGCTCTTCCAAAAACTGTAAGACGTCCCTCGGGTCATCATAAGTCTTGGTGACATTGTGGTAAGTGACTCGGAGACGTGCTGGGTACAGCAGGCCATAGCGCGCTTGAAGTTGTTGTAGCCGCGGTCTCATTGCCAAAAATCTCCGTCGTTTATCCACAGTGGTCTTGCACAGGTCCGGGAAGAAAGATATACGCTTGCCCTCATATGACACAGAGTCCTGTGCCTTGGCCGCTGCGAGAATCTGAATGGCCTGCTGGTGCTTTAACAGACAGAAGATCACCGGCCTAGGGCCCTTCGCATGCAGGCTTATTTGCGCCGGGACTCTATGTGCCCTCTCAAAGTCGAGCGACCCCGAAAAGTTAAGTTTCAGCGCCGTGGGGATCAACTTGCTAAGAAACGTGGAGAGATCCGCACCCTCAGCGCCCTCCGGGAGGCCTATTAACCGCACATTGTTTCTCCTGCCACGATTATTTAGGTCCTCCAGCTGTTGCTCTAAGCTCTCCACTTTCTTGGCTGTTTTATGTAGGCAAGCCAGTTGGGCAGAGTGCGCAGTTACCTCTGCCTCAGCCTTATCGATGCGTTCAGAGAGCCCCCGGATCTGAGCTCTCACTTCACATACCTCAGCTTGCACTCTCGCAATGGCGTCTCCATTTGCAACGACTAGTCCCTTTACTGCCCTTATTTCTGCTAGCACTTCCTTCATAGAATCCTCCGATTCACGGGGAGAGGCCATCTTGTGGGGCGAGAGAG
The DNA here is from genome assembly GCA_033557465.1 of Ichthyophis bannanicus. Taxonomy (NCBI): domain Eukaryota; kingdom Metazoa; phylum Chordata; class Amphibia; order Gymnophiona; family Ichthyophiidae; genus Ichthyophis; species Ichthyophis bannanicus. The sequence goes on from CM066035.1 coordinate 52,716,497, forward strand.
GGTCCGATTTCGGCCTTTTGGATCTGGAGTTTGTGGGATTAACAAAATCCAATTTCGTAGGTTTAACACTCGACATCCTGTCTCCGCCGATTAAGGATAGACCCACTGTAAGTAATATCCAAATTGGGTTAACAATGCGACGTTATTTGCAGTAATCTTGACCGGGAGCCTCGGAGCAAAAGCTTTATGCGGCCATCTTGAATCTCCACTGGCTCCGCCTCCCTTCCCCCTTTTTAATTATTGTCATTTATATTTTTCTTATTTTTCTTTTTATTTATTTTTATGGTCAATTGCAGTGTTTTTCAGTGTTATCATATATGGTCATCTAAGCTGCACCATTCATCTGAGTAGGCTCGATATATTTTTTTTAGATAACGTTCATATATCTTCTTAGATAACGTTCATATATTTCACTCACATAATGGTATACCATGTTGGTTATTTTAATTATTTCTATTTATCCCCTCTTCTGATTATGTAGTATTATTAGTATATTATTATCATTAGTTTATGCATGCAACACCAGCAATGTACTCAATTTCTTCTCCCATTTTTTATAAAATATTTATTTTAGCAAGTATTTGTGTTATATACAATGTGCATGCCTTTATGTGTTCCCTTTTATTGTATATATTGGTTAATTTATTCTATTATACATATAAGGTTCATATGTTCTACCTTTTTTCAGTTATTTATTACTACTATTATTATTATTACTATTTTTATTATTATTTTTATTCCTTATATCCTTTTACTTATGTTTATAACTAATGTACATACTAGTATGCCTGTGTTCCGTTTTTCAGCCCTACGTTTGTCTGTTTTATGTTTCACAATTAAGTTATGATTTTATATTTTATATTTAATATATGTGTTTATTAAGTTTAAGGGATTTATACATGATATTTGCTGTTATACATTTTACATCATGCCAATTGGTTTTAATTGTTTTTAGATGTCTGTAATATTAATTTGATTTTGTTTTTATTGTTTGTTTAAGTGACAATTCCCCCGAGGAAGGCATTGCCGAAACGCGTTGGGGTCCTTATTAATAAAAGACTCAGTAGTTCATCCAACGTCTCCTGCTCCTTGTGTTCCTTGGTATTGCTCGCAGGAGGCCTGCTCCTCCTTGTGTTTCCGATTCTTTCGGAGCAATGTTCTCTCCATGGAAAGAGGTCCTCAGCTATAAGGAAGACGATTTACGATCTATGCTCCCTGATGACCCTTTCTACACAGAAGAAGAAGGTTTACCTGATTTAGAGGAAGAATGGAGAGATTGTGTCTGGATGACACAACGTCTGATCAGAGAAGATCTACACACAGCTTCTTTACTAGAGTATTGTAAGAAGAAAATCATTCCTAGAGGATTACGTGTCCAAAAAGCACCTGGCATGTTTAAAGACGATGGCACATTTATGTCTAATTGGATAAAAATTTTGAACAAATGTTCATTAGACTTAATGATTCTTTTAATCAACACGTCTAAACGTAGGGCTGAAATTTTAAAACCACAAATTGAACAGAAGATTGAAATTTTAAAAAAGAAAGATGTACAATTTGATATAGAAAAAAGGAAATTCGATCAGAACACAGCAGAATATAAAAAAGGTGTGAAGGATAAGAAGATTAAGAAGCTAAAGAGAGATGAAGATGATTATAAAACCAACATGGTATATTATTGGACCTACAATAAATCTGACCTTAGAGCCAGAAAGCGTAGTATTTCCTTTAAAAGGAATGATTCACCTAAACAAGCACATAAGAATAATTTTAGGGATAAAGTGAGAAATAGATCTAGGTCTCCTTACATCACTCCTGAGATTGAAAGACACACTAAAAGAACACGGCACCACTCACGTGACCAAATTAATCCATCTGCTCCCTTATTTTCCACTGAACGTTGCCCATCGAAAGAAAAGATTTATGTTAAAAAACGGGATTTTCAAATGGACAGACTATGGGAAAAAGGCAAAAGAAATCTTTCTCCAAGGTCCCCACAACGTCGTCCATACAGACCCAAGGATTCACCAAACAGACAATACCCACAACGAGTGAGGACACACAGCCAGGGCCTAATGGCCAAAAGACATCTCGATTGGGACCTCTAAATGTAGTGATCAATCTTTCAAAACATCTTTTAACAGAAGTGGAATTGGAGGTCCTTAACAAAGGGCTTTCCTTTGTCCCTGCTAAAGCACATGACAGGTTTGCTGCACACATTGAGCTTTACAAATTCTTTCGTAAGTTAAAAATAATTGATTATTTTGATCAACATCAGTCCGATACTGCTGATCCTTCTATAGTAAAAAGACCCTCCACATGGGTTCCACCTTCTAAACCGAATGTTATGATCTCTGCATATGAGAATGTAGTTCTTAATAAAATAGATAGTTTATATAAAACAACTAAGAAGAATAACTTTCATAACTTCACTGCTCCCCAAAAATCAGCTCTCCGTGGTTTATTATCTAATTCAAACATTATTATTAAGCCAGCTGATAAGGGTGGAGCCATAGTCGTGCAGGATAAGGATGCCTACGTGGCAGAGGTCCTTAGACAACTAAATGATGTAGAATATTATCAAAAACTTTTTGATGATCCCACTGAGAATTTACGCAGAAAAGTTGATACTTTGCTTTATATTGGCAAGGAAGCGGGGTACCTTACCCCCAAAGAGATTCTGTTTCTTACGGTTCCATTTCCCATTATACCTACTATATATATGCTCCCCAAAGTTCATAAGTCTCTACATAACCCTCCTGGTCGACCTATAGTGTCTGCAATTGGTTCATTATTTGAACCCCTGTCTAAATTTTTGGATATATATCTGAGACCCTTTGTTACCCAAGCACCCTCATATGTAAGGGACTCTACCCATATAATACAGATGTTACATGATTTTCAAGGTCCTCATGATCAAGTTATTTTGGCTACCTTCGACATCAGGTCACTATATACAAACATTCCTCAATCTGCTGCATTAGAAGTATTAGCGAACACCCTTATTAAAAGGCCAAAACCGGTCAGAACGCCTACCTTTTTTCTCACCCAGTTGGCATCTTTGGCCATGACCGAGAATTATTTTTGTTTTAGAGGTATCTTTTATAAGCAGGTCAAAGGCATTGCGATGGGGTCCCCCATGGCTCCTGATGTGGCAAATCTATACGTCACTAATTTTGAAACTAAATTTTTGACATTCCACCCGTACAGTTCTAACGTCCTCCTTTGGAAGCGTTATATAGATGATGTTCTTCTTATATGGAATGGGACAGTTTCATTATTACAATCCTTCCACACATGGCTTAACACACTTGACTCAAATTTACAATTTGAAGGAAATTACAGCATGGACGAGATTCCCTATTTGGATATTTTAATTAAAAGGTCCGATACAGGCTTCTCTACTACGCTATACCGAAAACCAACAGACCGTAATACACTTCTTAAGTATGACAGCTTTCATAATCCATCTCTTAAGAGGAATCTTCCCATCAGTCAGTTCTTAAGGATCAAAAGATTATGTACAGATGTTGCTGATTTTGAAACACATGCCGAAGATATGAAGAATAGGTTTCTGCAACGAGGTTACCCTATATCATGTATACAAAAGACTTATCATAGGGCACGTAACACTGATCGTTCTACTCTTTTAGGCAGAAAGATACGTAATTCTACGGATAAAATCGTCTGCGCTTTGACTTTCTCTACGCATTCGAAAGCCATTATAGACATTCCCAAACAAGAGTGGCACCTTCTTACCACCATTCCATCCTTTGCCACCAAACGCCTTATGATTGCTTACAAACGCAATTCTAATTTGACAAATCTTCTCGTGCCCTCTGCACTTTCGGTTTCGAGACCTCCTCCCACAATTAAGGGCCATTATAGTTGTGGCAATTGTTCAGTGTGCACACATGTTATTACGGTAAAGAAGGATTTCACTCACGTTCCCACAGGTACTAAACTTTTTCTCAATCATTTTTGAAATTGTAAAACGACTCATGTTATTTACTTGATCCAATGTCCCTGTAATAAATTATATATAGGTAAAACCTTAAGACAGATTCGCACCCGTATAATTGAGCACAGGAGCAATATACAAAGGAAGCAGCCAGATAAACCTTTAGTGTCTCACTGGTTAGAAAATAATCATAGCATCAGTGACATCAAGTTTGTAGTTATTAAAACAGTTGTTCCACATTGGAGAGGTGGCAATATTGATAAGACTCTTCTCAAGTTTGAACAACGTTTTATTTATGAGTTTAATACCTTAGAACCATATGGTTTAAATCAGGAAACGGATTTAACAGTCTTTCTGTAATAGTTTCCTTGCACATAAAGGTCAACAATATATATATTGTTATGCATATTGTCACGCCCCGTCGTCCGCCTAGGCAGTTGCCTGACGTCGGATAAGGTCTGATAATTACTTTCAAGAGACTACCCAGTGCAAAGGCTCCTGGGAGTCGTAGTTCAAAGCACCTGTAGTTGTGAGCTAAATAAAGCTGGAGCCGAGTTGAAAGCAAACAGGAATATTTTTTATTTTTAAGCCTCCCTTGGCATAGAGAACTTCAATATGAAGCTTGGCATTACATGAAAACTTGAAGTAACAAAATACAAGATAAGAAAATCAAAACAGCTTTCTTCAGCATTAGAAAAAATCCTTCTTCTGGCAAAATAAGGCTTTTTTCTCAAAAATGCTCAAACACAAATGTTCCTTTTTCTTATTCAAGGTAAATGCAAAAACTCTTCTCACAGAATAAACTTTTTCTTTGTACAAACTTCAGAGCTTGTTCCTGGCTCTTAATTAGAGCACATGAGACTTTAAAACGTTAGGCATTCTTACGTCTCACTCAGCACAGCAAACACTCTAATTAAAACTCTTCTGGCTCTAAAAAGGTTAGGTAATCCAAACCAACTGTACCTTTCTGTAGCAGATGCAAAAGACAGTTCTTTACTCGACTACCTGTGACAAATCACATTCCATACAAATCTCTGGATCAGTTAATGGAACCTCTTCTTCTATTTCCATTGATTCACACATAGAACCGGAGAGGTCTGAGTCCTCATCAGCAGACACCTGTGCTTCTGCTCGGGGAACAGAATACCTCTGCTTCTCAATTACTTCCTGGTTCTGTAATAAACTTTGTAGTAGCTCTAACACATTAGCTCTTTCATGTTTAAAGACTTTTCCATATGCTGGCTCCTGGCTCAATGCATAAAGCTTGCTGACTATTATGTCTTCCTGAGACTTGGGTTTGTTAAGATAATCAGTTTTACCTCTGAGACGTCCTTTCAAAACTGGCTCTCTGCTCTTGCTGAAGCCATAGGGTTTCAGGATATCTGCAGCCTGATTATCTCCCCTCCAAGAATACAGCTCCTGACCTGAAGAAGGTTTCTCTTCAGCCTGTTCCTCTGAGAATGGGGTCAGTCTCCCTTCCTCCCCTGGGAAGTGTGTAATGCTGGCAGCTCCTTTCCTCCCAGCTGCACTCCTTGAGTTATCCTCTGAGTTCAATGCTGAGCTCCGTCCTGAGCTCCTCAGTGCACCCTTCAGTGAACTCCTCAGTGAACTCTGCCGTGCACTATCATCTGATCTCTGCCGTGAACTCTCGTCTGAACTAACTTTCTCTGCCCTCATGGGTTTATAAGCATGTGACTTGCTGCTCTCCTTCCACCCCGCCCCCAGCTGAGTTGTATCAGCACCCTTAGCTATTATGGACCTGGGGCGTGGCTTCTGCCCAGCAAGTTCTGACTGACTGTTTTTTTCAATGCTGACTTTGGTTTTAAAGTGAGCCTTTTTTTCTTTTTCCCTCTGCCTAGGGGAAATTTCCTGTATTCCCTCTATTTCCATGGGAATCTGACCATCTTCGCCATCACAATATACAATACTTTAATTAGGTTGTCGTCTGCATCATTTATATCATAACACAGTGTTCCTTTGGTTCCATTCCTTACTCATGGGTTAAATGTTGATCGGAATCTCTCTAGCATAGTGAACATGCACTGATATCTCATCCACATTTATTTGTCCTCAATGAGCTCACTACATGACATACTTTCGTGATTTGTATTTTTTATAAACAATACACCTCTCGACCTTTGTGAGTTACCATCACGTTTTTACCAACATTAGGCTGCACATTCATCTGTGTTTTTAAATGAATCCGCTTGTGGCGCATCATAATATGTACTACAGCGTTCTTTGCTGTTAAAGGTCATTTTCTTTTGCCTAATATACTATACATCATGTTTATTGCCTATCTCTGGTTAAAAATTTATTTTATGCCTAAAATTTATTTTATGCCAAAATTTATTTTATGCCACTCATGTAATTTTATTCTGAAGTAGGCTACAGCTAGTCTGTTCCTCATTTACGGGCATTATTTATTATTTAATTATTACTTATTATATTTTTATATATATATCTTATATATGTTTTATTATATATTTTTAAATATTTTTTACATACAATTTTCAATATGAACTTTTATTATAGTAATGGTTTAATCACGGGTTTTTACTGTGTACTATGGTTTTGTCCTTTAATCATGCTCATTTATCACATTTGTTTTTTAATCTTGATCTTTCTGTAGCGTTTTTATATTCCCTCCATGACCCATTCGTCCCTGCATAATGATGTATCCGTTTGGTTTGTGAGATACGCTACATTAAGGTGTTTTTGGATACATCATTCCTTATGTTGGTAACCCTGTCTTCAATTCCTTTTTTTTCATCATTGCAGCATGATTCAATACAAATTCATAATTTAATAAATATATTTATTTCTTTTCTCCCCCCTTTTTTTAATAATTTGTCTTAATGACTCACTGTAAGTATCTCCAGTGGTTACATATGCACATCTAGGTAGCACCACCTTGCTGAGTTGTTTTTTTCCCCTTTTTTACTGCAAGCATTCCCCTTGCACTGACAGCCGTCTACCTCTTGTGTTGTTAAACTCCGCCTCCAGGCTCAGGTTTCTTTACTTTTGGCGCGAAAATTGGCGTTTTTAAGTCTGTTTGTCGGGTAGTTCCCTTTTCATTTGCTTTCGATGTGCTCAGTGCAGGACATACTCCCGTGATCTTATAATTCACGGATCATTTTCAGGACATTACACCGATCGATCTACTTGCTTTGTGAGTTACCATTACATTTCTTCTCATACATTACCTACTTTGGTACATTTTACCGTTTTCTATATTGATTTATAACATGTATTATATGTTCTCTCACATTTGCAATTGTCATAGAACACACGGGGTCGTTTAGTACTGCTGTTTCAACTGAATACACACAGCAATCAGTGTCCTAGGTGAGCTCTTTAACGGTTTGAATTTACTATATGCTGGTGGTTTATTTATAGCTGTTGGCACATTTATTTTCATTTTTCATATAACTATTTGTCATGTATCCAAGCATGCACTTTGGTATTTCCTGTTGTAAAAGTTTACCGGTTTCCACCCATTACACAACGCTACAATTTTGTGTTTTTAAGTTTTCCTCAATTCAAGTTTACTCCTTGATTTCCGTCAAAAAAATCCATTCTGTGCCGCCAATGTGATTTTACTTCTAATATTTGCCATAGCCAGCTTCTCAGTTTTTTACTCATTTTACTTCACTCACACTTTAGTTTTTGTTTTTATTAGTTCCATTACATTTTAACCATATTGTCAGTTCAAAGTATTTTTAATCATCCCCCTTTTACAGCGTTTTACACCATGAAGGTTTGTTACATGCTATACAATAACTTCACGGACTATTATGGTATTTCAGTTTCTTTCTTTATATTACCCATTCACCTTTGCACATTTGATAGATTGGTTTGGTCTTGTGTATTACGCTATATTTTGGATACATTCCACCTGATGTTTTTTACTTTTTCATCGTTGTAGCACGTGCCAACAGCTTTTGTACATCTGGCTTCCCCCTTTTTAATTATTGTCATTTATATTTTTCTTATTTTTATTTTTATTTATTTTTATGGTCAACTGCAGTGTTTTTCAGTGTTATCATATATGGCCATCTAAGCTGCACCATTCATCTGAGTAGGCTCGATATATTTTTTTTAGATAACGTTCATATATCTTTTTAGATAACGTTCATATATTTCACTCACATAATGGTATACCATGTTGGTTATTTTAATTATTTCTATTTATCCCCTCTTCCGATTATGTAGTATTATTAGTATATTATTATCATTAGTTTATGCATGCAACACCAGCAATGTACTCAATTTCTTCTCCCATTTTTTATAAAATATTTATTTTAGCAAGTATTTGTGTTATATACAATGTGCATGCCTTTATGTGTTCCCTTTTATTGTATATATTGGTTAATTTATTCTATTATACATATAAGGTTCATATGTTCTACCTTTTTTCAGTTATTTATTACTACTATTATTATTATTACTATTTTTTATTATTATTTTTATTCCTTATATCCTTTTACTTATGTTTATAACTAATGTACATACTAGTATGCCTGTGTTCCGTTTTTCAGCCCTGCGTTTGTCTGTTTTATGTTTCACAATTAAGTTATGATTTTATATTTTATATTTAATATATGTGTTTATTAAGTTTAAGGGATTTATACATGATATTTGCTGTTATACATTTTACATCATGCCAATTGGTTTTAATTGTTTTTAGATGTCTGTAATATTAATTTGATTTTGTTTTTATTGTTTGTTTAAGTGACAATTCCCCTGAGGAAGGCGTTGCCGAAACGCGTTGGGGTCCTTATTAATAAAAGACTCAGTAGTTCATCCAACGTCTCCTGCTCCTTGTGTTCCTTGGTATTGCTCGCAGGAGGCCTGCTCCTCCTTGTGTTTCATATTAGTAAGACAAGCCATGTTGGCTGTCTCCCATTAAGACATGACTATCTGCATGCTGAGTAATTTTGTTCTTTATGATGGTTTCTACCATTTTTCCCGGTACTGACGTCAGGCTCACTGGTCTGTAGTTTCCCAGATCACCCCTGGAACCCTTTTTAAAAATTGGCGCTACATTGGCGATCCTCCAGTCTTCAGGTATTACAGATGATAGTTCACAGATTACTAATAGCAGGTCTGCAATCTTATGTTTCAATAGCCTTGGATGTATACCATCCGGTCCAGGTGATTTCCTACTCTTCAGTTTATCAAATAGTTGTAATACATCTTCCCGGTATCCTCTTCTTTCAATTCTTCCGCAGTATCACCTTTAAATACCACTTCAGTCAGGTCTCTCAAGTACATGCCCATGTACAGCTGGTAGGCCTGGATCTGGCTGATGAGCATTGAGCCCTGTTAGCACTTTTTGCCAAGGGCATCCAAGGTGCAGGCCTCCCTATCCAGGGGCACCGAGGAGTGCATCTTCTGGCTCTTTAGCCAATGCATGGCCGACTCTACCACCATGGAGTTGTGCGGCAGCTGTGACTTCTGGAAGCCCAGGCTCCTGCAGACCCCATACATCGAGTCGAGCCACTTGTCACCATCAGCACCGATGCCGGTGTCTCCCACATATGGAGCATTAGCCGTTCCAGGATGGATGGGATGGGTACTGTGAGCAATTCCCTTGGTGGGGCCTCGTACTGGAGGATTTCTAATTCTTCCTTCTGAGGGTCATCCTCCGATTCCATTGGGAATGCGAGGGTCTTTGACATATCCCACACAAAGTCAAGGAATGCCATATCCTCGGGCAGGGACAGACACTGGTGATCAGAGGGTGGCGAGTCCGAGGGGATGTCACAGTGGTGTCAGGTGTCCAGGGACTCCTTGTCCTGGGTCTTCCACTCCAAGTAGTTGGAGAAAGACTCAAGGGAAGGATGGCTCATGTGCTCAGGCCCAGGTCCTGCCCGTGTCCCATGGGAGCCCTGCAGTTGGTGCTATCAGTGCTAGCCAGGGAGGATCTCGGTCCTGTCAAGCGGGACCCAGAGCGAGACCTAGGCTGAGGACTGACTCAGGGCCAAATGGTCTCAAGGATCTGCTTGGCCTCCAGGGAAGTCCTCGATGTCAAGGGCCTGGTGGTCTGGGCAGAGGAACCTGTAGTACCGGACAGCAATGACTGCTGCTGGTCCATGAAGGCAGTCAGACTGTGCTCCAGGGCTGCTATCTGGATTTGAGTCTAGAAGGCTCTGCAGCTGTCGCCACCATCACTGAGGAACTCGGTTCATGTGCCAGTTCCCCCAAAGGGGAGTCCTCAATTAGGATAGGATCTGGCAACCAAGATCGATCTGCAGTTGACTCTTTTTGGGCAATCTTGGTAGGCTGCTCCTGCTTCAATCCCTCCAACAGCCGTCATGGACTGCGGGACCTTGCCTGGGGCTTACCCAACCCATCAGAGCCATCCAGAGATGCTGCCTTCAAGGGTTTCTTCTTCTTGTGCTCCCTCGAGGGAGACACCCTTTCTGAAGAGCCACGGTATTGGCCGGGATCCGCAATGGCACCACAGGATTTTGTGGCTTCAGAGGGGACCTTGGCCTTCAGAGCTGGGGACTCCGGGAAGAACTTGTCATGCTGCTGCTGACGGCTCCTGAGGACCTTGGTGGACATTTTTTTGCACAGATTGTAAGCCGTGGTGTCGTGGTCCGGCACAATGCAGTGTAGACAGCAGTCATGTTTGTTGGTGGGGGACATTATCTTGGCACACTGATCACACTTCTTAAAGCCACTGGTAGCCATAGGGGAAAAAAGTACCCCAGTGAGATCAAAGAGCCACAGTGCTGCCAGTTCAGAAAAAAGGGCACGAAGGTGCCAAAAGGAAGGAAAAATGAAGGGACCCGAGACTCAATGCTGGGGCAGCAGGTTCAGATGGCGGGAAGAGTATTGGTGCATAACCGGAGAGAGTTTGAAACTCAGGTCGAGAAAAAACAACAACTTTTTCCGGGGGAAATCAGAAATATGTCTGAAGGGCTCCACAGAAAAAAGGAGACTGAGCAAGATGGCACCCTTGGGGGGGTGGGGGGTGGGGAGGGTACCACGCATGTGTGGTGGCATCTTCCAAAGGCTTTCTTTGAAAGCTGGGGAGATGCTTCCGCGAGGGCTCCGTCGGCACCGATGTCACCCATATGTGAGGACTGACTTCCTGCTTGTTCCCAGAGAATCAATACATCACTCAGGGAAGGGAAAGAGTAGTATAGCAGCGCTGCAGCCATCCGATCGAGTCAGTGTATAAAGTCCTTTAGCAAAAGACGCAGTTAAAAAAAAAGATCTGTACTTTTGAGCAAGTATATTATACACAACTCAACAAAAGAAAGCAGAGATAAAATGGTAGCGCTGTTACAATTACTGTAAGACCGCTAGTCACTATTATACCAGTGCAGGTTTGGTGGGAAACCTGAGTACCATATGTACATAACGCTTAAAAATACTCATGGCAATATACATAAGGAAATTTGCTGAAAGTGCAGAGTATATTATAAACAAAGAGAACTGGCAAACAAACCTTGAACAAAGCATATTGTAGGCAATAATTTGCCAGGGAAATAAGATATGACTTAAGCTCAGGCAGAAGCATAGACAAGGTAAAAACACTGCACATGAACATTATGTGCATATGTTGAGATCATGGTCAAACATTTCCCCTGAAAGAATAGGGAAATTCACCAGTAGTTAAAAGATAATCATACAGTTGTTCAAGGAATATCAATTCACCACTTAAAAGCAGAAGTTTATATGGCTTTAAAAAGCAAATAACAAAAACATTATGGCCAGTCACTCCATCGGTGTACAATCAATTAAAATATCGCGGGGGCACAGAAGCAATAAAAAACAGTGTTAAAATTGTCAATGTATTTAAACCAAAAGTGCTGAGGAAATAAAACAGAGGGAAAAGAGAGGGAAAAGAACACAACCAGGGTGTGAGTACCTACAAAGCCCAAAACATATATTCCAAAAGACGGTATCCAAAGCTGTAAAAACAAGATCTCGGGTGGTAAATGGCAGTGTGTGAGAGCAGAAAGGTATTGTCAGCAAGAAGATTGTGATGGAGGATATAAAGAAAAATATATCAAAAGTAAATAGCAATCAATTACAGTAGGCAGACAGCATACTTTGGTTTCAAGCAAAGCCTAGGTGAAGGCATGATGATGACGGTGGTGATCACAGGAAGGGGGTGGAGGGGAACACCTTCCTCTCTCATCCAAGGCCAGCCCAAGAGTTTCTGCTACCTCCAGCAGAAGCCCCAGCTGCGCTTCCCCCCCCTCTTTTGCGCCATGCTGCCGATGATGTGGGGTTGGTGGGGGTAATGGCTCGGCTTGACACGGCTACACATACATACATGGCCTGCCGCTTCTGACCCCCTTCTGACACAACTTCCTACCAGAGAGCTGTCAGAAGTGGCAGGCCATGTGTGCCGAAGCGCATGGCCTGCCATGGGCACTGTGCTGCCCACAGAGGTCTTCCATTCTAGGTGGCTGCCTAGTCTGCCTAGTGGATGGGCTGGCCCAATTCCCATCCAGTTCTCTCTGCCCTTGAAAACTTAAAAAAATAGAAATGGCAGCCGGCAAACATTATATTTTACTTTAAAAGATATTTGCTGCATTGCCTCCTGCTGCCTCTTGCATTTAATACTGTTGTGCAGCAGCCAGACTAGCATATTTCACTGCCAGGCCAAAGTCTTAGAGTGATCATATCTGATGAGTTTTAAGGTGGCCAAGCACGTAGAAAAGGCAATAGCAAAAGCCAGAAAGATTCTAGGGTGCCTATGGAGTGAAGTGGCCAGCAGATAAAGCGAAGTTACTCGCCTGTAACAGCTGTTCTCCGGGGACAGCAGGAATCAGTGCTCACATATGGGTGACCTCGGAGCCTCTGCAGTGAACATTGTCTGGCTTTCACAGAAAGCCTTTGGAAGTTCGACCATGCATGCACACTCATCTTCCCACCCAAGAGTGCCATATTCCCTCAGTATGATGATATAGCTTAATCAAGCCAAAAAAGAAAACAATTCCACGTGAAGGAGGGAGGGTTGTGAGGACTGACTTCTGCTGTTCCTTGAAAGCATCTGTTACAGGTGAGTAACTACGCTTACTCCAGGAAGAAGCAGGAAGTCAGTCCTCACATATGGGACTCCTCAGCTACAGGCTACCAAAAAAACCTGTAAAAAGCCATGGGTGACTGAAAAATCAAACCATGAATGACAGCAGAGCACTGAGTGGCCACAAGACCTCAGGAACAATCACAGCTCCCACCAGGAAATCTAGTCTCCAGTAGCCTGGACACACAGAAGGTCCAGAGGGTAGGAGTTGCATTATTCCCCAAACAGATGACAGAGTACCTGCCTGGCCGAAGACGCTCCTCCAGGCAGTAATGAGATGAAGTTCACCACAGAGTCTACCATAACCTGCACATTATGAGTCGTAATGTGGCGCTCAAGAGAGAGACCAGCCAATTCATAGGCAATGGAGGTGCAGTCTGCTACTCAGGTAGACAGGGTGTGCTTAGAGACTGCAATGCCAAAACAGTTTGGGTCGTAGAAGATGAAGAGCTGTGAGGAGCAGCAATGGGCCTTAGTCCGCTCTAGTAAGAAGGTCAGTGCCCTCTTACATTCCAAGGTGTGGAGAGCAGTCTCCGCCCTGCTCACATGAGGCCAAGGAAAGAAGGTGGGGAAAACCACCTTGAGATGAAAGGATGTGACCACCTTATTGAGAAACTTAGGTGAGTGTGGAGGACTACTCTATTCCTATGAAACCGGGTGTAGGGGGCATGAGTCACCAATGCCTGTAGTTCATTGACTCGGTGCACCGACAGGAGCACCACAAGGAACATCACTTTCCAGGAAAGGTACTTGAGGTGACAAGAAGCAAGCGGTTCGAAGGGCAGAGCCATGAGCTTCCCAATCAAATCCCAAGCTGTTGCAGACCAGTGAATGGGAGGCCGAGTGAGCAAAAGACCCCTTATAAAGTGGCCCATGAGAGGATGAGCGGACAGAAGTTGCCCCTCAATTAGATGATGGTGCACCACCAGCACACAGAGGTTTACCCTGAGTGAGTTAGACTTTAGGCCTGCATTGGAAAGGTGTAGCAAGTACTGTAACACCACCAGTGTGGAGCAGGAGAAAGGGTGGAATCCTTGCGGGACGTGTGCAAGTCATCCTCCATGTCCCTGGGTAAGTGGAACTATGCCAGGGTCACCTCAGCAGACAGGCTGCCAGGGCAAGGGTTCTGAGGTAGGGGTGCAGGAGAGCACCTTCTTCCTGCAAGATCAAGTCCGGAGCACAGCCCAAGGGAACCGGGTGTGCATAAGAAAGGTGGAGAAGCATGGGGAACCATGGCTGCTGTGGTCAACTGGGAGCAATGAGAATTAAGGTGGATCGGTCAAGCTGAATCTTGAGAAGAGTATTGGAGATCAGAAGGGGTAGGAGGGTACGCATAGAGGAGACCCTCCACCCACGAGATGAGTTAATACATTGGCTACAATACCAATATCAAAGAATCATTCCCAGGCAAAATGACCTCAGATGGCACAACCCCATATTTAGTGAACAATCACCATCGGGTGTTGATAGACGCTCACATCACCGGTCAAAGCCTCCCTCAACCTCTCCAACAAATTTCCAAAATTCTTACAAAATTCTCTAAACAACCACAAGTTTACCTCTGGGAAAAATCCTAAGAAACCTGTATAAACCTAGAAACCATCTACCACCATCTAATATTAAAACAATCATACAAGCACTCACACTCAATCATTCCATCCATAAAAAAGCGTCTGTAATGCACATAACTATTAAATACCAAAGGGGCTGAACGCAGCCGGGACAACTTTAAAAATGGCACCTGCAAAAACAAAAACAAAAGATAAAGTAACCAACTTAATGACACCAACGTAGTGGTTCAAAAAACTTATCTTATAGCAGAAGTCTTGCAGCCAGCTGGGTCCACAGCCCTCAGAATAAACGCTCGTTACAATAGGTCCACCTCGACCTCCAACGCGGGAAATAGAAAAATCAGCAGTCGATATTACTGCTCTCCATTGACATGTCATGACGACTTGAGGGAGGCTTTGACCAGTGATGTGAGCGTCTATCAACACCCGATGGTGATTGTTCACTAAATGTGGGGTTGTGCCATCTGAGGTCATTTTGCCTGGGAATGATTCTTTGATATTGGTATTGTTGTAGATTTTGGTAATATTAGAGTTTATTATTAAGAGCAGTTCTTGCATTGTTGGTTATCCTTTTTTGCTCTTAGTAGCTGTTTTGTGTGTGTTAATACATTGGCTGCCACTCGAGAGGGAGCCGGTGTCCTGCAGCAGAAGCATGCCAACTGGGCACTGCTGGGGCTGGCAGAGATCCAGTGAAGGAGAGCCCCACATCCAAAAGATGTGGCTGGATACCTGCGGGTCCAGCTGCCATTTGTGGAGTTGAAGGAACCTGCTGAGCAGGGAAGGTACACTGCTCGAAGGAGAATCTCGCTCCTACTCGCAAATGTGCAGAGGTGAACTGCTTCCCAGCACAGGAAGTACAACCCAGTACTCCCTCGTTTGCTGACATAAAACATCGCCACTTGGTTGTCTATTTGTACCAGAACAATCTGGTTCTTCAGGCAGTTACAATCCCACAAGGTGATTGTAACTGCCTGAAGCTCGAAAAAATTGATTTGGTGGAGACTCACCCTCGTCGACCAGACACCCTGGATCCGCAGACCATCGCAGTGGGCCCCCCAGCCTAGTTTGGAGGTATACATGGTGAAGATCTTATGAGGCATCAGAGCCTGAAAAGGCATTCCCGCCGTAAGGTGCAGTGGTTGCTGCTACCAGATGAGGGATTGGAGAGAGGAGCGGTCATGCAGATCCTGTCACCCAGGCACCCTGTTGCCTGAGTTCATGTGCAGGCAAGCATCAGGCGTGACGTGTATTGTCAGAGCTATGTGCCCCAGGAGGCACAACAGGAGGCAGGCCAAGGGCATCGAGCAACCCTGCATTTCCACTACGAGGACCACTAGGCACCGAGTCCTGCCCAGAGGAAGGAAGACACTGGCCTGGATGGTGTCCAGGAGGGCCCCTATGAACTCCAGACTCTGTGTCGGCTGCAGATGAGACATGGGTTAGTTGATGAGGCCCAAGTACTCGAGAATGGTGCGATGTGACACCTGACAAACCTCGTCGGTGGAGCCACCCTTGATGAGCCAATCATCCAGGTAGGGGGATACAAACATACCTTGTAGCCAGATGTAGGTGGCGACCACCGCCAGGCATTTTGTGAACATTCTTGGAGCCGAAGCCAATCCAAAGGGGAGGACCCTATACTGGTAATAGCAGCCTCCAATGGTGCAGCGGAGGTACTGCCGGTGGAGAGGATGGATCAGGATGGGGGTATAAACATCTTTTAGATCCAAGGAGCATAGCCAATCTCCCTGTTGGAGGTAGGGCAGCAACATTTCAAGGGAGAGCATTTTGAACTCTTTCAACAGGAACCGGTTGAGATCCCGCAGATCCAGGATGTGCCAAAAAACACCTGTCTTTTTGGGAACCAGGAACTAGCGGGAGTAGAAACCCTCGCCCCTTAGAACTGGCGGGACAGGCTCGACCACTTTTGCTGCAAGGAGGCCCTTGAGTTCCTGCTGCAGAAGGTCTTGATGAAGAGGAGTCATAGGAAGTTCTCCAGGGAAGAAACAAGGGGGCATCTGCTTGAAATGGAGGAGATAACCTTCCCTCACCACCTGGAGGGCCCAGGCATCAGTAGTTATAGCGGTCCACTAGTCAGCAAAGAATGTCGGATGCCCCCTGTATGCTGCGGCCCTCAACCCTAGAGGGGAAGAGAGGCCATGCTCAAGCAGTCAACCCCTCCCCTTCAGGTTGCGGCTGCGACACAGGGTAGGGTTTGAGGGCCCTTGGTCTGCTTCTGATCTCTCCCTTTAAATCTGTTCAACACTCTGCTGCACGGCTAATCTTCCGCCAGTCTCGCCATGCTCATCTCAAGTCACTTCATTGTCTCCCTATCCATTTCCTCATCCAGTACAAACTTCTCCTGCTGATCTATAAGTGCATTCACTCTACAGTTCCTCATTACCTTTCCTCTCTTATCTCTCCCTACACCCCTGCTCGGGAATTCCATTCTTCTGGCAAATCGCTTTTATCTGTGCTCTTCTCTTCTATTGCTAACTCCAGACTTCACTCCTTTCACCTTGCTGCTCCTTATGCCTGGAACAAACTACGTGAGTCTGTACGTCAGGCGCCTTCTCTGACCCTTTTCAAATCCAGGCTGAAAACTCACCTCTTCACTGCCGCTTTTGGATCTTGACTCACCTGATCTCCTTTGTGTTTCCTTAGCATTCCCCCTAGATATATCCTATGTCTACAGCTACTGTGTTGTCTGTCTTGACTAGATTGTAAGCTCTGATAAGCATGGTCCATCTTTTACATGTGTCTAAGCAGCGCTGTGTACGTCTTGTAGAGCTATACAAATGTTCAATAGTAATAGTGGTAGTGACCCTGGAGCCGGGTAGGCCGAATACTGAGGATAAGGTTCATAAGCCTTCCTCTTTTTCAGGTAGAAGGGCTTTTTCCCCAAAGTCTTCCATTGGGAAGGATCTGCGGTTTTCCAGGAGAGCCTGGTTCTGGTCATATACTTGGACTCCAACTCTGTGGCCTTGTCCATCATGGGCTTGCCGAAGAGGTTCTCCCTTCAGTGCGGGTCATCAAACAACTTGTCCTGAACCTACTGCTCCAGGTCCGAGGACTGTGCCTTGCTAAGCAGTGGGCACCAATGCCCACCACAGCTACCCTAGCCATCATAAGCCACCATAGGCCGCTCAAATGACATATTTGGAGCACTCCTTGACCATCAATACCAAGGTCCGGAACCGCTGAAGAGGATCCTCGGACAATCCAGATGAGAACCCGGCAAGTTCCTTTGCCAGGTCCCTCAGGTACATGCCTATGTACAGCTGGTATGGCTGGATACGGGCCACGAGCATCGAACCCTGGTAACACTTCTTATCAAAGCCATCCATGGTGCAGGCTTCCCTGCCATAGGGCACTGAGGAATGCATCTTCTGGCTCTTGATTGAGTGCATGGCCAACTCCACCACTATGGAATTGTGTGGTAGCTGTGTCTTTTGGAATCCAGGGCCCTTGTGAACTCGATACTTGGAATCAAGCCACTTGCTCACAATGAGAACTGTAATAGGTGACTTCCACATCCTGAATAACAAGTGTTCCAAAATGGGGGGAATAGGCACTGTGAGCACTTCCCTGGGAGAGGCATCATACTGCAGGATCTCGAGGTCTTCCGCCTGAGGTTCCTCCTTGGATCTTGTGGTGAAGGCCAGAGTTTTCGCTATGTTCCGGACAAAGTCAAGGAAGGAAAGGTCCTTGGGCGGGGACCTCCAATGCTCCTGCGGCAGAGACAGGTCCAAGGAGACATCCCACTGTCGCCAAGAATTTGGGGACTCATCATCGGTCTCTCACGCCGAGTCGGAATCGGAAGAGACCTAAAGAATCCGACGGGCCTCATGTCCATGCCAAGCTGGGAGCATCAACAGGGTCCCAGCGCCTTGGCCTTATGAACCAGAGGCACTCAGAGAGATCCGAGGCTTCAAACGGAATCGAGAGTGATGCCAAGAATTGGCCCAAAAGTCGATGCCACTCCAGCACCGGCTGGATTTCCTCAGTTGACCCCCTTGTGGTGGAAGGACCAGTTGCCAGGTCCAATGATCCAGAGGAACCAAGCATCAGGCTCTGCTGCTGGGCCAGAAAGGCAGCAAGGCTATGTTCCAAGGCCAACATCCTGACCTCAAGGCCAGAAGGATCCACAGCCATAGGCCTGGGTACCAAGGATATCGGTCCCGATTCCAGCTCTGACAAGGGGATTTCCTCGATGTTGATGACCTTGGTGGACTGATGCCAATCCCTCAATGCAACTGTAGTCTCCTCCCACAGGGGCAGCTTTGAAGGTCGATTCCGGCCATCACTCTCGGCATCATGCCGAGGACTCTGATGCCGGTGAC
The DNA here is from genome assembly GCA_033557465.1 of Ichthyophis bannanicus. Classification (NCBI taxonomy): domain Eukaryota; kingdom Metazoa; phylum Chordata; class Amphibia; order Gymnophiona; family Ichthyophiidae; genus Ichthyophis; species Ichthyophis bannanicus. Next base: position 52,735,427 of record CM066035.1, read on the forward strand.
CAAGAGTCTTAGCCCTGTTTCCGGCATTGTCCTTCAACACCACGATAGATGGGGTCCAATCCTTCCAGGGATGACCCTCTGCAGAAGATCGCCGTTCTGATGCCCTGCAACCTCAGGGCTCCGAGTGGGCATGGCCACCAGGTGAGGCTGAGGCCTCCACGGTACACCCTAAGGGTGTCAATTCTGCACTTGAAGTTGGGGCCAAATAGGAGGTCTTGTGACCAAACAGCATCTCTCACTGCCTTTCATGATCCCTGTGATCCTTGCTCGTCATCTGAAGACAGAGCAACAGGCAGAGGCTTCGTGATTGGCTCCAAGGCATTACAGGCAACAGTCATGGGGATTCGTGCAGGACATGGTATGCCTGCAACAGTGACACTGCTTGAATCTACTAACCAAGGACATAGCAGGGAAAACAGTACCCACGAGATCAAATTCCAAGAGCCTAGTTAGAAAGAGCAGGAGAAAAAATCTGCACATTGATGAACAAGAAAAGAAAGGAAAAGTACTGAAAAAACGTGACGTCGAGGCAGCAGTGGGTCCAGGAACCAAAAAGGTGACGGTATGTGACTGGATGAAAGAAAAACCAAGAGAATAAATGCAAACTTATTACGGAGTGCAAACAAAACATCCGATGGGCACCACGGAAGAAAGAAGACTGAGGTATGATGGCACCCTTGGGCGGGAAGATGACCGTGCATGCATGGTCAAACTCCCAAAGGCTTTCTGTGAAAGCTGGTGAATGTTCACTACGTGGGCTCTGTCGGTGCTGACGACACTCATATATGAGGACCTACTTCTTGCTTGTTCCGGGAGAAAAAGAGGTGAAAGTGCCTCTAAGTTTCTGGTGAGATTGTATTTGGAGTACTGTGTTGAGACCGCACCTTCAAAAGGATATAAACTAGATGGAGTCAGTGCAGAGGGCAGCTACTAAAATGGTTAGTGATCTTCATCATAAAGCATATGGGGGCAAACACATATACATATATTTTGGAAGAAAGGTAGGAGAGAGAAAATATGATAGAAACAATTAAATACCTTGGTGGGCCTCTTTCATTTGAAATAAAGTTCTGTAACAAGGAGTCATAAGATGAGGGTGAAAGAGGACAGACTCAGTTACATGAAGGGTATTGGTGGTCATTGCCTGGGCCCTTAGAAACTGACATGTCCCCTCAGAGACTTGTATGAACATGAATTGTTCTCTCTACAAGAACACCCGGGAGGATTCTCCCTCCTCTCAGCTCCATTCCCCAACAGGAATTGATGTTACTGATTCTTAGTTTTCACTGCATTACATTGACATCCTTCAATGCTGATGCCTATAAAGCAGAACTCTGCTTTTTATTAGATACAAGGAACTAAAGGATGCACTTTCTCTTTACTTCTAATAATACTTTACTTCAAAGAGGTTACCTCAAGCTGGAGGGCCAGGGGTTCAATTCCCACATAGGGACAAGTAACCTCAGGCTGGAGGGACTGGGGTCTCTAGTCCCATGGCCACTCCTTGTGGCCTTGGGCAAGCCACTTAACCCTCCATTGCCTCAGGTACGCTTAGATTGTGAGCCCTTTGGGGACAAGGTGACAAAAAAAAATGCCTGTTAGCGTATATATGTAAACCGCTTTGACCCGGTGAAAAGCGATATATAAGCACAGCTAAATAAATAAATAAATAAGAAGTAAAGAAGGGTTACAGGTTGGTTATGTGGTCCCATATAGTGGTCTCTTATTCCGTGCCCTCACCCTGCAGTCTTTCAGCGTGACCGACATTCACAACACAATGAAAGGCTCCATTGTCAAGGTGGAAGGAAACCTGTACAGCACATGAGCATCCAGGACATGTCAGCAGCGTAACATACAGACATCAGCCACCCATCCAGACAGTAGCAGAAGGCATGTAAGGCATATGGATGGCCCCCCACCACATCACCCTCCACGATAGTGTACTCTGGTGGCATGGCTAATGCCCCATGGCCACCTGGACCCTGTCTACACTGTACTAGCATCTGAGACGTCCATGGAGTCAATGAGGATGTCCACGCAAATGTTCCAGTTTGAGACATCCAGTGTAGGTACGTGCAGATGCTTGCCATCAGGATAACAATCACACTGCCATAAGTGCATATGGTAGATTTTGCGCTATGAGCATGCAGCTGATGCTGGAGGGTTGGAGGTATGTCTCCAAAGGCAGAGGTATCCAGTAGAAAGGAGAACACTTGTCCAGTCAAGGTGGAGCTGCTCATGTGTCAGGTCCTAGACAAGCCCCACATCCTGTTTGGTCATACCAGATTCAACTATAGTGCCCACCACTACAGCGTGACATCAGTTCAATACTCAATGTGATGTATCACCGCAACTGCAACATTGAGAACTGCATGAAGAAATGGAGGATGATTAAACATAAGGCAAAGGCAGCCGAGCAAACTCCCAATGGTTGAGCACCAGCGCTGACTGAGTTGGAGGAATGAGTACTGAGTAAGGAGTCATTGAGGATGGATGAGGAGTCACTGAGCGTTGTTGGTAATCCGGATACTTCATGATCCTCGCAGCAAACAGGTGGGTAGCATTATCTGAAATGTAAGGTGGATGATTAATCAACCCAGCACCACAGCTGGGATCCCAGAATAGGCAGCTTGACATTTATCATTCACTTGCAGGTACTGGTGAGGTAGTGCAGCAGTCCTTGAACAAAGGCAAGGGAGGTCCAAAGAAAGTCAGCCAGGAGTCCAGTCAAGGCACATCAGATGCGGGCATTCAGCATTATCAGAGGCAGGAGGAGATGAGCGCAGTGGTGGACAGGATGAAGGGTGAACCACAGCAGCAAGACTATCTCCTGATTGAGATGAAAATCCGAGACAACCTTCGGCAGGAACTTGGGGTGGGTATGGAGGACCACCCTGTTCCTATAGAACCTGGTATAAGGAGATTCAGCCATGAGAGCCTGGAGTTCACTGACTCGGTGGGCCGAGGTCAAAGCCACCAGGAAGACCACCTTCCAAGATTTATTTATTTATTTATTTATTTACATTTCTTATATACCGCACTATTTGCGATCAGCGCGGTTTACATAAAAACAAGAAGGTAACCGACAATGAACAAAAGTCAGGTCATTACATTGAACAGGAACAAGTAACTTGGAAAACAGGGTAAACTATATACATATATATACAAGATAGGTGCTGAAGCAAGCATGTCGCCATCAGCTCGAAGAGTGAATGTGTGAGCTGCATGAGCACTATGTTCAGATCCCATTCTTCCGGGGGAGGCCGGATGGGAGGTTTGGATAGCAAGAGGCCCCGCATGAAGCAGGAGACCAAGGGCTGCTCCAAGAGGGGATTGCCCTCTACAGGGAAGTGATGCGCCGAGATGGTGCTCAGGTGTACCCTGACAGAGTTTGACTTCAGCCCCTGCTTTGAGAGATGGAGAAGGTACTGGAGGACCCATCGAGTGGGATACGAGAAAGGGTCGATATGGAGCTCGGAGCACCAGACCAAGAAGCGTTGCCATTTGAATGCGTAAACTCATCTTGTCGAGTCCTTCCTTGATGCGAGGAGGACCTCCTCGACCTCCTTCAGGAGGTCTAGAATGGCTAGGGTGACCTGTTCAGCTGCCAGGCTGCGAGGGACAACAAGGCCAGGTTCGGGTGTAGCACCCGTCCCTCTTCTTGCGTTATCAGGCCTGGGGCACAGCCCAGGGGAATCAGAGGCTTGGATGCGAGCCGAAGCAGGAGTAGGAAAGAGTAGTTACTCACCTGTAACAGGTGTTTTCCAGGAGCAGCAGGAATCAGTCCTCACTTATGGGTGACATCGGCGCCGATGGAGCCCCCGTGCGGAGCATTTCCCCAGCTTTCTATGAAAACCTTTGGGAATACTACACGCATGCACGGTCCCCTTCCCGCCTAAAGGTGCCATCTTGCTCAGTCAAATGACATAGCTAAAAAAACAGCACACAAAAATGAAAAAATGTAACTATGTACAACTGCAACTCCCAGGGGAGGAGGGAGGGTTATGAGGACTGATTCCTGCTGCTCCTGGAGAACACCTGTTATAGGTGAGTAACTACTCTTTCTCTAGGACCAAGCAGGAAGTCAGTCCTCACTTATGGGACTCCCCAGCTTCAGGCTACCGGGGAGCCAGAGCTGAAAAATGAGCTCCCTCTAGCCTCAGCATCAGGGAAAGGATTTCACTGAAAACATACCTCCACCGGTAGCCCAACCAGAGGGCTGGAGAGTAGGAGTTGCCTAAACCTCAAAGAGATTCCGGAGCACTGCCTGACCGAAAGCACTGTCCCTGCGGGACTCCCTCTCCAGGCAGTAATGGGCCGCAAAAGTCTGGCTTGGGGACCAAGTTGCAGCCCTGCAGATGTCTGCCAATGGTACAGAGAGGAGATGAGCTACTGAGGCAGCCATTGCCCTGACACGGTGGGCCATGACCCGACCCTGCAAAGGAAGATCAGCTGCCCTGTAAGCCCAGGTGATACAGTCAGCCACCCAGATGGACAAGGTACGCTTGGACACAGGTACCCCCAAGTTATTGGGGTCAAAAGATACAAAGAGCTGAGTAGCCCTTCTATGCCCCTGCGTATGCTCAAGGTAGAAGGACAAGACCCTCCTACAGTCCAGGGTATGCAGGACTGTCTCAGCCCGGCTTGCATGGGGCCTAGGTAAGAATGTTGGAAGAACCACCTCTTGGTTGAGATGGAAAGAGGAGACAACCTTGGGGAGGAACTTAGGATGAGTCCTAAGGACTACCCTGTTCCTATAGAAGCGAGTGTATGGCCTGTCACAGACCAGGGCTTGAAGTTCACTCACTCGCCTGGCCGAGGTCAAGGCCACTAGGAATAGAGTCTTCCAGGATAGGAAGCGTAAAGGACATGTAGCCATGGGCTCAAAAGGTGGGCGAGTAAGTTGCTGCAAGACCACATTCAACTCCCACTCAGGGGCCAGTGGACGGAGAGGAGGCTTGAGCAATAGTAAGCCTCTGAGAAATCTGGACACCAAGGAGTGAACTGACAAAGAGTGTCCCTCCACCAGAGAGTGATGAGCTGCCAGAGCAGAGAGGTGGACCCGAACAGAATTGGACTTAAGGCCCTGATTGGACAAGTGCAGTAGGTACTGGAGCACTACTGGCACAGTGCAGGTGAAAGGATCTTCCTGGCGTTGCTGACACCACAAGGAGAACCTTCTCCACTTCAGGGCATATGTTTTCCTGGTGGATTGCTTTCTAGAGGCCAAGACCACCTCTTCCACCTCCTGAGGAAGACCCCAGGGAGCCAAGACTACCCTTGCAGCCTCCATGCCATCAGATGGAGAGACTTGAGATTGGGATGCAGAAGGGAACCCTGATCCTGAGATAGAAGGTCGGGTTGGAATCCCAGAGGCATGGGTGTCTCCACTGCCAGTTGAAGTAGCAGGGGGAACCAGGGCTGCCTCGGCCACCTGGGAGCAACCAGAAGTACTGAGGCCTTGTCCCTGAGAATCTTGAACAAGGTTCGGGCCACCAGAGGCGTGGGAGGAAACGCATAGAGCAGGCCCTGGGACCAAGAAATCAGGAAGGCATCCGCCGCCACCCTCAGGGGATGCAGTTGCCTGGAACAAAACCTGGGCAGTTGGTGATTGAGGGGAATGGCAAAGAGATCCATAGATGGAAGTCCCCATTTTAGGAAAATCTGTTGAACCACTAAAGGGTGCAGCTTCCACTTGTGGGGCTGCAATATCCTGCTTAGGCGGTCTGCCAGAAAGTTCTCCTGGCCAGGAAGATACACAGCCCTCAGCAACATCTGGTGCCTGAGGGCAAAAGAGCAAAGGACCTGTGCTTCCAGGCATAGAGGCCTGGACCCAGTGCCGCCCTGTTTGTTCACATAGAACATGGCTACTTGGTTGTCTGTCTGAACAGACTGGTGGGCCAAGGAGTGAGAAAAAGCCTTGAGGGCTAAGCAAATAGCCCGCAGTTCCAGTAGGTTGATCTGTTGCAGGGCTTCCCATGGGGACCAGAGGCCTTGGGTGTAGCTCCCTTGACAGTGTGCACCCCAGCCCTGCAAGGAGGCATCGGTGGTTAACACCACTGTGGGGACAGCTACGTGAAAAGGCACCCCCTGTAGCAAGTTGGGGGGGTGTAGCCACCACTGAAGAGACTTCAGGAGAGGTTTTGAGACCCTTACTTTGTCTGCTAGGCTTCCTGTGGCCTGCTTCCATTGAGTTCTGAGGCACCACTGTGCAGGCCTCATGTGGAGGCGGGCATTGGGGGTCACATGCACAGTCGATGCCATGTGTCCCAGGAGCTGCAAATAGAGCCTGGCAGGACCTGATGGCAGACTGAGAAACCGGGATGCCAACTCCATGAGCCTCTGAGCTCGGTCCTCTGGCAAGTAAGCCCTTGCTTGCAGAGAGTCCAGCAGTGCTATGAACTCGAGGTTCTGGGAGGGGAACAAAGTGGACTTTGCGAAGTTTATGACAAAGCCCAGGTCTTCAAGGAGTGTGACAGTCCTGAAGGTGGCCTGCCTGGCCTCCTGGTAGGTTTGGCCCCGGATGAGCCAGTCGTCCAGATAGGGGAAGACAAATATCCCTTGAGTCCTCAAGTAAGCTGCCACCACAGCTAGGCACTTTGTAAAGACCCGTGGGGCGGAAGTTAGGCCAAAAGGCAGTACCTTGTACTGGTAATGGTTTCCTCCCACCACGAACCTGAGGTACTTTCTGTGGTCTGGATGAATGAGGATGTGAGTGTACGCATCCTTTAGATCTAAGGAGCATGGCCAATCTCTCTGCTGGAGGTAGGGCAGAAGTGTTCCAAGAGTAAGCATCTTGAACTTCTCTTTCTCCAAGAACTTGTTGAGGTTTCTGAGGTCTAGGATAGGTCTTAGGCCTCCTGTCCTCTTTGGCACCAGAAAATACCTGGAGTAGAACCCGTGCCCCTGTAGGCGAGGAGGTACCGGCTCCACCGCCTTGTCCAGAAGCAGACCCTGAAGTTCTTGGAGGAGGAGGGTGGTGTGCAGGAGAGGCCTCAGAGGTTCTCCTGGAAAATAGACAGGAGGTAGTTGTTGGAAATGAAGCATATAGCCTCGGTGAATGATGCTTAAAACCCAAGCATCCCCTGTAATGAGTGGCCACTGGTGGGCAAACAGGGCTACGCGACCTCCTGTGCAGGGATGGGACAGCAGGGACGGAGAGGCTATGCCTTGGGAGTCAAAAACCCCCTCCCTGCTGGGTAGGAGCAGGAGCCGGAGGCTTGGGGGTCTTCTGCCGACGGGGCCCATGTCCCTGCCCCTTGGCCTGCTGCCCCTGAGGGGGAGCTGGGGAGGCCTGGTATTGAGGGAAAGGTTTGTAGGCAGACACCTTTCTCGGGTAGAAGGACTTTTTACCCGAGCCCTTCTTTTTGTGAGAAGGGGCAGAAGTCTTTCTGGACAGCCTAGTTCTGGTCAGGTGCTCGGTCTCGAGCTCAGCGGCCTTCTCGGCCATGGGTTTGCCAAAAAGGTTCTCACCTCGGCAAGGGACATCGACCAACTTGTCCTGAACCCAAGGCTCGAGGTCCGATGACTGCAGCCATGCCTGGCGTCGGACCGCGATGCCGGCGGCCGCCACACGAGCCGAAGCCTTGAAGCCATCGTAGGCCGCTCGGGACATGAATTTGGAACAGTCCCGGATCCCTGACGACAAAGACTGGAACCTCTGCAAAGGTTCCCCGGAGAGACCAGCAGAGAACCCGGCAAGCTCCTTTGCCAGGTCTTGGAGAAACATGCCCATGTACAGCTGGTATGACTGGACACGGCAAGCAAGCATCAAGCCCTGGAAGCACTTTCTGCTGAAGTCATCCAGGTTCCGGGCCTCCCTACCGGGGGGCACCGCAGAGTGCATCTTCTGGCTCTTCAGTCAATGCATGGCCGATTCCACCACCATGGAATGGTGCGGCAGCTGGGCCTTTTGGAAGCCAGGGCTCTTACGGAGTCGATAAATGGAATCGACTCGCTTGCTCAAGACCGGCGCCGAGGCCGGTGACTCCCACATCCGGAAGAGGAGCCGTTCCAGCATCGGAGGAACCGGCACAGTAAAGGCCTCCTTCGGAGGAGAGTCATACTGGAGGGCCTCGAGCTCCTCGGCTCGAGGCTCCTCCTCGGGGTCGGCGGGAATCGCCAAGGCCTTGGCCATGTCCCGCACGAACTCCGAGAACCGGGTGTCCTCCGGAGGGGACCTACTCCGGGGCTCGGACTGCGGTGAGTTTGACGGGACGCACCGAGTCCGGAAGGTATCGGGGTACTCCTCATCCTCCGTCTCCCAGGCTGACTCATCGAAAGAAGAGTCGAGGGGCTCCGACCACGCGGGTCGAGGTGGCACCCACCCCGAAGTCGAAGGCACCGGTGTCGACACCCTCGGTTCCAAGCGGGAGGTCGAGGGAGACCTTGACCGAGGATGACCTCGAGTTTTCATGGTCTCGAGTATCGGCTCGGTCTCCGGGGTCGACTTCGACGTCGATGTCCTGGTGGTCGGGGCAGATGCACCAGCGAGGCTGGCCATCAGTACCCGCTGCTGCTCCATGAAGGCAGACAATCTGCACTCCAAGGCTGTCAGCCTGAGTCCAAGCTCAGGAGACTCAGCAGCTACCAACTCGGGCCCCGGCGACACCGGACCCGACAACGGCTCCCTCGGAGGAGAGTCCACGAGGACTACATGACTTACGTGTCCGATGGTCTCCGGCTCTACACGAGGTACTTTGGACGGCTTCTCCTGCTCCAAAGGCCCGGGACGGCGGTCGGGGGTCTTAGACCTGGCCCTCGAGGAACCAGGGACCTCTTCTGACACCGCCCTCGCGAGCCATTTCTTCCTCTTGCGTTCCCGGTAGGGGGACCCCTTGTTCGAGGAACCCCGGCGATGCTCGGGATCAGATTCCAGAGGCGTCGAGGCCTCAGACGAGGTCCGGGCCCGGCCGGAGGCAGAATCTGAAAAAAATCCTTTCCTTCTGGTGCTGACAGCTTCGAAGTGCCTTGGTGGACATTTTACCACACGGGCCACAGATCATGGGGTCATGATCTGGGCCGAGGCACCGAAGGCAGCAGTTGTGTGTGTCGGTGAGAGACATCAGTTTCTTGTACCGATCACACTTTTTGAAGCCACTGGAAGCCATCGGGGAAAAAAGAGCCCCCGCGAGGTCAAAAGACCGGCCTTCCAGGTAAACAAGAAAAAAGGGCGCGAACGCCAGCCACGAAGGGCAAAAACCGAAAAATAGAGAACAGGCTCGATACCGGTGTACCGAACCCGGTGGGAAGGGGAACCGGCGTCGAACTCGATGAAAAAGTGAAGAAATCTTCAGAAAAAAATCAACTTTTCCCGGGTGACTAGGACGAATGTCCAAAGGGCTCTACGGAAAAAGAGAGACTGAGCAAGATGGCACCTTTAGGCGGGAAGGGGACCGCGCATGCGTGTAGTATTCCCAAAGGCTTTCATAGAAAGCTGGGGAAATGCTCCGCACAGGGGCTCCATCGGCTCCGATGTCACCCATAAGTGAGGACTGACTTCCTGCTTGGTCCTGGAGAACCACGGTTTCCGAGACCACAAGGGAACGATGAGTAACATCGACGCTCGTTCCCGCTGAGATTTGTGGAGGGTCCTCGCGATGAGAGGAGTGGGAGGGGACACACAGAGCAGGCCTGAGTTCCAGCTGAAAAGGAACGCATCCAAGTCCTCCCTGCTCGGGTGTGGGACTGGGACGCAGAAGCGGGGAAGCTGTGCGTTCGACGGACTGGCAGAAAGATGCATGGTCTGAATTCCCCACCAATGGAACAGCCAGTCGGCCACCCCCAGGTCCAACCACCATTCGTGAGGGCGATGGATTCTGTGAGTTTGTCCATGAGGACGTTCTCCTAGCCTGGGGAGGTAGACCGTTCTGAGGGTCATCCCCCGATGGAACTCAAAGGAGCAGAGGAGGACTTCTTCCCAGCAAAGGGGGCGTGATCCTGTCCCCCTTCCTTGTTGATGTAGAACAGCGAGAACATCGCCACTCGCCTGTCAGTCTGCACAAGCACCAAATTCCCCTTGAGGTGATCTTCGAAGGCCCTCAGGGCCCACCGAACCGCCAGGAGCTCGAGCAAGTTTATTTACTGTTGAGACTCCTCAGGCAACCATTGCCCCTGCGTGCATAATGCACTGCAGTGGGCTCCCCAGCCCAGCAGGGAGGCATCCGTCATTGGCACTAGCTGGTGCTGTGGGCCCTGGAAGGGCAGTCCTCAGAGGAGGTTGCGGAGGTTCTGCCACTAGTCCAGGGACAGGTGAAGGTTGTGGGAGACCTGGATGGGGTCCCTGAGGTGGCCGACGGCTGGGCTCCACTGAGTGTTGAGGCACCATTGGGCCGTTTGCATGTGCAGGCGGGTGTGGGGGACCACATGGACGGTGGAGGCCATGTGACCCAGGAGGCGCAGCATAGTCCGGGCTGTGACCCGAGGGGTGCTCTGGACCTGGGCCGCCAGGTCTCGGAGGCGGTCGGTGTGGTCTGCTGGCAGAAAAGCGGTCGCCCGCTGAGTGTTGAGGCATGCGCCAATGAATTCTAAGGCCTGCACCGGTTCGAGATGGGACTTGGGGTAATTGACCAGGAAGCCCAGGCGTTCGAGCAGGAGGATCGTGCGCGACACCACCAGGCGGGTTTCTTCGACCGAGGATCCCGTGACGAGCCAGTCGTTGAGGTAAGAGAAGACCAGTATGCCCTATTGCCTGAGGTAGGTGGCGACCGCGGAGAGACACTTTGTGAAGACCCGCGGGGTGTACTCGAGGCCAAAGGGGAGCACTCTGTATTGAAAGTGCTCCCCTTGTACCCTGAAGCGCAGGTACTGCCTGTGCAGGGGGTGGATCAAAATGTGGGCATAAGCGTCTTTTAGATCCAAGGAACATAGCCAGTCGCCCTGCCGGAGAAAGGGCAGCAGAACGCCAAGGGATAACATCTTGAACTTCTCCCGCACCAATAACTTATTCAGTTTTCGGAAGTTGAGGATGGGCTGCAGACCCCTTGTCTTTTTCAAGACGAGGAAGTACCGGGAATCGAAGCCCCGACCTTGGAGGCGTACTGGCACTCTCTCGACCGCCCATTGGGCGAGGAGGTTGAATAGCTCCCGCTGAAGGAAGACCTGGTGCGCGGGGAGTCGAGGAGGCTCCGCCCGGGAGATGGGAGGGGGGAACCTGTCCAGGCAGAGGCGATAGTCGTCCCGGATTACCTGGAGGACCCAGGTGTCTGAGGTGATGGAAGCCCACTGAGGGTCAAAAGAGGAGAGGCATCCCTCCACCGGTTGCTGCATTGCGGGGGGGGGGGGGGGTGAAAGGCTATGCAGCTGGAGTCAAAACCTTGCGTGGGTTGGGGCAGCGCTGGGGTTTGGGCCTTGGGTCCTTTTGACTTATGTTGACCTTGGGACCTGGACTTTCCTTGTGCCGCAGTGGCCAGCGTGAGAGTGGGCGGGTACGGTGGGTAGCCCCGATAGGGTAGGCCCTTCCTTGGAAAGAAAGGCTTTTTGGTTTGCTGTTTCTTTCGAGGGAGGGTGGAGGTCTTGCGTGAGAGATGGGTTCGGGTGACAAACTCCGTCTCTATCTCAGCGGCTTTGTCCTCCATTGGTTTGCCAAAGAGCTGCACACCGAAGCAAGGTACGTCCAGGAGCTTTTCCTGTACCCACTGCTCTGAATCCGAGGATTGGAGCTATGCCTAGCAACTGGCTCTGATGCCAATGGCCACCACTCGAGCCGAGGACACGAATCTGTCGTAGGCGGCACGGGAGAGATATTTTGAGCACCCTGCGACAGACTAACAGGGTCCAGAACCTATTGAGGGGTTCGCCCTCGAGGCCCATGGAAAAACCTCCGAGTTCCTTGGCCAAGTCGCGTAAGAACATACCCATATATAGCTGGTGAGACTGAATACGGCAGGAGAGCATGGACCCCTGGTAGGTTTTGCGGCCTACAGCATCGAGGGCTCTCAACTCCCTGCCTGGAGGAACCGAAGAATGTGACTTCGGGCTCTTTTGTTTCCTCATGGCTGATTCCACCACCATGGATATGTGGGGAAGCTGGGTTTTCCTAAACCCAGGGCCGCACTGGACCTTCTACATGGTGTCAAGGCACTTACTCACGATGGGAACTGAAGCAAGTGCCTCCCACATGTGGAGCAGCAGCCTGGATAAGATGGGAGGAACCGGGACAGTAAGAGATTCCCGAGGTGGGGACTCATACTGTAGAATGTCAAGCTCTTTAGCTTGAGGGTCCTCCTCAACCTGGGTAGCCAGGTTGAGAGCCCATGCCATATCCCGCACAAACACTGGGAAGGAGGTATCCTCGGGTGGCGAACGCCGCTGAAATGCTGGTGGGGATGGGTCCGACGGAAGGTCCCGATGGGCACAGGTTTCTGGGGAGGTAACCCCATCGGACTCCCAGTCAGAGAAGTCGGAGGAGGAATCCGATCTGGGCTGGTTGCCCCATTCTGCAGTCGAGGCCCACCTGGAGCCAGAGACCGCGGAGGATCTCACCCCCGAGGAATGGGAAGGCGAGCGAGACCGATGCCGAGGACCCTCACTAGGCCCACAGCTCTTGGGGGTTTCCTGGGTGGATTTCAGTGTCCCACGCGAGGGAACCTCAGTCTCTAGGTGCGAGCCAGCGAAGCTGAATGTGAGCTCCTGCTGGGAAGCGATAAACGCAGAAATGCTGCATTCTAGCACCAGTATACGGGACTGCCACACAGGTGTGGGGTCCTGTGATGCCGACACCGGGGTCACTGGGTCGGGTGTCGAGGAGGAGAGGGGGTCCTCGCCGGAAAGATCCTTCATAAGACCGGACGCCATCGTCGGAGGCCTTTGTATCTGTACGAGGTATCTTATGGGGCCGCTACTTGTCTGACTCTCGGGAATGCCGAAGGGGGCTAAGCTACCAAGCGTGCAGCGCTCATGCTTGTCGGGAGCCCCCGACAGCGACTTTGATGCTTTCTTCTTCTTACACTGCTCCACTTCAGGGGACCCCTGGTCAGAGTGCTGCCGTGAACGTGAGGCCGAGGTGGAGGATCCCACAGTAGGAGAGACGACCAAGGGCGCCACCGGGGATTCCGAGGCCTCCTTCCGGAAAATGTCTTCGGACTTCTGCTTACGACTGAGCAGGGCTTTGGAGGACATTTTCTTACAAAGCGAACAGAGCCCTGGATCATGGTCGGCTCCAAGACACTGCAAACAGCAGTCATGGATGTCTGTAAGCAACATGTTCTTGGAGCATCTATCGCATTTTTTTAATCCGGTGGCCATAGGGGCAAAAAAGGCCCCCGCGAGGTCAAAGACCCACGAAGCCAGCGGTTGGGAGAAAAAAGAGCACAAAGCCCGTTAACAGCAAAAATGCTAGGAAAAACGTTCCCTAATTGCTCAAAAAGGATAGAGCAGGGGATTGACGGATAGAGGACTGATGCAACCGGAAAAGTAATAGGCCTGAGGCCGAAAAACGAGATACTTTTTCCGAGAGATGAGGACGTGCGTCTGAAGGGCTCCGCGGAAAAAGGGAGACTGTGCAAGATGGCACCCTTAGGCGCAAAGAGGACCATGCATGCATGGCAGCAATCCCAAAGGCTTTCTTTGAAAGCTGGGGAAATGCTCCGCGCGGGCCCATAAGTGAGGACTGACTTTCTGCTTGTTCCTAGAGAATGATATTCTCTCACTAGAGTTGAGGGGGCAGATTTTGCAGATGAAGTCTGTACCCCTCTCTCCTATGGTTAGTGTCCACTGTTCTGAGGTAATGAGATGCCACCTGTTGGCATAATGGCACAGTCTACCAGCAATGTGGAGGGGATGAGGGTTCTCCAGAGGCAGTGGTTATGTTCTCTAGAAAGGAGTCAAAAAGCAGGAGCAGCCTGAGCTGGTTGAGTCTTAGGAGCCTATGGCTTCTTTTGTTGTTTGGGACGCTGCTGCCTCTTCTGAGTACCTTGAGGATGATATTGAGAAGCAGGGATGTAAGAAGGGTAAAACTTCTTCTTACTAAAGAAGGCTTTCTTTGCTGCTGTTTTCTTTTTAGCTGGGTTGGCTCTGGACCTAGAAAGTCTATTAAAAATGGTATTCTCAGATTCTAACTGAGATGCTTTGTCCTGCCAATCCTTGCCAAAAAGGTTTTCACCTGTGCAGGGAATATTTCCCAGTTTATCCTGTACCCATTGTTCAAGATCTGATGCCTGAAGCCATGCAATTCTACGTGTACTGATGCAGATTGATGTGGCTCTACTGGTGAACTCAAAGCAATCAAAAGTTGCTCGACTGACAAACTTTGAGACGTTCTGAGCATGTCTGACCAAGGTGAGATAGTTTGCTCTCTTATCAGGGAGAAGAGGAGCCACTGACTCTAAATCTCTAGTCACCTCCTTGAGAAACATATCCATATAGAGTATGTATGAACTAATCCTAGCTGAGAGCATGGAAGCCTGGAAACGACACCCAAAAGCATCTAGGATTCTCGATTCTCTACCCGGAAGGTTAGAGGAATGTGTCTTAGAGCTTTTAATTCAATGCATTGCCGCCTCTACTACCATTGGATGGTGCAGCAGCTGTGTCTTTTGGAAACCGGGGCATTCTGGTACCCAGTACATGGTATCAAGTCATCTAGTATGTGGAGAAATAGTAAGGGGTGTTTCCCACATTCGGAGCATGAGATCGTGGATAATGCGGTGGATTGGAAGTGTAGCCACCTCCTTAGGTGCTCTAGGTATTGGAGAATCTCCAGTTCCTCATCTCTAGGATCTTTCTCCAATCTTACTGTTATGGAAAGGCCCTCGCTGCATCAAATGAATTCTTAAAAAGGCATGTCTTCAGGAGAGGACAAGCGCCATTCCGGAGAAGAAGACGGTCATCGGGTAGACTTTGTAATCGTAGAGTACTGACAGATTCATCATCTGAGGAATCCATTTCCAAAGATTTGACGTATAGGCGCGAGGGGTGTCCCTGCTCCACTAGAGCCCAGTACCAATTAGATAGTAAAAAATCTAACCAACGAACCAAGTTCTGATAAAGACATACAAATTGACCCACAAACCTTTGCAGATCATCTTCAAGATAAGCTAGGCCGCTCACCACAACAAACATCTAAAGGAACCAACAATCCAACCATGCCCACCACAAATTGGGACAAGTTCAACACTCCTTCCACAAGGCAAATCTCAGATATCATCTCAGCTCTCAACACAAGCACCGCACCAACAGACCCATGCCCGGTCCCATGGATCAAGGCAACTAAGGAAACCTTCCTCAGCCTCATACACAACATGGTAAGTAACTCCCTGATGCAAGGAACCATGCCAGACCAGCTGAAGCTAGCCACAATAAGGCCAATCCCAAAGAAAACCAATCTAGACAAAAGCAATCCAGCAGCCTACAGACCAATCTCCAGCATACCACTTCTGGCTAAAATCATAGAGAAGACGGTGCAAAAACAACTCCAGGACCACATCGACACACATGCCCCACTGGATATACATCAACATGGCTTCCGCCCAAACCACGGAGTCGAAACACTTCTCCTATACCTATTCAATGACATAATCCAGACCATAGACAACTACAAACAAGGAACACTAATGATCTTCCTAGACATCTCAGCTGCATTCGACACAGTGGACCACAGAATCCTCCTAACCAGACTACAGAACATTGGAATAACCGACACCATACTAAAATGGTTCAACTCATACCTAAAAGACAGACAGTTCCAAATCAAGATTGGATCCAGCGTCTCACAACCCGCAAAGATCAGGCAAGGAGTGCCACAAGGATCCGCACTATCCTCACTACTATTCAACCTATACATCCAACCAATCTGCAACATCATGAAAGCTCATAAAATAGATTACACAATCTATGCAGATGACATCATGATATACACCCCGAAAAAAGATAGGCCCCAGAACCAACAAACACCCCCTCAAACTAAAGCATTCGTGAAAAAATTAACTTTTTTTGTCGGAATTCAGCAACAAAGTACCAGGAACTCAGTCCAGGTACCACTGTGGTAATTCCCTTTTATTAAAGATATGGATAAAAGATTAAGATCCAAACTTAGCTTTTTTGTAGAGTGCTATCTGCATCGTGGGAAACCATCTACAGCAGCTCCCCGGTCGGGGTAGAGCACAGGGCGGCCTTCGCTTTCCCGCTCCTGCACTCCAACCCAATCGGGGTTGTGGGAGGTCTCAGCGGGCACTTTAAAAACGTGCCGCCGGCAGGAGAAAGCCCTCTGCATCGTGGGAAACCATCTACAGCAGCTCCCCGGTCGGGGTAGAGCACAGGGCGGCCTTCGCTTTCCCGCTCCTGCACTCCAACCCAATCGGGGTTGTGGGAGGTCTCAGCGGGCACTTTAAAAACGTGCCGCCGGCAGGAGAAAGCCCTCTGCATCGTGGGAAACCATCTACAGCAGCTCCCCGGTCGGGGTAGAGCACAGGGCGGCCTTCGCTTTCCCGCTCCTGCACTCCAACCCAATCGGGGTTGTGGGAGGTCTCAGTGGGCACTTTAAAAACGTGCCGCCGGCAAGCGCGCCCGCGCCTTGCGGGCCCGCGCCTGAGGGCCTCGCCAGAGGGCCCTTTGGCGTGGCCCTTAGGAGGGGTCCTCTCAAGCTGAACACTCAGAAGGCACCGCTCCAAAGGTTCACCAAACAGCAGCCAGACCATCTGTTTCTCTCGGTCCCCCACCGTTGTCTGAGATTGATTGGATAAACAAGGAACAGCTCCTTCAAGCTAACACTCCAACCTCCGCTGAAGACATCAACTGACATCTCAAACAAGAACCAAATAACTACCAGCTGGAGCTCCCCTTAGGTCGAGCTCGCTAATCATCATCAACCAAATCTCCATCACAGAACAGCAAGTAAACCATCCTCAAATGAAATAACAATATAACTATCTTGTGACTATCAACACAATTAATCTTACTGTTGTCAGTAATCTCCACACATATCCTATCGTTATAAGAATTATACACTGTTGTCTATAACTGTTTTCACAGAATATTCTGCTAATATCTTGCAATCTCCACTATATTGTTTACAAATGGCCAAACATGCCATTTGCAAACAATTATTAGTAAGAAAAGTTCTTATACACACGCATCACACACCCATTACACACTGATTAATGTTGCCAGTTACAATTAATCACTATACTGTTGACAGTAATAATCAATTTCATAGCTAGTATATACGATAGTATACTGCTATTTGTAGCAACATAATCATAAACCAACTTATAGCAAACCAGACCATCGGGAAATTGCCCTCAATAATAACTCATTGTACTGTTATATATAGCAGTAATAATTGCTTATACTGTCATATAACCACTGTCTGAAAAGAACAATCATATTACTGATATATAACTACTGTCTGAATTAATTGCTTATACTGTTATATAACTGCTGTCTGAAAAGAACAAACATATTACTGTTGTCAGTAACCAACAAATCCATCGTAAACTATTATCTGTAATAACTACTCACTATACTGTTGACAGTAAAAACTAATCTATTTTCACACACTGTTATACTAAGTTTAGAAATCAATAATCATTATACTGTTGTCAGTAGCCACTCAGATCATAAAGAACTACTGTCAGACATATTTCTTAGTGTCAGTAACAATCAAACCTTCTGCCCATCCTTCATACAACATCATACTGTTGATCGTAACCTTCTACCCCTATACTCATCAGCTAACCCCCTTTACACTAAAAGACCCCCTCTGAAATACACACAATGCCTCCTACAAAACAAATAAACATCCCCTTCACTCTCCTCCTAATAACACTCCTAATACAACATATCTATACATACAAAACCAATCAAAACCCCTACAAAAACATCCCCATCATCCATAATCACTACAGAAGCTCACAAAACATTAACCCCATCATACAAGTTCCTTACCAAAACCCATCACATAGCTCAATACACTCCCATAATCACTATACACGACATGACTCAAACAAATACCAACGAAGACTCATACAAATAAAGCAGAATCCATACAGACGTATAACTGACAAAACCACTATCATAGACGCAAAAACAAAGCTCATCTTAATAAACATTCGATCCATACGAAACAAAATACCAATAATCAACGACATGATAAAAGAAGAAAAACCTGAAATTATATGCATCACCGAAACATGGCTCTCTCCCACAGACACCGTACTACTAAACCAACTAACCACACACCAGTATGACATATTCAGCTGTCATCGAGATGCAAAGAGAGGTGGTGGTACTCTCATACTCACCAAAAAAGACCTACAATACACCTTAACAAGTTTAAATAATATAGACGGAATGGACATAATCAACATAGAAAATAGAACCCTTGCACTCACACTCATATATAGACCCCCTACAGCTGATCAAAAAAACCTCTCCCCCATCCTTGAACTTGCTTGCACAACATCACCAAGCAAACCGCTCATAATCCTAGGTGACTTAAACCTCCCTTCTCTGAATGATTCCCAATCAAACAACTTCATGGACACTATGTTCCAAATGGGATATACACAGATAGTACAAGCACCCACCCACACAAAAGGTAACACCCTAGATCTCATCTTCCTCCCCAGCTCCTTTATCAACCACCAGCAGCACACCCCTCCAACAATAACAGAAGTACCATGGTCCGACCATCACCTCATCACACTCCACCTCCCCATACAAGCAATGCAGAACTCTCTACGAACCACACACCTCACATATCACGATTTGCACACTTCAACAAAGACACTTTCCTGGACAAAGTACTACCCATACTCAACACAAACCTCCCAGACATCAACTCCACCGTAAATCACTGGAACCTTACAGTTCAAAAAGCAGCTGCCCCCACACAATCCACACATAGACAGTTAAAAAAGACAGAAAAATGGTTCACGAAAGAACTAGTGAACCTAAAAAAACAACTGAGAAAACAAGAAAAGAAATGGAGGAAAACTAAATCTGCTGAGAATAAATCCCAATACTTAAACACACTCAACGAATACAAGAATGCGATTAATAAATCAAAAAAGGATTACCACTCCAAGGTAATAAACCTAGCTATCAATCGCCCTAGAGAACTATTTGCAATTGTAAATACACTGACAAAAGTCAAAAATCCAGAACCAAAACAATCTGCAATAAGTATACAAACCCTTGCAACCCACTTTGCAGAAAAACTAAAATGCAAACTTAATACTACACCAACACTAATCCACACAAACACCGAAACTAATAACAACAACAGGACAACCTTTCATACGATTGATCAGAAACACCTCCTCAGGATTATAACAATTATCAACACCACAACTTCCCCACTCGATCCATGCCCCGTATCATGGATCAAAAGTACTAAGGAAGAACTAGCTGGAAACATTCAATACATAGTAAATCATTCCCTCTCCCAAGGCATTATGCCTGATGCCCTAAAACTCACAACAATCCGCCCAATAATAAAAAACAATAAACTCGACCCGAAAGACCCAAACTCATATAGACCAATAGCCAGCATTCCATTTATGGCTAAAATAATAGAAAAAACTGTTCAACTTCAATTGCAAGAACATATAGATGAGCACAACTCCCTTGACTCCCACCAATTCGGTTTCCGCCCCTTCCATGGGGTAGAAACCCTATTAATTACTCTGATGGACTTCCTCATAAGACATACAGATGATAACACTCAAGGCCTCCTACTCCTTTTCATAGACATTTCCGCTGCATTTGACAACATCAACCACCTTACACTGATTAATAGATTAGAAAACTTAGGAATAGGTGGGACTGTCCTCAATTGGTTCAAGTCCTACATCACACACAGACTAATACGAGTTCAATTAAACCAGGAAGCATCAGAAACCTTCCCCCAAGGACAAGGAATACCACAAGGATCAGCCCTTTCTGCTCTCCTTTTCAACCTGTACCTGCAACCCATCACAAAAATATTTAAAAAACACAAAATCAATCACTTTATCTATGCCGACGACATCATGCTCGCCCTCCCCATAACCACGAAAAACCCTAATTATAACACTCTATCCGAATGCATGGCGGAAACCTCATCCTGGATGGAAACCAACTTCCTCAGCATCAATCTCAAAAAAACTGAGGCAATGTTTGTATCAAGATCACCTGTGGCTGAAGATACCTACCCAACAACAATCTCCATCAATAACACAACGATACCTGTTAAAAAAGAGGTAAAATACCTAGGCGTTATAATCGATCACACACTCACCATGCTACCTCACATAAAACAGACGGTAAAAACTATATTCTACAAACTCAAAACTATTCAACACTTAAGGCTCCTCCTTGACACGCATGACTTTAGATCAGTCGTTAGTGCACTCATAACCCCTCACTTTGACTATTGTAATAGTCTCCTAACCGGCCTCCCACAAAAGAATATCTACTTATTACAAAGAGCACAGAACATTTGTGCAAAAGTAGTCACTAAAGCCCACCTAGCAGACCATGTAACCCCTATACTGCTAGAACTACACTGGCTCCCCATAAATTATCGAATCAAATACAAAATACTACTAACAACCTTCAAACTACTAAACGATATTGCCCCCTCCCATCTATCCACACTCCTTCACGTCCCAAATGAATCAAGAGCCCGCAGACTAAATGCAACCCTCTCACTAGAGCTGCCAAAAACATTCACGAGGACCAAAAACTCCACCAGTGCCAGAGCCTTCTCATTCACCGCTCCCACACTTTGGAATGACCTCCCAATAGACATCCGAATCATAAAGGACTTCTCCCAATTCAGGAAAGAACTCAAGACATACCTATTCTCTGAGCATTTCGGAATCCCCTACCCTCCAAGTCCAGACACACAGCGTCCACAGACACACAAACAAAAAAACCCCGCAGAAACACAATTAACTGAACAACAGCTCCCCAAAGACACCCCAAACAACCCACGAAAAAATGGAAATAAATTCCATCACACACAAACCCACTCACACACACACAAACACACGCACACTTATACACACACACACTCACACACACATACACACACACACACACCTGAATAGCGAATCATGTATCCTTGTAAATAATTTCTATAAATAGCAATGTCAGCTCGCTGACATTCCCCTGTAAATTCAGCAGTATACACCCTGTAAATAGTTCTGACAATTTGCTGTTCTGTTATATGTAAAAAGTTAAGAAGTTCTTGTTCTATGTAATGTTATGCAAATGTATGCAATTGTTCCATGTAAACCGCCCCTGATCTCTGGAAGGGGCGGTATAGAAGAAATAGATAAATAAATAAATAAATAAAATAAATACCTCGGAATAACACTTGACAAAGAGTTGAACCTACAATCACACATCAGAAGAACCACCAAAAACGCATACTACAAAATGAGAATAATCAGACGCCTCAAGCCCCTACTCTCACATGAACACTTCCGCACAGTCTGCCAAGCGCTTATAACTCCCATACTTGACTTCTGCAACCCGATCTACAACGGAATGCCAAAACAATCACTCAGGCCGCTTCAAATGGCTTAAAACACGGCAGCCAGAATAATCACTGGTTCTCCAACACAAGCCCACATCACCCCCATCCTAAAAGACCTCCACTGGCTCCCAATCAACCACCGCATCAAATACAAAATGATACTAAACATATTCAGAATCAGACACAAGAGCTCTGCACTCAGCCTCCAAGCCCTCATACTCCCTGACGCCAGCACTAGACCGAGAAGAAAGACCACAGCAGACACACTCAGCACCCCAAGCAACTACACAAAAGCATGCAAATCCACCACACAAAGAGCCCTATCACTGGCAGCTCCAACAATATGGAACACACTCCCAGACGACCTACGATCAACTGAAGATCCGAAGGACTTCCGGAAACACCTAAAGACAGTACTTTTCACTGAGCACTACGGCCCAAGCGCATAGCCAGACTCTACAGACTTGGACCAACCTTAGACTTGATTGAAGTTCAATCACAACCCGCTACAGAACCAGCAAACCCATGTATATAACTGTATAAAGCGCATACTGTAAATAGCTCACACTAATCAGCACACCCACACCCATACACCCTCACTGTACACAGACTTATCTAACATAAACACCATTGCCATTGATTGTTTGATATGTACACCGCCTTGATTGAAGGATAAGGCGGGATAGAAATACCTTTAAATAAATAAATTAATTAATTAAAGTTGGTATTGGTACGGGGAATCTGTTTTGCTGGAACCTCAGTACCAGAAATAGATTCGAGGGTAGGCATGGGTGGTAGCATGGCAAGCAGCATATAACCCAGTACGGTTTGCATTGGTACCACAGATGGTGCCAGTGTCGGTGGTACTGTTGGTAATGATTTGACTGGAACCAAGGCCGCCAGTAAAGCCGCTAAACTCCCCTCGATGGCCAGGATATGCTGATCCATGGATCTTGCCGATGCTTGGGTATCGGTACCGGAGGAATGGGCTGCGATCCCAGAGCCTGGCACCAGGAGCTCTCCAGAGGTGCAGTCCTTGGGACCATTCTGGGACCCCTTGATAGCTTTGGAGGAAAGGTCCTCCCATTGGGGTTATTTGGCTGGTCTATCCACCTCCAGGGCAACACTCAAGGCATCTCGATGCTTAGAAAGAGATCTACCCTTGGGGGACAGCCAGTCTTCGAAGAAGACTCATGCATCGATATCTGAGATCCATGGGAGGAAGACGATGCCCTCGAAGTCGATGCTAGAGAGACGGCATCTGAGGCATAGAGGGTGACTAACTTTGCAGCTTGATTCTGCAGGCCTCTCTTCGTCATCTTCTTACACAGAGGACACTCTCATGGTTGGTGGTTGGGACTAAGGCATTTTAGACACCAATCATGTGCGTCGGTGCTTTAAATTGTGCCACCACACTTAGAACATTTTTTAAAACCACTACCTTATATTATATATTCTACCTTATATTACATTTTTTTTTTAAAGAAAGAAAGAGAAAAAGAACCAACAGGGTGTCGGTTCCGGCATCGACTGGAAGGCGGACACGAACCACAAAGACAAAAGAAATAAATTTAAAGAATTTTCTGCGGTGACAAGATTTGCTTCCTGCTGGCTCCATGGAAAATGAAGAACTGAGGAGGAAGAGTTCGGAAGGCGGGAAGGCAGCTACACAGGTGCAGTGGGATGCTCCCAAAGCCTTTCCTATTGGACGCTGGGGAGCGTTCCCGCGTGGGCTCCGTCAGTACCGATGTCATCCACATGTGAAGACTACATTTCTGCTTGTTCCTGGAGATATACTGCTACCTGATGAAAATCAATTATTTACTTATTTATGTATTAAAGTTTCTGACATTTTTCTGAAAAAAAAAATCAGTCATAGGGGTATACAGCCATGATATTTTTTCTTAAAAACATTCCACTCTTAATTCCCATCACCTCACTCCCACCCTACAATCCCTATCCTACCCATATCACACCTCTAAAAATAAAAATGTCTTTAAAGCCTTCCTGAAAGGTTATCAGACTAGTTATCACTCGTAATTCCTCTGGCAAATCATTCCTTCTCTCTGATGCTACCACTTGAAATGGATATGACTGCCAAACTACTTTCCATACCTTGTCTAAACCAGGAACTATCCGCAAATGCCCCTGTGAAGGACATAATGGTCGAGAAGGAGTGGCCTAGTGGTTAGGGCAGCTATCTTGAACCAGAGAGACCAGGATTCATGTCCCACTGGCACTCCTTGTGGTCTTGGGCAAGCCAGTCAGCCCTGTATTGCCTCAGGTACAAACAGACTGAGAGCCCTTTGGGGACAGAGGTAACTTGCTTTGATCTTCTCTTGGAAAGGCATAAGCTTTCCAGGAGGCATAAATACTAATAAATAGATAATAAATAAACTTTTCTTCATATATGTTGGGCATGAGTTATACAATATATGAAAAGCAATAACTAACAACTTAAAAATACAGCACTCTCAGACTGGGAGCCAGTGCAGATGTACCAATAAAGGACGTACACTATCCTGCCTATGTGCTCCTAAAAGAATGTAGGTCATAGTATTCTGTAAAACCTGAAATTTACATAAGCACTTCTTCAGTAAACCTACATATAAAACATTAATGGAGGAGTGGAGTGGAGGAGTGGCCTAGTGGTTGGGGGAAGGTACTTCAGGCCAGAAAGTCAGAGGTTCAAATCCCACTAGAGGACAGCAACCTTGGTCCAGAAGGACTGGGGTTTCTAGTCCCACAGGTGCTCCTTGTGGTCTTGGGCAAGCCACTTAACCCTCCATAGCCCATGTTCCCTGTAAAATAGTTATCTCTAAGTTATAATGCCCTGTTCAATGTAATTTCAGTTTGTTCAATGTAAACCACACTGATGCAGAATAGCACAGTATATAAGAGATTGTAAATAAATAAATTAATTAAAATAGTCTAAAACTCCCTGTACTTGAGACTGTACTGCCAAGTTCCACTATCAAAGAATGACCACAATTGGTGAACCAAGCACAACTTTGAAAACACTGTCATGGACACCTGACTAATCTCCTAATCCCAACTCCCTCCTCTCCAGGAGTACTCCTTTTTCAACTCACCTTTCCACAGTCTGTTCTAAAGCTCCGAACCACAGACACATGGTCTTATCTACATTCAACACAAACCCACTAGTAGGTCTGCAATCTCATATTTCAGTTCTTTCAACACCCTTGGATGTATACCATCCGTTCCAAGTGATTTGCTATTCTTCAGTTTATCAAAATGTTGTAATACATCATCCCAGTTTATTGATATTTCTGTCAATTCTTCTGCTGCATCAGCTTTAAATACCATTTCAGGCATGGATAACTTATTTATTTATTTAGCAGGTTTTTTTTATACCGCTTTATCATTTCAATCAAAGCGGTTTACATTGTAACTTAAAGTTGGTAAACATACATTAAACAGGGACATTGATAACTTGGAATTTTTCTGAGCAATGGAGGGTTAAGTGACTTGCCCAAGGTCACAAGGATTGCTAGTGGGAATTGAGCCCTGGTTACTTGATTTCCAAGCCAGTGCTCTAACCACTAGGCTACTCCTCTACTCCATAAACTCCATAAACCTCACTCCATAACATAAAGCAGGAAGTCCAACAGAGAGCAAAAGCATCCACAAAGGAATAGGAGACAAAAAACAGCAGGTGCATAGACAGGTGTCAAAAGGCACTTTATTAACAAACAAATCCCAACGCGTTTTGGCCCATAGGCCTTCTTCAGTGGGTGCAAAACCTTGAAAGTAACAATAAAAGTACAATAATGAAAAAAATCATAAATATAGCATAGTTAAACACCTGTAAAAGTATTCTCCACGGACAGCAGGAATCAGTCCTCACTTATGGGTGATGTCGGCACCGACAGAGCTCTTGCGGAGCATTTCCCCAGCTTTCAAAGAAAACCTTTGGGAATGCCACCACACATGCGTGGTCCCCTTCCCAGCCAAGGGTGCCATCTTACTCAGTCAGGTGCCATAGCTATAGCCCCTCCAAGATGCAAAAAAATATACAGCAACTCCAAGGGGAGGAGGGAGTGTTGTGAGGACTGATTTCTCTTGTCCCTGGAGAACACCTGTTACAGGTGAGTAACTATGCTTTCTCCAGGAACAAGCAGGAAGTCAGTGCTCACATATGGGACTCCCTAGCTACAGGCTACTGAGGACCTATAGGAAAAAGCATGTCAGCATCATGAGCAGTCGCCAGTAAAAGCCGAAGGCAGCCTGAGGACCCCGGGTCCATGGATGGCAATGTTCCTGGTAGCCGGAACAAGAAGGGTTGGAGTGCAGGAGTTGCTTAAACACCAAACAGATTATGGAGTACGGCCTGGCCGATGGCAGAGTCCTGATGGGACTCCCTCTCCAGGCAGTAATGCACCACGAAGGTGTGAGTGGAGAACCAGATAGTGGCCCGGCAGATGTTTGCCAGTGGCACTGAGCACAAGATAGCGACTGACGTCGCCATTGCTCAGACATTGTGAGTTGTGACTCAGCAGTCCAGGGGAAACATGGCCTAGGCCTGGGCAAAGTGATGCAGTCTGCCACCCAAAAGGACACGGTATGCTTGCTGACTGCCTGCCCGAGATGGCTGGGATTGAAGGAGACGAAGAGCTGCCCGGATAGAGTACTTACTCACCTGTAACAGGTGTCCTCCAGGAGCAGCAGGAATCAGTCCTCACATATGGGTGTCATCGGCGCCGATGAAGCCCCAGCGGAGCATCTCCCCAGCTTTCTAAGAAAGCCTTTGGGAATGCAGGCACGCATGCGCGGTTCCCTTCTCGCCTAAAGGTGCCATCTTACCTCAGTCAAATGACATAGCTAAGAACAGCACACAAAAAATGAAAAATAAACTATGTACAACTGCAACTCCAAGGGGAGGAGGGAGGGTTGTGAGGACTGATTCCTGCTGCTCCTGGAGAACACCTGTTACAGGTGAGTAACTACTCTTTCTCCAGGACCAAGCAGGAAGTCAGTCCTCACATATGGGTGACTCCCAAGCTCTGGGCTACCGAGGAACCCAAGCTGAACAATAGGACTCCCTCTAGTCCCAACTGCAAAGAAAGGCTTTTCAAGGACTCAACCTCCACCGGTAGCCCAACAGAGGACAGGAATGCAGGAGTTGCCTAAACCTCAAAGAGATTCCGGAGTACTGCCTGGCCAAAAGCACTGTCCCTACGGGACTCCCTCTCCAGGCAGTAATGGGCTGCAAAAGCCTGGCTTGAAGACCAAGTTGCAGCCCTGCAGATGTCTACCAAGGGCACAGAGCGGAGATGAGCCACTGAGGCAGCCATTGCCCTGACACGATGGGCCGTGACCCTACCCTGCAAAGAAAGGTCAGCCGCCTTGTAAGCCCAGGTGATACAGTCAGCTACCCAGATGGACACGGTACACATGGACACAGCTAACCCCAACTTATTGGGGTCAAAAGAGACGAAGAGCTGAGTAGCCCTTCTATGTCCTTGCGTACGGTCAAGGTAGAAGGATAAGGCCCTCCTACAGTCCAGGGTATGCAGGACTGCTTCAGCCTGGCTAGCATGAGGCCTAGGGAAGAATATTGGAAGAACCACCTCCTGGTTGAGGTGAAAAGAGGAGACAACCTTAGGGAGGAACTTTGGATGAGTCCTGAGGACTACCCTGTTCCTGTAAATCCTAGTGTAAGGCCTGTCACAGACCAGGGCCTGAAGCTCACTCACTCGCCTAGCCGAGGTAAGGGCTATCAGGAAGAGTGTCTTCCAGGAGAGGAAACGTAGTGGGCAAATAGTCATGGGCTCAAAAGGTGGGCGAGTCAGTTGCTGCAAGACCACATTCAGCTCCCACTCAGGGGCAGGAGGATGGATAGGAGGCTTGAACAAAAGCAAGCCTCTGAGAAAGCGAGACACCAAGGGGTGACCAGACAGAGAATGTCCCTCCACCAGAGAGTGGTGAGCTGCTAGAGCTGAGAGGTGGACCCGAACAGAATTGGACTTAAGATCTTGATTTGATAAGTGCAGCAAGTACTGAAGCACTATTGGTACAGTACAGGAGAAAGGATCCTCTGTACGCAGCTGACACCACACAGAAAACCTTTTCCATTTGAGAGCATAGGTTTTCCTAGTGGACTGTTTCCTAGAGGCTAGGACAAGCTCCTCAACTTCCTGAGGTAGGCCCCAGGGAGCCAAGACTACCCTTGCAGCCTCCAGGCCATCAAATTGAGAGACTTGAGATTGGGGTGCAGAAGGGAACCCTGCTCCTGTGAGAGAAGGTCGGGTTGCAACCCCAGAGGCAGTGGGGAATCCACCGCCAGTTGATGTAGAAGTGGGAACCAGGGCTGTCTCGGCCATCTGGGAGCTACCAGCAGAACCGAGGCCTTGTCGTGAAGAATCTTGAACAGAGATCGGGCCACCAAGGGTGTGGGAGGAAACGCATACAGGAGGTCCTGAGATCAGGGAATCAGAAAAGCATCTGCTGCTATTCTTAGAGGATGCGGTTGCCTGGAGCAGAACTTTGGCAGTTGCTTGTTTATGGGGCTGGCAAAGAGATCCATCAAGGGAAGACCCCATTTCAGGAAGATCTTATGAACCACTGAAGGATGCAGCTGCCACTTGTGGGGCTGCAGTATTCTGCTCAATCTGTCTGCCAGATAGTTGTCTTGTCCTGGAAGGTACACCGCCTTGAGAAGCATGTTGTGCTTGAGGGCAAAAGAACAAAGGTCTTGAGCCTCTCGACAGAGAATCCTGGACCCAGTTCCGCCCTGTTTGTTCACATAAAACATGGCAACCTGGTTGTCTGTCTGAATCAGGACAGACTCGTGAGCCAGGGCAGGTGTGAAGGCTTTGAGTGTTAACCGAATAGCTCTGAGTTCGAGGAGATTGATCTGCTGTGCAGCTTCCCAGGGAGACCAGAGGCCCTGGGTGCACTTGCCCAGACGATGAGCTCCCCAGCCTAGCAGGGAGGCATCTGTAGTCAGCACTACTGTATGACTTGAGATTTGAAAAGGCACCTCTATCAGTAGATTGGGTGGGTGCAGCCACCAGTTGAGGGAGTCCAGAAAAGGTCTGGACACCCTTATCCTGTCTTTGAGTCTGCCTGTGGCCTGGGACCACTGAGTCCAAAGGCACCACTAAGCAGGCCTCATATGGAGCCTGGCATTGGCGGTCACGTGCACTGTCGAAGCCATGTGGCTTAGAAGACTCAGGCAGAGCCTGGCGGAGACCATGGACTTGCTGAGAAACTGACCTGCCAAGGCCATCAACCTTTGGGCTCTGTCTTCTGGCAAGAATGCCTTTGCCAGGAGAGAGTTCAACCTTGCCCCTATGAATTCCAAGTTCTGGGAAGGGAGCAAAGTGGACTTTGCGAAGTTTATGACAAACCCTAAGCTTTGTAGAAGAGCGATGGTCCTGAGGGTGGCTTGATTGACCTCTTGGCTTGTCTGACCCCTGATGAGCCAGTTGTCCAGATAGGGGAAGACAAAGATGCCCTGATTTCTCAGGTAGGCCGCCACCACTGCTAGGCACTTTGTGAAAACTCTGGGGGCGGAGGTGAGGCCAAAAGGCAGTACTCTGTACTGATAATGGTTTCTTCCCACGATGAACCTTAAGTACTTTCTGTGGTCTGCATGAATGAGGATGTGAGTGTACGCATCCTTTAGATCTAAGGAGCATAGCCAATCTCCCTGCTGCAGGTAGGGCAGAAGGGTTCCAAGAGTAAGCATCTTGAACTTTTCTTTCACCAGGAACTTGTTGAGGTTCCGGAGGTCCAGAATGGGACGAAGGCCACCGGTCCTCTTGGGCACCAGGAAATTCCTGGAGTAGAACCCGTGACCTTGTAAGTGTGGAGGCACAGGCTCCACCGCCTTGTCCACCAACAGACTCTGAAGCTCCTGACAGAGAAGGTCTGTGTGCAGGGGAGGCCTTGGAGGTTCCCCTGGAAAGTAGGGGGGTGGCAGTTGGTGAAAATGGAGTGCATAGCCCTTGTGGACTATCTCTAGCACCCAACTGTCCCCGGTGATAAGGGGCCACTGGTGGGCAAAGAGGGCGAGACGACCTCCTGTGCAGGGTTGGGGGAGCAGTGGAGGAGAGGCTATGCTCAAGGAGTCAAAAAACCCCAACCTGCTGAGTGGTAGCAGGGGCCTGAGGCTTGGGGGTCCTCTGCCTACGGGGCCCATTACCCTGGCCCTTGGCTTGCTGACACTGTGGGGCAGGTTGGACAGCCTGATATTGAGGGTACTGTTTGCAGGCAGTGCCCTTCCTCGGGTAAAAGGGCTTTTTACCCGAGCCCTTCTTTTTATGAGAAGGGGCAGAGGTCTTCCTCGACAGCCTTGTCCTGGTGAGGTGCTCGGTCTCGAGCTGAGCGGCCTTCTTGGTCATGGGCTTGCCAAAAAAGGTTTTCCCCTCGGCAAGGGACATCGACCAACTTGTCCTGAACCCATGGCTCGAGGTCCATGGCACGGGACATGAACTTCGAGCAGTCCCGAATCCCCGAGGACAAGGACTCAAATCTCTGCAAAGGCTCCCCGGAGAGACCAGCAGAGAATCCGGCCAACTCCTTGGCCAGATCCTGCAAGTACATGCCCATGTACAGCTGGTAAGACTGGACATGGCAAGCAAGCATCGAGCCCTGAAAACACTTTCTTCCGACGCCATCGAGGTTTCGGGCCTCCCTGCCAGGAGGCACCGCGGAGTACATCTTCTGACTTTTCAGACAATGCATGACCGATTCCACAACCATGGAATGGTGTGGTAGCTGTGCTTTTTGAAAACCAGGACTCTTCCGAAGTCGATAGATGGAATCGACCCGCTTGCTAAGAACTGGCGCCGAGGCCGGTGCCTCCCACATACGGAAGAGGAGCCGTTCCAGCATCGGAGGAACCAGGACAGTAAAGGCCTCCTTCAGAGGAGAGTCATACTGCAGCGCCTCGAGCTCTTCAGCTCGAGGCTCTTCCTCTGGATCCACCGGGATAGCCAAGGCAGTGGCCATATCCCGGACGAACTCCGAGAACCTGGTATCCTCCGGAGGGGACCTACTCCGGGGCTCAGACTGCGGTGAGTTCGAAGGGACGCACCGAGTCTTAAAGGTATCGGGAGACTCCTCGTCCTCCGTTTCCCAAGCCGACTCCTCCGAGAAAGAGTCTGACCCCGCGGGGCCCTGGAGCACCCACCCCGACGCCGGGCACACCGGCGTCGATGCCCTCGGTCCCAAATGGGAGGTCGAGGGAGACCGCGACCGAGGTCGACTCCGAGCCACGATGGACTCGAGTATCGGCTCAGTCTCCGGGGTCGACTTAGACGTCGATGTCCCGGTGGTCGGGGCAGATGCGCCAGACAGGCTGGCCATCAGTGCCCGCTGCTGTTCCATGAAGGCAGACATTCTGCTCTCCAAGGCTGTCATCCTGAGACTCAGCTCGGGAGACGCAGCAGGCACCGACTCGGGCCCCGGCGGCGCCGGGCCCGATGTCGGCTCCCTGGGAGGAGAGTCCACAAGGACTACGGGGCTTACGTGTCCAGCAGACTCCGGCTCCACACGAGGAACTTTGGCAGGCTTCTCCGGTTCCACGGGCCCGGGGCGACGGTCGGGGGTCTTAGACCTGGCCCTCGAGGAGCCAGGGACCTCTTCCGACGACGCCCTCGTGAGCCGTTTCTTCCTCTTGCGTTCCCGGTCGGGGGACCCCCTGTCCGAGGAGCTTTGACGGCGCTCGGGATCGGAATCCCGAGATGTCGAGGCCTCAGATGAGGTCCGGGCCCGGCCGGAGGCTGAGTCCGAGAAAAGCCTTTCCTTTTGCTGCTGGCGACTTCGAAGTGCCTTGGAAGACATTTTTCCACAGGCCCCGCATGACTTAGGATCGTGGTCGGGGCCGAGGCACCGAAAACAGCAGTCGTGTGTGTCGGTGAGAGACATCAGTTTCTTACACTGATCACACTTCTTAAAACCACTGGAAGCCATCGGGGAAAAAAGAGTCCCCGCGAGGTCAAAGGACTGGCCTTCCACGGAAAAAGAGAAAAAAGGGCGTGAACGCCAGCCACGAAGGGCAACAACCGAAAAGACAAAAGCGGGCTCGATACCGGTGTACCGAACTCGGCGGGAGGGGAACCGGCGTCGAACCGGTAGAAAAAATCACCAAAAATCTAATTTTAACTGGGAAAAACTGGACACATGTCTGGTGGGCTTTATGGAAAAAAAGAGACTGAGGTAAGATGGCACCTTTAGGCGGGAAGGGAACCGCGCATGCGTGCCTGCATTCCCAAAGGCTTTCTTAGAAAGTTGGGGAGATGCTCCGCTGGGGCTTTATCGGCGCCGATGACACCCATATGTGAGGACTGACTTCCTGCTTGGTCCTGGAGAACTGCGGTAGTCCCGAGTCCGCTGCAAGTAGAAAGAGAGGGCCCTCTTACAATCCAGGGTGTGGAGAATCACCGACACCCGGTCAGCATGGAGCTTTGGGAAAATGGTGGGCAGAACTATCTCTTGATTGAGATGAAACTCTGAGACAACCTTCGGGAGGAATGTGGGGTGAGTCTGCAGGAGGATACTACCAAAAAAATGAAGTTAGGGAGCATCAGCAGAGAGGTTCCAATAAAGACAAAGGTAGCCCAAATGCCCTTGAGTACGGAGCAGACAGAGCGTAAAGATTCCAAATTACCCCTGCCTACCGATAACCAGATTAATATGAATGAAATACAGTCTCTAAAATGCTTGTATGCAAATGCTAGATGTCTAAAAAATAAGATGGGAGAGTTAGAATATATAGCACTAAATAAGAAGTTAGATATGATTGGTATCACAGAGACTGGTGGAAGGAGGACAACCAGTGGGACACTGTAATACCTGGGTACAAACTATATCGTAATGATAGAGCTGATCAAATTGGTGGAGGTTCCAAAATTGCTGCCACCAAGCCAGAGACTCTGCCATGCTGGGAGAGACCGAGATATGGTCTCAGAGGCAGCCGGTCGACTGCACCCATTGCGCTCAGAGGCATCACTGCATCACTGCATCGCCCGCATGTTGAGACGAGCACTGGGCACGACATGGACCGTGGAAGCCATGTGGCCGAGAAGCTGAATCATTCTCCGGGCCGAGGCGGCGCTATGGCACCGCACCTCAGACGCCAGGGACACGAGGTGGTCCGCCCTGTCCTGGGTAAGAAAATCCATTGCTCAAAGAATGTCAAAGGGAGCCCCGATGAACTCCAGGGAGTGAACTGGAGTGAGGTGAGACTTTGGGTAATTGATCACGAACCCCAGATGCGCCAGGAGGCAAATGGTGCGGTCCATGGCCTGCCGGGCTTCGGAGGCTGTGCCCCTGTTACGAGCCAGTCGTCTAGATATGGATAGATGAAGGTGCCCTGCAGCTGCAGGTGGGCTGCAGCAACAGCCAGGTACTATGTAAAGACCCACGGGGTGGGCACAAGGCCAAAGGGAAGTATCCTGTACTGGTAATGGTTTCCCTGAATCATGAAACAGAGGTACTTTCTGTGTTTGGGGTAGACGAGGATGTGAGCATAAGCATCCTTTAAGTCCAAGGAGCATAGCCAATCGCCCTGCTGGAGCATTTTGAACTTCTCCCGCACCAGGAACTTGTTGAGGTTCCGCAGTTCGAGGATGGCCAAAGACCCCCTGTCCGCTTCAGGATGAGGAAGTATGTGGAGTAAAACTCCAATCCTTGGGATTGTGGTGGGACTGGTTCTAACGGGTCGTCCTCAGAGGCCTGCGAGCTCCTGACCCAGGAGGGCCTGGTGCTGGGAAAGCCAACATGGCTCCCCAGGGAAATAAGGAGGAGGGGCCTGGTCCAGGTGGAGAAGATAGCCCACCCGAACGACCTAGAGGACCCAGGCGTCCGTGGAGATGGACTCTAATCAGTGGGAGAAAAGGACCAGAAGCCCCCCCCCCCCCCGATGGACAGCCACCCTGCCAGAGGATGAGAGGCTATGCTGATGGTGTCAAAACCCCAAGGCTGGCTGAGCCAGCGCCGGGGATTGGGTCTTGGAACCCTTTGGCTTACGAGAGCCATGGCCCATGGTTTTGCCCTGACCGCCCTGAATGGGGGTCGACACCAGCAGATAGGCCGGATAGCCCCTGCATGGGAGTCCCTTCTGATGGAAGAAAGGCTTCTTACTTTGCTGCTTCTTCCTGAGGAGGGAGTAAGTTTTACGGGAGAGGCGAGTATGAGTCATGTACTCCATCTCAATCTCTGCTTTGAAAGGGCCTGAAAACGCCGGAGATGGTCTTCGTCAAGGCCAGCCACAAAGCCTCCGAGCTCTCTAGCAAGGTCACTGAGGAATATCCCAATGTATAATTGGTAAACTTGGATCTGGAATGATAGCCTGGAGCCCTGATAAGCCTTGCGCCCGAGGGCATCGAGGGTACAAGACTCTCTACCTGGCGGGACCGATGAATGAGTCTTTGGGCTCTTTAGCTTCTGCATGGCCGATTTGACCACCATCGAGGTGTGGGAAAGCTGGACTTTTCGAAACCCCAGGCCATGCTGAAGCCTATACATAGCATCCAGGCACTTGTTCACAATGGGGACAGAGGCCAGGGTCTCCCACATGTGGAGGAGGAGACAGTTCAGAATGGGAGGAACCAGCACTGAAAAAGCCTCTTTTGGAGGGGCTTCATATTGCAGAATATAAAGCTACTCAGCGCAGGGCTCCTTCTCTGACTCGGTGACAAGCACCAGGGCCCATGCCATATCCCAGATGAACTCCAGAAAGGAGGTGTCTTCAGGAGGTGACCGCTGCCTCTGGGTCGGTGGGGAAGAGTCGGAAGGGAGGTTTCGGTGGGACCGAGTCTCCGGGGAGGTCTCCCCGTCGGACTCGCACTCTGAGTAGTCCATGGAGGTCGGGCGGCTTGAGATGGGCAGGTGACCTTGCCAGATCTCTGAGGCCAAAACTTGCCTGGAGCCAGAGGTGCTCGCTCAAGAGGATCTTGCGCCCGAGGAACAGGATGGAGATTGAGACCCATGCCGAGGAGTCCCCTGCAGTCTTAAGGCATGTGCCAGCAGGGCCTGGCACCAGTGCCTGCTGAGTAGCGAGGGACACAGAAACACTGCGTTCCAAGGCCAGCATTCGGTCCTCCCACTCAGGAGTGGGGCCCTGTGACACCGCCGCAGGGGTGGCCGGGTCAGGTGATGAGGAGGAGAGGAGGTCCTCGCCGGGATGACCCTCGGCAGACTGGGCGCCTTCGCCAAAAGCCTCCGTATTGATTCGAGGCACCTTACTGGACCGCTCCCTCTCCGTCTCCAGGGTCTGCTGAGGGGGGCTGAGAGACCAGGCCGGTGACTTCTCACACTTCTCTGGTGCCCCCGACAGGGTCCTCGCAGCCTTCTTCTTCCGCTCGTGTTCAGGCAACCCCTGGTCGGAGTGCCGTCGGGCCCGGGGAGGAGTCTTGGGAGACTCCAGAGGCTGCGGAGCTGAAGAGCGGGAGGCTACCGGGGATACCGGGGCTGCCTTATGGAAGAGATCATCCAGTTTCTACTTATGACTCTGGATGGCCCTGGAGGACATCTTCTTACAGAGGGAGCATAGCTCCGGGTCATGGTCAGCTCCTAGACATCTGAGACAACAGTCATGGGTGTCCGTGAGTGACATATGTTTTGAACATCTATCGCATTTCTTAAAACCGGAGGCCATTGGGGGAAAAAGGACGCCTGCGATGTCGATGATCCTCGACACGGCCAGCGGTTAAAAAGGGTAAAAACAAAAAAGGAAAAAATCCCGAGACCAGGGCTGAAGTAGAGGTGCTCGGGAGGCGGGAAGAGGACCGGCAAAGGCCAGAGAGCAAAAACCAGTTGAAAA
Organism: Ichthyophis bannanicus; assembly: GCA_033557465.1. Classification (NCBI taxonomy): domain Eukaryota; kingdom Metazoa; phylum Chordata; class Amphibia; order Gymnophiona; family Ichthyophiidae; genus Ichthyophis; species Ichthyophis bannanicus. The sequence goes on from CM066035.1 coordinate 52,770,685, forward strand.
CAGAGAAACTTTTTCCAGGGACGAGACGCACATCCGAAGGGCTCCGCGGAAAAAGGGAGACTGAGTAAGATGGCACCCTTGGGCAGGAAGGGGATCACGCATGCGTGGTGGTATTCCCAAAGGCTTTCTTTGAAAGCTGGGGAAATGCTCCACGCAGGCTCCGTCGGTGCCGACGTCACCCATATGTGAGGACTGACTTCCTGCTTATTCCTAGAGAAAAACCTAATTCATCATTTGTAAATGAATGAATAAATAAATAAATAATAAATATATCAATAAATAATGTGATACATAAAACACAAGATAAAGAACACTCATGTGTGTAACATTGTTCAATATTAAAGAACCATATGAAAAAACATAAAAACAATGTAGCAATTAAACCAAAATGAATAAAGACACGCAAGGCCGAGTGCAAATAAAAAGATGAATAACTGTTCTCGTTGCTACACCTCATTAAAAAGAAGAGGATGAGGAGGACCACTAAAAGGTAATGTAAAGAGCTGTACTAATTGCTATACATCATTATAAAGGGGTGAATGAGGAGGACCACCAGAAAATAGAGACAACTATGTCACAAAAACATGAACAGTTGTAATTCTGAACAAATATAGAAACGTACATAAAAACTAAACATGTAGACTGGGGATCAAAATACCTGGCTTTACAAAAAGTCTGTAAAGGGCACCGACATCAGTCAAATACAACTCAATCGAACCTATTAGAGAAATAATTCAAAATGAATGAGAAATTTCATCTGGGAATGCATCATATGAAAATTAAGTAGCATCTGTACTTGTGCCCAGGGTACAGTAGCTATATGTGAAAGGTGAAAGGGGGGGGGGGGGGAGGAGGAGAAGGGGGAGGGAGGGGGGGAGGAGAAGGGGGAGGGAGGGGAAGAGGGAAAGGAGAGGAGGGGAAGACAAAGAACCAATTGAACTAAAAAAAACCCGACATTGGGAATTAATAGTTACCAAACCATGCATGAATGCAAAATCAGCATGCAGCACTGCTTTTGTCCATTTAAACAATGCCATAGAAAGGACACCACTTGTTAAACACTAACTCATCAATGAGAACAAAAACACATGATATTGGAAATTAATAATTGGATGAATGGGAATTGGATGAATGGGAATTCAGCATGCAGCATTGCTTTAGTACCATTTAGACGATGTCATGGAAAGCATGCCACTCTGTAAATGCTAACTCCCCAACAAAGACGCCATCTTTTTGAGTAAATATAAGCATATCAGAGAAAGAATAAAAGAGAAAGAATCGTCCCCTTTTTTTGGATTATGTACGTGACAGCATTTATACTTTGAGACTTACCATCTAAATCTGGACGTTTATATTGCAGAGGGACGTAGTAATGAAATACTGTTCCTAAACTTTGTATTTGCTGTAAACGCAATTGGACTAAAATGGATCTTCATTAATCCACATGTAGAAATGTAAACATCAAGGTGGCATACCAAATAAACAGGAGAAAAAGCTAACAATACCATATTGCATAAGTAAAATACTAAACCTGTAGCGAAGAAGGAAGCTGGAACAATCAATATGTAGCGTTCATGTGCTACAAGCATCAAGTGACAGCGCTAAGAAATAGTTATATTTAAACTGGCAAGATTGCGCCAGAACAAGTTGAAAGGTCAAGTTGCCACTCCTGATCAAATAGACAAGGACACCTCACCTACATTTATCAGTTAGGCGTATCTCCATGTATATCTTTTCGTCACCCAAGCAAATTGTCTAATACCGATGTGGACAAATCACCATCTTGTAAAAACTAGCTACATTACTGCATTATGAACAAATAAAATTGTAATCAATCAGATAAATGTAAACCGCTTTGATTGAAGGATAAGGCGGTAAAGAAAACTGGTTAAATAAATAAATGCTTATTGCTAAAGTGAGATTTCTTATCCAGATATGCAGTGGGGCTGTGTTCAAACAGCAATGTTTTATCCTTATCTGCAAATGAGCGTGAACTCCGCAGACGACACAGAGTCAACCACAGACTCTGGACAGAACGTCTGAAGAGCCACAGGTAAAATAGATGCCCTGAAGAGAAAGAACCAACATGCCTGTACAATCGGGTAACCTAAGAGGTAGCGTGTTGCTTCTAATGCAAAGGCCTCCTATTTCAAGTCAGGTACTGAAGTCAATCATAAATTGTGAAATCCTAGCTTATACACCTTTGAAAAATTGATAGCACAGCTTTGCTAAAAGGTTAGAAAAGATAAAAATGGGGGGAGCACAATGATGATCAACGTGTCTTAACAGAAAATACTGTTTCCAGAAAACATAAAACCTCTCTGGAATAATGTGAGGTCATAAATAAATAAACAGCTGATAAAATAAATAATTAGAACCTAGTTGTGGCATGTAAAAAACGAACAGTGATGTCTTCCCTAAAACATTAAAAAGCAGCAAGGGGGTGGCCAATATGACTCAAGAATTGCCTCTTCCTGGAACCTTGTGGCATGATGTCTTGGCATAAAACAAAACAGGAAAAAATAGACTCTCAAAAGACTATTAATATAAAAACATGAAGGAATAAATACCCAACTAAATAAATAAATAATTGAAAATAAATAATTACATAAGTTAATGCACAGAAAACATTCCAAACAGAAAGGATGCTGGGAGGAGGAGGAGGAGGAAGGGAGAGAGGGGGAAAATAGGGGAGGAGGGGGAAAGAGAGAGCAGGGGGAGATGAGGGTAGGGGGAGATGAGGGTAGGGGGGAGGAGGAGGGGGGAGAGGGAAGTGGGGAAACAGAAGAGGAAAGGAAGAGGGGGGGAAGGAGAGAGAGGGGGATGGGTGAAGAAGGAGGAGGGGGAGAGGGGAAGGGGGGAAGCAAACTTTTTTTCAAATTCTCTCTTTGCCTGCCTTATCAATGCCTTGCATGTAACTTGTCAGTGCTTATGTTGTTTTCAGTTTTCATCATTTGGCTCCTTTTTCCATTTCCTGAAAGAAGCTTTTTTGGCTACAACAGCATCTCTGACCTCACCTTTAAACCATGCTGGCAGTTTTTTGAACTTCCATCCACTTTTCTTAAAGTGTGGAATACAGCTGATCTGGGCTTCCAAGATAGTATTTTTAAATAACACCCTTACTTGATGTAAATCTTTAACCTTCGCAGCTGCTCCCTTTTAGTTTTTTCTTAACTGTTTTCCTCATTTTATCATACTCTTCCTTTTGAAAGTTAAAAGATAGTACTGTGGATTAAACAAATCCTGCAACCAATCCAACATAGATTGGGAAACTTCCTTAAACCTTCCAATAGGAGCAGCATCTAACCTTGAAAAGGTCTCCCGCAGTCCCAACAAAAGTTGTCAAAGATGATCACTAGCAATAGGCACAAATTCTTCTAATTTATGATCCACCATGCTACCCTCCACTATCTTCAGTTCCTGAACCCATCCATCCAGCTTCAGCTGCTGTACTGCTGTACTTTCTCCAAAAATTATTTTGCCATCATATCCACAATCACCACATCTTCTGCCCCACCCACCCCTTATTGAACCCTTGTCTCCCACTAGGAGGTCACCACAAGAAAAATCTCCTTCACCTGATTCCCAGCTTGTGCTATTTTATCAAAAAATAATTCCTTCTTCAACTCCAAACATTCTGCATATATTTATTAATCTCCTGTTGCCACTTCTTCCTATCATCTTCCAGACCTGTCCACCTCCACCTGCACATTATGGGCTTTTGGGGCTGCTTGGCAGTGCTAGGAAAGCATATGTAATATGCCATTCTGGGAAGGAATGCTGCAAGAAACTGTGTGAAACACAATGATGCAGCTGTCTGCCAACAGAGATTGGAAGTTGCCAGTCACCAGAAATGCAAGGGCTGTAGTGACCTTGATAGCCACAGGTATGGAGCAGCCTCGCTGCATGCTGGCACTGAGGTCTTGCTCTAACTCCAGGCACAGCAATTGAATGGTGACTTTGTCAAAATGGAACCGCGTCAGGCACTGCTCATCTGTGAGCCCCATGAACTGACCTCTTGGCCGGTATATTCTCTAGCATGGCAGCCCTCTGCGTGCTCTCCTGCTCTCCCTCTGCTGCTCCTCATCGTTAGCTTCTGCCAATCATCAGTTCACATGCCGCATGTTTGCTTCCTCCACTTTCACCCGTGAGGACCCACCACTGCACGCCCCTCTCACATAGCTGCACCTACCCTGTCTTACTACAACCGACATGCAGTACTATGTGTTATGTGCAATGAAGACATATGAGTAGATGGATATGGACGCACGCACAGGGATGCACAGCAAATAGACATTCAAACACCCTCCTCCACTCCTGCATACACAGACCAATGCCCATTACCACTCCGCAAGAAATGATGGCTTTACCTTGTGCAGACACTGTGGTCAGAAATTCCTGGTTTGTCAGTGAAGGTATGGGGAGCAATGGGTGCCTGTGGCTGAGGCAGTAGGTGAGGGGCAAAGGTGTGCCTATTGAAGCTGGGCGAACAGGGTGGTGAACAGGTTTGTGACCCAGGGGTTCACTGGGCACAGCATGCAGTAGAGGACACCAACAGGCAGGCTCCTTAATCTAACTCTCTCTCTCTCTCTCCTTCATGCTCTCCTTCTCTCTCTCCTTTGCTCTCCTCCTAGAAAAATAACATCCGCAGCCAACATGACAGCAAAGTCCCTAACCTGTTCATGCTTAATAGCAGTTCCAGGCCAGAATGTCTGGCTGCCACGCACAGCATATCTGGGAGGCTATGCGAACTATGCTCTAAGCGTCTGCATCTTGGCTACGCCTTGGCTGCGCCCTGAAATGCCCTCAGACATCTCATTTTGGAATACCAGCATTTGTACGTGCCTGCCACAGGAATGTCTGGATTTTCCCGCTTCTAAAAATCACATTTTCAACATTCCAGCCGGAAGCACATTCACCTTGCTCTTTTTGGACATCCAAACATGTCCAGCTCTTGTAAAATAACCCCCTTTGTGCCTAGTTGAACTGTCTGATAACTGCCTTCTTTATGCTGAAATCCACAATAATATATACCCTAATATATACCAAGAAAGCTTTTATTAGAAACATTACTTACTTTTAATAAACTCAATCATGGTGATATTTTCTATCTGCCGTCTCTTTTTGAGTTCATGCAGAGCAAGTTTTTGTGCCATGGCATCATTTTTATCCTGCATAAAGATAAAACCAAAGTAAACATTTGTCTTTTACAGTGCTTCACCACTCAGCAATACCATAATCCCCAACTATGCTTTCTCAGAAATTTGTTCCAGGGCTCCCCGAAAGAGCCTGGCATAGGCCCTAAGTGATCTATGCCCTGCCCTCCCTGTTGCCACTCTTCTACTGATTTGGGAGAAGGGGACTCCAATCAAGGAGGAATCCTTTCTCAAAGCTGATGAGCTATGAAAATATTAAAAAGAAATCCAATGCACGGTTGCTTACCTGTAACAGGGGTTCTCTGTAGACTGCAGGAGAATGCAGCAGGGGTATGATGTCCCAAATGAGCCTGAGTTGCCCGGATCTCCCATAGCTCAGAGCAGCTTTTGAGCCTTTCTGAGCATGTGTGCCTGCTTCCCACCTGTTTGCCTCCGGAGGTATCAGTTCGTAACATAGCAGAGAAAAATGCTCGCTTGGATTCTTATGTGGATGTGGACTGCCACCTTTGGCATGTTCACATTATTATTTATTTTCTCTCTTTCTCTGTTTTTTTTTCTTGTTTGTGGGGATGGCGCATGGGTGAGTATGGCTGCATACCCCTACTGTCTACAGAGAACCCACCATTGCAGGTAAACAACTATGCTTTCTTCAGAAACAAGGCGAGTCCAGAGTGAGAGCTACCGTTGAAACTCTTGTCAGTCTGTAGTCTTCTTTTGCTTTTCCTCTTCTGTTTCTTTATGTTTTTTTAAAGGCAGCCTGGGCGAAGAAGGGAGGGGGAAACTGATTAAGTGGTGAAGAGATTGCGGAGGACCGCTTGGCCAACGGCAAAGTCATGCGTTGAGGACCAGTCCAGTTTTGCAAAGGTGTGGATGGATGTCCAGGTAGCTGCCTTGCAGATGTCCTGTGAGGATACGGATGCCATACTTGCAATGGAGGTGTCAGTGGTTCTAAGGCTGTGTGGTCCCACAAGGTCTGGAGGTGGCAGAGCAGCCTGCTCATAGCAGACAGCAAAGCAGTCAGCTAGCCAAGACTAGAAGGTTTGCCTGGAGGTCCACTGCCCAGATTATTGGGAATGAACGAGAGGAAAAGTTGGGAAGACTGCCGGTGTGCACTTGTGCGATATAGGTAGTACAAAGGGACTACAAAAAGGGACTGATACTTCTGGAGAGAGATCTGGAGAGACATCTGCAATTGTAAGTATTTGCTTCTGGGAATTTTTTCTAAATCTTGGGGAGAAAGGAATTATTTAGATTAAAGATGATTAATCTGTGCAAATTAGAATCCAGTGTATCTGTTAAATCAGTCAGGGCCTAGTATCAGCAAAAAAAAATTAACTAAAGTAAAAACGCAACAATTAGCTTTAAGTTTAAAACACAGCAGAGAGCTTTCGGTTTAAATTTAAAACCCAGCAGAGGGCTTTCAGTTTAACTTCAGAATTCAGCAGAGAGCTTTCAGTTTAGTTTAAATTTAAAACCCAGAGAGCTTCTAGTTTAAATTTAATACTCAGTCAGGGTCTAGTATCAGCAAAGAGCTTTTAATTTACATTAAAAACTCAGCAGGCAGGTAGCTTTCAGTTTAAATTTAAAACCCTGCAGAGAGCTTTCTGGTTAAATTTAAAACCCAGCAGAGAGCTGCTAGTTTAAATGTAATACTCACCCAGGGCCTAAAATCAGCAAAGAGCTTTAATTTAAATCAAATCAGAGTATAACTTAGCATATAAGGAAAAATAGGGTCAGTATTCTTTGAGAAATAAATTGCTTTTAGAGACCTTTACAAAGAGGCCTTCTAGATAGGGGGCAAGAGACCTGTGAAATTGTTTTAAATAGGTGTTAAAGCCAATGGACTGATGAAAGGGGCATTTTGAAAGACTCCCTCTATCCAAGCAAGGGCTGTGTGAATCACCCAGGAAATTGGTCTCAGATTATCTTAGAAAAACAGGACAGGGTACTATGTAGCAGCCAACTTTTAATAAGTCTTCTTTCTCTCCCTCCTTCTCCAACTCCCACCAACCCCTGGAAAAATCATAGTTTCATAGGTACTTAAATTTCTTAAAGGGAAGGAGGTGCCCATAATCATTCTCAGGAGCAGCTGTTTATCCTCGTCAGGCATACATTAAGGACCTGAGTTTAATTAATCTTGAGGTGAACAAAGTCCATTAAATGTATTAGGTAGAGTTTTATTAGTATAAGTATCTCCAGCAAACCTAAGTAAGTAAACTTAAATACTTAAACACAACCTTAAAACTAAGATGACTACAAAAGGACTTCAAAAGGGGACTGCTACTTCTGAAGAGAGATCTGTAATTGTAAGTATTTACTTCTGAGAATTTTTCTAAATCTTGGGGAAAAAGGAATTCTTTAGATTAAAGCAGATTAATCTATGAACCCAGTGTATTTGTTAAATCAGTCAGGGCCTAGTAGCAGCAAAGAGCTTTCAGTTTAAATTTAAAACACAGAAGAGAGGAGGCAGAGCCAACCCAGGTTCCAATATGGCTGCTTAAAAGAGAAGCTCCCTCTGACCCTGCCAGATAATCCTTTATTTTGGGCTCTGGGAAGTATATTAAAGCATTGAATAGGCAGCTGTGGATTGGCAATCATGGCTAACAGCAAACAGACGCATTTGGACTTTGCAAATCCGCAAGGATCAGGTACAAAGAGAACAAAGTCGGATCCACTATCCCCAGTCAAGATGGAACCACAACAAGATCTGACTGCTGAGACACAAGAAATATTAAAAGAACTTTGTGCAGTCCGCAATCGTGTGGAGGAAAATGGAGAATCCTTAGGCGAGATGCAAACGGACTTTAAAGAGATGAAAGAACAGATACTCTTGTTGATGAACAGAGTAGAAAAAAATGAAAGAACTGTGCTAGCTCATGAGGAGCGTCTTAAAAAATGCGCTCAAACAACACGGAAAGTGGACCTACTGATACGCAATCTGGAAGACATAAACAACAGGGCCAGGAGAAATAACATCCGGATAAGGGAGGAATGGCCTAGTGGTTAGGACAAGGTACTTCAGGCTGGAGGGCCAGGGGTTCAAGTCCCACCTGGGGACAGCAATCTCAGGCCAGAGGGACTGGGATTTCTAGTCCTATAGGTACTCCTTGTGGTCTTGGGCAAGCCACTTAACCCTCCATTGCCCATGTTCCCTGTAAGTATTAGCGAATGTGTGTCATATCCCCTCGTGTTAAATGTATCTCCCAATTGACCGCTTTGACCCGGTGAAAAGCGGGATATAAATACAGCTAAATAAATAAATAAAATAATCGGAATCCCTGAGGGCACGGAGGGAAAGGATCCAATTGCCTTTCTCCAGGGGTGGATCCCCAAATTATTAAATATAGAATTCACCTTACCGTTCGAACTGGAAAGGGCTCATCGAATCCCGACGGTATTAAATCAAGAGAATAAGAAACCGAGACCTCTGATTTACTGTGTCTTGAGACACCAGCAAGTTATGCAAGTTATGGCGTCGGCTAGAGCTTCAGTCTCTTTGCAATTCGAAGGCCATAAAATTGCTTTTTATCTGGACTTTAGCAAAATAACTGTGGACAAAAGGAAGCAGTTCTTTTCCTTCAGACCAAGATTACAGCAGCTACAAGCCTGATTTGGGTTGTTTTTTCCATACCATTTCAAGGTAACGTTAAACAATTCCACAAAAACGTTTGATGACCCAATGGCACTGGAGCAGTTCGTTGAAGAGCAAGAGTCATTATTAATGCATTAAAGTAATTGGTTGGGTAATCTTATGACCTAGTATTTCATCATGGGTCAGTTGAGTGCATAGATGTTCTTTAAATATCTTTCAGAACATGCACTACTAGTCTCGCCGGCTCTTTCCACAGTATGCTGTCCAAGTGTTTCGTAACAGTTACCAGTTCTTACAAGAGTCAATAGACTCGGGGAGAAGATCCTACAATTTACAAGGTGTTCTTTGAGAGCAACTGGAACATGAATGTGGTCAGTGAACATAGAGTTCAGTCCAGCAGTCAGTTTAAATTGTGATAATATTGTCGATTTACAGGAGAAATATTGGCTTTCCAATATATTCACTGTAGGAGTGTATGATATATAAAGCTCTCTTTTCCTTTAATTCTAATCGGGGTCAGAAGGGAGCTTTGGGCAGAGTTCTTTCCCTTTTTTTCAACTGCCTATATTTCTTTGGTTTTCCCTTTTCCATTTCCCTTTTTGTACTTTTTTTTTCTTCTCTGGGTTGCCTCACCTGTTGAATGGGGTCTCCATTTGTTTGGGACGTTGGGTTGCTCTCTGAGGGAAAATTGCGTTGGGTTTGTATTCTCCTGATACGAGAGTATGTTTGAACACAGTATGGACGTTTTTGGTGGTGTTAAATGGCTAATTTTATAAATATCTTGACTATGAATGCAAAAGGTATCAAGACCCCAGCTAAAAGAAAAAGAATCATGACATATTGTTTACATCAGCATGCTGATTTAATTTTGTTACAAGAAACACATTTGACTTCTAGTGAAACTAAAAAGTTAGAAGATAAACATTTTTGTTTAATTGGGCATTCTGCTGCCTCTCAAAAAAAGAACGGCGTAGCTATATTAGCTCGTAAATCTCTGGGGATTAAATCAGTTGTCAATCAAAATGACCTAGAAGGCAGATGGGTAAAAGCACTGATTACAATCGGGGAGACTAAATTGACAATCTTCAATAGTTATGGTCCCAACATTGACGACCCCAAATTTTTTAAAAAGGTCTCTGGTGTCCTACAGGTGGATATCCTCACGCCAGTCATTATGGGTGGAGATTTTAATATGGTACTAGATGCAGTATTGGATCAGAATCTGGGCAGGATAGAGAGAATTACTAGAGCAAGGACGGCCCTTGAAGCCCTCATCGAGTCCTCTGGACTAGTCGATATATGGAGGTTGCTCCATCCTAAAGACAAAGATTTTACATTTTTCTAGCCACCTCATAACTCTTTTTCTAGAATAGATTATTTTTTAATCTCTAAAACTTTGGTCTCCGCGTCATGTGAGGCGGAAATCCGAAGTATGCATATATCTGACCACACGGCTGTTGTACTCAAGCTTACTCTGCCAGAGGAAGTTAAGACTAAGCAACTCTGGTCCTTTAATAGATCATTGTTGGCTGACCCGCTATTTCAAGAAACAATGAAATCTGCCATAAAGGAGTTCTTTTGTATAAACAAGTTTGGCGATACAGCCTCATGGGCATGGTGGGGGCAATTAAGGAGAACAGAAGGAAAATGGCCTTACTAGCCACCCTTGAAGCCCAAATTAAAGCTAGGGAAAGGCTTTGGCGAAAGCAGCCAAATGCAGCTATCATGCTGAGAATCCAGAATCTGAAATTTAAATACAATGAAACTCTAAGTTCTGAAGTCGAACAATTCATGATTAAACAACGAGCTAGGCATTATGTAGAACACAACAGAGCAAGTAAACTTTTAGCCAATACGCTTAAAGGAAAACAAGAGAGGTCTCGCATCTCGGTTATTACAGATGAAAAGCTGTGAAGATTAACTACCAATGAATAAATCTCAGAAGCTTTTGCAGCTTACTATCATAAACTTTATTCCTCAGAAATATCAACAGATTCCAAGGCCTTCGGCGATTTTATTAAAAAGTTGGACCAGCCCAAACTAGGGGAGCAGCAGGTTAAAGAGCCAGATAAACCTATGTCTAGTTCAGAAATCCGTAAGGCAATCAAAGGCATGCCTTCAGGGAAAGCCGTCGGACCAGACGGGATTCCCTCCGAGTTGTATAAAACATTTGAATCTGACTTTGTGCCAGATATGCTAATGTATTTTGAGGATCTTCGGAAATCGTCAGAGCATAATGGGGAGTTCACAGAGGCTACAATAGTAGTATTAGAGAAGCCAGGGAAGGATCCTAATTATGTTACAAATTATAGGCCAATTTCTTTATTAAAAACAGATTACAAAATTTGCGCCAAGGTGATTGCAAATAGGCTGGTAAAGGTCATAGAAGATCTGATCCACCCTGATCAATGTGGCTTCATCCCTGGAAGAGTGGCCTCAGACAATGCAAGATTGTTTTGTAATCTATTTGATAGAGCCTCTCTTAGCAACTCACCATATGTAGCTCTCTCCTTAGACGTAGAAAAGGCGTTCGACAGGCTCGAATGGCCTTTTCTTTTCAGAACTCTTGAATGGTTCGGTTTTGGTCTTGGCTTTATAAATATGATCTCCGTGCTATATACCAACCCTAGCACTCGTATTTGGGTAAATGGGGTCCTCTCTTAATCCTTTTTACTTCATAGAGGCACTCGGCAAGGATGCCCATTATCTCCGCTGCTTTTTAACCTAGCGTTAGAACCACTGGCAATAGCTTTTTGACAAGATGAATATATCTCCAGCCTAATTATCGGAGACTTACAGGTAAAAATCTTGGCCTATGCCGATGATTTGTTGCTGTTTACCCTTCCCTCAGATGTCGCAAAGATTTTTGAGTTGATTGAACGCTATTCTGAGCTATCCGGCTATAAAATAAACTGGTCTAAATCCGTGGCTTTCCTGATGAACAATTTTGCTACTTCTGATTTGATGGCTGCCTTCCCTTTTTGTTGGGAAAAAGTCAGTGTCAAGTATCTGGGAGTTAGATACTGTACTTTTCCAGACTTGACTATACAAACTAATATTGAAGAATTACTTCATATGATTCGGAGAAAAGCACTAACTTGGTCTCCTCTTCACCTGACATGGTGGGGCAGACTAGAAACTATTAAAATGACATTATTGCCTAACATAAATTATGTATTAGGTATGCTTCCCTATATACTCCCATCGAGCTCCTATTTGACATTAGAAAGGAATCTTTGTAAATTTCTTTGGGAAGACTCACAACTGCGGATAGCTCTTAAAAAATTGAAAGCTCCTAAAGATAAAGGGGGAGTACACTTCCCAGATCTCCGCTGGTATCACTGTGCTTTTTTGTTAAAGCAAGAGGCCGTGTGGGCAGATAGCAAGGCTTTGTCACAAAGCTCAACATGGCTCGAAATAGAGCGTAGATTAGTAGCGCCTTGTCCTTTAACGCATCTTCTTGGTATGAAACACCCAGAGGGTTCATTAGTAGGAAACACTGTCACTGCTATTCAACTAGCCTACCTTACCGTAAAGCAAGTCGCAGGTAAAAATAAGTCATTCCCTAAGACCTTACCACTTTGGTGGAATCCGAAGGTAAAAATAAATGGTAAGATGATTGCTTGGCGGAATTGGCAAAAGCGAGGTATCTGGACTCTAGGCCAACTTTTAAAGGCTCATGGGTGGAAAGATTTCACTTCTTTAGTTGTTGATTTTTCACTTCCCAGTTTGGTTTACTTGCAATGGCTACAGCTTAAATCAAGTATATCTGCAATAAACCTTGATATTCGAGATATCGCATCTGAAGATCCTGTGTTCGAAAACATAAAGAGCCTAGTGGGGAAAACAAGTGCTGCTTCATTAATATATGCATACTTCAGAGATACCCTGTCTTCCAATGTGGTAGGACTACTAAAAAATTGGGAATCAGAATTGAACTGTTTGCTTGATATCAATGATTGGAATGTCCTGTGGGATCCAATAACAAGAGTATCTAGATCAGCAGCAATTACACAATCTATGTTGTCTTTTTTTACATCGAGCTTATATCACTCCTGTAAAGCTAGCCAAGTGGGACAAGAGGTCAAAAGATAAATGCTGGTCTTGTCAGCGGGCCATTGATACCTTCACTCATATGGTTTTTGAATGCCCATATGTACGGAGATTTTGGGGTGGGGTATGGGTTAAAATTCAGAAAATATTGGGCTTTCGGTACAACTTACTGTGGTGGCGAGACAGGTCTAGAGCCCAAAGAAAATGTGGAAAACAGCCTTTTACCTCTGGGCAGAAGAAAGGTTCAGGGGGTTTAAGGGTTAAAGCTCAAACCAAAGGAAAAAACTCTCTGCACAGAGATGGGGAGAGTGAGCCAAGCCCTAGCTCCATGGAGACCAGGGGAGGTGACAAGGGAAGCCTGGGGGTGGAGTCTGAGGCTATAGGGCAGCCCCAGTCACATAAGCAGAGAGAGTCTTCCAGAGAGGGAGGAGAAGGAGGAAGGTCTTCAGGAGAAGGAGGAGAGTCTTCCAGAGACAGAGGAGACACAGGAACAGCAGGGAGACGAACGAGAAGGAAAGCAAGAGGAGATCGTGTCCATGGGTGGAGTCCAGGAGGGAAATTGTCTGAGGAGGAAGCATCCCCTAGCAGGCTGGACACTAGCAGAGAATCTCTTGAAGCTACAGAAAGTAAAGAGATTAGGAGGACACGTGCAAGGGAAAAGTGCTCCAGTAGAAGCTTCAAACAAGATCCCTATTGCAGGCGACAACTCGAGCCCTGATGGCAGCCTAGCTGGTAAGAAGTGCACAGCTAGTTGGGAACACAGGAGAGTTGGTTCTGGGGAAAATGTTGCTGGGAAGCATGGTAAAGGAATCTTTGTGAGAGAGTCTGTGAAGTTTTCACCGGAGGCACAGCCTGAGAGAAGACAGGGTGCTGGGAACAAGGTGAGCCCTTTGCAAGCTTTGAAACATTTATTGAGAAAGAGAGATCTCCTAGGTCCTTCCCCTGCAACTCAGCGTAGTGAGGATTCCCAGTGGGGACAGGTTTGTAAATTGCTAGAGCAATTAAAACCTGCTGTTAAAAACGCTGAGGCCAGCCAGGTGCTAATTGAACCAGATGAAGAGAGCATGGACGTAGAGGAATGCCTTTCAGAAAATGAGAGTTCTGACTTTGAAATGGATTGCTCTTACTGTGTAAGTCATAAGTAGGAAAGCTGTATGGTTTTAAGAGTTTTATGACTGGCTGGAAGTGGTTAATTGAAGCACCAATGTGAGCTAGCCAGATAAGCTCAGAGAAAAGCTGTGAATGCTGAAAGTTAAAGCCAATGTTTGTAATTGGAAAGTGAAGAAGCCTAACGTCTGTAAAAGGAATGATGCAAAAGTTTAGCAGCTTGTAAAACTTGGAAGTCCACGTGCTGTGCAGAGCCTTTGAATGATACAGGCTTGTGCTGTGCCAATGCTGGGACTTGAGAGTATATCCTTGGCTGAAAGCAAGGTTTATTGCTGTGTTTAAAAACAAGCTGCTGGGAATGATTAATGCTGGGACTGAGCAGTAAAGTTTATGTTTCCTTTTACATGGAGAAGTATCCTATTTATGTTTTGGTAATATATGAACTGCTGACAAGAAGTTCTTTGGATAAGTAGAGAAATAAAAATCCTGTTACCTTTGGAAACCCTCGGCATCTGTTTGGTTCTTACCACACAACTACATTTCTTCAAAGGCCTCAGTGAAAGGGATTAAGGTGATAAAGGACATAAAGTGGTACGCTCACTACGCATAGGCAACCGCCTAACCCGTAGGGGGCGCTACATTACATGGAATATAGTATGTTTAAGATCTCTAGGAAATATATTTGATTTATCTAAGGAAACATTTTTTTGTTGAATTTCATGTTAGCAATTGCTTTGAAAGTTATTTTCTCCAATTGGAAAGATTTTCAAAAATTAAACTATGAGGTATGGTGAAATTTAGTATCCCAAAGCGCCAGTCACGAAAAGTTATATAATAATTTACATCATCCAGAGAAATCAGCTTTCAATTTAAAAAAGTGGCAGGCTCTGGATGAATATATAGCTAGATCGATTTTGTAGATAGCTAGGTCTTAAAACACTTGAAATAAGTAAATAGTCATTCTTCTCCTATATATAAGGGGAAGTCTTAGCTTATTTAGTAAATGTTCTCTTTACTTTGTCCTGTTCTTAAGGGTTTAAATTTTGGAGAATAACAAATTATCTGGATTACTGGATTACAAGGGGGTTTCCCTCAAAGAGCTGGGAGGGGTTAAGTTACATGGGTGTTATAATTGTATATATTTGAGTTGTATAGTGGTTAAGTTTGTAAAACCTATAAAAATATAAATAAAAAAAAACACAGAAGAGAGCTCTATGGTTAAATTTAGACCCCAAGACTCCCTCTATCCAAGTAAGGACTGTGGGACTCCCCTTAGAAACTGGTCACAGATTACCTTAGAAAGAAAGGAGATGCCATATTAACACTCAGGTGCAGCTGTTTATCCTCATCAAGCAAACATTAAGGACCTGAGATTAATTAAGCTTCAGGGGAACAAAGTACATTAAATGTATTAGGTATAGTTTTATTAGTATAAGTGGAGTGGAGGAGTGGCCTACTGGTTGGGGCAAGGTACTTCAGGCCGGAAGGTCGGGGGTTCAAATCCCACTAGAGGACAGCAACCTTGGGCCAGAAGGACTGGGGTTTCTAGTCCCACAGGTGCTCCTTGTGGTCTTGGGCAAGCCACTTAACCCTTCATAGCCCATGTTCCCTGTAAAACAGTTATCTCCAAATTATAATGCCCTGTTCAATGTAATTTCAGTTTGTTCAATGTAAACCGCAATGATGCAGAATAGCGCGGTATATAAGAGAATGTAAATAAATAAATAAATAAGTATCCCCAGCAACTCTTAGTAAGTAAAGACTTAAATATCTAAACACAACCTTAAAACTAAGATGCAGACAGCAATCCAGCAGCAAGATGCGCCTTTCCAGTCTTTTGCATTGAGTGTCACATATATGATTTTCTCCCAATTGGTGAGGGGTCTTACGTGTGCACTAGGTGCAAGGAGCTCTTTGTTCTCAGGGAACGAGTCCAATCTCTGGAGGCTAGAGCAGCAGACTTGGAGGACATAAAGACAGAGAGGTACATACACGAGACCTACAGGGATATAGTCATTAAGTCCCTCCTCCAGTCTGGCAGCATCCCTGTTGCCATGGAAGAGAGAGGTCACGTGACAGGAAAGCATCACTCTGAGTGTGGCAGGAAGTGATCCTGTAGCTAAGACATGTCTTCCAGGTGATGTAAAACCCTCTCGCACCAAGAAAGTTTCTCCAGGGCCATGTGCCCATGAGGGAAGGGTTAGGACAGCCGTTATAGTTGGTGATTCGATCATTAGGCATGTAGATAGCTGGGTGGCTGGTGGATGTGAGGATCGCCGGGTAACATGCCTGCCTGGTGCAAAGGTAGCGGATCTCACGTGCCATCTAGACAAGGTCTTAGATAGTGCTGAGGAGGAGTCTGCTGTCTTGGTACATGTCAATACCAATGACACAGGAAAATGTGGTAGGGAGGTTCTGGAGGCTAAATTTAGGCTTTTAGGTAGGAAGTTGAAATCCAGTTTTTCCAAAGGAGAAAGGTGAATAGTGAGTATTCCAGGCATCTGTGCTGGGTCTGCTGCTTTTTGACATATTAATAAATGAGCTGGAAAAGGGAATAACGAGTGAGGTTATCAGATTTGCCGATGACAAAAAATGATTTTAAGTTGTTAAAACTCATGAGGATTGTGGAAAATTACAAGAGGATCTTGATAAATTGGAAGAATGGGCATCCAAATGGCAGATGAAATTTAATGGAGACAAGTGCAAAGGTATGCACCTAGGAAAGAACAACTGTGATAGAGCTGAAGCTAGTGAAGCTATGAACTTAGGAAAAAACGCTGTTTTTCATAAAGCAACTGACTTGCAGAGGGTGCAATTACCTAGCAGGACAGCTAGAGGGGGCAGGCACGAGCCTGCAGATGCTGAGCTGACACACCCAGGTACTGATGAAGCAGAAGCTAATCAGGTGCACCTGAGGAGAGGGTCAGAAAACTCAAGGGAAAAATGGCTTTATAAGCAGGGCTCTGCAGGAAGGCAAGGGAGAGAGCCTCGGCAAGGGAGAGAGCCACGGCAAGAGAGAGAGCCTCGGCAAAAGGGAGAGCCATGGCTGCCGAGAGAGCCATGCCTAGAGAGAGAGCCATGCCTAGAGAGAGGCCTACGCATAGAGAGAAGCTCTGAGAAAGGATCTGGAAAGGAGAGACCTGATAGAGGAACCTCCTATACTGCAAAGCAGAGGAGTTTGTCTGCTGTACCCAAGGACGTGAAGAGTTTCCTTATACTGCAAAACTGCCGCACCACCGAGGAAGCAATTAACAGAACGATATGTTGAGGCAGAATTGGCTACCCAAAAGAGTGGTGAAACTTCAAAGACGGCAGTTGAGGCAATGGTGCAGTCATCAGGAAATCTCTCACGGTATAAACCAAGGGGTTTGAGAAATGCTAGGCCTATATCAGAAAATCACTCTAAGACAGGGGTCTCAAACTCAAATTGCTTTGAGGGCCAAATGAGGACTTGTAAAGTAACCCGGGGGCCGCATAAGACGCGGGGCCTCATTTGCATAAATATTTGCATAATGTTACCATACACTAACTTTTAGTAAACATGCCTCTTTAATGAGTATGGATAAAGAAAGACTAAAAGATTTAGAAACAAGACGACAATAATTAAACTGGGAACCCCAAAAGCCAAACTTGGAATGTACAACAACACTGTAGAAATAAAACTATAAATTAATTTCCTCTTGTACTAAACAAAGCGCAAACATTAATGATGCACATTTCCCAGAGCTGACATATTCCAGTTAATAAATTCAAAATAAAGAGATATTTTTCTACCTTTTGTGCATTTTTTTCAGTTGCAATTGTTCCAGCCACTTTCTTCTGGTTTCTTCATGTCTTCTGCTAACTCTCCATCGTCTGCTGTCCATTTGCCCTTTCTTCTCTCCTAGTTTTTTTTTTCCATTCTCTCTCTACATCTGCTTTAACATACTAATCTTTCTCCTTTTTCTTTTCCTCATTCCTATTTCATCCACTCAAATTTTACCCCTCCATCCTCAATCCCCACTTACTCTCCCAATACCTGGCCAATTGTAGATTTGTCTTCTCTCCCAGACAAAATATTTTTCCCCTCTCCATTTCACTTTCCCAGCTCCATCCCATTCTAATCCTCCCCCAACATCAGCTCCCTTCTAGTTCCAGCCCCACCCAGCATCCGCTCCCTTCTAGTCCCCCCATTAGTCCATTTCCAGTCCTATCCTAGCCTCACCATCAGCCCATTTCCAATCCTAGCCCCCCATCAGCCCATTTCCAATCCTAGCTCCCTCCCCTCACAGCCCATTTCCATTCCAAGCCCCCCTCCCCATCAGCCATTTGCAGTTCAAGCCCCCCTTCCACTCAGCCCATTTCCAGTCCTAGCAACCCCCCCCCCAGCCCATTACCAGTCCTAACCTCCCCATAGCGCACTTCCAGTTTTACCCCCCATCACCCCATTTTCAGTCTTACCCCCCCCATAGCCCATTACCAGTCATAACCCCCCTGCCAATAGCCCACTTCCAGCACTAACCCCCATTACCCCATTTCAGTCAGCCCTTCCATAGCTCATTACCAGTCCTAACTCCCCACATCAGCCAACCTCCAGTCCTTCCTAACCCCCACCTGCCCATTTCCAGTCCTAGCCCCCACCATAGCCCATTACCAGTCATAACCCCCCTGCCAATAGCCCATCTCCAGTCATAACCCCCCCCCTGCCAATAGCCCATCTCCAGACATACCCCCCCCCGCCAATAGCCCATCTACAGTCATACCCCCCCCTGCCAATAGCCCATTTCCAGTCATACCCCCCCCCCCTGCCAATAGCCCATTTCCAGTCATACCCCCCCCCCTGCCAATAGCCCATTTCCAGTCATACCCCCCCCCCGTCCATTAGCCCATTTCCCTTCTTACCCCCCCCCTGCCAATATCCCATTTCCATTCATACCCCCCCCCCCTGCCAATAGCCCATTTCCAGTCCTACACCCCCCCCCCCCCAGGTAAATTAAAAAAAAAACCTGGCTTCTGCTGCTCAAGCAGCAAAATCAGCTGTCCTGCGGCCCCTTCCCCTGTGCCCGGAGATCCGAGTCTGCTCTATCAGCGGCGTGCTTTTCAAGCCGCGAGGAGAGTATTCCCCTCTCGCGCGGCTTGAAACCGCGCGAGAGGGGAATACTCTCTTCGCGGCTTGAAAAGCACGCCGCTGATAGAGCAGACTCGGATCTCCGGGCACAGGGGAAGGGGCCGCAGGACAGCTGATTTTGCTGCTTGAGCAGCAGAAGTAAGTTTTTTTAAAAATTTGACAATTGATTCTGCCGCTGCCACGGCGGCAACGGCAGAAGCCAGGGTTTTGGGGTTTTTTTGTTTTCCTCCGTCGCGGGCCGCACAAAGTTGTCTCGCGGGCCGCATGCGGCCCGCGGGCCGCGTGTTTGAGACCCCTGCTCTAAGAGATGTTTTCTATGTGGAAAAATAGGGCACGTACAGAGTGACTGTAAATCACGTACCGCACTGATGAGCGAAAATACAAAAATGTTACGTGAAGGATTTTTGTTGGAGGTAACAGTGCAGGGCATAACTGTGAATACTCTTCTTGACTCTGGTGCAGATCAGAGCATGATATCCCGGAAGCTCTGGCGCATGATTGTAGAGCGGGCTGAGTCTGCACCGAGCCGAGCAGAGGGTAAAATGAAGATTAAATGTATTCACGGTGCGTCTTCATTCTATCCTGTGTACAACCTAGTAGTAAGAGGTTTAGGGATAGAGAAGGAGATGCTAGTTGCAGTAGTCCCAAAATCACCTCAGTATTTGGTGCTAGGCAGAGACTGGCCCCAATTTAGGAAGGGGCTGGAAAAGGGCCTATCTCCCCAGGAAGTTTTTGTTTCTACCCGCACCCAATCCAAAGTTTCAGAAAAACCCTCTGGATCACAAGATGCAACTCTAGCTGAATTGCCCTCTCACGAGGACTTAATCACTGCCCCGACTGAAAGAAATAGGAAGGCTAAGGCAGAAAAGCGTAAGGAGAGGAGATGTCGCTCACAAGGAAGAGCAGAGTTAGAGGCAGGGCGGGGTTTGCCCTTGGTTCCCTCAGAGTTAGTAGCGAGGTTCCCATCGTTCGTAAAAGAACAGAGAGCTGACCCCGCGCTTGCTCGCGCATTCGATTATGCCCAAGTGGAAAAAGACACCTTTCCAAGGTTCATCTTGGACAAAGAGGTGCTATACAGAGAAAGTCTGGACTCCCAGTCAGGATCAGTTCGTAAGCAACTAGTAGTACCAAATACCTTTAATTTCCTAGTCTTGAGGTTAGCTCATGACCACCCAGTAGACGGTCACAAAGGGGTCCAGGAGACCCTAGACCAAATACTAGCCCGGTTTTACTGGCCAGGAGTCTTTACAAATGTATACTAAATAAATAAATAAAATAAATTTAAAGAGACCTCATGTTTTTGTGAATCCTGCTCCTCCTGCCAGAGAGTAACCTCTGTCCAACCACCCGAGGTACCCTTGCTTCCGTTGCCAGTGATATCAGAACCAAGTAGAAGAATAGCAATGGATATAGTAGGACCCCTAGTGAAAACACCTAAGAGGTTTTCAATACATGCTGGTCATAGTGGACCAGGCCACACGTTTTCCATGGGCTATTCCCTTAAGGAATGTAGCGGCCAAGACTATAGCATCAGAAATAATAAAACTATTCTGCGAAGTAGGGTTCCCACAGGAAGTACTGACCAATAGGGGCAGTAACTTTATGTCTAGGTACTTAGCTCAGGTGTGGGACGCCTTTGGCATTCGACACCTCAAGACAGCCGCCTATCATCCGCAATGTAATGATTTAGTCGAAAGGATGAATCAAACCATAAAGCAAATGTTAAGGCGTGCTTCAGACGGTGAGATGGCTGAATGGGATACCATGCTCCCGTTTATTCTGTATGCTTGCCGAGAACGAACGTAGGTTTCGTTGGGCACTGCACCCTACGAGCTTATGTATGGACGTACACCACGAGGGATTCTAGACATACTCCGTGAACAATGGGTGGAGCCTGTGGAAAAGGAGATAGGAATACCCCAGTTTTTACAAGACTTAAGGAGTCGGCTACAGAGAACCTCCCATTTCGCAGAGAAAAAAAATACTATGATAGAGACACGAAACCTAGACAGTTATCCATAGGTGAGAAGGTCATAGTCCTAGTGTCCGGGACTACCCCCAAATTCGAAGCTCAATGAAGGGGACCATATACAGTGGTCAAACCACTGGGTCCCATGTCATACATGGTACAAAATAAAAGAGGTCGCAAGCAAGTATATCACATTAATGTCCTCAGACAATGGCATGAAAGGATGGCCCTAGTTACTTCAGCAGGAGTAGTGTCGAGAAAAGAGAAGTTACAACCCTATGAGTACAAGATCGAGCATAGAGCAAGAAAGCTGCACTACAATGCAGACGCCATGTCACTGATTACGTGCTGTGCAAATGATAAAAAGCCAGCCCGTAATATCTTAAGGGGGGGGATATGTGATAGAGCTGAAGCTAGTGAAGCTATGAACTTAGGAAAAAACACTGTTTTTCATAAAGCAACTGACTTGCAGAGGGTGCAATTACCTAACAGGACAGCTAGAGGGGGCAGGCACGAGCCTGCAGATGCTGAGCTGACACACCCAGGTACTGATGAAGCAGAAGCTAATCAGGTGCACCTGAGGAGAGGGTCAGAAAACTCAAGGGAAAAAGGGCTTTATAAGCAGGGCTCTGCAGGAAGGCAAGGGAGAGAACCTCGGCAAGGGAGAGAGCCACGGCAAGAGAAAGAGCCTCGGCAAGAGGGAGAGCCACAGCTGCCGAGAGAGCCATGCCTAGAGAGAGAGCCATGCCTAGAGAGAGGCCTACGCATAGAGAGAAGCTCTGAGAAAGGATCTGGAAAGGAGAGACCTGATAGAGGAACCTCCTATACTGCAAAGCAGAGGAGTTTGGAATCCTTACGTGGCAAAGCTAAGCTCCAGGGAGGACAAGCCCAGCCCAGAGAACTCCAAGAAACAGTCTTCAGAGAAGACGGTATCAGAAGGAGGGTGCCTGATAGGGGGAATACCAGTGGCACAGACTTCAAGGAGCCAAGGTACTTTATTTCTCACAAAGAAGCCAGGTCCTAGAAAGACTTATAACTCAGATAGCAATACTGAGAGGAAAGGAAGCTGGCAGAAGTTTTGGAAACCACTACAAAGAAGCATAGGAACAAGACATACCACTTGTTTGCAAAACCCAGAACTGCCAGGCTGGAAACTAGGGGAGAGAACTTCTGAACTGCAAACTATTTCAGCCAGGGAAAGCTCAGGTGTAGAAGAAAGCACGGCTGAGCTGGAACCCATGCAGATTGAGCTTGGGGAACCAGAGCCATTGATGCCTGAAGAACAAATGGACTGTTCGATGTGTATTGCTGAAAGCCTAGAGTCTCTCCCAGAGCTGTAATTACCAGAACATGCTTTAACAATATCTTTTGCCTGTGTTGAGCTAAAGAAGAGCTTGTTTATTTGTTTTACTACAGTGTTGAAAACCCTGTGTATTTTTTACAAGGAACTGTGAAGCTCTCATAACAGTTTTCTTGCTCTGTAATTACTTTGGCATAAACCTGAAAATAAGGTAAATTCTACTTTTTGGTTTCTTAGCGAACCTTAGTGCTAAAGGGGAATAAAAGCCTTTTGTTTGACCCTACACAAGGTGTACACAACTCATTTCTTAAGAAGAAGGGCTACAAGGACCATGATCCCTCTGGTCCAAAAAGGTTTCCTACTTCTACAAAATAATTAAAATGTTCACCTTATCCCTTCAACAAGCTACCATCTGGGGGCGTGGTAACACAACTCAAACTATGGTTGCATGATGCAAGGTTCCACATTAGGAGCCACCACCCAGGAAAATGATTTAGGCGTCATCATATGTAACATGTTAAAACCCTCCGCCCATTGTGCAGCAGTGCCCAAGAGAGCAAATAGAATGCTACTGTATGTATCATAAGGAAAGGAATGGAAAATAAAACAAAGGATATTATAATGCCTCTGTATCATTGCATGGTGAGTCCGCACCTTGAATATTGTATGCAATTCTGGTCACCATATCTTAAAAAGGATATAGCGTTATTAGAAAAGGTACAGAGAAGAGCCACAAAAATGGTAAAGGGGATTGAAGGATTTCCCTATGAAGAGAGGCAAAAAAGCTTAGGGCTCTTCAAACTGGAAAAGAGAAGGCTGAGATTTGATAGAGGTCTATAAATTAATGAAAGGAGTGGAACAGGTAAACGTAGATCGATTGTTTATTTCATCAAAATATAGAAAAACTAGGGGACATGCAATGAAGCTACAGGGTAACCTATTTAAGACTAATAAGAGAAAATATTTTTTCACTCAACATGTAATCAAACTCTGGAATTTGTTACTGGAGGATGTAGTAAAAGTTGTTAGTGTAGTGTCCGTGTAGCTGGGTTAAAAAAAAGTTTGGACAAGTTCCTGGAGGAAAGGTCCATAAACCATTATTAAAAGGGACCCAGGATATCACTGCTTGACCCAATACAAGCATTGTGGAACCTGTGTCTTTTGAGGAAACTGCTAGGTACTTATGACCTAGATTGGCCACTGTTGGAAACAGGATTCTGGGCTTGATAGACTTTGGTCTGACCCAGTATGGCATATCTTATGTTCTTATGCAGACAGCAGTCCAGCAGCAAGATGGGGTCTTTCCAGTCTTTTGCACTGAGTATCACATGATTGATTTTCTCCCAGTTGGTAAAGAGTCTTACGAGTGCACTAGGTGCAAGGAGCTCTTTGCTCTCAGGGAACGAGTCCGATCTCTGGAGGCTAGAGTAGCAGAATTGGAGGACACAAGGAAGACAGAGAGGTACATAGACAAGACCTACAGGGAAGTAGAACTGAAGTCCCACCTTCAGTCTGGCAGCATCCCTGTTGACATGGAGGAGAGAGGTCACATGACAGGAGAACATTATCCTGGTGTGGCAGGAAGTGATCCTGTAGCTAGGACCTTGTCCTCGAGATGATGAAAAACCCTCTCGCACCGAGGAGGTTTCTCCAGGGCCATGTGCCCATGAGGGGACAGCCATTAGAAGCTGGTGATTCGATCATTAGGTATGCAGATAGCTGGGTGGCTGGTGGACGTAAGGATCGCCTGGTAACATGCCTGCCTGGTGCGAAGGTAGCAGACCTCATGTGCCACATAGACAAGGTCTTAGATAGTGCTGGGGAGGAGTCTGCTGTCTTGGTACATGTTGGTACCAATGATATAGGAAAGTGTGGTAGGGAGGTTCTGGAGGCCAAATTTAGGCTTTTACAGTAGATAGGAATTTGAAATTCAGAACTTCCAGGATAGCATTCTCCAAAAAGAGTAGTTACTCATCTGTAATAGGTGTTCTCCAGGGACAGCAGGAATCAGTCCTCACATATGGGTATCGTCAGCACTGATGGAACCCGCGTGGAGCATTTCCCCAGCTTGCAAAGAAAGCCTTTGAGAATGCCACTATATACATGTGTGTTCCCCTTCCCACCCAAGGATATCATCTTGATTAGTCAGATGACATAGCTCAGGGAAAAGAAAAAAATACCAAGATCAGTGGGCAACTCCAAGGGGAGGTGGGAGGGTTGTGAGGACTGATTCCTGCTGTCCCTGGAGAACACCTCTTACAGGTGAGTAACTACGCTTTCTCCAGGAACAAGCAGGAAGTCTGTCCTCACATATGGGAATCCCCAGGTACAGGCTACCGAGGACCTGTAGAAAAGCGTTAGTAGCCGCTGGTAACCGAAGACAGCCCGAGGACTTAGGAAGATCGCACTCCCAGTAGCCGCAAAAGAAAGGTCGTAAGGCAGGAGTTGCTTAAACCCTGAACAAATTATGGAGTATGGCCTGGTGGAAGGTACTATCCCAATGGGACTCTCTATCCAGGCAGCAGAGTGTCACGAAGGTGTTAGCTAAGGACCAGATGGTAGCTGAGCAGATGTCTACCAGCATCTCAGAGTGCAGGTTGACTACCAACTCTGCCCTCGCACGAACATCGTTCACGGTGACTCGGCGGTCCAGGGGTAGCCCAACCTGAGCCTAGACGAAGGCAATGCAGTCCGCCCAGATGGATAGGGTCCGCTTACTGACCGCGAGCCCCTTGAAGGGTCATAAGAGATGAAGAGCCACTCATACCTGAGGTGATACCGCATAAGTTGCAAGTAGAAGGAGAGAGACCTCCTGCAGTTAAGGGTATGGAGGACCGCCAATGCCTGAGGTGGAAATCCAAGACAACCTTCGGAAGGAACTTGGGGTGCATTCAGAGAATCACTTGATTCCCATAGAATCTCATGTAGGGGGGTCGGCCATCAGGGCCTGAAGCTCACTGACCCTCCGAGCCGAGGTGAGGGCCCACCAGAAAAACCACCTTCTAGGAAAGGTGTCAAAGTGAGCAGGTCACCATTGTCTCGAAGGGCAGCTGAGTTAGCTCTGTGAGGACAACATTGAGGACCCACTCCGCCGGGGATGGGCGGATGGGGAGCTTGGAAAAAAGCAGCCCGCACATGAAGCGGGAAGCCAGCGGTTGACCCGAGAGGAGTCTGGCTCCAATGGGATGGTGGTTAGCCGAGATAGCGCTCAGGTGGACCCTGGCCAGGTTGGACTTCAAGCCCACCTATGAGAGCTGGAGAAGGTACTGCAGGACCAAGTAGGTGGGGCAAGAGAAGGTGTCGGCCCATTTCTTCAAGGACCACATCAAGAACTGACGCCATTTAAAGGCGAGTCCTTGTGCGAGGCCAGTAGTATGTCCTCAACCTCCACTGGAAGATGAAGGAGGCTAGAGTGACCCACTCAGCTGCCAAGCCGTGAGGGATAAGGACCTCAAGTTCGGGTGAAGTAGCAGACCCTCCTCCTGTGTCAACAAGCCCGGCATGCTGCTGAGGGGAACCGGAAGCTCTGATGAGAGGTGGAGCAGCAGCGGGAACCAGGGCTGACGAGGCCACCGTGGGCTCACGAAAATTACTGAGGCCCCATCCCACTGTATTTTGAGGAGGGTTCGTGTGAGCGGAGTGGGGGAAATGCATATAGGAGGGAGGTCATGTGTCCACGAAAGGAGGAAGGCATCAGGGGCTTCCCTGTTCAGGTGGGGAACTGTGCCGCAGAACCATGGGAGCTGCAAATTCGCCGCACTGGCGAAGAGGTCTAGGACCAGAGTCCTCCAATGCCGGAACAGCCACTGTGCCGTCTGCGGGCAGAGATGCCACTCGTGAGGCCGGAGGAGCCAGTTTAGCCTGTCTGCCAGGACACTGTCCTGGCCCGTGAGATAGATGGCCAATAGGCTATGCCCTGGTGAACTGTGAAGGACTATAAGGCTACCGCCTCGAGGCAGAGGCTGTAAGAGACGCTGCTCCCTTGCTTGTTCATATAGAATATTACCACCCAGTTGTCCATCTGGACGAGCACTGCCCAAAGATGAATGTGGTGCCTGAATGCCCAGAGGGCGAGGAGGACCACCCGGAGTTTGAGAAGGTTGAATGGCTGCTGGGACTCCTCCAGGGACTAAGTCCCCTGCATGTGGAGCTTGCCACAGTGGGCCACCCAGCCCATAAGGGAGGCATTCATGGTCAAAACCACATTGTGTTGTAGAGCCTGGGACAGCATGCCTCAAAGCAGGTTTCGAGCGTTGCCCTACCAGTCGAGGGACTCAGTCAGTTGAGGAGTGACCGATACAGCATCTCTGAGACGACCTGTCATCTGAGACCACTGAGCTCAAAGGCAACACTGCGCCGCCCGCATGTGAAGTCAGGCATTGGGAACGACATGAACTGTCGAGGCCATATGGCCGAGGAGACAGCGCATCAATCAGGCCATACAGTGTCGTGGCGTTGGACCGTGGATGCCAGAGCGATGAGACGGTCTGCCCTATCCTGAGGAAGGAAGGAAGGCTGTCACCTGCTGAGTGTTGAGGTGCGCGCCGATGAACTCTAGGGATTGGACTGGAGTGAGATGAGACTTCGGGTAATTGACCATGAAGCTGAGATGCTCGAGGAGATGGTCGGTGTGGGCCGTGCCCACTGCGCCTCATCAGCCATCTCTCCCGTAACCAGTCAGTTGTCTAGATAAGAGTAGACGAAGGTGCCCCGCAGTTGGAGGTGGGCCGCGGCCAACGCGAGGCATTTGGTGAACCCTCATGGAGCGGACATGAGGCCGAAAGGAAGTACCCTGTATTGGTAATGGTTCCCTTGTATCCTGAAGGGCAGATATTTTCTGTGTTTGGGATAGACGAGGATGTGAGCATACGCATCCCGAAGGTCCAAGGAGCATTGCCAGTCGCACTGCCAGAAGAAGCACAGCAAGGTGCCAAGGGAGAGCATTTTGAATTTCTCCCGCTTCAGATATTTGTTGAGATTTCTTAAATCGAGGATGGGTCAGAAACTTCCCATCTGCTTTGGCACAAGGAAGTAACAGGATTAGAACCCGCGACCTTTGAGATGCAGCGGGACCACTTCCACTGTTCGTTCCTTGAGGAGGTGGCACGCTCCTGCGCTAAGAAGGCCTGGTGCATGGGGAGTTGAGGAGGCTCTGCGGGGCAGAAAGGTAGAGGGAACCAGTCCAGGTGAAGGAGGAAGCCCTCCCGGACGACCCAGAGGACCCAGGTATCTGAGGTGACAGACTCCCATCTGGGAGCGAAGTGGACCAGGCGCCCTCCCACCGGTATCTGAGTCACCGCGGGGCAAGTGGCTATGCACCTGGTGTCAAAAACCTGGGGCCAACTGAGCGGGTGCCGGGGTATGAGTCTTGCGTCCCTTGGACTTATGCGAGTCCTGGGGCCCACTCTTGCTCTGTCCACTCTGGGCAGCCCAGGTGGGTAGCCCTGGTAGGGGAGCTCCTTCCTCTGAAAGAAGGGCTTTTTGCCCTGTTGCTTCTTCCGCGGGAGAGAGGAAGTCTTTCAGGAGAGACGGGTGTGGGCGACGTACTCTGTCTCAATCTAAGCTGCTTTGTCCTCCATCGGTTTGCCAAACAATTGCTCGCCTAGGCGCGGGACATCGAGCAGTTTCTCCTGGACCTATTGCTTGAGATCTGAGGATTGGAGCCAGGCCAGCCACCTGGCCCCGATGCCAGCAGCTGCTACCCAGGCAGAGGACTCAAAGCCGTCGCATGCAGTGCGAGAAAGGTACTTTGAACAGTCCCCCACTGACTTCAGGAGGGACTGGAAACAGAGGAGGTAATTGCCATTGAGACCCGCCTAAAAACCCCTGAGTTCCTTTGTGAGGTCACAGAGGAACATCCCCGTGTATAGCTGGTAAGTCTGAATACAGCACGCCAGCATGGAGCCTTGGTAGGCCTTATGTCCAAGGGCATTGAGGGCATGATATTCCCTACCTGGAGGGACCAGAGAGTGGATATTTGGACTCTTTTGCCTCCGCATGGCAGACTCAACCACCATCGAGGTATGGGGAAGTTGGGCCTTCCGGAAGCCGGGCCCTCGCTGGACCCTATACATGGTGTCCAGGCACCTGCTGACAATGGGGATAGACGCAGGCGTCTCCCACATACAGATAAGAGCCGGGATAGGATGGGAGGAACCACGACCATGAGGGATTCCTTCAGCGGGGCCTCACATTGCAAAATATCGTTCCTCTGCAAGGGGCTCCTCCTCGGACAGTGTGGAGAGTGCCAGGGCCTGTGCCATGTCCTGTACAAACTCAAGAAAGGAGGTGTCTTCGGGAAGGGATCACTGTTTCTGAACAGGCGAGGAAGGGTCCGAGGGAAGGCCCTGATGAGCTCGGGTTTCAGGGGAAGTGATCCCTCCTGATTCCCAGCTCGAATAGTCCGAGGAGGAGTCTGAGTTAGGCTGCTCGAGCAGAGTCTGAGCCCCGCGCTGAGCTCCTGAAGCCGAAGCCCGCCCGGAGCTGGAGGTGCTAGCTCGAGAAGATCTCGCACCCGCTGACTGGGATAGAGATTGAGACCTCTGCCAGGTTCCCTTACGAGGCCCCTGGCTCTCGGGAGTTGCCTCAGCGGTCTGGGGAGCCATCACAGGCGTTGCGCACAAGGTCTCAGGGTGCATGCCAACAGAGCCTGGTACCAGCACCTGCTGGGCAGCAAGGAAGGCAGAAACACTGCGCTCCAGTGCCAGCATTCGGGCCTCCCACATGGGAGTGGGGCCCTGGGACGCAGATGTTGGGGTGACTGGGTCTGGTGTCGAGGAGGAGAGAGAGTCCTCACCAGGATGACTCTCGGGAGATTGGGCACTGTCGCCGGAGGCCTCCGTATCTGTGCGAGGTACCTTACGAGGCTGCTCCCTCTCCGACTCCTGAGACTGCCGAGGGGGGCTGAAGGACCGAGTGCAAGAATGCTCACGCTTGTCCGGAGCCCTCGACAGGGTTCTCAAGGCCTTCATCTTCTTCTTCTGCTCCCTTTTGGGTGAAGTCGGCTCAGAGGGCTGACGATGCCACTGAGCAACCGCGAGGGACCCCAAAAGCTGTAGGTCACTGGAGCGAGAAGCTACCGGGGACACCAGAGCTGTCTTGGGGAAAATATTGCCTAGCTTCTGCTTACAGCTCTGTATGGCCTTGGACGACATCTTTTTACAAAGGGAGCAGAGCTCCGGGTTGTGGTCAGCTCCTAGGCACCTAAGACAAGAGTCGTAGGTGTCCGTGAACAACATATTTTTAGAGCATCAGTCACACTTTTTGAAACCGGAGGCCATGGTGGCAAAAAGAATCCCCGCGAAGTCGAAGACCTTCGATGTGGCCAGCAGTTGAGAAGGGCGTGAAATGCCCTGGAGACCAAATCTGAGAAAAATGAAGAAAATGAAAAACGATGAAGTCCCAGGGCCCGCTGCTGCAGCAAGGACACTCGGGATGGCAGGAAGAGGACCGGGAAACTGGAATCAGCGAGAAAAAAGTTAGAGACTTTTTCCGAAGTACAGGACATGCGTCCTAAGAGCTCCACGGAAAAAGGGAGACTGATGAACATGGCACCCTTGAACGGGAAGGGGACCACGAATTCGTGGTGGCATTCCCAAAGGCTTTCTTTGAAAGCTGGGGAAATGCTCCGTGCAGGCTCCGTTGATGCTGACTTCACCCATATGTGAGGACAGGCAGAGCTCCTGAGTCTCAATGCGTGGATGAGATGAGGGGTTTGGATTTGTTAGGAACTGGGGAACATTCTGGGGAAAGGAGGGGCTTTTCCGAAGGGATGGGCTCCACCTTAACTGAGATGAAACCAGGCTGCTGGTATTAACTTTTAAAAAGGAGATAGAGCAGCTTTAAAATAGATAATAGGGGAAAGTCAACAGCTGTCCAAGAGCACATGGTTTGGAAGAATGTGTCTTTGAAGGATACCAGCAAAAGGCTGAAGTTAGGGCACATCGACAGAGAAGTTCCAGTAAAGACAAAAGTAACACAAATGCCCTTGAGAACAGAGCAGACTGATCTTAAAGATTCCAATTTACCCCTGCCTACCAATAAACAGAATTAATATGTATAAAATACAGCATCTAAAATGCTTCTATGCAAATGCTAGAAGTCTAAAAAATAAGATGGGAGAGTGAGCGGTTAGATAAGATTGGTATCTCAGAGACATGGTGGAAGGAGGACAACCAGTGGGACACTGTGAAACCTGGGTACAACTATATCGTAATGAAAGAGCAGATCAAATTGGTAAAGGGGCTGCACTCTATGTTAGAGAGGGCATTGAGTCACAAAGGAAACAAAATACACTCTAGAATCTCTATGGATTGAAATTACATGTAAAAAGGGGAAGGGGAAGGCGATGGCAGTGGGGATTTACTGTCGACCGCCTGGCCACAATGAACAAATGAATGACGAAATGCTCAAAGAAATCAGGGAAGCTAACAAAAGTTACAGTATAATAATAATAATGGGTGATTTCAATTACCCCGGTATCGACTGGGTCAGTGTCACGGCAGGACATGCTAGGGTGATAAAGTTTCTAGATGAAATAAACGACTGCTTCTTGGAGCAGCTGATTCATGAAGCGACCACAGGGGAAGCCATTTTGGACCTAGTCTTAGTGGAAAACAAGATCTGGTGCAAGAGATTAAGGGTGTTGAGGCCACTTGGCAATAGTGATCATAGCATGATCACTTTTGATTTAATAAATGGAGGAAGGATGGCAAGGAAATCCACAGTACTACCTTTTAACTTTCAAAAGGGATACTATAATAAAATGAGGAACATCATTAAGAAAAAACTAAGGGGAGAGGTTGCAGAGGTTAAAGATTTACATCAAGCATGGTTATTGTTTAAAAATACTATCAAGAAAACCCAGACCAGCTATATTCCACACTTTAAGAAAAGTGGAAGAAAGTCCAAAAAACTGCCAGCATGGTTTAAAGATGAGGTCAAAGAAGCATCTTTCAGGAAATGGAAAAAGGAGCCAAATGACAAAAGCTGGAAATAACATAAGCACTGGCAAGTTAGATGCAAAACATTGATAAGGCAGGCAAAGAGAGAATTTGAAAAGAAGCTTGCAGTGGAATAAAAAATGCGGAATAAAGACTTTTTCAAGTACATTCGTAGCAAAAAACCTGTGAGAGAGTCAGTTGGACCATTACATGACAGAAGGGTAAAAGGGGCACTAAGAGGGGACAAAGTCATAGCCGAGAGACTGAATTAATTCTTTGCTTCAGTCTTTACTGAGGAATATGTAGGGATGTTACCCATGACTGATATGGTATTTAAAGGAGATGCTGCAGAAGACTTGAAAGAAATATCGATACACCGGGAAAATGTACTACAACAATTTGATAAACTGAAGAGCAGCAAATCACCTGGACAGATGGTATATATCCAAAGGTGTTGAAAGAACTGAAATACTAGATTGCAGACCTACTATTAGTAATCTGTGAACTATCATTAAAATCATGTGAAATACCTGAAGATTGGAGGATGGCAAAAGTAATGACAATTTTTAAAAATGGTTCTAGGGGTGATCTGGGAAACTACAGACCAATGAGCCTAACGTCTGTACTGGAAAAATGGTAGAAACCATTATAAAGAATAAAATTACTGAACATGTAGATAGTCATGGCTTAATGGGAGAGCCAACATGGCTTCAGCCAAGGCAGGTCTTGTCTTTCTAATCTGTTATGTTTTTTTGAAGATGTGAATAAATAGGTAGACAAAGGTGAGTCGGTTGATATAGTTTATCTGGATTTTCAGAAAGCTTTTGACAAGGTCCCTCATGAGGGATTCTTGCAAAATTAAAAAGTCATGGGATAGGAGGCAGTGTACTATTGTGGATCAGTAACTGGTTAAAAGATAGAAAGCAGAGGGTAGGGCTAAATGGCCAATTTTCCCAATAGAGAAAGGTGAAATAGTGGCGTAAATACCTCAGTAAAGACCGAAGCAAAGAATTCATTCAGTCTCTCCGCTATCGCCTTGTCACCTCTTAGTGCCCCTTTAACCCCTCTATCATCTTAATGGACCAACTAACTCTCTCACAGTTTTTTTGCTATGAATGTACTTGAAAAAGTCTTTATTTCGTGTTTTTGCTTCCGCAGCAAGCTTCTTCTCAAATTCTCCCTTTGCCTGCCTTATCAATGCCTTGCATTTGACTTGCCAGTGCTTGTGCTATTTCCAGGTTTCGTCGTTTGGCTTTTTTTTTCCATTTCCTGAAAGATGCTTTTTTGGCAACAGCCTCTCTGACCTCACCTTTAAACCATGCTGGCAGTTTTTTGGACTTCCTTCCACTTTTCTTAAAGCATGGAATACAGCTGGTCTGGGCTTCCAAGATAGTATTTTTCAACAACACCCAAGCTTGATGTAAGTCTTTAACCTTTGCAACTGCTCCTTTTAGTTTTTTCTTAACTATTTTCCTCATTTTATCATAGTCTCCCTTTCGAACGTTAAAAGGTAGTACTGTGGATTTCCTTACTATCCCTCCTCCACTAATTAAATCAAATGCGTTCATGCTATGATCACTATTGCCAAGTGGCCCCAACAACCTTATCTCTTGCATTAGATCTGGTGTTCCACTAAGGACTAGGTCTAATATGGCTTCCCCTCTGGTCGGTTCATGAACCAGCTGCTCCAAGAAGCAGTCATTTATTTCATCTAGGAACTTTATCTCCCTAGCATGTCCTGCCATGACACTGACCCAGTCGATACCGGGGTAATTGAAATCACTCATTATTATTACTGCGCTGTAACTTATGTTAGCTTCCTTGATTTCTTTGAGCATTTCATAATCCATATGTTCATTCTGGCCAGGCGGTCGATAGTACACCCCCACTGCCATCGCCTTCCACTTTTTACATGGAATTTCAATCCATAGAGATTCTACAGTAAATTTTGTTTCCTGCAAAACTTTAATTCTTTCTGACTCAATGCCCTCTCTAACATAGAGCGCAACCCCTCCACCAATTTGATTAGCTCTATCATTACGATGTAGTTTGTACCCAGGTATCACAGTGTCCCACTGGTTGTCCTGCTTCCACAATGTCTCTGATATTCCGATCATATCTAACCTTTCATTTAATGCTATATATTCTAACTCTTCCATCTTATTTTTTAGACTTCTAGCATTTGCATACAAGCATTTTAGAGACTGTATTTTATTCATATTAATTTGGCTATTGGTAGACATGGGTAATTTGGGATCTTTAAGCTCTATCTGCTCCATACTCGAGGGCATTTGGGCTACTTTACTGTTTTTTGGAACCTCTTTGCTTTTGGTAGTATCCTTCAAGGATACATTCTTCGGAACCATCCACTCCTGGGCGACTGTTGGCTTTCCCCTATTATCTAGTTTAAAAGCTGCTCTATCTCCTTTTTAAAGATTAATGCCAGCAGCCTGGTTCCAACCTGGTTAAGGTGAAGCCCATCCCTTTGAAAGAGCTCCTCCTTTCCCCAGAATGTTCCCCAGTTCCTAACAAATCCAAAACCCTCATCTCTGCACCATTGTCTCATCCACGCATTGAGACTCCGGAGCTCTGCCTGCCTTTTGGGTCCTGCGCATGGAATGGGAAGCATTTCGGAGAACACTACCCTGGAAGTTCTGGATTTCAACTTCCTACCTAAAAGCCTAAATTTAGCCTCCAGAACCTCCCTACCACATTTTCCTATGTCATTGGTACCGACATGTACCAAGACAGCAGACTCCTCCCCAGCACTATCTAAGACCTTATCTAGGTGGCGCGTGAGGTCCGCTACCTTTGCACCAGGCAGGCATGTTACCAGGCGATCCTCACGTCCACCAGCCACCCAGCTATCTACATGCCTAATGATCGAATCACCAACTATAACGGCTGTCCTAACCCTTCCCTCATGGGCACATGGCCCTCGAGAAACTTCCTCGGTGCGAGAGGGTTTTACATCACCTGGAGGACAGGTCCTAGTTACAGGATCACTTCCTGCCACACCAGGGTGATGCTCTCCTGTCACGTGACCTCTCTCCACCATGGCAACAGGGATGCTGCCCGACTGGAGGTGGAACTTCAGGACTATATCCCTGTACGTCTCGTCTATGCACCTCTCTGTCTTTCTTATGTTTTCCAAGTCTACTACTCTAGCCTCTAGAGAACAGACTCGTTCCCTGAGAGCAAAGAGCTCCTTGCACCTAGTGCACACGTAAGATCTCTCACCAACTGGGAGAAAATCATACATGTGACACTCAATGCAAAAGACTGGAAATCCCCCATCTCGCTGCTGGACTGCTGTCTGCATCTTAGTTTTAAGATTGTGTTTAGATCTTTAAGTTCTTTACTTACTAAGGGTTGCTATGGATATTTATACTAATAAAACTGTACCTAATGGGTTTAATATATCTTGTTCACCTGAAGCTTAATTTATCTCAGGTCCTTAGTGTATGACTGATTTGGGTAACGAGCTTCACCTGAGAGCACCTCCTGTCCTTTAAGATGTGTAAGAACCTATAAAGCTATGATTATCCCAGGGGTGTGTGGGTGTTGGGGAGGGAGGGAGGGAAATAACACTTATTAAAAGAGGGCTGCTACACAGTACCCTGTCCTGTGCTGCTGAGGCAAGCTGTGACCAACTTCCTGGGTGATTAACAGTCCTTGCTTGGATAGAAGGAGTCTTTCAAAATGGCCTTTTGACCTGCTACCTGGTGTTAACACCTATTGAAAAGGTTTCACAGGTCTCTTGCCCCCTAGGTAGAAGGCCTCTTTGTAAAGGTCTCTAGAAGACTTTGTTGCTCAAAGAGTACTGACCCTGTTTTGCCTTTTATGCTAAGCTATATTCTGATTTGATTCAAATTATAGCTCTCCGCTGCTGCTAGGCTCTGACTTATTATAAAATTTAAACTACAAGCTCTCTGCTGGGTTTCTAAATTTAACCAGATAGCTCTCTTCTGTGTTTTAAATTTAAACTAAAAGTACTTTGCTGATACTAGGCCCTGAGTAACTATTAAATTTAAACTACAAGCTCTCTGCTTGGTTCCAAATTTAGCCAGAAAGCTCTCTTCTGTGTTTTAAATTTAAACTAAAAGTACTTTGCTGATACTAGGCCCTGAGTGACTATTAAATTTAAATTACAAGCTCTCTGCTGGGTATGAAATATAACCAGAAAGGTCTCTTCTGTGTTTTAAATTTAAACTTAAACTGCTGCTACTAGGCCCTGACTGATTTAACAAAAAAAAGTGGGTTCACAGATTAATTAACTTTAATACAAAGAATTCCTTTCAGAAAATTCCCAGAAGTATATACTCACAATTGCAGATCTCTCTTCAGAAGTAACAGTCCCCTTTTCTAGTCTTTCCTAGTGGTATAGGAGGTGCCTGTAACGGGAAAAAAACAATAAAAGAAAATATTTTTTCACTCAACGTGTAATCAAACTCTGGAATTTGTTACCGGAGGATGTAGTAAAGGGTATTAGTGTAGCTGGGTTTAAAAAAGGTTTGGACAAATTCCTGGAGGAAAGGTCCATAAACCATTATTAAGAAGGGACCCAGGATATCAATGCTTGACCCAGTACAAGCATTGTGGAACCTGTGTCTTTTGGGGAAACTGGTAGGTACATATGACCTAGATTGGCCACTGTTGGAAACAGAATACTGGGCTTGATGGACCTTGGTCTGACCCAGTATGGCATATCTTATGTTCTTATGAGTAGGGGAAGACTGGTGTTCAGGGAGTACATTTTCAATTTCTCTTTCTTTATGAAGAGGCTGAGCTACCGCAGGTTGAGAATTGGTCGGAGGTCCCCTGATTTTTTTGAGGATTAGGAAGAATCTTGAGT
The DNA here is from genome assembly GCA_033557465.1 of Ichthyophis bannanicus. NCBI lineage: Eukaryota > Metazoa > Chordata > Amphibia > Gymnophiona > Ichthyophiidae > Ichthyophis > Ichthyophis bannanicus. Next base: position 52,806,766 of record CM066035.1, read on the forward strand.
AAAAGTCCTTATAGATTTTGTGGGGAGGAACCAGCTTGATGGCATCATTGAGCAGCAGTTGGTGCACTTCCTGAGCCAGTTGATGTACATGGTTTCTGGGAAGCCAGCTAGTGCTGGGAGCAGGGATGGAAGGTGGGAGCCAGGAGAAATTGAGCTTGTAGGCCCCCTGAATGATGGTGAGGACCCAGCGATCTGTGGTGATAGACTGCTGGGCTTCTCTGAAGTGACAGATGCGTCCCCCAACTGGTGGATAGTCAAAAGCTGGGTTTGGGCTTCAAAATGGCAGGCTAAGAGAGTGCTTGGGTCTTCGTCACTTGCTATGAGGAAAGCGAGTTGCAAGGCTGATTCTGGAGGCACTGTTGAGGTGGCCTAGGGTAGGGATGGTATCGGCGACATAGGAAGAATTGTTGAAAATATTGGTAATGATAGGGACATTGGTACTGAGGGAGAGTCGGTTGATGAGTGAAGATGATGGCTCTGCCGGTTGCACAGCCAGCTCTCTAACTGTAGAAGATTGTTCCTTCACCTCAGATATGGCCTCTTACAACTTGGAACCAAATAGCCTGTCTCCTTGGCAGAGGGTGATCGCTAAGCAGTCATGGAGATCCTCTTGGAGTCCAGATACATGGACTCATGCTGTCTGCCAGGCTGAAATGGCCATGGCTGCTGAGCGAGCCACTGAATTGTAAATGTCATATGTTGTGCAGATGATGTGATAGACTGATCTGTACGAATCACTCTCTTACTGTGATGGATCCTCCGTGGCAGGGTCATCAAGCCGAAGGAGGATATCATGATGGTAGTAGATCATCTTCAGTTGATGAGCTAGGGTCACCATGGCTAGGGTGCTACTTTGGTAGGACTTCCTACCAACCACATCGAGGATCTACTATTTTTTACCTGGGTGTTTTTGCGATGGAGGTTTGGGGCTCTTGGACTTTTTCAGAACTGTCTCTGATACCACTGACTGGTGAGGGAGTTGCTGGTGTTCAAACCTGGGGGCTGGCAGAACTTTGTATTTCAAATCCAGTTATCAAAACATGGTGCTATCCGACATTGGTGTTTTCCAGATGGAGGCTTGCAGGTCTAGGACAATCTGATACATCGGGAATGCTAGGACCTTCTTGAGGGCACTGCAGACCTTGAGGATGGACTGGAAGTCATGCTTGTTATTAGGGGTTCAAGAGTTGCTGAGGGCAAGTGCTTGAGAGATTTTCTGAAGGAACCTAGGGTAGGAAAGGTCCTCCACCAGTTCTTCAGGGGTCTCCTGTTCCAGAGAGGGAGGAAGTTCACCAATGGAGGAGTCATAGGGCTTCCAGTGGTAGGGGAAGGCATGCAGAGACCCTGCATCATTGTCAAGAGATGGTGGGGGTCGCCAGTCACTGAGCATGGGTGACTCCAGCATCCCAACTGGGGGTTATCCTAGGGTCACAGGGTGCCTCTGATTGGGGGATAGAGGAGGATGTCACCTGCAGATTATTGGATGAGCTGTCCTATAGAAACCTCCAAATGAGGAAGATGAGGGAGGATTGTGGACTGGAGGGTCCCTTAATTGGATGGGGGCCTCTTAGGGGTCGGAGCAGGCTGCTTGGCTAGGATCCTCACCTCCTCAGGATTTTCTCCTGTGGTATTTAGGGGCAGCCTTACCTGGAGCCTTTGTGGAGGCAACCCCTGAGGAAGAGGAGTGCGGTTTCCTTGCTGGTGCTTCCTTTTGGTCTTATTTCCCAGTTTTAATGATGACTGCTGGCCGGGAGAGGAAGCCATGATGTTCGAGGTTAGGTCTGGTGGAGGGGTAGAACCGGCCAGCACAATCGGCAGGCTGAGGCTCCTTGATGCCGGTGCCGTTGCCATTGGTGAGACTGCTTCCGGTAGTGCATTTGCCCTTATTCAGTCCATTCATGCCATAGTTGGACCCAAAGGGTGGAGGGAAGGAAAGAAAGTTGGGTCCACAGACATGGAGGGGAGACACACAGGAGTGAACGAGTGCAGTTGCCGAGCACAGCATGCTCCGAGTGATGCCCCGTTATTTTTGTTTCCTTTTCTTTTCTAAATGGAAGTGTCTGGGGATGAGGCAAGTGGCCTGCGGCTCTGGTGAGGGGAACAGACTCACACTTATTGCCGATACTGTTGTGGAGATCCTTGTACTTGTTTTGTTTTTGGTGCCGACATGATCACCAAGGAGTTGAGCATCAGTGAGGAGTTGAGTGTGAGGATTTCGAGTAGGATTGATGAGAGAGAGGGAGAACAGTGGCTACTTCACTGCGGTCAAGAAAAAACGGATACCTCCAGAGGCAAACAGGCAGGAAGCAGGCACGCATGCTCAGAGAGACTCCAAAGCTTCTCTGAACTATGGGCGATTCGGGTAACTCAGTGTCAGTTGGGACTTCACCTTCAGAATATGCCTGTATCCATCTTCTTGTCTCTAGAGAGCAATTATTTTCTTTTACTATACTTTATTTCTACAGCCAATAGCTGAGAAAGATTGTTACAAAGAGATTTCTCTGTATTTCTGTTTATGAGATAGAACAGATTGGATATAGCATCTAATCTGCCCTTCCCCACACTTTCCACTGCTCCATTTTCCTGTGCCTGCCTAGTCTTACATGTTGTGCATTCTGACTGCAGTGCATACTCGCTACCAATGCTCATAAACTAGGAAAATAAGCATTTGTAAGCATTGGCAAACTGTAGGCATACCCTTCGCTAGCCTCTTTCACTTTTCTGACCCCCTCCCCCCAAAAAAGACGTTCCCTCAAAGAGCAACTAGCCCAGCAACCCTCTGGAACTTCAAAAACCACACTCAGACAGTAGCACTTCTCTGCTTAAAACAGAGAGGCGCTCTATTGCCTGCAAGATAGCGTAGTTACTCACCTGTAACAGGTGTTCTCCAGGAGCAGCAGGAATCAGTCCTCACATATGGGTGACGTTGGTGCCGACGGAGCCCTCGTGCGGAGCATTTCCCCAGCTTTCAAAGAAAGCCTTTGGGAATGCAGCGCGCATGCGCGGTCCCCTTCCCGCCCATGGGTGCCATCTTGCTCAGTCTGATGACATAGCTAAAAGACAGCAAAAAATCTAAATGAAGTATATGACTGCAACTCCAGGGGAGGAGGGAGGGTCGTGAGGACTGATTCCTGCTGCTCCTGGAGAACACCTGTTACAGGTGAGTAACTACGCTTTCTCCAGGACCAAGCAGGAAGTCAGTCCTCATATATGGGACTCCCCAGCTCTAGGCTACCGTGAACCCAAAGCTGAAAAAATGGCTCTCTCTCGAGAGCCACAGCATCCGTGAGAAGAATTTTCTCTGAGAATGCACCCCGTACAGTAGCCCAATACCAAGGGCCGGAGGGTAGGAGTTGCCTAAACCTCAAAGAGATTACAGAGTACCGTCTGGCCGAAAACACTGTCCCGCCGGGACTCTCTCTCCAAGCAGTAATGGGCTGCAAAAGTCTGGCTTGAAGACCAAGTTGCGGCCCGGCAGATGTCTGCCAATGGAACAGAGCGGAGATGAACTACTGATGCGGCCTTCGCCCTGACATGGTGGCCCGTGACCCGACCCTGCAAGGGGAGGTTGGCTGCCCTGTATGCCCAGGCGATGCAATCTGCTACCCAAGTGGACAATGTGTGCTTGGAGACAGGTAACCCCATCCTATTAGGGTCAAACGAGATGAAGAGCTGAGTAGCCCTTCGATGCTCCTGCGTACGCTCTATGTAAAAGGACAACGCCCTCCTACCGTCCAGGGTATGCAAGACTGTTTCAGCCCAGCTGGCATGCAGCCCAGGAAAGAAGGTCGGAAGAACCACCTCCTGATTGAGGTGGAAAGAAGAGACCACTTTTGGGAGGAACTTGGCATGGGTCCGTAGGACCACCCTGTTCCTATAGAACCGCGTGTACGGTCTATCAGAAACCAGAGCTTGTAGCTCACTCACACGTCTGGCAGATGTAAGAGCAAACAGGAAGAGCGCTTTCCAAAAGAGGAAGCGCAAATGGCAAGTAGCCATCGGCTCAAACGGTGGGCAAGTAAGTTTCTGCAAGACCACGTTCAAATCCCACTCAGTCGCCGGTGGACGCACCGGAGGCTTGAGTAGAAGCAGACCTCTGAGAAATCTGGACACCAAGGGGTGAACCGACAGATGCTGTCCTTCCACCGGTGAGTGGTACGCTGACAAAGCACTGAGGTGGATCCAGACAGAGTTAAACTTAAGGCCTAGGTCTGAAAGGTGAAGTAAATACTGCAGTACTATTGGCACAAGGCAAGAGAAAGGATCTTCATTGCGCTGAGCACACCACACTGTAAACCTACACCACTTGAGGGCATAGGACTTTCTGGTGGACTGCCTCCTAGAGGCCAATACCACCTCTTCAACCTCCTTAGGTAGAAGTAAGGGAGCTAGCACTACTCTTTCAGCAACCAGGCCATCAGATTGAGGGACCTGAGGTTGGGGTGCAGAAGGGAACCCTGCTCCTGAGACTGGAGATCGTGTTGCAGCCCTAGAGGGAACGGAGCTTCCACCGCCAACTACAGAAGAAGTGGAAACCAAGGCTGCCTCGGCCATCTGGGGGCTACCAGAATCACCGAGGCCTTGTCCAGAAGGATCTTGAACAGAGCTCGGGCCACCAGGGGCATGGGAGGAAACGCATACAGGAGGCCCTTAGACCAAGAGATCAGAAAAGCATCTGCTGCCATCCTCAGGGGATGCGGCTGTTTGGAGCAAAGCCTGGGTAGCTGACGGTTTAGTGGACTTGCAAAGAGATCAATGGACGGAAGTCCCCAGTGGAGGAAGATCTGCTGGACCACCAGTGGATTCAACTGCCATTCGTGAGGCTGGAGAATCCTGCTTAGCTTGTCTGCTAGGAAGTTCTCTTGACCAGGTAGGTAGACTGCTTTGAGAAACATATCCTGCCTGACCGCAAAAGAGCAAAGGTCCAGTGCCTCCTGACATAGGAGCTTGGACCCTGTGCCCCCTTGTTTGTTCACGTAGAACATTGCCACCTGATTGTCCGTCTGAACTAGGACAGACTGTTGAGAGAGGGCAAGACAGAAAGTTTGCAGATTTAAGCAGATTGCTCGCAGCTCTAAAAGGTTGATTTGCTGTGTGGCCTCTTGAGGGGACCACAGGCCTTGAGTGCATGAGCCCTGGCAATGTGCACCCCAGCCCCTTAAGGAAGCATCTGTCGTTAGCACCTTTGTGTGTGCTGGTACACCCCTGAGGTTTGGTGGATGTAGCCACCACTGCAAGGAGTTTAGAAGTCGTCTGGACACCTTTACTCTGTCTCGGAGGTCGCCAGTGGCTTGTGTCCACTGATCCCTGAGGCACCATTGAGCGGTCCGCATGTGCAGACGGGCATTCGGGGTCACATGTACAGTGGATGCCATGTGGCCCAGGAGATGCAGGAAGTGCCTCGCGAATACATGAGAATTGCGTTGGACCTGGTTGACCAAATCCATTAGTCTTTGGGCCCTGTTCTCAGGCAAGTGAGCTCTTGCCTGAAGGGTGTCCAACCTGGCCCCTATAAACTGTAGGTTTTGAGAGGGGAGCAAAGTGGACTTTGCGTAGTTTGTGACAAAGCCCAGATGCTGAAGAAGAGAGACAGTGCGAAGAGTGGCCTGTCGGGCGTCCTGGAGTGACAAAACGATAACGGGTTCGGGAGCAGCCAGAAGTCTCGGACTGAGGAAGGCCCCCACAGAACCCTCCCCCCAAAATCCTGGGGGGGAGAGGGGGAAGAAGAAATATTCTCCCCTCAGCCCTGTTGTCTCTCTTTTCCCTCTGTTTTGTTTTGTTTTGTTTTTTTACTTCTGCCTTTAAAAACAAAGAAACCTGCACCTTAACAGGGGAAATAAAAGCAAACTCTAATTAAACATATCTCCTTAGTTGTCCTTTCTGTGAGTCTAGCACCCTGGTTCACAACCTCCTCCAGCTGCTTGGAGGCTGAGCATACTGGGGCTGGTGGGCGGTGCCAGCTGCATATGTACACTAGTATCATCAAAAAGATGACAGGCTCAGCCTCCAAGCTGCTGGAAGAGGTACACTACCCAGAGGTGCGGGACTGGACTGGAGGGACGATAATGAAGCAGTCATTTATTTCATCTAGAAACTTTATCTCCCTAGCATGTCCTGCCGTGACACTGACCCAGTCGATACCGGGGTAATTGAAATCACCCATTATTATTACTGTGTTGTAATTTTCGTTACCTTCCCTGATTTCTTTGAGCATTTCATCATCCATTTGTTCATTCTGGCCAGGCAGTCGATAGTACACCTCCACCGCCATCGCCTTCCCCTTTTCACATGGAATTTCAATCCATAGAGATTCTAGAGTTAATTTTGTTTCTTGCAAAACTTTAATCCTTTGTAACTCAATGCCCTCTCTAACCCCTCCACCAATTTGATCAGCTCTATCATTACGATATAGTTTGTACCTGGGTATCACAGTGTCCCACTGGTTGTCCTCCTTTCACCATGTCTCTGAAATACCAATCATATCTAACCTCTCATTTAGTGCTATATATTCTAATTCTCCCATCTTATTTTTTTAGACTTCTAGAATTTGCATACAAGCATTTTAGAGACTGTATTTTATTCATATTTTCTGGTTATCGGTAGGCAGGGGTAATTTGGAATCTTTAAGCTCTGTCTGTTCTGGACTCAATGGCATTTGGGCTACTTTTGTCTTTATTGGAACCTCCCTACTGATATGCCCTAATTTTTATCTTTTGCTGGTATCCTTCAAGGATAATTGTTCCAAACCATGTGCTATTGGGCGACTGTCGGCTTTCCCCTATTATCTAGTTTAAAAGCTGTACGTCAGGCACTTCTCTGACCCTTTTCAAATCCAGGCTGAAAGCTTCGCTACCGCTTCCGGATCTTGACTCACCTGATCTCCTTTGTGTTTCCTTACCATTCCCCCTAGCTGTATCCCATGTCTACAGCTACTGTATTGTCTGCCTTGACTAGATTATAAGCTCTAATGAGCAGGGACTCTATTTTACATGTATCTGTGCAGCGCTGTGTACGTCTTGCAGGACTATACAAATGTTCAGTAGTAATAGTAGTAATTGCAGTAGTAGAGATTCATGGTCTAGTGGTGTTTCCTTGTGTTCTATGACACTAAAGCTTCCTGGTAACCCTTATCACACCTCTGAAAGACTCACGGACTAGATACTGCTATTTTGACTTCAGCAGCATTGTCAATAAGAGATGAATGTCTTAACTTTTACAAGCAAAGATTTAAGAGGCAAGCCTGGTGAGCTGGAGGTTATGAAGGAGGCTCAAACACACATTTAGGTTGGGAGTTCTGTGTGGGTGATGTCCCAAAGGGCTGTGATTCTGCTGGGGTTGGAATGGGGAGGAAGTGTCTGAGGGAGCCATCATTCTTTTGATGGGTGAGAAGAGGTGGGGAATGGGTGAGAAGAGGTGGGGAATAGGTAAGAGCAGGACCCTGGAGCCAAGTTGTTTGTTGGGGCACTTCTGGTTAAAGGAGGAACCTAATCTTTAATATCAGCTTGAAAAAGCTGCAAAATTTACTGGCATCCAACAGCTTTGGTAAATTTAATGAGCTTTAATGAAGACTTTAACAGTGAGCTCATTATAATCCTATTTGAATATTTTGCATGCATTTTGCATGATTAGTGATTTGAAGCTAGTTAGCATCGCACTGAGTAATAGTGGCCTTTATTGATTCGATCTCAGAATGTCTGATGAATGACAGATAACCTTTTATATTCAAGGTGCATGCTGAATTAACAGGAACGGTCAGTGTAGCATTTACACTTTCGTTTCAAAAAATGAGATGTGAGTAACACATATTTTAATACAAGAGGAAATAGATAAGGTTTCTTACCTCTAACTCCATTTCCTTTGGAAAAAAGAAATACGGTATTGCTGATATAGCAATAAGGCCAGATGCCATCAGAAATCCCAGCCACCAAGCACCCACCCAGCGAGGGTCATCTACAGTAAGAGGCACTTCCTCTGAAACAAGATTGGAAAATAGAGTAAATGTGTGGATAATTTAACACTTTAATATCAACACGTGAAGGCACATTTTATAAATGACGTCAAAGTGCAATCTCAGAAGATTCTACTGGAACGTTTGAAAAAAAAGGCAGGCACGTCCAAGTCAGACACGATTTTACAAACATGGACATGCCCAATATGGATGTCTGTGGGGTAGTCTATAAAGACGTCCCTAGAATAGTCTTTAAGGCCGGGGACATCTAAGAGACATCAAGGGGTGGTTCAAACACAAAGCAAGTTTCTCAATTACACAAAAAATGTCACTGTGGATGGTGGAATGCCATCTTCTCTATACCCTCTGGATGCTGAACAGCCCAAACGAGCATTTTCCTGATGCCTGTTTATACCTGGAGAACATCTAAATTTGGACAGGGTCACAGATGTCCCTGACATTTCTGAAATTGAATGGGGACGTCCAAGTCCCCTTACCTATTTAAACACCCCCATGCCAGGGACATCTTTACACATCGTTTGCAAAATGGCTCTGGGGACATCTTCTTGATTTGGATGTCCGTGTGCCCGTTTTTGGATATCCAAATCAGAAATAAGGTTTTTAAAATGACCACCTTAACCTGGAATTAAATAAGAAAACTGAGAAATTGCATTATATCTTTTCAGTTTTAGATAAAAAGGGGAGCATTTTCAAAACGTTTTAGCCAGTTAGTAGATGCGGTCACTGTGATGTTCAGTGGTACTAAACGGTATATCCCCACAGACCGCCAAAAAAGTGCCCAATTAAAAGCAGGGCAGATGGTGAGTGGAAAAGAGGTGGTGACAGCCTCTATTCGGTTAATGGTGATATTCAGATACTAACTAGAAAATGTAAGCTGTTAGGGCAGATTAATAATTCTCCTAATTTTAAATGCTTAGTGCTATGCAGTTAGCAGCTGAATATCATCTCCAGTGGCTGGAAATCTCATATGCTCCACCACTGAATATCTCATCCCAATTAAAGAGGCCGCAGCTAGGCAGTTTATTTTTCCTGTCCTAAGTATTTAAACTAAATAACCCCCTTACTGAAAGTCATGCATGCAGCATACAGGCCATGTACAGATCACTCTCTCTATTCTCTCCTTTTCCTACACAGTTCCCCAACATTCTCTCTCTATCTCTCTCCACCATCTAGACTGTGCACAGCACATCTTGTTTCCCCTAGTCCATCTTGACTAATAAGAACATAAGAAATGCCATACTGGGTCAGACCAAGGTCCATCAAGTCCTGTTTCCAACAGTGGCCAATCCAGGTCACAAGTATCTGCCGAGTTCCCTAAAAAGGCACACAGGTTCCACAATGCATGTCCCAGGACAAGCAGTGGATTCCAGGGTCCTCTTTAATAATGGTTTATGGATCTTTCCTCCAGGACTTTGTCCAAACCTATTTTAAACCCAGCTACATTAAATAGAAATTACACTTACCTGGTAATTGTAGTTCCTTGAGTGACGACAGTTTAGTCCTCCACATCTGGGTAGTGCCCCTCCTCCTGCAGCTTGGAGACTGGACCAATCAAAATTTGGCATCACTGGCAGTAGCATGCTGGAAATCCTCCTCAGCTCCAGTGAACTATTGACAAAGCAGACTCAAACGAGCAACAAATAAGTAGCCAACACTCTAAACTAATCTACAAAATGGCTAGAATACAAACACTTTCCCTAAAAACGGAAAGTAGGAAATCTTTTTTTTTTTTTTTTTAACTTAAGGAATGCTCACCTCCTGCCGAGCCAGCAAACCGCCGTGGAAAGCTAGAAAAAGGCAAGAAGTAGAATAGAGACAGGATAACGCATTGTCCTATCAAAAAACACTCACCTGTAAATAAGCTCTTCAAGACTGATAGCGTGCCGCCGGAACTCACCAGGCTAAGGGCGGGAATGAGGACTAAACTGTCGTCACTCAAGGAACTACAATTACCAGGTAAGTGTAATTTCTATTTCCTTATCGTTCCTCCAGTTTAGTCCTCCACATCTGGGATGTAGCAGAGCAGTACTAATGGGAGGGGCCTTGCCAGCCGGCATGCAAAACCGCTGAACCAAAACTGGCATCGCTCACTGCAAGGACATCTAGCCGATAATGCTTGCTGAAAGTATGCAGCGACGACCAAGTCGCTGCCTTGCAAATCTCCGCCGGTGGAATCAGACTGTGCTCCGCCCAGGAAGCTGCTTGCGCCTTAGTAGAATGAGCTCGCAACCCTATCGGAGCCGGACGCACATGCAACATGTAAGCAGAGACAATTGCTTCCTTAATCCACCTGGAAAGGGATGCTTTAGAAGCCGCCTCTCCTTTTCTGGGGCCCCCCAAAAGTACGAACAAACGATCCAACTTGCGGAAGGCATCAGTGACCGTCAAATAACGACACAAAACTCTCTTTATGTCTAAGCGGCTGAGACCCTTGTCAGAAGCATGCTCACCTCCTGCTCACAAAACCGGAAGGGACACCACCTGATTAAGCTGAAAGGGTGACGGCACCTTTGGCAAAAAGGAAGGCACCATCCTGAGAACCACTTTCTGAGAGGAAAAAGATAGAAAGGGTTCTCTACATGAGAGTGCCTGAAGCTCTGAGATGCGCCTAGCCGAGCAGATAGCAATCAAAAACACAACCTTAAGCGTCAAATCCTTTACTCAGCCCCCATAAAACCAAGTTGAGGTCCCGAGGTGGAACCGATACCCGACGCGCTGGCCGCAATCTGGTAACCGCCTTTAGAAAACGCGCAACATCGGCATGTGATCCCAGCGCTATGCCCTGCACCTTACTTCTGTATCAGGCTAAGGCCGCCAACTGCACCCTTAAAGAACTAGCGGCCAGGCCTTTATCAAAGCCATCCTGTAAAAAATAAAAGATCACCGGAACAGACGCCGTGGCGGCACAAATCTGCCGTCTGGAACACCAGTCCTCAAAGATTCTCCAAACTCTCACATAAGCAAGTGAAGTAGAGCGTTTACGGACCTGAAGCAAGGTCGCCACGACCGACTTAGAGTAACCTTTCCTCTTTAAACGCGCCCTTTCAATGGCCAGGCCGTAAGCGAGAATCTTTCCACCTGCGGCATCCGAAGCGGGCCCTGGATCAGCAGGTCATGAGACACCGGAAGACGCCAAGGAACACCGACTAGCAATCTTACCAGGTCTGCATACCACAGTCTCCTGGGCCAATCCGGCGCGATCAACAGCACTTTCCCCCGATGTGCTTCGATGCGCTGAACTACTCGTCCGATGAGCGCCCACGGAGGAAACACATAAAGAAGACCCGGCGCGGACCAGGGCTGCATCAGATTGTCGAGACCCTCCGACATGGGTCCCCGTCTTCTGCTGAAAAATCGACTTACTTTTGCTGTGTGGAAAGTGGCCATGAGATCCATGATTGGCGTTCCCCATCGCGAGACCAACTGCGCGAACACCTGGGGATGGAGTTCCCATTCCCCTGCATCCACCTGAACCCTGCTGAGAAAATCCGGTTACATTCTCTCTTCCCGCAATGTGTGCCGCCGAGATCGTCTGTAATCAAGGCTCTATCCAGGCGAACAGACTGTCGCATTCTTCCTCCATGCTCGCGCTCCCGGTCCCGCCTTGCCGATTTAAGTATGCCACAGTCGCAGCATTGTCGGACAGTACTCGAACCGCTCGACCTGTCACCTGGAGCTCGAAACTCCGGAGAGCCAGAAAGACCGCTCTGAGCTCCAGCCGGTTGATCGACCAGCTGCTCTCCTCCGGCGACCAAAGGCCCTGAGCAAAGTTCACTCCGCAATGCGCCCCCCAGCCTGAGAGACTTGCATCGGTTAACAGTGGAATCCACGCCGGCTGTTCCAAGGGCATCCCCGCTCGTAAGGAAGCAGGACGCATCCACCACAGAAGATCCTGACGGACACGTGGCGGACAAGGAAGCCGTTGGCTCAGCGGATCGAATTGATTGGACCAGCGGCGAAGCAAAGCCCTCTGCAATGACCGCATATGAAAGCGGGCCCAAGGCACTACTTCCAATGTCACCGGCATGGTCCCTAGTAGCTGGAGATAGTGCCACGCTGACGGAGCTGCGAAATTCCGAAAGTTCCGCACCAATGTTCGTAAGGCCAGGGTTCTCCGCTCCGTGAGAAACACAGACCCTATCCGCGTGTCGAACTATACCCCTAAATACTCGAGGACCTGAGTCGGCACCTAGTGATTTTTGAGTGGGTTGACTACCCATCCAGTGTCCGCAAGAGAGCCACAACCCTCTCCGTGGCTCTCACACTCTCGACCTGCGACTTCGCCCGAATCAACCAATTGTCTAGGTACAGTGGACCAAGGTTCCTTCTTTCCGCAGAGCCGCCGCCACAACTACCATTATTTTGGTGAATACGCGCGGCACAGTCGCCAAACCGAAAGGTAGGGCCTGGAACTGGTAATGACCCCAAGGGAGCACAAAACGCAGAAACCTTTGGTGGGACTCCCTGACTGGGATGTGGAGATAGGCCTCCGTAAGATCGAGAGCCGTTAAAAACTCCCCTTGTCGAACTGCGACAATGACTGACCGTAGCGTCTCCATACAGAAGTGTGGTACTCGGAGACAGCGATTTACTCTTTTGAGGTCTAGAATGGGATGAAGAGAACCATCCTTCTTTGGCACCACAAAATAAATAGAATAGCGACCCATGCCATATTCTGCTGACGGCACCGGGACGACCGCTCCTAACTGCAAGAGACAGTCCAACGTTTTGTCCACTTGTAGCGCCTTCTGAGGTCCCCGGCAAGGAGAACGCACAAAAGAATCCAAACACTGGTCTTGCGAGATCTAAGGCATATCCATCGTGAATGATCTCTAAGACCCACTGATCTGACGTTATGTGGGTCCAGGCAGAAAGAAACCCCCGAAGCTGACCTCCGATCGGAAGATCTTCTGCCGGGACCCGCCGCCCTTCATTGCGGCTTACGGACGGCTCCAGAGGTCGCCGATGCGAAACCTCTACTGGTGCCGCGGAACCCACGAAATCCCAAAGTTCGAGTCGCAAATCTCCCCCTTTGGGATCCCGCGAAACGGGGCGAACGAAATCTTCGAAAATCCCTGTACTAACCTCTAAACACCGAAGATGACTTTCCACGCCTAGGCTTATCTTCAGGTAGCTACCGCCCTTGGATTCTCCCAAATCCTTCACTAATTTATCCAAATCTTCACCAAACAGCAACGTCCCCTTGAACGGAAGCTTGCCGAGCCGCGCCTTCGAGGACCCATCAGCCACCCAATTCTTTAGCCAAAGGGACATACGTGCCGCTACCAAAGAGGCCATACTATTCGACAAGGATCTAATGAGATCATAGTAAACATCCGCCAAATACGCCAAACCGGACTCTAAGCGCTGAAGTTGACGCACGTCGTCAGGATCCAGGAATACCGATTGCCTCAGGTGCTGCACCCAGCAAAGACAGGCCCTAGCTACCCAAGCTCCACAGATGGAGGCCTGCAGCGCCACCGCGTCCGCCTCAAAGGATTGCTTTAACAAACCATCCATCTTCCTATCTTGCGCCTCTTTCAAGGCAGCACTGCCTTCAACCGGAATCGTGGTCTTTTTAGTTACCGCTGACACCGCCGCATCAACTTTCGGCGACTGGAACCTCTCTTTGTCCTTGTCCGACAAAGGATACAGCTTGTTCATAATCCTGACTCCCTTGAGAGCTGACTCGGGATGATCCCACTCGCTCTGAATCATCTGATCTATTACCTTGTGAATATGAAAGACTATCTGTGTCTGACGCACTGCCTGAATGATGGGATCTGCGCCATCTTCCTCCTCAGGAGGTTGCTCAGCCAACAGCTTCAGCGTCTGAAGAGCTTCCGAAATTAAAGCCGACAACTCCTCCTTCCGAAATACACAAATAATTTTCGACTGATCCTCAGGTTCAGGCAGTTCCCCTTCCTCTAATTCTTCCATCTCCGCCTCCATATCAAATTCAGTTTCATCCCCCTCCTGCCATTTCCCTTCAGAAAAGGACGGATCAGAGGGTCGCGGTCTCCTGGATGCTTTCGTAACTAGAGGTTCCTGCTCCGGCAGTCCAGAGCGCGTACTAGAGGACGGGGTAGGCAGGGAGCCTAACATCATACCCTGACGCTTGCGACAAAACGCTTGATGCATAAGTAATACAAACTCTGGAGAAAGGTCATCCATCTGCGCTGCGCCTCCAACATCTAATTGTGTGGCAGACTTACCAGAACTTGCTTCGGGGGGCGTAGCGGATGAGCCCGCTAACTGCAATGCACCTTCAGCACTAGATAGCGGTCCAGGAGCAATAGAAGCCATGGAACTCTCCAGTTGCTGCTCCATATGGAGGGAAACTGTCGCACAGCGCTGACAAATACCTGATTCTGAATCGGAACCCCTACGGGAGCCACAAATAACACACTGGAAGGCTGTGGACATGGGAAAAAATACTTCAAAGGATCCTAAGACCCCTGACTCAAGTCAGCAAAGGACCCTGGAGGCAGGGCAAGCCTGTCCTAAGAAAAAGCTTACAGCACCCTATGGAAGAGAAACAACTTTCTCCCACAACTAATTTTGGACTCCTTTTCCGTCTGGTTCTATTTATTTATTTATTGCGTTCTTTTTTTTTTTTTTTTTAATAGCCAGGCACTCTGCCTGAAGGCTAAAACCCCCTGAGAAAAAATGAAGCAGCAATAGCCCTAATGAGAAAAACCCCAAATCAAAAAATCAAATATTAAAAAGGAAAGGAACGCTAAAGGGTTCAGAGAAAATAAAAGAAACTCAAGAAATATTTAAGTGGGACCGCAGAGAAGACAAGTGTTTAAAAGTCACACTGCTGCTGCGGGGGTAGCAACGCTGAAGAAAACCACGTGCAGAAAATGGCCACGGTTCCTCACAGCGTTTTGGTGCGCTGTGCCAAAGGCCTAATAAAAAAGTAACAGGAGGTAGAATCAGCCCCCGGAGGGCTCAGCTATCGATTACCCGCTGCTCCAGACTGACGCGGCTCGCTTCAGAGGAGCCGCAACCGCCGAATCTACAAGGCAGCTCTGCCTCCCGGCAATGAGACAGGAGACCGGCACCCCCCTTGTCGACGTGGCAGGCCGCCCAAGAGAGAGTGAGCCATTCGGGTGCCTTCGAAGGAACTCTGCCCCGTACAGTCCAGGGGACAGAGATCCTGAATTAAACGGAGCCAAATATAAAGGGTAAGTGGCTGGGCAGGGAAAGGATCACTCCACACCCCCCTTAACCAATTACTTCCGTTTTTTGTTTTTTTTTTAAAGTGACCCAGACCAATTTAAGAGAAGATTTGAAAGAACTTAAAGGAACCAAACTAAATTAAGCAAAATAAATCAAGAAATTTGAAGCCATTAGCCAATTAAACTAACTATGCTACTTCTTATCTGTTTCTCTAGTGAGCCCAGCACCTACGTCCTCCTGCTGCATGAAGACTGGACACACTGGGGCTGAGGAGGATTTCCAGCATGCTACTGCCAGTGATGCCAAATTTTGATTGGTCCAGACTCCAAGCTGCAGGAAGAGGTGCACTACCCAGATGTGGAGGACTAAACTGGAGGAACGATAAGGAACAGCATTTACTACATCCTCTGGTAACAAATTCCAGAGTTTGAGTACATGTTGCATGAAAAGCATAGTTACTTACCTGTAACAGGTGTTCTCCAAGGATAGCATGAATCAGTCCTCACGTATAGTTGACATCGATGCCAACGGAGCCTGCGCGGAAGCATCTCCCCAACTTTCAAAAAAAGTCTTTGGGAGATGCACCATGCATGCATGGTCCACTTCCCACCCAAGGGTGCCATCTTGCCTCAGTCAAATGACATAGCTAAGAAGACAAAAATAAAAGATGGTAAAGAAGCAACTTCAAGGGGAGGAGGGAGGGTTGTGAGGACTGATTCCTGCTGTCCCTGGAGAACACCTGTTACAGGTGAGTAACTATGCTTTCTCTGGAACAAGCAGTAAGTTATTCCTCACATATGGGACTCCCCAGCTACAGGCTACCAAAACCTGTAGAAAATGCCATGGTGACCTGAAAAGGTGAACCGTGATCAGCAGCAGTTGAATCCCAAGAGAGACTCTTGCAAGACCCAAGTCACATTTAGAAAGAGACTCAAGACACATCTATTTACTGACTATTACCAGAACAAAATAGAAGACCCCAAACTGTACCCCATATAAATCTGAACTCTACTGCATTCATATACCTCTCCCCACAGGTACAAGATATTTAAGAAATTTATCACTCATAATGATAAAACTCATAAAACTGTTTGAACTCTGATGCAGAACTGGACAATGTGCATAGTTATATGTAAATAGTTCTGCCTATCCTCATGGATACCAAAGGCCTGTTTGAAATTTGATATGTTGAATTTAAGATGTTCGCTGCAATATTTTCTGGAGTTTAAGATGTTCACTGTAAGCAGGGGCGGTCCAAGGGGGGTGCGGGGCCATGTGCGGAGACTCGGTGTGGGACCTCATTTGCATAAATATTTGCATAATGTTACCATACACTAACTTTTAGTAAACATGCCTCTTAATAAGTGTATGGATAAAGAAAGACTAAAAAATGTCTACATTACTATAATCCAGTGCTAACCGCCAGGCACATTAGGAACTACTACAAACACTGCCCATTTAGATCCCATAGCAAACCCGCCGTATCCTAACAGCACTACCAGGACTCACAAAGCACCATAATCTACCTATCAAAAAGCAACACTGCAAATATTAAACCAATACATTTCAGAGAATAACAATACATGATCTACTGGGGAAAGAGAACAAGTAGCCACTGTCAAATAGGAATTACATAAACAGAATACCTCAGCTCAGTTACACATGCAGAACATAGACCATCACCAAACAAGGAATCACAATTTAGAAAAAGGAAGACAATAATTAAACTGGGAACCCCAAAAGCCAATCTTGGAATGTACAACAACAATGTAGAAATAAAACTATAAATTAATTTCCTCTTGTACTAAACAAAGTGCAGACATTAATGATGCACATTTCCCAGACCTGACATATTTTTCTACCTGTTGTGCGTTTTTTTCAGTTGCAATTGCTCCAGCCACTTTCTTCTGGTTTCTTCATGTCTTCTGCTAACTCTCCATTGTCTGCTGTCCATTTGTCCTTTCTTCTCGCTTCTAGTTTTTTTCCATTCTCTCTCTACATCTGCTTTAACATACTAATCTTTCTCCTTTTGCTCTTTCCTCATTCCTATTTCATCCACTCAAATTTTACCCCTCTATCCTCAATACCCACTTACTCTCCCAATACCCGGCCAATTGTAGATTTTTCTTCCTTCCCACACAAAATATTTTTCCCCTCTCCATTTCACTCTCCCAGCTCCATCCCATTTTAATCATCCCCCAACATCAGCTCCCTTCTAGTTCCAGGCCCACCCAGCATCCGCTCCTTTCTAGTCCCCGTATCAGCCCATTTCCAGTCCTAGCCCCCCCATCAGCCCATTTCCAATCCTATCCTATCCTCACCATCAGCCCATTTCCGGTCCTACCTCCCCCATCCATTTCCAGTCCTATCCAAGTCCCTTCATCAGCTCATTTCCAATCCCAGCCCCCCATTAGCCCATTTCTAGTCCTTTCCTAGCCCACCATCAGCCCATGTCAATTCCTAGCTCCCCTCCACTCAGCCCATTTCAAATCCAAGCCCCCCATAAGCCTACTTCCAGTTCTGGCCCCTCCATGAGTCCATTTCAATCCAAGCCCCCACCAAAGCCCATTTCCAATCTTAGCACCCCCAACAGCCCATTTCCAGTCCTATCCTAGCCCCTCCATCAGCCCATTTCCTGTCCTAGCTCCTCCCCACCACTCAGCCTATTTCCAGTCCTAGCTCCCTCCCCTCACAGCCCATTTCCATTCCAAGCCCCTGTCCCCATCAGCTATTTGCAATTCAAGTCCACCTTCCACTCAGCCCATTTCCAGTCCTAGCAACCCCCCCAGCCCATTACCAGTCATAGCCCCCCCATAGCCCATTACCAGTCCTAAGCCCCCCATCAGCCCACTTCCATTCCTAACCCTCCCATCAACCCATTTCCAGTCTTAGCCCCCCCATATCCCATTACCAGTCCTAACCCCCTCAATCAGCCCACTTCCAGTCCTAACCCCCCGATCAGCCCACCTCCAGTCTTAACCCCCCCCCATCAGCCCATAGCCCATTACCAGTCCTAACCCCCCTCCCACCTATCAGCCCAGGTAAATAAAAAAAAACCTGGCTGCTGCTGTAGCCACTGCCGCCATGGCAGTGGCAGAATCAAGTGTCCCGCGGGGCCCCTCCCCTGCCCGGCAGAGCCCTCCCTGAGTCAGCTCTCTCAGCATGGGCTTTTCAGAACCGCGGAGGGAGAGTTTCTCTCACGGCTCTGTTAAGCCACCAGGGCTGATGGGAAACAGGAACACCACATTAAGGTCCCACTCTACTGCTGGAGGGCGGATGTGGGCTTGGACATCATGAGGCCCCATAGGAACAAAGACACAAGGGGTTGAGCCGAGAGGGATTTTTCCCTCGATGGAGTGATGATGCACTGCGTTGGTGCTCAGGTGTACTCTGACTGAGTTGTACTTCAGTCCCGCCTGCGATAAGTGGAGCAGAGACTGGAGTACCACATGCACTGAGCAGGAGAATGGGTTTGTCCGCTTTTCTGTGTACCACAATGAGAAATGTTGCCACTTGAAGGTATATGCCCTTCTCATGGAGGCCTTACAAGAGGCCAGGAGAATCTCTTCTATGTCTCGTAGGAGATTGAGGATGTGAGTGTTGGCGTCCTTTAGGTCTAAGGAGCAAAGCCAATCTCCCTGCTGGAGGAATGGCAGCAGTGTTCCAAGGGAAAGCATTTTGAACTTAAGAACATAAGAACATAAGATATGCCATACTGGGTCAAACCAAGGTCCATCAAGCCCAGTATCCTGTTTCCAACAGTGGCCAATCTAGGTCACACGTACCTATCAGTTTCCCCAAAAGACACAGGTTCCACAATGCTTGTATCGGGTCAAGCAGTGATATCCTGGGTCCCTTTTTTAATAATGGTTTATGGACCTTTCCTCCAGGAACTTGTCCAAACCTTTTTAAACCCAGCTATACTAACAGCTTTTACTACATTCTCAGGTAACAAATTCCAGAGTTTGATTACACATTGAGTGAAAAAATATTTTCTCTTATTTGTCTTAAATAGTTTACCCTGTAGCTTCTTTGCATGTTCCCTAGTCTTTCTATATTCTGATGACGTAAACAATCGATCTACATTTACCTGTTCCACTCCGTTCATTAATTTATCTATCTATCATATCTCCCCTCAGCTGTCTCTTTTCCAGGTTAAATAGCCCTAACCTTTTTAGCCTTTCTTCATAGGAGTATCCTTCCATCTCCTTTACTATTTTGGTGGCTCTTCTCTGAACCTTTTCTAATAACACTATATCCTTTTTAAGATACGGCAAACCAGAATTTCACACAATACTCAAGGTGCGGTCGCACCATGGAACGATACAGAAGCATTATAATATCCTTTGTTTTATTTTCCATTCCTTTCCTTACAATACCTAGCATTCTATTTGCTCTCTTGGCTGCCGCTGCACACTGGGCGGAGGGTTTTAACATGTTATCCACAATGACGCCTAAATCTTTTTCCTGGGTAGTGGTTACTAATGTGGAACCACGCATTGTGTAACCATAGTTTGGGTTGTTCTTTCCTAGGTGCATAACTTTGCACTTGTCCACATTAAATTTCGTCTGCCATTTTGATGCCCAGTCTTCCAATTTATCAGGATCCTCTTGCAATTTTCCACAATCCTCATGGGTTTTAACAACTTTAAATAGTTTTGTGTCATCTGCAAATTTGATAACCTCACTCGTTGTTCCCTTTTCCAGGTCATTTATGAATATGTCAAAAAGCAGTGGACCCAACACAGATTTCTGAGGTACACTACTTTCTCCATTGGGAAAATTGGCCATTTAGCCCTACCCTCTGCTTTCTATCTTTTAACCAGTTCCTGATCCACAATAGTACACTGCCTCCTATCCCATGACTCTTTAGTTTTGCCAAAAGTCTCTGATGAGGGACCTTGTCAAAGGCTTTCTGAAAGCCCAAATATACTATATCAACTGACTCACCTTTGTCTACCTGTTTATTCATACCTTCAAAAAAACATAACAGATTAGTAAGACAAGATCTTCCTTGTCTAAAACCATGTTGGCTGTCTCCCATTAAGCCATGACTATCTACATGTTCAGCAATCTTGTTCTTTATGATGGGTTCTACCATTATTCCCGGTCAATGTCGAGAGTCCTGTCTTCGGGACAGATGAACTGCATGAGCCGAACATAAACGCCCACTGCATGGGCATTAACCATATATACTCTTGTTATGTAGTTTGGTTCTATGTAATCAGTTGAAATATACTATCATGTTATGTTCTCTGTAAACTGTCTTGAATTGAAGAAAGACGGTATATAAAAACTGTTAAATAAATAAATAAAAATAAATAGTGCAGATATACCACTGTCTAGGGCTGCCATTCCGGTCTACATGCCAGTTGGCTCCGCAGCCTTCGATGCAGGTACTGTCGCAGGAGAATTCTCATTGAGGATGGCCTTGAAGGCCCGAAGCAGGTCGGTGGGAGCCGTCGATTCCTTGTGGGGCATCTTGTGGGCCGCTCCTGCCCCGACTCCCCAGACTCATGCCTAGGACTGTGGGACCTGGGATGGGATTTCACCTTCTTCCCAGATCCATCCTCCGAGGCAGTCTTCAAATATTTTTTTTCTTATACTCCACCTCCGGGGACTTCCGCTCGGTGGAACCATAGCCACGGGACTCTGAAGAAGCTCTTGTTTCATGGGGCCCTGGAGCACGGTGTCACCAGAGACTCTGGGGCATAGTCGGACTTCTGGAAGAACTTTTCCTGCTGCTGATGGTGCCTCTTTAAGGTCTTTAGGGTCATAGTTCTGCAGAGCTTGCAGTCAGAGTCATACTCAAAGGCAGCATTTTGCCACATCGGTCATACTTTTTGAAGCCACTGGAGGCCATTGGAAACAGGGTGTCCCCACCTCCTGGCAGCAGTCCAAAGCCTTTGGCTGAAAAGGGCACGAATGCCAGTCAAGAGAATCTCGATGAAAAACGGAGGAAAAAATAAACAAATGGACCAGAGGAGCGATGCCAAGGTAAGCTGGCTATGGGGTGGGAAGGAACCGGTATGGAAATCGAACAAAACTTGAGAATAAAATCAGACTTTTTGTGGGGGAAATTGGACAGCATCTGAAGGGTTCCACAGAAAAAAGGAAACTGAAGCATGATGGCTCCCTTTGGTGCGACGTGGACCACGCATGCATGGTACATCTCCAAAAGGCTTTCTTTTAAAGCTGGGGAGATGCTTCCACGAAGGCTCCGTCAGTGCCGATGTCACCCATATGTGAAGACTGACTTCCTGTTTGTTCCTGTTGAAAAATATTTTCTCTTATTACTCATATTTTCTGTTATTACAAAGCCTATCCCCAGAATTCTCTCTTGCTCCCCAGCTCATCCTCAAGATGGTCTCTCTCCTGACCCAGCCCAAATCCAACACTTCCTTTTCCCACTGCTTGTTCCCA
The DNA here is from genome assembly GCA_033557465.1 of Ichthyophis bannanicus. Lineage (NCBI taxonomy): Eukaryota > Metazoa > Chordata > Amphibia > Gymnophiona > Ichthyophiidae > Ichthyophis > Ichthyophis bannanicus. Next base: position 52,828,343 of record CM066035.1, read on the forward strand.
TATCATGTTCTTTCACTTTTCATCCAGCTTACACCCTTGATTTTTTTTCATCCCACCAGACTGTCCCCATTGGTCTCCTTTCACCCCTCATCCCCAAAGCTCTCTTTCTATCATTCCTGTCCACACCTCTCCCCCCAGCCTGACCCCACTACTTTCTCACTACTTCTTGCTTTCTCTCTGCCCCCTTTACCAGTTGATCTGGACAAGCAAAAGCAGCCCAGAGACCCAGTAGTATCCTGAGAACAGAGGCCACGGAAAGGCACCACAGAAAGTCCTCAAAAAAGGAAAAAATTCTAAGGAGCAAAAACAGATTCTTGTCATTATTTCAAAGAAAAGGACAATGGATGGACCAACATTAGTGAAAAATGTTCAATGGAACTAGATTCGGTCAGAGATTTCGCTAGATTTCCTGTCTGACTCTTCTCTCTATTGGAAACCCTTCCCTTCCAGAAGCCTTTCTTTTTCAGTTTTAATCCAAAAATCATTAAATAAAATAAAATATGAACATAAACTAATATTTTGTATTAGGCTAACTTAAAACTTATTTTGATTAGCTATCGAAAGTTAGAACTTTCTTCCTCAGGTCAAGACGGTGTGAGGATAATTTTATAAGGGTCGGATAGATTTACGCACATTTTTCCATGCCTATTTTTTTAAGTAAGGTATGAATGAATGTTGCTTTATAAAACAGAGGTGTAAATGGTCAAAAATATGCTAAATTAGGCCAAAGCAGTTAAACCAGCCCTATGGCTTGTTTGAATTCATGTGCCTAGATTTTGCAAGAACACACTTAAATTATAATATTTTTATAATTTATGAATATAAATTTGTGCTCCACCCAAACTACCCTTGTGCTCGTCCACAATGAAACTATATGCCGTCAGTGCAACATTCGTACTTTCAGAATAACGACTGATTACATCATGCATGAAAGTAGTCATTTAAGCATTTAAACACATGTGGAAAATATAGGTGCACCTTATAAAATCATCTCCAGGAACAAAAGACGACCGTACCAGGATATGTAAATCCTGCTAATCGGATAAACCCTTTTCAGTATTGGCAAAAAATAATGTGATAGGAAACCCCGATCTTTGTTAAGTCCTTTCTTGTCAGTCTCAAAGTAGCACATTTACTAAAGGCCATATCAGTAGCATGCAATTGTGATGCAATATCAGCGTGGAAGCCTGTACAAATGTTTGCAGGCATGGGCCTCCATCTTTATAGTGCATTGCAATTGCGTGCACTGTCCTAATCAGCACATGGGTGCTCTTAACGCCACCCACTGAGACAGACAGAGGGGGACGGGGTCCCATACCCTCTGCAAGGAAGTGCTTCGCCTGCATTCCTCTGCCATCTCACATCGCATTCGTCTCAGAGCGGTGTACCTTCCGGGCAAACTCAATGTCCTTGCAGACAAGCTAAGTCATATCCTTCATCCACATGAATGGACCTTATATCGGAAGACAGCTGCTTGGATCTTTCGAACTTGGGGAACCCCACTCATAAACACTCTGCAAAACACACAGCTTCTACTCTTCTACTCCAGGGTTCCATTTCTGCACTGATAGGCCCTGGATGCCTTCCTTCTACATTGGGGACAAGGACTGCTCTACACATTCCCAACCATCCCCTTGATACCCCAAATGCTTTTCAAACTACAAGCCAACAAGGGATCAATAATTCTCATTGTCTCCTTTTGGCACCCATCAACCATGGTTTCCTCTGCTTCTTCGCCTTGCGCAGACTCAGCCTCTCAGCCTGGGATTTACACGTTCCTCCAACGCAATCATCACTTCCTGTGTTTCACAGCATGGCTGCTGACAAGATAGTGCTCGCTGATCTTGACCTGCCACAGGCGGTCAAAGATATCCTCCATGTATCACGCAAAGATTCCACCAGACAATCTTCTGACTTCAAATGGCGTAGGTTTGTCCTCTGGGGCTCCCCAAAGGACACTGATCCCTTTTCTTGCCTGGTGGAGTCCATTCTACAGTGTCTCCTCCACTTATCCTTAACAGGTCTTAAAACTAACTCAGTGAGAGTACATTTTAATATCATTGCAGCCTCTCACAAACTACTGGATGAACAGTCTATATCCTCACATCCCTTAGTAGCATGCTTCATGTGGTATCTCCTGCTGTCCAAGCCACAAATTAAGCCACCTCTAGTGGTCTAGGATTTCGATATGGTTCTCGCTCAACTTCTAAAGTCTCCTTTCAAGTCTTTAGCCACCACTTAACTAAAGTTTCTATCTTGGAAGCAAAGATGGCCCAAGGGGCGTGTGGGGCCATGTGTGGAGGCTCATTGTGGGACCTCATTTGCATAAGGAGCCTCATTTGCATAAATATTTGCATAATGTTAACATGTGCTAACTTTTAGTAAACATGCCTCTTTAATGAGTGTCTAGATAAAGAAAGACTACCAGATTTCTATATTACTATACTCCAGTGCCAACCATCAGGTGCATTAAGAAGTTCTAAAAACACTGCCCATTGAGAACCCATAGCAATCCCACAGTATCATAACAGCACTACCAGGACACACAGAGCACCAAACCCTACCTATCAAAAGGCAGCTCTGCAAATATTAAACCAATACATCTCAGAGAATACTAATACATCTTCTACTGGGAAAAGAGAGCAAGTGTCACTGTCAAACAGAAACTACAAGAACAGAATACCTCAGCTTGGTTACACATGCACAACATAGACCATCACCAAATAAAGAACAAGGGATCACAATTTAGAAATAGGAAGACAATAATTAAATTGGGAATCCCAAAAGCCAAACCTGGAATGTACAACAACACTGGAGAAATAAAACTATAAATTAATTTCCTCTTCTACTAAATAAAACGCAAAGACATTAACGATGCACATTTCCCAGAGTTAAGAACATAAGATATACCATACTGGGTCAGGCCAAGGTCCATCAAGCCCAGTATCCTGTTTCCAACAGTGGCCAATCTAGGTCACAAGTACCTAGCAGTTTCCCCAAAAAACACAGGTTGCACAAAGCTTGTATTAGGTCAAGCAGTGATATCCTTGGTCCCTTATAATAATGGTTTATGGACCTTTCCTCCAGGAACTTGTCCAAACCTTTTTTGAACCAGCTACACTAATAGCTTCTACAACATCCTCCGGTAACAAATTCCAGAATTTGATTACATGTTGAGTATCCCCTAGTCTTTCTATATTCTGATGACATAAACAATCAATCAACGTTTACCCGTTCCACTCCATTCATTCATTTATAGACCTCTATCATATCTCCTCTCTGCCATCTCTTTTCCAGGTTAAAAATTCCTAACCTTTTTAGCCTCTCTTCATAGGGGTATCCTTCCATCCCCTTTACCATTTTGGTGGCTCTTCTCTGAACCTTTTCTAATAATGCTATAATCTTTTTTAAGATACGGCAACCAGAATTTCACACAATATTCAAGGTGCGGTCGCAACATGGAACGATACAGAGGCATTACAATATCCTTTGTTTTATTTTCCATTCCTTTCCTTATATCTAGCATTCTATTTGCTCTCTTGGCTGCCGCTGCACACTGGGCGGAGGGTTTTAACATGTTATCCACGATGACGTCTAACTCTTTTTCCTGGGTGGTGGTTCCTAATGTGCAACCTTGAATCGTGTAACCATAGTTTGGGTTGTTCTTTCCTAGGTGCATAACTTTGCACTTGTCCACATTAAATTTCATCTGCCATCTGGATACCCAGTCTTCCAATTTATCAAGATCCTCTTGCAATTTTCCATAATCCTCATGGGTTTTAACAACTTTAAATAGTTTTGGGTCACCTGCAAATTTGATAACCTCACTCATTATTCCCTTTTCCAGGTCATTTATAAATATGTCAAAAAGCAACGGACCCAGCACAGATCCCTGGAGTACTCCACTATTCACCTTTTTCCATTGGGAAAATTGGCCATTTAGCCCTATCCTCTGCTTTCTTTTAACCAGTTTCTAATCCACAATAGTACACTGCCTCCTATCCCATGACTTTTTAGTTTTGCCAAAAGTCTCTGATGAGGGACCTTGTCAAAGGCTTTCTGAAAGTCGAAATACACTATATCAACCGACTCACCTTTGTCTACCTGTTTATTCACACCTTCAGAAAACATAACAGATTAGTAAGACAAGATCTTTCCTGTCTAAAGCCATGTTGGCTGTCTCCCATTAAGCCATGACTATCTACATGTTCAGTAATTATGTTCTTTATGATGGTTTCTACCATTTTTCCCAGTACTGACGCTAGGCTCACTGGTCTGAGGTTTCCCAGATCACCCCTGGAACCCTTTTTAAAAATTGTCGTTACATTGGCCATCCTCCAGTCTTCAGGTATTACAGATGATTTTAATGATAGTACACAGATCACTAATAGCAGGTCTGCAATCTCATATTTCAGTTCTTTCAACACCCTTGGATGTATACCATCCGGTCCAGGTGATTTGCTACTCTTCAGTTTATCAAATAGTTGTAATATATCTCCCGGTGTATCGATATTTCCTTCATTTCTTCCACAGTATCACCTTTAAATACCATTTCAGTCATGGGTAACATCCCTACATCTTCTTCAGTAAAGACTGAAGCAAAGAATTCATTCAGTCTCTTCGCTATGGCCTTGTCCCCTCTTAGTGCTCCCTTTACTCCTCTGTCATCTAATGGTCCAACTGACTCTCACAGTTTTTTTTGCTATGAATGTACTTGAAAAAGTCTTTATTACGCGTTTTTGCTTCCACAGCAAGTTTCTTCTCAAATTCTCTCTTTGCCTGCCTTATCAATGCCTTGCATTTAACTTGCCAGTGCTTGTGCTCTTGACATATTCCAATTAATAAATTCAAAATAAAAAAGTATTTTTCTATCTTTTTTTATTTGGGCATTTTATTTTTCAGTTGCAATTGCTGCATTCACTTTCTTCTGGTTTCTTCATGTCTCCTGATAACTCTCCATTGTCTGCTGTCAATTTGTTCTTTCTTTTAGCTTTTTTTCTCTATATATCTGCTTTAACATACTGATCCTTCCCCTTTTGCTCTTTCCTTCATTTCTTTCTTTATTCCTTTTTAATCCACTCAAATTTCACCCTTCCATTCTCAATCCCCACTTACTCTCCCACTACTCAGTCAATCGTTGATTTTAATTCCGCCAATACAAAATATCTTTGTCCCTCTTCATCCTCACTTTCTCAGCCCCATCCCCTTCTTGTCCTCCCCCAAAATCAGTTCTCTTCTAGTTCCAGCCTCACCCAGCATCTTCTCCCTTCTAGTCCCATTCTCTCATCCCCCCCTTTGAGCCTATTTCCAATCTTAGCACCCCTATTAGTCATTTTCAGCCCCATCCTAACCGCTCATAAGCACATTTCAAGTCCTAGCCTCCCCATAAACCCATTTCCATTCCATGCCTCCCCTCAATCAGCCCATTTCTAGAACAAGCTCCCCCAGTCAGTCCATTTCCAGTCCTAGGCTCCACATCAGCCCATTTCCAGTCCTAGCTGCCCCCATCAGCCATTTCCAGTTCTATCCCAGCCCCCATCAGCCCATTTTCAGTCCAAGTGCCCCATCAGCCCACTTCCAATCCTAGCCCCCATCAGCCATTTCCAGTCCTATCCTAGCCCCCATCAGCCAATTTGCAGTCCAAGACTCCTCCAATCAGTCCATTTTCAGTTCTAGGCCCCCCATCAGCCCATTTCAAGTCCCAGCCCCCCATTAGCCCATTTACAGTCCTGCCTCCCCCTAATCAGCCCATTTCCAAACCAAGCCCTCCATTTCCAGTCCAAGCCTCCCCTCCAATCAGTCCATTTCCAGTCCTAGGCATCCCATGAGCCCATTTTGAGTCCTAGACACTGCATCAGTCATTTCCAGTCCAATCCTAGCTCCTCTCCTGAAGAGCCCCGTGCCTGTCTGATCATCTTCAGAGGGAGCTGGGGAGGCCTGAAACCATGGCTCACCTCTGCACAGCTGCTAGCTTGAAGAGTGTGTTACCTCATGCTGGCAGCTGTGTTCTCATGAAGTGTACTGAGTGCCAGGAAAGGTTAAATGGCATTTCCTGTTTCCCAGCACTCGTATGCTTCACGAGAACACAGCTGTCAGTGTGAGGGAAAATGCTGCTCTTCACGCTGGTGACTGTGCAAAGGTGAGCCGGAACCTCGGGCAGGCCTCCCCGGCTCCCTCTGAAGCCAGTATTGCAAAGTGAACACCATGCGGGAATTAAGTTCACGCAGGACCCCCTGAAGCGCGGGGCCCTGTGTGAACAACACTCTCGCACAATGGACAGGCCAGCCCTGTTTGGAAGGTCATCTTCCTTATAGCCCTCACGTCAGCTTGCTGCATCAGTGAACTGCAGGATCTGGTGGCGGATCAGCCCTATACTCAGTTCCACCATGACAAGGTGGTTCTGCGCACTCATCTGCAATTCCTTCCAAAGGTAGTCTTCTCCTTCTATCTAAACCATTCCGTAAGCCTCCCGATTTTCTTCCCCAGACCACATGTGTCTCGGGCTGAGGCAGCGTTATACACCTTAGACTACAAGCAAGCACTGGCTTACTACTTGGATAGAACTAAGGATCACAGAAAATCCTCTCAATTATTCATTTCCTTTGATCCTAGTCACCTAGGCCTACCGGTGACAAAATGTGCTCTATCCTAATGTATCAGTATCAATATGCAAATAAATCACCAAAACGTCCCCCAAAAAACAACATTTTCACTTTTTGTCGGAGTGCACTGAGGGAAGAGGGAACTTACATCCATCCATTCCTGCCGGTAAACTCCATTTTATTCAGTTACAGGTTCATTCATAACTGGTATATAACTTATCTTAGTGAGTCCGTGACAAAGCCAAACTCCAAACCAAGAGCCACAGCCAGGCAAAGCTTCGAGGCACGACATGCACGTTTCGGGACCGACTCCCTGTATCAAGTGCTGCTCACTTCTGATGCTGCTGCCAACTGCCAATAAACACTTTATATCAAAGTGTTTTCTTTCAAGGAACCAAATTGCTTGTATTGGCTGAATTGTTCCATCACTCAGAACCAGAACCACCAATCGTAGAAGGGAAACCCCACTGCAACTGGGGAACCCCAAGCTACATACTGGATGACATCATAGCATGCTGGACCAATTGATCTCCTTGTTCAGCCCATCAGGGGAAACTGATTTTAACTGGTAAATCCACTGCTGCTCCTTACGCTGTAACCAAGCAAGCCGATCGCCCCCCCCTCCCTGGGATTTTGAGGTACATGATCGATTATCGTCCACCGCATCTTAGAAAAATTGTGGTGAAACGCCATGCAGTGTTCCACAATTGGGGCTGACAAAATCTGTTGGCGCATCCTAGAAGCGTGTTCGGACAACCGTACCTTAATCGGTCGAGAGGTCCTACCAATGTAGAGCAAGGCACGGGGACATTGCAACACATACACCACAAATGAAGTTCGGCAAATGGTGTGCCATCTCCGTTCAATACGATAATCCGTTTTAGGATGTGTCCAGACCAATCCAACCATAGTCATAGTACAATGTAGGCACCACCCACATGCCCGCGATCATCTAGAGCAGGGACTAAAATGCTATCCAATGGAGAGGCAGTTTTTACCAGTAAATCTTTAAGATTAGGACCTCTAGAGAAGGCTATCATTAGAGGTTTCTGGAAACAAGTATGCAATCCAAGGATAGGCCAATGTTTCTTCAAGATCTTGACAATCTCCGTACTACCAAGCATATATGGGAGAGAACCTATGATAACATCTGAAGAATTACCAGACCCATTTTTTATTGTTGAATCTTCATCCAAAAGCCATTCACGATGAACATATAGAGCCCGACGGTATGCCAATTCCACTACTTTAGGTGGATAACCCACTCGCCACAAGCCGGTGGTTCAAATCTTTAGCTTGAATTTTATAGTCAATCGTAGAAGAACAAAGCCGCTGTAATCTCAAGAACTGTCCAAATGGAAGCCTCCTCCGCAAGGGGCCAGGATGGAAACTGTTGAAACATAACAAACTATTTCTCTGTACATTCTTCCTATATAGGGTTGTTTTTAAGGAAGACCCATCCTTGAAGATCAGCATATCCAAAAATTCAATTCTATCAAAATCAATATGCGCTGTAAAAGAAATGTTAGCTTTCAAATCATTCACCCAAGAAAGAAAATACTGAAGTTCTGATAAGGATGATGACCACAAAAAAAATATATCATCAAGGAACCGCTTCCAGTAAGGGATATGTACAAACAACAGTGAAGTGTATAAAAAACGTTCTTCTAAATCTGCTAAATACAGGGTAGCTATTGATGGGGCAACACCAGCCCCCATGGCGATTCCAAAAATTTGCTGGTAAAAAATATCCTCAGATAAAAAGTAATGTTTTGTTAACACCAACCTTATAAGGTCCAAAAAGAAAGGTTTAGGTATCCGGGATGAAGCAACTGTAAATTGGGATGCCAAAAGGGACATTGCCTCTACCTGATTGATATTAGTATAGAGAGCAGTAACATCTAAAGTGACCAGATAACAATCCGCCGGTGAAACTGAGATAGTTGCTAGCTGTTGCAAAAAATGAGTTGAATCCCTTACAAAAGATTTAACTGAGGCCGCTTCCTTCTTCAAGAAAACATCACAGAATTGTGACAAAGGTTCTAACACCGATCCTCGGCAAGATACTATACGTCTATCAGGCGGCGAGGTCATTGATTTATGTATTTTCAGAACCATATACATTATGGGTATCCTAGGATGGAGAGTGAACAAAAAATTATGCTCCTTTTGAGTTATCCAACCACTAGACACAGCCGTAGTTAGTAAATCTTTAATCTCTGTCTGCAATTTGAAAGTGGGATCCTCTTGGAGCACCACATAAGCGCTGGTATCCGAAAGATGTGCCCTCAAAGTCATAAAATAATCAGATGTTGATTGGAGTACAATTGCCCCACCTTTATCAGCATTGCGGATAGTGATTGAAGAGTCATCCATCAATTGTTTCAAAGAGCTCCATGTGGTGTTATCCAAATTGAAGAATCGCCGATGTGAGGATTCTTCCAAGACTTGGAGATCTCTCATAACCAAACTTTGAAAGGTCACCAAAAGAGGATCTGCCAAATCAGGTGGTATCCATTGGGATGGTGTTTCACCACAGAATCATCAAAAGAAGACGCCTTGTCTTGAAAAAAATGTATTATCCGCAATTTACAAAAAAATGTGTGCAATTGTAAACGCATTGAAAATGAATCATACCGCACCATCGGTACAAAAGTAAGCCCCAAGTTTAGAAGCTGATTCTGTGCCTCCGACAACGGAGAACCTGAAAGATTAACCACTATGGAGACGGTTGCTGCCAGGATTGCTGTCGCGTGACTGGGGGGTCTACCCCTTCCATTTGATAATCTCGATACAGGCAGATTGTATAGCAGTTTGCATTTCTTTTGCTTATGCACAGGCAGGACTTTCTTTGGAGGGTCATGTCACTACTCATAATATGCGGGCTATGGCAACCTCCGAAGCCAATCTCCATTCCGTATCCTCTGAGGAGATCTGTCGGGCAGCTACTTGATCCTCCATTCATACTTTTGCTGCACACTATTGTCTAGACAGAGACTCCCTTTGGGATGCTGTCTTTGACCAAGCTGTACATCGGCACCTCTCTGGGGCTTAAACTCAACTCCTACCCTCTGTGCCGGACTTCTACAGGAGACCACTGGGGGAGTATCGTCTCCTGGAATCGAGTCTAATGACTCACAACTCTTCCAGACTCTTAGGCTACAAGATTTTGGCCTCAGGGATCACTAGTCTCCCCCCACTTACCAGTCTGGTACCTGGGAGCTAGTGAGTCCCATATATGAAGATTGCATTCCTGCTTGTTCCTGGAGATAGCATAGTTACTCACCTGTAATAGGTGATCACTGGAAACAGCAGGAATCAGTCTTGACAACCCTCTCTCCACCCCTTGGAGTTGTAGGGTTCATTTTGTTTTGTTTTTTTCTCTTCCTCTCAGCTACAAACTCAACTGAGGAGAGGAGTTGGGAAGGCAGTAAGGCAGGCATGCAGGCACAGTGGAGTGCTCCCGAAGTCTTTCCTATTGGACGCTGGGGAGAATTCCCACACTGCTCCATTGGTGCAAATGTCATCCATATTTGAAGACTGATTCTTGCTGTTCCAGGAGATCACATGTTACAGGTGAGTAACTACATTTTCTCCAGCTTCATTTCTGTTGCCAAGTCCAAATTTTCCAACCATTTTACCTTCTTCTTTGTTGCCAACGTTGTGTTCTAACCACCCATGACCATCAGGATATCCTGTTTGCGTGTTTTGTCAATTTCAGCTTGTACTTGTTATAAACTCATCAACTTCTTCCTCTTCTGCAGCTTTTGTTGGGCATATACCTGAATTATAGTTGTGTTGAATGGTATTCCTCATAGATGAATAGAAATTAAGTTTTCACTGGACACTTAAAAATCAAAGCATGCTCAAGTGCTGTCTGTTCAGACTCTCCTCCACCTCTCCTACAGCCCCGATCGGCAGTCAGCCACATGGGAGCAGTATGCAGTATTCCCCTGCCCCCCTGCAGCAAAGGCCAATCGGAATCACACCAGACATTTAAAAATCAAAGTGTGCTCAGGCACTGCCTCTTCGGACTCTCCTCCACCTATCTTACAGCCCTGATCGGAAATCGGCCATAGGGGATCAGGGCGCAGGATTCCCCTACCCCCCTGCAGCAAAGGCCAATCGGAGCCGCACCAGACACTGAAAATCAAAGTGTGCTCAGGCACTATGTCTTCAGACTCTCCTCCGCCTCTCCTATAGCCCCGATAGGCAATCAGCCACAGGGGAGCAGGACGCAGGATTCTTCTGCCCCCCTGCAGCAAAGACCAATCGGAGCTGCACCAGACATTTAAAAATCAAAGCATGGCTCAGGCGAACTACTGTTCACTGCACAAATAACAACTGGACTCCAACAATTTAAGGACAAGCAACTGGCAAACCTACAGCCTCATTATCTTTCTTAGCCACCAACAAACAAGCTACAGGATCCAGGTGAAACATCATACCCACGTCATCCAAGGTAAGATTGCCCTGTTCATGAACTTAGAAACATTTTGGGCATACTTAACAAGAGTAAGGAAATCGGCCTTCTTGTCATTGGGGAGCCATGAGTTCCAAATCCTTAGTAACCTCTCGAAGAAACATACCCATGTAGAGTGTGTAAGAACTTATTCTGGCCGACAGCATAGAGGCCTGAAAGCATCGACGACTGAAGGCATCGAGAGTCCTCGCCTCACGGCCTGGAGGGTTAGAGGGCACTTTTGATCCTGCCAATTCCACAACCATGGAATGGTGTGGTAACTGCATTTTTTGGAACCCAGGACACTGTGGTACCCGGTACATTGTATCAAGTCTTCGAGAATGTGGAGACACCGTTAAGGGTGTTTCCCACATTCTAAGCATGAGATCATGCAAAATCCGGTGTATGGGAAGGGTTGCAGCATCCTTAGGAGCTGCCGGATACTGAAGAATTTCAAGTTCTTCAGCTCTCGGTTCCTTCTCAGGGGTCACGGTGAGCGAGAGGCCCCAAGCCACATCCCGCATAAAGTCTTGACACCCGAATCAAGAGAAAAAGTACCAGGAACCTCCTATCCATACCCACCTCTATATGAAAAACCAAACAAATTACCAGCAATAGAGCCTTCAGATATGCAGTTCCCTCCCTTTGGAATTCTCTCCCCAAGTCTATCCGATCTATTAAGGATCTCCTAACCTTCCGTAAAGAATTAAAAACTCTTCTTTTCTCTTAATATTATAATGCTTCCACCCCAAGCACCCCTACCACCAACCACTCTCCTCCCACCTAACCCTTATCCTCCTACTCCCCCCTCACTCCTCATTCAAGGTATTCCAATGTAACACATTATTATTGTTTTTACACCTTGCAAATAGTTATGAGACCAGCTCCCACTGTACCTCGGTATATGTGATTAACTGGCATGTAAATAGTTCATTGTATTATAGTTTGATATGTTCTCTGTAACTCAGTTCATGTTTCACTGTAAAGATCCCCTGATTGATGGAAGGGGCGGTATATAAAAATTGTTTTAAATAAATAAAAATATCCACAATGAATATACATGATATAGATCATGCATATTCATTGTTGATATCCTGAAAACCGTACTGGCCTGGGGGACCCAGAAGACTGGGTTGAAAACCACTGAGTTAGAGCAATAACCTAGTACCTGAGAGATCAGGATTTGAGTCCCACTGGCATGCCTTGTGACCTTGGGTAAGTCATTTTACCCACCATTGCCTTGGAAGAAAAGGCCTAACAATCTACTTCTGCTCATACCTTGCCAAAAAAACACAGGGGCTGTTGGGTTGTTAGAAGTCAGCATTGACTTGATGGCACTTAAAAAAACCTGCCTTATGTGTTTGAAAGTGGACTCTCAGCTTGCTTGGGAAGTCAAGATTAAATCTGAACTTTGCTAATAAAGGTTGCTACTGACCCATGTTCTGGCTGCTTGCTTAAAGGGCAAGTTTTAAATGCTCACCCACAGTTCTACATATGATGGTAGCAGTGGGATTACAGTCTCTGATAAAGACCTTGGGCCCATTACTGCTGCAAAGGCTTTGGACCTCATTACAGTAAGAATGCAGTCGTGGGGTAAAATGAGTAAAGAGGGACCAGAAGAAGTGGAATTAGACCCGAATAGACAGGATTGGGGGTTTTTTGTTGGTTTCCATGCCGCAGTCCTGTGGAAGTTAGTCTGGAATGGAGAAATCAATTCAACCCTTGTTGAGGGGCAACAGTATTTGTAAAAGGGCTTAGCAGAGAGGCAGCAAGGACAGCAGAGGGCCTTGGTAGAAGGACAGGAGCAGTCATGGAAAATGATGCAGACTCAGTGGGAGCAACTGCAAACTTTCCAGAAACAGCTGGAAGCCACCCTAATGCTGCTGTCTCAAGCGGTACAGGAGAGGGTCCTCCCTTAAAGTTAACCAGCACTAATGGTACCAAAAATGACCCCAAAGGACAATCTGGAATGCTTTTTTGTAAACTTTGAGACAACTGCTCATTTGGTAAGGAGAACAGAAACTTGGTTTACTTAGCTAAGTAACCTGTTAACTGGCAATAGTTAAGCTGCCTTTCAAGCTACTAAACACATAGCTGGATACTCCTTTCTCATTCTGCCCTAACTCTGCCCCAGCACTACTCATATAGTGTCAGGGCATTTGGGGGGATTTTCAGCTGCACTATCTGTATAGTCCTGGTGAAAATCTATGAATAGAGGACTTGTATATTTAGCGGCAGTTATTTAGGTGAGTGGAGTGAAAAACTGGACTCCATACCCGAAGTACCACAGAGAATGTAGAGCCCTGCAGTTGAATAATGTTCCCCGATCACACATGAGCCTGAAGGTAAAGCACAGTTACTTACCTGTAACAGGTGATCTCTGGGAACAGCAGGAATTAGTCCTCACATATGGGTACGTCGGTACCGACGGAGCCTGCGCGGGAATGCTCCCCAGCTTCCCAGAATGAAAGCTTTTGGGGCATCCCACAGCGCATGCGCGCTGCCTTCCCACCTTTCCTACCAACTCTCCTCAGTTCAAATTTAAAGCTGAGACAATAGAGAGAGAGAGTAAAGGAAAGACAAAGAGAGAGATACAACTCCTAGGGGAGGTGGGTGGGTTTTGAGGACTAATTCCTGCTGTTCCCAGAGATCACCTGTTACAGGTAAGTAACTGTGCTATCTCCAGGAACAAGCAGGAATAAGTCCTCACATATGGGGACTCCCTAGCTAAGATGCCTGGGAGATCCCCAAGGGTATGAGACCCTGAAGGGTTCCTCGTCTTCCAATGGATCTCAGGCATCCATTCAGGGAAGGAGGGCAGGAGTTGTTCAAGAATGGAACAGGTGTCTGAGGACAGCCTGACCAAACAAAGCATCCCGGCGGGAGTCCTTGTCCAAACAGTAATGGGCTGTGAAGGTATGAACCGAGGCCCAGGTGGCTGCTCGACAGATCTGATCGATGGACACAGAATGAAGATGAGCCATAGAGGTGGCCATGGCCCTCACATTGTGAGCTGTGACATGGCCCTCCAGAGAAAGGTTCTTATTCTGGTAAGCAAAAGAAATACACTGAGCAATCCAATTGGACAGTGTTCTTTTGGAGACTGGAAGTCCTAAATGAGAAGGATCAAAAGCAACAAAAAGCTGGGAAGACTTTCTATGTTGCTGTGTCCTGTGTAAGTAAAAAGCTAGAGCTCTTTTACAATCTAGAGTATGAAGGTTCCTCTCTGCAGTTGATGCATGAGGAGCTGGAAAAAAGACAAGTAAATATACCCCTTGATTAAGATGAAAAGGTGAGACCACTTTAGGCATAAAGTGAGGATTTGTCCTAAGGACTACCTTATCATGATGGAACCTTGTATAAGGTGGATTAGCCACTAAGGCCTGCAGTTCACTGATGCGGCGAGCAGAAGTGATTGCAATAAGGAAAATAACCTTCCAGGAAAGAAATTTCAAGGAGGTAGTGGCTAAGGGTTCAAAAGGTGGCTTCATAAGCTGACCAAGAACCAAATTTAAATCCCATGCCACCGGAGGAGGTCGAATGGGAGGTTTAGTTAAAGTTAGGCCTCTCATAAATCTTGCAATAAGAGGATGAGAGGAAACAGGTTGTCCATTGATAGGCTTAAGGGATGCTGCAATGGCACTTAAATGGACCCTTACTGAATTCGTCTTAAGGCCTGCATTGGAAAGATGCAGGAGATATTCTAATAGAGAATTCAGAGGAAGTGCCAGAGGGTCAAGACCCTGTTGAGCACACCAAATGGAAAATCTTTTCCATTTAAAGGCATAGAAACGCCTAGTGGAAGGTTTCCTGGAAGCATGAAGGATATCCTTCACTTGCTGCGAAAGATTGAAGTCTTGAAGGTCTAGGCCTTCAGTAACCAAGCTCTGAGGTGAAGGGACTTGGGGTTTGGATGCCACAAAGTCCCCTCCTCCTGAGACAGAAGGTCTGGAGCAGCTCCTAAGTCCAGGGAGGGGGCTTGGGAGAGATGCAGAAGTAGAGGGTACCACACTTGGCGTGGCCAGTGTGGAGCTATGAGGATCATAGATCCTTGATCCCTCTGAAGTTTGAACAGAGTCTTGGGAATCAAAGGAATGGGTGGAAAGGCATACAGGAAGTCCTGACCCCAATGAAGGAGGAAGGCATCCTTGGCCTGAACTCCCTGACACGGAATTCTGGAACAGAACCGGGGAAGTTTTGCATTCCACGGATTTGCAAATAGGTCTATGTCCGGGGTACCCCATTCCTGGAAGATTCTGAGTACCTGATCCATGTGCAGGGACCATTCGTGCGGAAGCAGAACTCGACTGAGTCTGCCTGCCCAAGAGTTTTGAATTCCTGGGAGGTATACTGCCAGGAGATGGATTTGATGCTCTCTGGCGAAGGCCCATAATCTTAGAGCTTCGTTGCAAAGCGACAGAGAGCCAGTTCCTCCTTGCTTGTTTATGTAAAACATGGCTACCTGATTGTCTATTTGAATGAGGACTGTCTGGTAGCTGAGGAGGGTATGGAAGACTTTGAGAGCTAGGTACACTGCTCGAAGTTCCAAGAGGTTGATATGAAGGGAGGTCTCCTGTGGGGACCAAGTGCCTTGGGTGGATAGGTCCTTAGATGAGCTCCCCAACCTGTTTGGGAGGCATCTGTTGTGAGGATTGCTTGGGGCAACAAAGGTTGGAAGGGGGACCCGAGCAAATGATTTTGAGTGGACATCCACCATTGGAGAGACCAAAAGAGACGTTTGGAGTTTGCTATTTGGTCTGAGAGAGCTCCTGAAGCTTGAGTCCACTGGGTGGACAAAGTCCACTGAGCTGCTCTCATGTGTAGGCGAGCATAGGGCACCACATGTACTGTGGAAGCCATGTGGCCTAGTAGTTGTAGCCTCTCCCGGGCCGTTAAGTGGTCCTTTGACTGAATCTGGGAGGCTAACTGCACTAGACGTTGGCAACGAGCCTGGGGAAGATAGGCTCTTGCAGTAGGGGTGTCCAACCAGGACCCTATGAATTCTAGGGCCTGAGTAGGGGTGAGCTGAGACTTTGGGAGGTTTACCACAAGTCCCAGATACTGCAGAATGCTCCTGGTGCTGTCCATCCAGATATGGGAAGACAAAGATTCCCAGAGTGCGCAGAAATGCAGCAACTACTGCCATGCATTTGGTGAACACTCTTGGAGCAGAGGCCAGACCGAAAGGAAGGACTCTGTATTGGTAATGTTTTCCCTGGAACAGAAAACGTAGGAATTTTCTGTGGGATGGATGGATGAGTATATGAATGTATGCATCCTTGAGATCTAGAGAACAAAGCCAATCCTGACTCTGTAGGTATGGAAGGAGAGTGCCTAAAGAGAGCATCTTGAACTTCTCCTTGTATAGAAATTTGTTCAATTCTCGGAGATCTAGAATGGGTCTGTATCCCCCTGTTTTCTTTGGAATGAGAAAGTAGGGGGAGTAAAACCCTGACTCCTGTTGAAGAAGAGGAACTTCTTCTATGGCCCTCTGGGCCAGAAGGGAGGTTACCTCCTGATCCAGAAGGTCGAGGAGAGATGTGGGAGAATTGAAATGTCTCACCATGGTGTAGGGAGGAAGGTCTGAGAAATGAAGTTTGTAGCCCTCTCTGATGATGGAGAGGGTCCACTGCTCTGATGTGATTTGCTCCCATCTGGGAGCAAAATGAGCTAACCTTCCTGGAATGGTGAGAGGTTCTGGCTGTTGTAGAGCCAGAAAGGTTAAGTTCTCTAGTATCAAGTCAAAACCCCTGAGGGGCTTGGGACTGCTGGGTTGCAGCAGCCCCTGCAGGTTTAGGCCTGGCCAGTTTAGGTTGCTGACACTTAGTAGCAAAGCGACCTGTAGAAGACTGTTGACCAGAAGTGGAAGGAAATCTGCCCTTCTTGTAAAAAGACTTTTTAAAAGATTTTTTCTTGGCCGGAGTGGAGGTAGACTTAGAAAGTCTATCCAGAGCAGCATTTTCTGCATCCATTTGAGTGGCTTTAATTTGCCACTCCTTGCCAAATAGGTTTTCACCTGTACAGGGCAGATTTCCTAAACCTCTTGAACCCAGGGTTCTAGATCAGAAGCCTGGAGCCAAGCAATTCTACGAGCAGCTATAGCAATGCCTGAGGCTCTGCTGGCACCTTCAAAAGAATCAAAGGCTGCCCTGTTGGAAAACTTTGAAATGTCTTGAGTATGCTTAAGCCAAAGAAGGAATTCATCCCTTTTATCTTCTGGAATAAAAGGGAGAAAGTTGTGCAGCTTTTCTGCAACCTCCTTCAGAAACATACACATATAAAGGCTGTATGAATTGATTCTGGCAATAAGCATGCTAGCTTGGAAGATCTTCCTACCAAAAGCATCCAAGGTCCTGCATTCTCTTCCTGTAGGAGTAGAAGAGTGTCTTTTGGTACTCTTTATCCTCTTCATAGCTGACTGCACCACAATGGAGTGGTGAGGAAGCTGAGTTTTTTGAAATCCAGGAGAAGGAGGGACACGGTACATAGTGTCCAATCTACGAGAATGAGGAGAAAGGGTGAAAGGAGTCTCCCACAAGTCAATCAAATGTTCTTGAAGAATTTCATGAATTGGCAAGGTGACTGCCTCTCTGGGAACCTTAGAGTATCCCAAAATATCTAATTTTTTTGCTCTAGGTTCTTTTTCAGAGGTTACTGAAATAGAGAGTCCTTTAGCTACTTCTATTATGAAGTCTTGAAAGGACAAATCCTCTGGAGGAGACAATCTCCTTTTTGGAGAAGAAGGCTCCTCAGGAAGGGTGACAGATACTGTAGGAGACTCATCCGATGACTCAGAATCATCAGAAGAATCGAAGTATAGTCTGCCCGATTCCAAAGATCGATATGCGTATCGATCGGTACCGACATCGGGTGTTCCCGGTACCGGGTCGGTACCTAGAAAGAGCCCAGGACAGGGAGCCAGAATCGGCATCCTGGCCGATGTTGATGCAGTCGGTACCGGTATCGAGGTTGGTACCGGTACCGGCGCCGGTACCGACAACATGGCTTGTTGCGGTACCGACGGCGTCGCAGTCTTGATGAAAGCCAGTATGGCCTGCTGCATGGATTGCACAGTGTGATCCATGGACACCACGACTACCTGGATGTCGGTACCGGGAGATTGTGCCGGTACCCCAGAGCAGTCTAACAGGTGATCGGTCGAGGCCGTGCCATCGATGTCAACCTGTAACCCCATAGGAGGAGCTTTGGAAGCCGGAGCTTCCCGCCGGGGTTGTTTGGCTGGGGCAGGATCCTCAAGGGCAAGCCCGGAGGCATCTCGATACTTAGAGAGATTTGCCCTTTGAGGACCTGCTAAAAGTATGTTTGGTTACCTGAGATCCATCAGGAGAGGAAGACCTGGAAGATGTCGATGCCACCGCCGGTGCATCCGTGGGAAACAGCACATGGAGCTTGGCTGCTCGGTTCTGTAACCCTCGTTTAGACATTAGAGAACAGGACTGGCAATCCGGGACAGAGTGTTCAGGCCCCAAACATTTAAGACACCAGTCATGGGTGTCTGTCACAGAAATTGTACCGCTACACTTAGTGCATTTTTTGAAGCCAGAGGCTGGTTTTTCCCTAAGTGAGCAAAAAGTATTTTTTTTTTTTAGAAGAAAAGAAAAGAAAAGACCGGCGGTACCGGTCCGGCGTCGGGGAAGGCAGACACGCGACCAAAGAAATAGATTAAAATAAAGAACTTCTTCAGCGGTGACAGGAACACGACCTGCTGGCTCCGCAGAAAAGAAGAACTGAGGAGAGTTGGTAGGAAAGGCGGGAAGGCAGCGCGCATGCGCTGTGGGATGCCCCAAAAGCTTTCATTCTGGGAAGCTGGGGAGCATTCCCACGCAGGCTCCGTCGGTACCGACATACCCATATGTGAGGACTTATTCCTGCTTATTCCTGGAGATACGGTCTTCTGCTTCATACCTGTGGAGGCCAATTCTATGCTGTGCATACACAGAACGTAGTCAGGGCCGTGATATACCCGATTCCGCCACTGCGGGGCCCAGATCTATCCATGATGGCGGAATTAGGCATTTGTATGTCCTGGTGCACCCCGGATTCCGTGAGAAAGAATGCACAGGAGCCTGCCTATCCCTTCTACTTGAATGCCACTGCTGGTTCTAGTGAGCAATAGCGTCCGAGCACCATGGCAACTAACTGTCTATCCGGTGGCTCAGAATACCATGGGCCACATTGGCCCCCGCTGCCCTCTCACCTTTTGATCCTGGTGGCCCGGATGTGCTGGATCGTGACAGCAGGATCTCTGAAGGCCATCACCAGAGCAGGCAGGGGGCTGCAGACAGCGGACTGTGCGGTGACTGGCTCTTACTCCACCGTCAGGGTGGAATAAGCCGGGCGTGCAAGCGGGTGCCGGAGAATGTACAGAGGCCTGACTTGATGGCCTCTGTACGTCCCGGCAGCTGGCCATTCACCTGCTGCACTCTAGCACCACCCTCTCCCGCCCCTGTGCAGCACTCCCCGCACAAATGCTGCGTACGTGCGAGATGCGCTGGCAGTGGAATTGCGTCTGGGAGCTGAGCGCGGGTTGGACGTCCAGCCCATATATCCACCCTTCTATTTCCTCTACAGAATGACCTCCATAGGCTCTCTGTGGACTGAGTTTATGAGAGCTTCTTGAAGACTCCCTTATAATGTAAGTGTCAGAAAGGAGTGAGCCACATGGGCCCTGGCACCACCAAAACTGCTGCCGCAATCACAGCCTTCCCCTACTTCTGCCCATGGGGATCCGATCTCCCATGGGCAGAAGTAGGGTAAGGCCACAATTTTGGCAGGCAGCAGGTTGTCCGCAGGGATCCTGTCCCCCAAGGGTAGAAGAGTGCCACATTCACAGCAAAGACCCCTCCTGTTTGGCCACAGGAGATCGGGCCCCCACGAGCAGACAGGAGAGGAAAGCTGGTAATCGCAGACTCACACAGTTCAGCTGGCCTACAGGCAGAGCTTGCTCCCCCCCCCCCCAAAGAAAATGGCATTCCACCACCTCTGCCTCATAATATAAATAAAAGTATGCATATTGTGAAGGACATGCATAGCTTTTAACTGTTAGGCCTGGTAAAATTCAACATTTGGGAGTTATATGAGTAGAATCAACGAAGTTATGTGGGTAAATCCCAACTACATTTTGAAATGTGCCCATTCCTTTTTGATCCAGCAAGCTGTTTACCGCTTCCCCTCCTATATACAATTCTTTCTATGATTTGAACGCTAGGGCTGCCAGCTTGTATAACAAGAAGATAACCTTCTAAGGCAGGGAACTATAATTTCACATCTTTCTTTGCAACAGCCAATAAAGTCATCTTCCTGGAAACTCAATATACAGTATACCTACTCCCTAAAAGACATAGGAAGGGGTGCACCTACTCCTGCTATATTGCTGGGCAGACTAGATGGACCATACTGGTCTTTATCTGCCTTCATTTACTATGTTACTATGTTACTCTGAAAATGTTGAATTACTCAGTTTCATGGAAATATGGCTATGTGATAGCACAATGATTCAAAGCTTCTGACAAATAAACAGACTTGTACAAATAACAAATACAGAAGGAAGCCAAGGTTTGCTTCATTTGTATGCTAAGTTGTCATATTGATTAAGTTTCAGAGTGGCCCACATCATCTTGGCTTCATGACCCTGCTTTGCCATCTAAACTTGACTGTCATAGAAGAAACAAGAAACATTTTTATTAAAAGAAAATAAAATTCCATTTCCACAGAGTTCACTTACTGACTTACCACTTTTTATTTTGTCAAAGTCATCATAATAGCGTAGCATGGCTGATCCCATAATGAAACCTACACCAGGTCCTAATACAGTCACAGCAAACAGGAATCCTACAAAAAGAAACCTTTTAAGCATTGTTGTATTAAAACTATATTAAATCATTATATAGAACAGGATAATTTGATTAACATTTGAGTACGGCAAAATAATATGATGGCAACAGTTTTCAAATTGCCCACATAACTGCAAACTATGGAGTCATTTTGGAAGCCATATTTGTGTTCTGAACATCTGAAAATGGGCATAGAGACATCCAAAGTACAGAGATGTCTTCAGAGCCATTTTATGTCAAAAAAGGTACTTACTCACCTGTAGCAGGTTGTCTCCATCGACAGCAGGAATAAGTTCTCACGTATGGGTGACATCACCGACAGATCGCTCTCCAGCATCTATTGAAAGCTTTTGGGAGGCTTCACCGCACCTGCATGCCTGTCTTCCTGCCTGCCACGGTGCCATCTTCTCCAGTATGATAACAAAGCTACAGTAGAATACAACACATGACTGGAGAAGGACTGATGTGGTACCTCTTCACAAAAGTGGTAATAGAGAAGAAGTGGCAAACTATAAGCCAGTAAGCCTTACCTTGGTGGCAGGAAAAGTAATGGAGGCACTCCTGAAAGAGAGAATAGTGGGCTTTTTCGAAACCAATAGGTTGCATGATCTGAGGCAACATGGCTTTACCAAAGGACAATCATGCCAAACAAATCTGATTGAGTTCTTAGACTGGGTGACCAGAGAACTAGATCAAGGGCATATGATGGATGTGATCTACCTAGAGTTTGGCATAGCCTTTGATACTGTTCCTCATAGGAGGCTTATCAATAAACTGAACAGCCTGGGGATGGTTCCCAAGATGGTGAACTGGATCAGAAATTGGTTGACTGACAGACGGCAGAAGGTGATGGTAAACGGAACTCACTTGGATGAAAGGAAGGTGATTAGTGACATGCCAGTACTGTTCAATGTATTTGTGACTGATATTGCTGAAGGATTGAATGGAAAAGTCTGTCTTTTTGCAGATAAAACGAAAATTTGCAAGAGTGGACTCTCCTGAGGGAGTGGATAACATGAGGAAAGATCTACAAAAGCTGGAAGAATGGTCTAATGCTTGGCAGTTAAGATTTAATGTGATGAAGTGCAGTGTTATGCACTTGGGATGCAGAAATCCAAAGAATATGTATGCAATAGGAGGCGAGAGGTTGGTGTGCATGGACCAGGAGAAGGACCTCAGAGTGATTGTTTCTGAGGATCTCAAGGTGGCGAAACAGCATGACAAGGCAGTGGCCAAAGCCAGAAGGATGCTGGGTTGCATACAGAGAGGAATTACTAGCAGAAAAGAGGAGGTACTAATGCTTCTGTACAAGTCGCTGGTGAGCCCTCACTTGGAATATTGTTTTCAGTTTCAGAGACCATATCTCGCAAAGGATATAAAAAAACTGGAAACAGTTCAGAAGAAGGCGACCAAAATGATTTGGTGCCTGTGCCAGAAGACAAATGAGAAAAGACTTGAAGACCCAAATATATATACCACTACTACTACTATTACTACTACTACTGAGCATTTGTATAGTGCTACAAGTCGTACGCAGCTCTACACAGACATGTAAGAGACAGTCCCTGCTCATCAGACCTTACAATCTACCCTAGAGGAGAGAAGAGACAGGGGAGATATGATACAGATCTTTAAATACTTAAAGAGTATTAATGAACAAACAAATCTTTTTCAAAGATGGGGAAGCTGCAAAATTAGACGACATAACATGAAGTACGTAGCAAGGAGGTAAATTGAAAAGCAACGTCAAGAAATACTTTTTCACTGTGTGGCAAAGTCAGCTATCCTGAGCGTGGGGGAGGTGAGAAGCATAAAGAATTCACCCTAGTTAAGGGTCCCCTTCTAGGAGTGCAGGGAGAGAAAGCCACAGCTAGGTTGCAAAGACAGAAAACCCTCAGCTGGAACAGGTTTCAGCCAATGACTGATAAAGTAAGAAAGAGGGATTGCAAGCACGAGGACCAAAGCCCTTACTTTAACAAGTGCACTGATTATTCTAATATCAGAAGGCAGGGGGATTACCATCACCTGGGAAAGAAAGAGGTGGGGTTAAGACCCTGGAGGTATAAGCCTGGGTTAGATTTATTTATTTATTTATTTATTTGTGCATTTTTTTATACCGCCCCTTCCAGAGATCAGGGGCGGTTTACAGAGAACATGTCAAAAAATTAACATTAACATTACATGGAACATTAACAGTGGAAAATTAGTTACATAGGAACCTAAAAATATAATTATAAACGTATTAACTATTTACATTGGTTGAGAGAGATTAATCATACTGATGTATGTAATTCAATGGCAGACATAGAGATTATCTGCATTAACTATTTACAATTGATTGAGAGAAATTAATCATACTGAAGTATGTAATTCAACAACAAAGAGATTATTTACAACAGTCATTCTAGGATTGACTAACATTCAGTATGAGTGACGTATGGGAAAGTGTGTTCTGAGTTAGGTTGGGTATGCTTGTGATATTTGAGTTGCATAATCTTGTGCCCTTTGCTCGAGTGTAGGTTGTAAGTCATGAAAGTGTTGGGTGAACAGGTATGTTTTTAGTTCCTTCCTGAAGGAACTAAGGTCTTTAATCTCTCTCAGATTGCAGGGTAATTTGTTCCATTGACAGGGGGCGTAGAAAGAAAAGGCAGTATTAGTTGTTATCTGTTTAAGCTTTTTCACAGAGTCGGGAATTAGCAATGTATTGAGGTTTGCTCTTCTTCTTAGTCTAGTTTCTGAGGGGGACTTAATTAATGTTGATAGATGTGAAGGGGCTATATCATTGACGAGCTTAAAAATGGTGACTAGTGTTTTGTATTGTATCCTGCTGTAGATAGGTAGCCACTGGAGGGCGTATAAAATTGGACAGATGTGGTCAGATAGTTTGGCTTTAAAAATAATCCGAGCAGTAACATTCTGGGCCCTTTGAAGGATAAGTAGATTCTTCTTAGATGTACCCTGTAGTAAGCCATTACAGAAATCTATGTGTGGCATTATCAAGGCCTGGACAACTGATCTGAAGTCACTAATGTCGTTAAGTGGTCTGAGATGTTGGATAGTTCTGAGTTTAAAGAATATAGTTTTGGCAGTCTGTTTTATGTGCTGTGGTTTTTGTCCAGAGTAACTCCTAGGTATTTTACTTCGGACTTGACTGAGAGGGTAATGTCTAATAGATTGACAACAGATGGGGGGGGGGGGTGAAATTAGAGTTTCTGGATACAAAAAGTGCTTCAGTCTTTTTGAAATTTATATCCATATGAATTGAGCACAGCCATTGATCAGCTTCAGTGATACAATTTGCGATTACATCATAATTAGGGTTAGCTACGTCACAGGGGGCGAACAACATGATATCATCTGCATAGATGAAATATTTTAGATTGTGGCGTTTGAAGATTGAGCAGATGGGTTGGAGATAAATGTTAAAAAGTAAAGCCGAGAAAGATGATCCTTGTGGGATACCTCGCTCTTGTGGGAATAGTAGAGAAGGGGAATGATCAATTTGGAAATATTGGAAACGGTTAGAGATGTAGGATTTAAACCAGCCAAGTGTTTTATCTTTTAAACCTAATTGCGATAACCTGGATAAGAGGATGTTGTGATTCACACTGTCAAAAGCTGAAGAAATGTCAAGGAAAATTAGCAAGAAAGCCTGCTTGGAATCATCCATGCCCTGGATTAGTGAGTCAAATAGGGATACAAGTAACGTTTCTACTCCATGATAAGGGCGGAAACCGTACTGATGTTCATCTAAAGGAAAGTTAGTGTCAATATGGTCCTGCAACTGTATTTGAATTACTTTCTCAATGATTTTAGCTAGGAAAGATATACTGGCTATAGGACGGTAGGAAGAGGGGTCGTTGATGTTAAGAGATTTATTTTTTAGAAGCGGGCGAATTGCTGTGTATTTAAGGTCGTCTGGCACGAGGCCTTGTAGTAGAGATTGGTTTACTATTTTAAGAATGTATGGAGCAAGTTTAGACTTTGCTGCCTTAATCCAAGGTATTGGGCAAGGATCAAGTAGTGAGGTGGTAGTACTGAGATTTGATATTATCTCTAGAAGTTGTTTGCTTGAGATTAGATGGAAAGAGCTCCATTCGGTGATATTTGCTGTGGTAGGTATCATGGTAGAACCTGGACGAATATCGTGTTTAAGCTTGCTAGCAAAATGGTTTGCTAGGAGTTGGGGGTCTATTAGTGTTTTGTTCACGGTGAGATCAGGAACTTTGGATAAAGATTTAATAATCTGGAAAAGCTCTCTTGGCCGGTTGATAGCTTTTGATAATGTTCTAGTGTGGTGTAGCCTTTTAGCGGTATTTATAGCTTCCTTATAGGTTTTGAGGTTTGTGAAGTATTATGCTCGGAGTTCAGGTGTCTTTGATTTGCGCCATTTAGCTTCCAATTTCCTGGGATCTTTCTTTAGCGTAGCAAGTTCTGAAGTGAACCATTTCTCAGATAAGTTTCTTCTTAGTCTTTTATTTGATGGCAAAGATTTAGCTTCCGCCCCTATAACAGAGTTCCAAGTTGATACTAGATCATTGAGATTGTTTGAGTCATTGTCTAGCTTTGTATAGAGCGATTCAATAAAGTTTTCCTTGTTAAACTGGCGGAATCTTTGCTCTATAGGTTTGTTATTGGTATGTGCTGTGATGGTGTGTTGGAATGGGAGAGAGAAGTGTATCATGAAATGATCGGACCATGGAACCTGAGTCATGGTAGGTGGAATAAATTGTGGTAATTGTGTATAGTGTGAAGGGAGGAATATTAGATCTAGGATGTTACCTTTGCAGTGCATAGGGTGGGTAATTATTTGTCTAAAACCCATTTCATCCATTGCTTCAAGGAAGGATTGTTCCTGAATGTTTGATAGGGAAGCAAGGTTAAGATCTCCTAAGATAACATAAGGTTTCCTCAAAGAAGAGTTACATGCAACTTCAAGGATAGTGTCTAGGGTCTGCATATTAATTGTTGGTGGTCTATATTGTCATGGGGCGCCCCGCCTATGCCATTAGAAATATGGGGCTGCTCCACAGCAAAGATTATTTTAGGTAGCCAAAGGGAATGTAAGGTTCATCTGACGTAGTAAAGATGTTCTTACTTACGCCAGCTTCCTAAGAGCACTCATTAACGAAACCAAGTGTAGAGAAATTAAGGCTTTTATTCCCCGTCAGTGCAAGGGTTCAAAATAAGACATTTAGAATCAACAGAAAGTCCTTTGTTTCAAAAGGTACCAGCATTCAAATCATATGCTTAATTGTTAAACTTCACAATTAATGCAAGGCTTGATTAAATGAATTCAGCTCATTCCAATAGCATAGGAATTCTACAAACTTCTTCTAGGTTACACAGTGGCTACAGACTCCTGGCACGAGGCTATGCACAACTCACATTCCATCTGTTCAGGTTGAGACATGGGAACAGTATTTATGCATTCTATCTTCATCAGGGGAATAATCACTGTCCCTGTCTGACACAGGTCTGTGTGCAATGTCTCTAGGGTCTTGTCTCCAATACCACTGTGTTCTAAGTGCTTTAGGGATTTTATGAAACCAATCTGGCTTCTCCTTCTTTACAGAGTGAGCACGTGTTTCAACAGGGCCTTTAGGACTCAAGCATTTTATATCATTAATAAATCTTTCATACCTGGAGTCTGGCTCATTTGAATCCGCGGAGTTTTCCCTTTCAGAAACTTTCCTCCTGTAACAGGTTCTCTGCCTGTAAGCTTTAGGCAATGCTCTGCTTTCTGGCAGCCTGGTAAAACCTTACGTGGATTCCCTTTTCTCCTTTGGTAAGAACTCAGCCTTTTCACAAAGTGCTTTTCCTTTTTTGCCTGTTAACACTTGGTTAGCATTTCTCAGAGATTGCAAACTTTTCTCTAAACCATTCTCTCTGGTTCTTTGCTTCTGTCTCTCTGCTCTTGAGTGAGGAACACTGTGAGAACAGGACGTGGCACACACTCTAACTTCAGAGCTGGCTCTAACAAACTCCCGTTGAACAGCTGCACGCTTAGCCTGGCCCTTCTGAACTTCACCCTTGTGAACTGTGTTCCTTTGGGCTTGCTCACATAGGATTCTTTCACTTACTCCTTCTCTTGGAGCTGATCCTCTTAATAGAGCTGTTCCTCCTTGTGAAGACGTTCCTCTGTCTCTGTTCCTTCTCAGGTCCTTCTCTGCTCCTTTCTCTCCTTGCTCCTCTGCCTTCTCTTGCTCCTCTGCCTTCTCTTCTGCCTTGCTGGCATTCAGCTCTGGCTTATAAAGGAATCTTTCCTTCAAGACTTCCGGGGTCATTCCCAGGTGCAAATCATTAGCCCTCTTAGGCTCATTAACTCCTGTATGGTCATTCCTGCTCCCTCTAGCTGTGCCTGGAGGTAACTGCACATCTAGATTCCTAAAAGAAACAGGGTTTCTTTTCAACTTCTCATCTTTATTGATACCCACATCATGACAATATATAAGGCATATAGCCATGGTGTGACTTTCTATTTTGAGGATATCTATTCCATCATGCTTATCAAGTAACGTGGATGAGAGATTGAGGTTAGCTTTAGCTTTATGATGGTAGAAACCATCATAAAGAATAAAATTACTCAGCATGTAGATAGTCACGACCTAATGGGAGACAGCCAACATGGCTTTAGACAAGGAAGATCTTGTCTTACTAATCTGTTATGTTTTTTTGAAGGAGTGAATAAACAGGTGGACAAAGGTGAGTCAGTTGATATTGTGTATCTGGACTTTCAGAAAGCCTTTGACAAGGTCCCTCATCAGAGACTTTTGGCAAAACTAAAGAGTCATGGGATAGGAGGCAGTGTACTATTGTGGATCAGGAACTGGTTAAAAGATAGAAAGCAGAGGGTAGGGCTAAATGGCCAATTTTCCCAATGGAGAAAGGTGAATAGTGGTGTACCCCAGGGATCTGTGCTGGGTCCGCTGCTTTTTGACATATTCATAAATGACCTGGAAAGTGGAATAACAAGTGAGGTTATCAAATTTGCAGATGACACAAAACTATTTAAAGTTGTTAAAACCCAAGAGGATTGTGGAAAATTGCAAGAGGATCTTGATAAATTGGAAGACTGGGCATTAAAATGGCAGATGAAATTTAATGTGGACAAGTGCAAGGTTATGCACCTAGGGAAGAACAACCCAAACTATGGTTACACGATGCAAGGTTCCACATTAGGAACCACCACCCAGGAAAAAGATTTAGGTGTCATTGTGGATACCATGTTAAAACCCTCGGCCCAGTGTGCAGCGGCGGCCAAGAGAGCAAATAGAATGCTAGGTATGATAAGGAAAGGAATGGAAAATAAAACAAAAGATATTATAATGCCTCTATATCGTTCCATTGTGAGACCGCACCTTGAATATTGTGTGCAATTCTGGTCGCCGTATCTTAAAAAGCATATAGCGATTTTAGAAAAGGTTCAGAGAAGAGCCACCAAAATGGTAAAGGGGATGGAAGGATACTCCTATGAGGAAAGGCTAAAAAGGTTAGGGCTCTTTAACCTGGAAAAGAGACGGCTGAGGGGAGATATGATAGAAGTCTATAAATTAATGAACGGAGTGGAATGGGTAAACGTAGATCGATTATTTACCTTATCAGAATATAGAAAGACTAGGGGACATGCAATGAAGTACAGGGTAAACTATTTAAGACTAATAAAAGAAAATATTTTTTCACTCAACGTGTAATCAAACTCTGGAATTTGTTACTGGAGGATGTAGTAAAGGCTGTTAGTGTAGCTGGGTTTAAAAAAGGTTTGGACAAGTTCCTGGAGGAAAGGTCCATAAACCATTATTAAGAAGTGACCGAAGATATCAATGCTTGACCCAGTACAAGCATTGTGGAACTTGTGTCTCTTGGGGAAACTGCTAGGTACATATGACCTAGATTGGCCACTGTTGGAAACAGAATACTGGGCTTGATGGACCTTGGTCTGACCCAGTATGGCATATCTTATGTTCTTATGTTCTAAGTACACCTCCATCTCTTTTTCTGTCCCTATTACAGCTGAGAATAGTATAGTCATGCATTCTTAGTTGATTAAGAAGAACTGCATCAGATTCATTTAGCCAGGTTTCCGTTATGCAAAGGAGATGGGGTTCTTCGTCAAGAATGAGGTCAATTAGAATCGGGATTTTATTTCTAATTGACCTGGCATTGACCCAGATTATGCAGAGGGAGGGAGACGAGAAGGAGAACAGCCGGGAGAGCAGCTGAGACAGAAGCAGAGAGAAGGAGTGGATTCTTGGAGAAGAGCTGAGCTACCCAGAGCTGAGAGAGCTGAATTCCCTGCAACAGGTTGGCAACAGAGGTGGGGACCCGGAAGTGGAGAAGCTTTCAGACCACCAGAGAGATTGTCAGCTGAGCAGTCTGACCAGGTCGGTGGGTCAGAACCCATGCAGTTGGGAGAACCAGAGTCAGAGTTGGGGGAAGAAGATTGCTTTATGGATTGCTGTCTATGCCAAGCTCTAGACAGGAGGTCTTGAGGAAAAGCTAGCCCTGAAAGAAGTAATTCTCCTTGGAAGTTAATCATATGGCAGAAGCAGTGTGGAGGTAAATTCCTGTCTGTTTTAAAAGGGAAATTTACTGCAACGTAAGGCTGATCAGGAAGCTCTGATTCATGCTTGTTTGTCACCTGTGTTTGAACTGTGCAACGGCAAGAAAAGCCAAGTTAGCTGCTATAAGAGTTTTTGCTTGCTCCTCTCCTATATGAAAAGCCTGCTAAGAGTTTTGATAACAGCTTGGAATGTTTGTTTTGTTCTAAGTTTGGTTTCACGTAGAAATGCAGCCTAGAGAGGTTTTTGAGGCTGGCAGAAACCAAACTGCTGTAGAAGACTTAAGCCTGAATTTTTCTTTATGCTCTGATTAACAAGGACTAAAAAGGAAAGTGGCAGCCTAGTTTCTAAAGGCAATTGCTTCTGCAAGTAAGAGGACTTTAAAAAGCCATTTCTGAGTTCTTTTGGTTTGTTTGCCATTATTTGCTGTACCTTAAGTAAATCCTACAGTTATAATCCTGTAAATGATACCTTGAACCTGCTGTGTTTTGTGTTATGGAAATAAACTTTCTGTTACAAGCCTTACCCTCAGTTACCTCAACTACAAACCTTCTACTTAAGGCACCATCATATTTTAGCAGTACTACACTTCCCAGAAGCCAACACGAAGAAATAGGCTGCTAGGAGCTGATAGAAGAAGGAATCCTCAACCACCATGCCCCTCGACCACTAGAGACAAGTGGCTTCGGGCGTTGTGCTTGTGACAACTGAAATGATGGTGAATGCTTGGAATGCCCTAACGATGGAAGTGGTGGAGGCAAATGCAGTGACAGAATTCAAAATGGTATGGGACAGACACAGTGGATCCCTTTATAGCAACAGGATAAAATCAAAATAACCTTAACTGTCTCTGCTATCTCAACAAATAGGGGTGTCCGGCACGGAGTGGTGGATGCACTCCTAAACAAAGGCATGGGGAGGGGTGACCTGCATGGAGCGGCAGGTGCACTTACTCTTGCCACCTTGCTGGGCAGACTAGATGGACCACTATGGTCTTTATCTGCCGTCATATACTTTGGGCACGATATTGAGATAGGCAAGCTATGCGCCACAGAGGTGCATAGCCTGCCCACCAACCCCCTTAACCCAGATTTTCACTTCCGTGCCGGCGGAAGGGAAAATCCATCTTAGCCTGGATGCCCCCATAGCCACAGAAGCTACACAAGTAGCAGCGATTTTCGATGCTACCCGCATAGCCTCTGTGTCTTAAAGATAGGCGAGGAAAATCCTCACCTATCTTTAAAGTGCAGAGGGCTAAGTGGGTAGCATTGAAAATTGCTGCTACCCGTGTAGTCCTTTCCTCCATTCCCGCTCTGCCCCAGAACGCCCCTAACACGCCCTAATGCTATGCGGATAGCATCTGGGCGCGTTAGGGACTTAGCAAGCAGGGAGGTGGGAGGGTTGTGAGGACTTATTCCTGCTGTCCATGGAAAACACCCGCTACAGGTGAGTAATTACCTTTTCTCTGTGGATAAGCAGGAATGAAGTCCTCACATATGAGACTCCCAAGCTACAGGCTACTGAAAACTGAGGAGGCCGAAAAGCCCAACAGTGGCAAATTGAACTAAGAACTGTGGAATCAAATATGTATTGCATTGGTGGTTCCCAAAGGGGAACTCATCTGATTCAGCTATTGTACTTCACTATACAGTTTCATTCATTATCATTCCTGCTCTTTATGGGGGATTGGGGTGTTTTGGGGTAGCCTGGATGGACAGTAAGGCCTTGGGGTGATAGATTCTAACTCCAAAACAGATGCCAGAATACAGATTGGCCGAAGTTGCTCTCGCATCGGGAATCCCCATCCAGACAGTAGTGAGATGTGAATGTGTGGACCAAAGACCACGTTGCAGCCCTGCAGATCTCTTCCTTGGAGTCCACGTTGGCCACTGACACAGCTAGGGCTCTGATGTTGTGAGCTGTGACATGACCATCAAGGCTCAGGCCAGCCTGGGCATAAGCAAAAGAGATGTAGTCTGTCAATCAAATTGAAAGAGTGCATTCGGAAATGGCAGCCCCTAGCCCCTGGGTTCAAAAGAGACAAACAGCTGGATGGACTTTCAGTGGACCTTCATCCACTCTAGGTAGAAGGCCAAGGCTTGCTTGCAGTCCAGGATGTGCAACATCGTTTCCCCTCTATAAGCATGAGGCCTTGGAAAGAAAGTCAGTAGAACTGATTGAGATGGAAAGCCGATACCACCTTTGGGAGGAATTGAGGATGAGTGCACAGGATCACTCTATTATGATGGAACCTGGTGTACAGTGGATGACCCACTAGAACCTGGAGCTCACTACCACAGCATGCTGAGGTAACTGCCACCAGGAACAAGACCTTCCAGATCAAGAACGTCAAATGGCAAGATTCGAGTGGTTCAAAGGGAGTTAATACGAGCTGCGCCAGAACCACATTGAGGTATCAAGCCACTGTCACAGGCTTGAAGGGAAGTTTCAAGAGCAGCAAGCCTCGCATGAAATGAACCACTAAAGGCTGAGTTGATATGGACTTACCCTTCAAACTGTGATGGTAAGCTGCAATTGTCATGAGGTGAACCCTGACAAAGTTGGACTTGAGATCCGATTCAGAGAGGTGTAGGAGGTACTCAAATAGTCTGTTGATGGAGCAATTAAAGGGATCCAGCGCATGTTCTGTGAACCAGGAAGCAAATCTTTATTATTTGAAAGCATAAGACCTTCTCATCGAGGTACTCCTAGAGGCCAAAAGAACATCTGTTACTCCATCAGGCAGGTTAAGTTCCAACAGGAATAGCCTCTCAACATCCACACAGTGAGGGCCAAGGATCTGATGTTGAGGTGGAACATCCTCCCGTCCTCCTGTGATAAAAGGTCTGGAACAGAGCCCAACCGTAGAGGTTCCCACTGAAAGAGCTGAAGCAGAAGGGAAAACCATGGTTGTCTGGGCCAATACGGCATGATGAGGATCATTGTACCCCTGTCTGTCTAGAGTTTCAGCATGGTCTTCATTATGAGAGGGATGAGAGGATACACGTATAGCAGGCCCTTCCCCCAAAGCATCCAGAGGAAAGCATCCGGAGAGAGCCTGCTGCGCGAGGCAATCCTGGAGCAGAACTGATCCACTTGGGCACTGTACTGAATGGCAAACAGATCTATCAAGTGGGTACCCCATTTCCAAAAGATCCAGGCCATCACATCCCTGTCCAGAGTCCACTCATGCGCCTGGAGGACACAGCTCAGCTGGTCTGCCAGTGTATCTACTCCTCTGGCAGATATGTGGCCCTAAACTCCATAACGTGAGTGATGGCAAACTTCCACAACTAGACTGCCTCCTAGCACAGGAGATACGAATCCATGCCTTCCTGTTTGTTTATGTAGTACATCGTGACCTGATTTTTAGTCTGAATCACTACAATCCAGTTGGCTGGGCAATTCTGGAAAGCCCTGAGGGCATTTTCTACGGCTCATAATTCCAAGAAATTGATCTGGTGCAAGCTCTTCTGTTCGGACCAGATGCCTTGAGTGTGGAAGCTATCCAGATGCACTCCCCAACTCAGCTTGGATGCCTCTGTTGTCAGTGTCTTCTGGGGCGGCACCTGCTAAAAAGGGAGACCCCTGAGTAGGTTTTGGTGATCCAACCACCAATGCAGAGATTGGACAAGAGGTATGGTGACTGCCACCCAGTCCCAAAGGTAGCCAGTGGTCTGTTTTCTCTGAGTACTCAGTGTCCATGTGCATTGTGGAGGCCATGTGGCCGAGCATGGTCAGCATCCCACAAGCCATTGTCCGATGACTCCACTGGGTATGGTGGACCAAACGTATCAATCTCTGGAGTCAGTCCAGAGGGAGAAAGGTCTTTGCTTGAGTTGTGTCAAAGAGAACCCCTATGAACTCTGGTTGATGGGTGGACTGAAGGTTGGACTTTGGGGAATTGACTACGAAACCCAATAGCTCTAGCACCCGGATGGTCAACAGAATTGATTGCTAGACTCCATCTTGTGTGGTGCTTTTTATGAGCCAGTCATCCAGATAAGGGAAGACAAAAACCCCTAGTATTCTGAGAGTAGGCCGCTACCACTGCATGGTACTTTGTGAAGACTCGGGGAGCCGAACCCAGATCGAAGGGAAACACTCAGTACTGAAAGTGCTGTCCTCTCAGGACAAATCAGAGCTATTTCCTGTGTGCAGGATGGATCAGTATGTGGGTATACATATACTTTTGATCCAGGGAGCATAGCCAATCATCTTTCTGAAGATAAGGGAGCAGGGTACCTAGAGATACCATCTTGAAATTTCTTGCACCAGAAAGGTGTTAGGGTTTCTGAGGTCTAGGATGGGCCAAAGTATCCCCTTCTCCCATATTTTTGGAGCCCAGAAAGTGCTGCACTATTTGTGCCTTCGAGTCAATGCTGACTCCTAGTGACCCAGCAGCTCCTGGGTTTTCTTGGCAGTGTGATCATAAATAGCTTGCCAGGTCTTTCTTCTGAGGCAATGGAGGGTTAAGTGACTTACCTACGGCCACAAGGTGTGCTAGATGGGAATTGAACCCTGGTCTCTTGGTTACTAAGCTAGTGCTCTAACTACTAGGCTGCTATTCCACTCCAGACCAGAAAGTATCTGGAGTAAACCCCTGAACAGTCTGCTCCTGGGGTACAGGTTCAATGACAAGATCAGCCAGAAGGGTGGAGATTTCCTTCCAAAGTAGGTCCAAAGACAGAAGGTTAAGAGGATGCACCTTCGGGAGGTGGTGAGGCAGAGGCTCTGAAAGGTGCAACATGAAACTGCTTTGGACTATCTATAGCAACATGAGTCCAAAGTTATAAGGATCCACCTGTGGGCAAAAAAAAATGAGCCATCCTGCCACCGGAGGGTTCCTCTCTGTGGACACCGGCAGATTGGCTATGCTCTGGAGGAATCAGTTAAAATTCTGCCCCTGGCTTGGGCTGCAGGGCAGGCTGAACCTTTTGAGGCTTCTCCTGATGCTGTGGGCAAGGAGCCTGTGTCTTTTTCTGGGAGGTTTGAGGACCAGGAAAGTATCTGCACTTACATGGGTAATAGGTCTTTTCTGGCCACCACATTGATACCTCCTGCGACAAGCAGCGGGATCAGATGTGTGTCTTGAGATCTTGGTGAGGGTAATAAGCTGCTTTTCTATGATGTCAGCTTTCTCCTCCACCTGCCCTCTGAAGAGGTTCTCTCCCTGGCACAGCATGTCCGCAAGCTTATTTTGTGCCAACTGTTCAAAGTCAGAAGACTGAAGCCAGGTGAGCCTGCGGGCTCCAATACCCACTGCCACCGCTCTGGAGACCATCTCAAAGGCATTGTACGTCGCCCTGACCAGGAACTTTGAGCAATTCTTGCCATGGCCCACCAAGGCATGATAATGCTCCAGAGGGAGGAACAGGCACAATTTGGCGACATCATGCATGATGTAGAGATGGTAAGAATGCACTCTAGCCACAAGGATAGAGCTCTGGAAGCACCTCCTTCCAAAGGAGTCCAACTTCCAAGTCACCCTACCCAGGAGAATTGAGGAATGATTCTTGGTGCTCTTAATACTCTTTAGCCAGATCACCTCTCCTCCACTGCTTTTGACCTCCCCTCCCCTTTTGTGTGAATTTTTCCCCTTCCCCTTCACCCTCTCTCTCACTCCTCTCTCTCCTTAGCCATGTCTATTTAAGTGTCTTGAGTGCTTTCCTGTCGCACTTTGCAACTTCCTTTCCTTCTCCGGCCCATTGGCCTTTCCTGTATATTGATTAATTTTGTAAACCGCCGTGCTCTAATTGGAACAGTGGTATATCAAGCTAATAAACATAAACATAGGGCAGACTCTACAACTAAGGAATGGTGCAAAAGCTGAGGCTTCTCAAATCAAGGTGCCTTTTGAATCTGGTACATCGTCCAGGCTCCTACAGTGAGGGGATTCTCTCACATTTGCAGCCTTTGTAGGATTCTTTGCACCAGCATCATCACAGCTTCCTTAGGAGCCAAGAAGTACTGGAGGATCTCCAACTCCTCCGTCCTGGGCTCCTCCTCCATCTCCAGTGAAAATGGGATGGCCTTGGCCATATCCCTCACGAAGTCCTTGAAGGACATGTCCTCTTGAGGAGACTTCTGCCATTCATGTGGATGGGAGGAGTCTGATGGAAGCTCAGGAGGCTCTGAAACAAAGTTGAAATACCTCTGAGATTCTGCCCAGAACACCCTCCTGTCTCAAGGGGAGTGGGAGCATTGACAGCATTGATGATGCATCATGCTTCTGGGTTTTCGTTGGGATATCAAAGCCCAATACACTCAAGAGAGAGATGATGGCCCTGCCGGGAACTGGCGTTGGATCTCTTCGATGCTCTGATGTCGATACCTCTGTAGGCAGAATGTGTGTTTCGAGGAGAGGCTGTACAATGTTTAATGACGATTCCCTGGGCACTGAAGAACCAGCCAACTGTTTCTCCAGCATTGATGTGATGTGGGCATTGAATGCCTGAAGGCATTTCTCCATGGCTGCCAATTCCGAAGGCCTTGATGCCTAAGCAGCTTCAACCAATGTCTCTGCATGGTCTTGGTTGCCGAGAGATGATCAATGTCCCTCCAAACCTCTGGGGGGTCAATTCCTCTCTCTGGGGCACTTTGTCAGGCCGTTCGCAGCCATCACTCTCCACATCGTGTTGAGAAGGGCTGCAATGCCGATGCACATGGGGCTTAGCCCAGTGCTCGGAACAGTCCCCTTCGATGCCGATGGAGCTGAGGTTGAGTCCTTCTTCAATTCCATGTGGAGACCAACTGATGGCTGATGCTCTGGAGCACAACAGGCCTTCAGTTCCAATTGAGCCCAAGAACCTCTTAATGTCAATGTACCTTCAGCAGATCCTAAGGAAGCCATCAAGACTGATGCCAGTGCTGAAGATGCTGAATCAGATTTTTGGCCAAATAGGGATTCTCTCTGCATCCCTCAATCCCTCAGGCCTCTCTTTGTCATCAGCAAACACATATTGCAAGAAGAGGGCTGGTGATTAGGACCCAGATACTGGAGGCACCAATTGTGCTTGGCAGTGACCGAGATGGGCCTGACACATTTGGTGCATTTTTTGAACCAGCTGGCTGGTTTCTGGAACACGTCTGGGGCAAGGGCCATGACTAGATCAAATGGCTTGATGATGACCAGTAGCCCAGTCGGGCTTGCAGGAAAATGAGAAAATGAAAGCTACTGAAAAAGTGATGGAACCCAAGGCAGAATTGGGATCAAGGGACACAACATTACCAAAGGCAGGCAGAAAGTGAAACAAGCATAAAAAAAGACTCCTGAAGGGGTAAAAATTGAATATTTACCAGCAGTTGAATGATTCACATCTGTGAGGCTTTGTGGAAGACAAAGACTGGAGAATATGGTGCCACAGCAGGATGGAGGACAGGCACACAGGCGCAGTGGAGTCTCTGAAAAGCTGGGGAGCATTTCTGCTTGGGGCTGTCAGTGATGTCACCAATACATGAGGACTTCATTCCTGCTTGTCCGGAGAACCTTTTATTAACACTAAAAGAGCAGTACTTCCACAATAGGCACTAGAACATACTGATATTGGTCATTTTTATACATCTAGATCTTCCCAGTATGGATCCCGTATTTTACATTTTATATACCATTTTTCATTTCCAACCCCCCCCCCCCATTTCCCCCCTCTCTTCCCCCCCCTGCGTAACATGCACCTAACCACATCTCTTTCCCCTTCATGTAGAAAAGAAAACATCTCAAATGCCCATACCTATTCAAATCATGAGGGAATTCAGCATATAGTATCACATCTATGCTGACGACATTATGCTCTATGCTCCCATCAATATAACTAAACCCCTGATCATAAATATGGAAAGTTACTTCACAGCTATTACCAACTGGTTATCTGCTTATAACCTTGCAATAAATCATAGCAAGACAGATGCATCTACATCACCAGAAATCTGAATTTTACACCACCAAATTTTGTCTCCATTGGTGGGTTCAAATTGCAAGTTAAGCGTCAGGGTCATTACCTCGGTGTAATTATAGATCAATAGCTATCCCTTGTTGCTCATGTAAGCAATATTATAAAGAAGTATACCGCAAACTCAGCATCATCTCACACCTTAAAAGTCTCCTGGACCACAATAATTTCCGCAATGCTATGCAGGCCTTTAGCCTCCCGTACATCAACTAATGCAACATTGTTCTCCAAGGTCTCCCAAAATCTACAACCTACCCACTGCAGCAAGCATTAAACACAGCTACATACATCCTTAGCAATAAATCAAGAAATGATCACATAACCCCCATCTTGCAGCAACTACATTGGCTTCCCATCTCTGAGAGGGTTAGATTTAAGTCCCTTCTAACGACCTTCAAAGTGACTCACAATCTCTCTGCGGTCTACTCTGAAAGTCTTATCTTGAAAGCGCCCAGTAACAGAAACAGAAAATCCAGCTCCACCAACATGTTTCATATACCAACACCAAATGCTAAAACTACTTGTTCTCTTTTCCAGTAGGAGATGTATTGGTATTCTCTGAGATGTACTGGTTTAATATTTGCAGTGTTGCCTTTTGATAGGTAGGGTTTGGTGCTTTGTGAGTCCTGGTAGTACTGTTATGATACAGTAGGTTTACTATGGGTTCTAAATGGGCAGTATTTATAGTAC
The DNA here is from genome assembly GCA_033557465.1 of Ichthyophis bannanicus. Lineage (NCBI taxonomy): Eukaryota > Metazoa > Chordata > Amphibia > Gymnophiona > Ichthyophiidae > Ichthyophis > Ichthyophis bannanicus. The sequence continues at coordinate 52,866,461 of CM066035.1, forward strand.
TTCCTAATGTGCCTGGCGGTTGGCACTGGAGTATAGTAATGCAGAAATCTGGTAGTCTTTCTTTATCCAAATACTCATTAAGATGCATGTTTACTAAAAGTTAGTGCATGTTAACATTATGCCAATGAGGCCCTGCACCCCCCCTCTGGCTGTCCCTGTTGCCAGGCCTTTGACTTGCCCAAGGTGTGCCAGTGGGAATTGAATCCTTGATATTCTGGGTATTAGGCAGTTTCTCTAACCACTAGGCTACTCCTCCATTTCTTAGGTTCAGCAAAAGTGCAGAGTTAAATGCTTGACTTCGGCAGATGGAAAAGATGTGGCAGGACAAGAAGGAATTTGTGCTTCGAAACACAGTACAAAATAGAGCTCAACTGTTGGTCTCTCAGGCAACCTTTGATATACTGATTCACCATAAAAGTAAAAAATCCCTTATTACTTTAAATTCCAACTCTAAGTATGGGACAGAATGGGATGGTTACTGTCCACATGTCTGAAAGGGTGACAAGGTTTGCAGCATGAAGTGGTATTACAAGATCATCAAGGTCAGTTGTGTAATAAGTTTGTCTGTGGAGCTTCAATGCCTTTTTCATGACTATTAGTCTTGAAAGTTGTTGATGACAGGGAAATTCATTAGTATTTTTTTTTTGGGGGGGGGGAGGGAGGGGTTGAACTGCCTCTTTGTCTTTGCAGCAATTGGATAGGCTTAATTGGCCGATCAGGGCCCAAGTGAATTTTATAAAACTCTGCAGGACAGACTATGTGTGCCGCTAGTGCAGCTCATCACTCACTTGATTGAGATGCAGTCTTTTGTAGTTATCCCCAAACCAGGAAAAGACTTTTCTCGCTCGGAACCTCATCACCTCATATCACTGTTGAATTTTGATCTTAAGTTACTTGCTAAGTTCATGGCTGATTGCTTGGCTAGGTATTTTCCAGATCTGATTCAGGAAGATCAGATTGGGCTTGTTCAGGGCCAGCATCCAGTGCATAATTTGCAGCGAATCGTGAGGTTGCTGGAATGGGTACACCTACACCAGATGCTTTCTCTGCTTGTCAGTTTTGATGCAGAGAAGGCATTCAATTGTATTAATTGGGAGTTTCTGTTTACTGCCTTGGAAAACGTAGTTACTCAACTGTAGCAGATGTTCTCCATGAACAGTAGGAATAAGTCCTCAAGTATGGGTGACATCACCGACGAAGCACTGCACGGAATGCTCCCCAGCTTCCAAAAGAAGCTTTTGGGAGGTACACTGCGCATGCGTGCCTGCCTTCCCGCCTGCCGCAGCACCATACTCTCCAGTACAATAACATAGCAGGAGCCAAAAAAGACAACTCCCCAGGGAGGTGGTAGGGTTGTGAGGACTTATTCCTGCTGTTCACGGAGAACACCTGCTACAAGTGAGCAATTATGCTTTTTCCGTGAACAAGCAGGAAATAAGTCCTCACGTATGGGACTCCCAAGCTACGGACTACCAGAACACAAGGAGATAAGCTACCCAATTGGGCAATGAGAACAAGAGAAGTCAGGAAGACCAGAGAGGTAGTCCTGCTGTGGTATATTCTGAATGAGTATCCTCAGTGGACATCGACCTGAGGGGAGTTTTGAGCAGGTAGCCTGGATGGACAGAAGGACCGGTGGATAGGAGTTGACTCTAAGAGCCAAAGAGATGCCGGAGCACGGCCTGGCCAAAATTATTGTTCCATCAAGAATCCCCATCCAGATAGTAGTGTGCTGCGAAGGTATGGATGAATACCATGCAGATTTCCTCTGCAGACACCGATGTAGCCATCGCATGGACATTGTGAACAATGACATGACCCTGAAGGTTCAACCCAGCCAGAGAATACTCATGAGCAATATAGTCACCTAGCCAGAGGAATAGCATACGCTTTGAGACAACGATGCCTAGACTATTGTGGTTGAAAAAGACAAACATCTGGGTGGATTGAAGGTGCACCTTTGTGCACTCCAGATAGAAGGCCAACACATGCTTACAGTCCAGCATGTGCAAGATTGTCTCACTATGGTTCATGTGAGGCCTAGGAAAGAACATCTGATAGAAATTGGACTGGTTGAGGTGGAATGCTGAGACTACCTTCAGCAAAAAAGTGGGGGGGTGTGCAGAGAAACACCCATTTTTGGTGGAACCTGGTATATGGAAGGTGAGCAACCAGAGTTTGGAACTCACTGACATGTCACACCAGTGTGACAGCCACCAGGAGGAAGACGTTCCAAATCAAGACTTTCAATGAGCACGAGCCCAGAGGCTCAAAAAGAGATCACATCAGCTGGCCAAGGACCACATTGAGGTTCCAAGTTATTGTTGGGGGCTTGAGTGGAGGCTTTGAGAGGAGCAGGCTCCTCATGAACTGGGCCACCAGAGGCTGGACCGAAACGGGCTTAACTCCACAGCCGCGATGGTAGGCACCAGTCGTGCTAAGGTGAGCTCGCACCAAGTTAGACCAGCCCAGAGTCAGAGAGGTGCAAAAGGTACTCCATCAGATGGTCCATGGGGTAGGAGAAGGGGTCCAACACCCTATCTATGAACCAGACAGCAAACCACTACCACTTGAGTGCATTGGCCTTGTGCGTTGAGCCCTTGCAGGATGCCAGCAGGATGTTGGTAATGCTCTTGGGTAGGGCATGCTACGCGAGGACTACCATATCAGCATACATGCCATAAGCATCATGGAGTGGACACTGGGGTGCAGAAGAAAGCCGCCCTCCAGTGAAATATGGTCAGGGTTGGAGCCCAAGTGAAGAGGCTCCCTCAGCGAGAGCTGCAGCAGCAGGGAGTACCACAGCTGCCAAGGCCAGTATGGGATGACGAGAATCATGGAGCCCCTCGGCCCGGAGCTTCAGGCGAGTTTTCACCACAAATGGGATCAGGGGGTAGGCATACCGCAGGCCCTCCCTCCATTGGAGAAGAAAGGCGTCTGAGGCCAGGTGACTGCTGGCTGGCCTCTGAGAGCAAAACCGGGCTACCAGGGCATTTTGCTCTGTGGCAAAAAGGTCCACCGGGGTGCCCCGCTTCCGGAAGATCTGGTCCATCACTTCCCTCTTGACGGTCCACTCATGAGGCTGATGCACCTGGCTGAGGCAATACGCCAAGCTGTTGAGCTTGCTGTGCAAGTAAGTTGCCTTGAGGTCCATCCTGGGAGCAGAGCGAACTTCCAGAGGCGAACAGCCTCCCAGCACCGGACGTACAATCCTGTGCTTTCCTGCCTGTTCACAAAAAACGTCGCCACCTGGTTGTCTGTTTGAATCAGGACCACCTGATTCGCCAGGTGCACACCAAAGGTGCAGAGGGCATTCGCTATGGCCTGAAGCTCAAGGAAGTGATTTGATGGAGACTCTCCTACTTGGAACACAGCCCCTGGTGCTGAGATCATCCAGGTACTCACCCAAGCCAAGCTTGGATGCTTCCATCATGAGCATCTTGTGAGGGGCTGCCAGCTGGAATGAGAGGCCCTGCAGCAGGTTATCCAGCTCGACCCACCACATCAGAGACTGTGCCAATGGTACAGTGACCCTATTCTGTCCCACAGAGAGTCTGCCACCTTTGCGTGGAGAAAGTCCACTGGGCCTGCCACATGGAAAGGTGAGCCTGAGGAGTAGCACGCATTGTAGCGGTCATGTGTCCAAGGGCCCTCAACAGCCTGTGGGCTGTGGTGTAGCCCCTGGTACTGCAACACACCCACCACTTCGACGAGATGCTGCAGGCCATCCGCCGGCAGAAAGGCCCATGTCCAAGTGGTATCAAGGAGGACCCTGATGAACTCCAGCTGCTGCGATAGATGGACATCGGACTTCGGGTAGTTGGCCACAAAGTTGAGACCCGCGAGCACCTGAATTATGAGTGCAGCAGACTGCCGAACGCTGGCAGGCATGGTAGTCTTGATCAGCCAGTCATCTAGATACGGGAAGACAAAGACCCCCCCCCCCCCCCGGGTCCAAAGGAAGGCAGCCATAACCACCAGACACTTTGTGAAGACCTGGAGGGCCACAGCTAGCCCAAAGGTAGCACGCAGTACTGGTAGTGCCGGCCGTCCAACATGAATCAAAGGTATAGGCTGTGATGCATGTGAATCGAAATGTGTGTACTGTGATAAGGAAGCTTATCATAGCTCAGGAAGGAGCTATAGAAAAGGTGAAGTGACTCTGAACAAGCAACCTGTCAGTTCTGGTAGAAATAAGAAAACAGAATTTTCCCATAAAAGACTACCAGTCCCAGAATGCACCAGGTTTCCAACAGCCATTAGAGGAGCTGAAGTGGGGAAACGTGTGTTCAATCAGGAGGGCTATGAGGTAATCCCCAAGTACTCATCTCAAAGGGCAGGGCCTGATTCAGCACAGCTGCGCTGTGCTAGGGAGGAGCACTCATCTAAGCAGAATAAAGGTAGAGTTTATTCTACAGAGAATCATCCTCATCCTCATCCTCAGAATTATCCTCCGTTTCAGCTGGAGGATCATCAGAAGCAGAAGCCAGAGCGGACGGACAGAAAGGGCAAGAAACCCTTTGGAAGAAAGAAGAGAAAAGCATTTGGAAGGTCTAAAGGAGTCCAGAGCACTACGTATACTGGGAGACATTCAAAAGGCCAGCATACCCCATTGGACTGGGGAAAGCCAGAGGAATGGTGCTGCAGGGCTAGGAATCTCCAGACGGTACCTGTGAGGGAGACGGCTGCACGTGGAAGGGACCCTAAGACCCATGCCAGAAGGTATGTGAAGAGAGATCCAGTGTCCAGGGATCTGGATTGGAAGGCTGGACATAAGAACTGGACTACATACTGGCCAGGCTATTTAGAGAGGAACTCTAACAGCAATGGAAGCTCAGGTATGAACACTGATCTATGCCCTAGCTATAACCTTGAAAGACAGCAGGGAAACAAGTATTCTCCTGAAAGTGCTCCATTGAGAAATTCCTCTGTGCCAATCCCTGATATTGAACCCATGATTGTTGAAGAAGGGGAAGGAGAAGTCTTAGATACAGGTTGTCAATATATGGATTGCTCTCTGTCTAAACTCCTTTGGTAATTTATTGTTACCAAGTACAAGAACAATCACAAAGAAATACAAACTTGTTCTTTAATCTACTCAGAAAAGCTCCTGAGTAGGATTTTTAGCCACGCAGTAGAAAGCAAGCCAGCTAAGGGGTTTCAGCTGGGTAACTGCTAGCAATTGAGCCTTACCTAATTGCTTGTGAGCTCTGAGAGAATAACTTCTGAATCTATGTGGGAAGATATAAGAAGTTAACCTGAAAAGAACAGTTTTTCCCTTCTTTGTGGATTTTGTTTGTTGTTGATACACTGCTAAGAAAATATTAGCTAAAGCCTACAGAAAAGACCAGTTTGTTACCAACCAGGTCTTTATTCTTTTCATTTGATTGCCTGACAAGTTATGCTGTTGTTTTCCTGATTTTGTTTTTCTAAGTTAAACACTGAAAGCAAGTATCCTGTTTTATGTGCTACCAAGCATATCTGTGTTGGGAGAAATAAACCCATAAATAAATATCTTATTGGCTTTACACTTAAGCACAACTAATTATTGTGAGCAGCTGTGTCTGGTGTGAATGGACTGCATTTCCCACAATCCCTTGCAAATCATATTGATATATGCACTTGCCAAGACTGTGAACATTCTCACCCAGGCAGCCGTCTGACAGTACGCATCTTTCACATCCAAGGAGCATAGCCAATCACCCTGTATGAGGTATGGGAATAGCTTCCCTAACGAGGCCATTTTGAACTTTTCACACACCAGGAGCCGGTTGAGGTTTTGCAGCTCCAGAATTGGATGGAACCCACTGGTATTTTTTGGGAACCTTTAAGTGCATTCACTCTGCAGCTCCTCACTACCTTTCCTCTCTTATCTCTGCCTACACCCTTCCTCAGGAATTCCACTCTTCTGGCAAATCGCTTCTATCTGTGCCCTTCTCTTCTATTGCCAGACTTTGCTCCTTTCACCTTGCTGCTCCTTATGCTTGGAAAAAACTACCTGTACATCAGGCACCTTCTCTGACCCTTTTCAAATCCAGGCTGAAAATTCACCTCTTCGCTCTCACTTTCGGATCTTGATTCACCTGATGTCCTTTGTGTTTTTCTATCATTCCCCCTAGCTGTCTCCCATGTCTACAGGTACTATGTTATTTATCTCAACTAAATTATAAGCTTCGATGACACCAGAGGACTAGTAATCTGTCAATTGCAGCCTAGGTTGTCAGGTCCCTCAGAATGAGAAAGGTTCATTTGTGCCCTAACCCCCACAAAAACGGCCACAGTATGGCATCTATGCATGTATTTACTTCCATGATTTGCATGCCCCACCCCCTTGTACTTTGGTCCATATCTCTGAGCTGTGCAGTTGGGTACACATATTCTCCATTCAGCCTTCTCTTTCCTTCACTGGCCATATGCATTGTGCTCTGTTGGTGGGACTGGGGGACATCTGTTGTTGTTTGTTCTCTCTGCTGGGATGTGGTGGGCTCTGTCCACCCATTACATTGTTCTTGCTCCTCTTTCAGGCTTTATATGGCACAGATTCTGCTTGCATTGGTACAGCCTTGTACTGCAGCTATTCCCTGGGGTTCCATGGACAATCTATCTGCTGTCAGGCCTCTCTGGTTCCATGGCATGTTGCAGCTATCTAGCTATATCCTCTCTCACACTGCATGCATTTGTAGGTTGCTTTCAACCCTCCACAGCACTGTACTGTGGCATTCACTTGTTTAGGGAGGTAGTGATGGTGTTGGCATGCAAGTATGGGGTACACAAAGCACATGCCTTCACAGCGCACATGCGCTGCAGACATGCAGACACTACTAACATGCTACTGATGTGCCTAGTGTGGCATTATTGCCCTACCACAGCCACACCCCCTGCTTTTACCACAGCCACACTGTCCCCACTGTGTTGCAAACACGTGCTAACCATGGGTTAGTCCCACACTACTTGCAGCACCTTAATAAACATGCCCTTGAGTTTATTAAACCATGGTGGCAGGTGTTTAAAAACAAATGTTGGCTGCTGCAGTTAAATACTGACCAGTTAATTTGCTTTTTGGAAATTTCCAGTATTTCATATTACTGAAATGCAGAGATTACAAGCCCGCTGGCATGTGGATGCTAACTTGATATGACCTAAGTCAGTTTAATTTAATTAGCTATGAAGTTCCTAGATCTTGCCATTCAGTTAATACAGGGAATTTGTTTTAACTAAATAGGAGCTAAACTCTTGCCACATGGTTTGCCATGCTAACAGTTAATGTGCAATAACTATGTTCATGTTTTGTATAAGTCACAGCCTCCGCCCTTCCACATCCCCTTCCTTATTAGGTAGTTAACCCAGAAATTACCACATGCTAACTGATAAGGCACCATATTAACTATTAGTATGGCATCTGTATTAACTGTTAGCATACATTAATTGCCATATTAACAGCTAATGCAGCATAGCAAATAGGGGACCTAGGGCACCTTCTACTAAAACCTGGTAGCTGGTTATCGTGCATTTTAACGTAAACACTAGCAGCTGGGAACACTGCATGTTAAAACACATGGTAATTGGCCATCATGGGATGGGGTGGAGAATGGGCAGAACGTGGACGTGGAGAGCACATTACACATTACACATTGCTTCATGCTCAGTGACAATGTGATTCTTGACACAACTTCACCTAACATCACCTCTATGGAAGTTGTTAGATGAACCCACCTTACTGAAGTGCACATTAGCACTTATATCCAAGTGTTAGCTGCCGGGAACATGCTGCTCACGCCCCCAACAGCTAATGCGGAGGCTTGGCACTTAATGTGCATTTGTTTCGCATGTTAAATGCAAAACCTTGGAGGATTTTAGTAAAAGGAGTGCTTAATGTATTGTCCAAACATCCATGTTCTTAAATCTAGGTGGATAAAATGAGTAGATTCAAGTTGTTATTGGAATGTTCATGTAAAAGTATAATCTGCTCAGCTTTAGATATGACGCATCCTTTCAAACATTTAATTATTGCCCAAGTTTTGGACTAATTTTGTGCTTTTCCATTGTTCTTTCACATTTTCTTTTTGGTCTTACCTAAGTACAGAGGAGAATTTTGTTTGCTGGCATAGTCATCAATGTAAGATATCCCATATGGCTGGATAGGGACCCCTCCGATCCCTAGCAAGGCATGGCCAGTCTGCAGGATGGCACGAATTCCTAAATTCTCTTTGACTGTAATTAAGCCACAGATGCTACCATTGTGTCGACTTGTGTTTCCAGGCAGACAGATGTCTGTTTCTTTGTCAGATGAAGCTGGAAAAATAAATAATGTGCATAAAGCAAGTTCATGAAAGATAAAACATAAAATACTTAAGAAATATGAGGTCAATATTCAAAGGTTTATGTGCCATTTATCTGTTTAAGAAAAAAGCTGTGTAAATAGCTTGATTTTCAAAACCCATGTGTTACTTGTATATAGCTGCTAAGTGCTGAAATGTAAATGGATAAAAATAAGCGTGTTTCATGGATGTATCTATCTATCTATTAAGCATTTATATAGCGCTGCAAACGTATAAAGCGCTGTACAGACATGTAGGAGAGACAGTCCCTGCTCATCGGAGCTTACAATCTAGTTTTATTTTATTTATTTATTTAGCTGCATTTATATCCCGCTTTTCACTGGGTCAAAGCGGTTAAGACAAAATACAAATTACAAATCAGGGCTTACAATCAAGTAGGACAAAGTATACAAATATTCAGGGAGAAATCAAGACAGGGCAAAAGCACAAAAGCAAACATGGCATTTAAAATCTAGACAAGTCACAACACAGGAGTCAGGATCTGAAAGCAACAGTGAAGAAGTGAGATTTCAGAGGGCCAGGGAGGGCGCCCGGCGCACTGAGAGAGGCAGACTGTTCCAGGTGAAGGGTGCAGCCAGGTGGAAGGAGCGATGTCTGGAATTAGCAGTACGAGTGGAGGGCATAGATAGACGTAGAGTATTAGAAGAGCGAAGTTCCCGAGAGGGGATGTAGGGAGAGAGAAGAGATGATAGGTATTGGGGGGCAGAAGAGTGAATGCATTTATAGGTCAGGAGGAGAAGTTTGAACTGGATACGGAAACAGATGGGAAGCCAGTGAAGAGACTTGAGAAGAGGAGTGATGTGGGTATGGCGAGGATGGTGGAAAATTAGTCGAGCAGCAGAATGTTGAATAGATTGAAGGGGAAAGAGGTGGTTTGCAGGGAGGCTGGCAAGGAGAAGGTTGCAGTAATCAAGGCAGGAGGTGATTAAGGAATGTATAATCATTTTAGTAGTGTCTTCAGAAAGGAAGGGGCGAATTTTGCTGATGTTGTAGAGAAAGAACTGCATGTCTTAGCTACAAGCTGGATATGTGTGGAGAAAGAGAGAGAGGAGTCAAAGATAACCCCCAGGTTTCAGGCCGAAGAGACAGGAAAGATTACAGAGTTATCCACAGAGACTGAGAAAGGGGAAACAGGGGAGAGGCAGTGGGGGGAAAGATAAGGAATTCAGTCTTGGCCATGTTCAATTTCAAGCGGTGGTGAGACATCCAGGAAGCAATGTCAGAAAGACAGGCAGTGATCTTGGTCTGGATTGCTGGAGAAATATCAGGCGTAGAGAGGTAGATTTGAGAGTCGTCAGCATAGAAATGGTAGTGAAAGCCATGGGAAGAGATAAGGGCACCAAGGGGTTGGGTATAGAGAGAGAAAAGGCGCGGTCCCAGGACTGAACCCTGGGGTACACCAACAGGGAGCGGGGTGGCAGAGGAGGAGGAGCCACCAGAACACACACGGAAAGAGCAGTGGGAGAGGTAGGAGCAGAGTCCTTAAAGCCAAGTGAGGACAGGGTGACGAGGAGAAGGCTGTGGTCAACAGTGTCGAAAGCAGCAAAGAGATCAAGAAGGATGAGGACAGAGTAGAAGCCCTTGGATTTTGCCAGGAACAAGTCATTAGAGACAAGTAAGAGCCATTTCGGTGGAGTGTAGGGGACGGAAGCTGGACTGTAAAGGATCGAGGAGGGTGTGAGGAGAGGAAATCAAGGCAGCGGTGGTGGACCGTATGATCAAGTAGTTTAGAGATGAAGGGAAGGAGAGAGATAGGTTGATAGTTAGAAGGACAGGTGGGTTCAAGTGAAGGTTTCTTGCAAAGGGGTGTGACCACAAAGATGATGGATTGATGAGAAAGCTGTTAATATTGGAAACCTGGTACGGGCAGCACTTTGTATTTAATGTCTGAGAGACGAGCCTCAGCATGCCCTGATGCCAGTGTGCTCCACACTAACACAAGGAGGTCTTGTAAGGGGAACCAGCATGGCTGGTGCAGAGATGAGGGTTTTGGATTTGTTAGGAACTGGGGAACATTCTAGGGAAAGGAGGGGCTCTTCCGAAGGGATGGGCTTCACCTTAACCGGGATGGCACCAGGCAGCTGGCATTAACCTTTAAAAAGGAGATAGAGCAGCTTTTAAACTAGATAATAGGGAAAAGCCGACAGTCGCCCAAGAGCGCATGGTTTGGAAGAATGTATCCTTGAAGGATACTACCAAAAGCAGAGAGGTTCCACAAAAAGAGTAAAGTAGCCCAAATGCCCTAGAGTATGGAGCAGACAGAGCTTAAAGATCCCAAATTACTCATGTCTACCAATAGCCAAATTAATATGAATAAAATACAGTCTCTAAAATGCTTGTATGCAAATGCTAGAAGTCTTAAAAATAAGATGGGAGAGTTAGAATATATAGCACTAAATGAGAGGTTAGATATGATTGGACTATCAGAGACATGGTGGAAGGAGGACAACCAGTGGGACACTGTGATACCTGGGTACAAACTATATCGTAATGACAGAGCTGATCAAATTGGTGGAGGGGTTGCGCTCTATGTTAGAGAGGGCAGTGAGTTAGAAAGGATTAAAGTTTTGCAGGAAACAAAATTTGCTGTAGAATCTCTATGGATTGAAATTCCATGTAAAAAGGGGAAGGCGATGGCAGTGGGGGTGTACTATCGACCGCCTGGCCAGAATGAACAAATGGATGATGAAATGCTCAAAGAAATCAAGGAAGCTAACAAAAGTTACAGCGCAGTAATAATAATGAGTGATTTCAATTACCCCAGTATCGACTGGGTCAGTGTCATGGCAGGACATGCTAGGGAGATAAAGTTCCTAGATGAAATGACTGCTTCTTGGAGCAGCTGGTTCATGAACTGACCAGAGGGGAAGCCATATTAGACCTAGTCCTTAGTGGAACACCAGATCTAGTGCAAGAGATAAGGTTGTTGGGGCCACTTGGCAATAGTGATCATAATATGATCGCCTTTGATTTAATTAGTGGAGGAGGGATAGTAAGGAAATCCACAGTACTACCTTTTAACTTTCGAAAGGGAGACTATGATAAAATGAGGAAAATAGTTAAGAAAAAACTAAAAGGAGCAGTTGCAAAGGTTAAAGACTTACATCAAGCTTGGGTGTTGTTCAAAAATACTATCTTGGAAGCCCAGATCAGCTGTATTGCACGCTTTAAGAAAAAAGTGGAAGGAAGTCCAAAAAACTGCCAGCATGGTTTAAAAGTGAGGTCAGAGAGGCTGTTGTTGCCAAAAAAAGCATCTTTCAGGAAATGGAAAAAAGAGCCAAACGACGAAACCTGGAAACAGCACAAGCACTGACAAGTCAAATGCAAGGCATTGATAAGGCAGGCAAAGAGAGAATTTGAGAAGAAGATTGCTGTGGAAGCAAAAACATGAAATAAAGACTTTTTCAAGTACATTCGTAGCAAAAAACCTGTGAGAGAGTCAGTTGGTCCATTAGATGACAGAGGGGATAAAGGGGCACTAAAGAGACGACAAGGCGATAGCGGAGAGACTGAATGAATTCTTTGCTTCGGTCTTTACTGAGGAAGATGTAGGTATGTTACCCATGACTGAAGTGGTATTTAAAGGTGCGGAAAAATTGAAGTAAATAGCGATACATCGGAAAGATGTATTACAACTATTAGATAAACTGAAGAGTAGCAAATCACCTGGGCCAGATGGTATACATCCAAGGGTGTTGAAAGAACTGAAATATGAGATTGCAGACATGCTATTAGTAATCTGTGAATTTTCATTAAAATCATTTGTAATACCTGAAGATTGGAGGATCGCCAATGTAATGCCAATTTTTAAAAAGGGTTCCAGGGGTGATCCAGGAAACTATAGACCGGTGAGCCTGACGTCAGTACCGGGAAAAATGGTAGAAACCATCATAAAGAATAAAATTACTCAGCATGTAGATAGTCATGGTCTAATGGGAGACAGCCAACATGGTTTTTAGACAAGGAAGATCTTGTCTTACTAATCTGTTATGGTTTTTTTGAAGGTGTGAATAAACAGGTGGACAAAGATAAGTCGGTTGATATAGTGTATCTGGACTTTCAGAAAGCCTTTGACAAGGTCCCTCATCAGAGACCTTTCGCAAAACTAAAGAGTCATGGGATAGGAGGCAGTATACTACTGTGGATCAGGAAATGGTTAAAAGATAGAAAGCAGAGGATAGGGCTAAATGGCCAATTTTCCCAATGGAGAAAGGTGAATAGTGGTGTACCCCAGGGATCTGTGCTGGGTACGCTGCTTTTTGACATATTCATAAATGACCTGGAAAGTGGAATAACGTGTGAGGTTATCAAATTTGCAGATGACACAAAACTATTTAACATTGTTAAAACCCAAGAGGATTGTGGAAAATTGCAAGAGGATCTTGATAAATTGGAAGTCTGGGCATCAAAATGGCAGATGAAATTTAATGTGGACAAGTGCAAAGTTATGCACCTAGGGAAAAACAACCCAAACTATGGTTACACGATGCAAGGTTCCACATTAGGAACCACCACCCAGGAAAAAGATTTAGGCGTCTTTGTGGATAACATGTTAAAACCCTCCGCCCAGTGTGCAGTGGCGGCCAAGAGAGCAAATAGAATGCTAGGTATCATAAGAAAAGGAATGGAAAATAAAACAAAAGATATTATAACAGCCTTTACTACATCCTCCGGTAACAAATTCCAGAGTTTGATTACACATTGAGTGAAAAAATATTTTCTTTTATTAGTCTTAAATAGTTTACCTTGTAGTTTCATTGCATGTCCCCTAGTCTTTCTATATTCTGATAACGTAAACAATTGATCTACGTTTATCCGTTCCACTCCGTTCATTAATTTATAGACTTCTATCATATCTCCCCACAGCCGTCTCTTTTCCAGGTTAAAGAGCCCTAACCTTTTTAGCCTTTCTTCATAGGAGTATCCTTCCATCCCCTTTACCATTTTGGTGGCTCTTCTCTGAACCTTTTCTAATAACACTATATCCTTTTTAAGATACGGCGACCAGAATTGCACACAATATTCAAGGTGCGGTCTCACTATGGAACGATATAGAGGCATTAGTGTGTTGTTGTTGTTAAGTGCCGTTGAGTCGGAGACGACTCATGGCGACCCTCTGGATAGCTATCCTAAATTGTGTTCGGTCTTCAGTCAGGCGGCTCATTGTCGACAGACTGGTACCCATAGCTGCTGTTATTGTATCGATCCATCTCATTGCTGGCCTTCATCTTTTGCGTTGACCTTCCATCTTGCCAAGCATGATGTCTTTCTCTAATGATCTCTCTCTCCGCATGATGTGTCCAAAGTATGAAAGTTAAAGTCTTGTCATCTGAGCTTCTAAAGAAAGCTTAGGTTTCATCTCCTCTAGTACAGACTGGTTTGTTCTTCGGGCAGTCCATGGTATACACAGTATTCACCGCCAGCACCATAATTCAAAGGCATCAATTTTCTTCCTGTCCATCTTTTTCACTGTCCAGCTTTCACATCCATATGATGTTATTGAAAATACCATGGCTTGAACAAGTCGAATCTTTGTATGGAGAGAGAAATCTCTGCTCTTGAGAATCTTATCTAGGTCTTTCATAGCCATTCTGCCAAGAGCAACGCGTCGTCTGATTTCTTGACTGCTTGTTGCTTCTTTATTGATAGTTGATCCAAGTAGGTTAAAGTTATTCACGATTTCAATTTCTTCTTCTTCGACGATGAACCTGTTGATTATGCCAGTTTTCATGATCTTTGTCTTCTTTACATTAAGGTGCAGGCCCATTTTCAGACTATGTTCTTTGATTGTGAGAAGCAAATGCTTCAGATCATCTTCACTTTCCGCCAGTAATGTGGTATCATCAGCATAGCGAAGGTTGTTGATGAGTCTTCCACCAATCTTCACACCTCTGTTGTCTTCATACAATCCTGCTTCTCTGATGATTTGTTCTGCATATAAATTAAACAGGTAGGGGGAAAGTATGCAGCCTTGTCTTTCACCTTTGCTTATTTTAAACCATTCTGTTTCTCCATGTTCCGTTCGAACTGTTGCTTCTTGATCAATGTACAGATTGTGCAAGAGAACGATCAGGTGTTCTGGTATACCCATGCTTCTTAATGTGGCTCAGAGTTTCTCATGGTTTACACAGTCAAAAGCCTTGCTATAGTCAATAAAGCACAAATAGATATCCTTTTGGTATTCTTTAGTTTTTTCAAGGATCCATCTCACATCCGCGATGATGTCTCTCGTTCCTCACCCTTTTCTGAACCCTGCCTGCACTTCAGGTAGTTCTTGTTCCAGGTATGATTGTAGTCTCTTTTGAATAATCATTAGTGTAGCTGGGTTTAAAAAAGGTTTGGACAAGTTCCTGGAGGAAAGGTCTATAAACCATTATTAAGAAGGGACCCAGGATATCAATGCTTGACTCAGTACAAGCATTGTGGAACCTGTGTCTTTTGGGGAAACTGCTAGGTACGTATGACCTAGATTGGCCACTGTTGGAAACAGGATATTGGGCTTGATGGACCTTGGTCTGACCCAGTATGGCATATCTTATGTTCTTAACTTATGCTCTTATGAGACCTCCTTGGGAGTACTACAAGCCCACAAGATGGATTGAAAGTCGTTTTTATTAGTGGGAGTTTGAGAGTCATTAAAGATCAGGGTCCTAGATAGCTTTTGGAGAAACCTTGGATAGGAAAAATCTTCAGGAAGTTTGTGCTCCATTGCCGAAGATGGTGCCACCATGGTATCTCCCAAGAGGGAGGACACTGTATCCCACTGATGGGTGTAGGAGGGACTTACTGTCAAATAGACATGGTCACCCAAAGGTTCAGGTTCTCAGCAATCCAGGAGGGGTGGGGGACCATATGGAGAGGCCGCTAGAGGCTGGTAATAAGCAACCTCTGGGGATGGTAATTGTTCAACAGGAGGAGCAGCTCCCAGGAGAGCTGCCTGGTCATGGACAAATCATCGTAGCAACTGCAGGAAGGGATCCCTAAAGAAGGATGTGTCATCCGGCAGAGGAACTACAGGAGATGAGTTTGGGACAGGGTCAGAGTGCTGCCTTATCTTTTAGAGGTATGGGATGAGATCTCGGATGAATCTCCCTCAGACTTACACTTGTGAGGTTGCAACTCAGAGCTATTAGTATTAGCAGGTGCACTCTTACAGGTATGTCTGGACAGACATGTTTGTGACTTATATGAATAGCTGGCCTTGGGGATTGAGCTGGAGAGTCCGGGTGAGGAGATGGAATTGGGCCTCTGGCCTTACTTTTGAGACTCTGGACCATCTTCTTTGATGCTGGTAGTGGTTCTGTCACCAAGCGCACAGTTGCTGCTTTGACTCCTGATCATGCCTTATCTAGGCCTGATAGGACAGGGGTTGATGGAGCAGAAGCCATTCTGTAGCAGGTCCCAAACGCTGAGATGTGGAAAATGGTTGACTCCCAGAAACAGCCTGACACAGTTGAAGCACAGTGCTTGTGCAATTCTTATGTTGCTGCTGGGGGGGTTTTTTTTTGGGGGGGGAGGGTTTAAACACTGCTCTTGACAGCTGTTATCACCGCTTCCTCTCTTTTTTTTTTATAAAGAGTGAAAGAAGCTGAGATGGTAGAGGACCTCACAAAATCTCCCCAGTGATGCAATCTTTTTTTTTTTAATGAGAAAAACCTGCAAGGGAAAAAGCCCCATGGCAGCAGCCACACTAGCAACGCATGGTTTTTTTTTTTAAATAAATGGACCACCTGGGAACAGCGAAAACACTGCCAGAGACTGACAACAAAAACAAAGAAATAACAGTAAAGAGCGTGCGAACTCCGATGGAGGAGGGGAGAACCATGATGCACTCACTGAGAGGTAAGAAGAGACTGGAACGGCTCAGTATGACTGGAAGCGGCAAGAGCCATGCACACAGGCACTACCAATGGACAGCACCTAGAGTGTAACTGCATCCCCCTGCTTGTATCCAGAGAAACCTACTGGCCTAAATGATTCTAATGAATGGCATTCTGCTTTCTAATACTGTTGCACTGTTAGGTAGAATTGTAGTCCTGTATATGACTCTGGGTTGTTTTATTTGGCCAGTTTTCTTTAATTGTGTTACCAGCTATTCATTGGTCCTGCTGTTTGGCTGGATCATCCATGAGTGATTAGATAGGTGGAGAATAACTATTGGGAGAGATTAAATTCTTGTGCTAAGATGGGCTTTTCAGTTGTACTGTGAAATGCTACTGGTGCCCCGCAATCCCATGGGTGGTTACTCTCTTTATCTTATTCTTTGCCTGTGTGTCCAGCTGTGTAAGTGGTTTTATTTTTATGGGAGCCTATTGGGGGTTTGTGCTATGTGGGTTTAGTAGTTTATTGCAAAAATGCATTGTATATTTGTTTTATGTTAGATGCTGGATTATACCAAGAGACAACCGTGCCCCTGAAGCAACGATTTGAAACCTGTGAGCAGATCAGGTGAAGGAAGGCGTCTAGCATTTGTTGTGTTGCTGTGTTGCTAACACACTACTTGTTACTTGAACACACGGGACATTGGCAATGAAGAAAGTTATGAACTGAACAACTATTTCTACCCACAGCTAAGTGACTTTGTTGCGCTTAGAGCAAACCTATATGCGATTATTGCTGCTCTGTGACTATTACTGACCACGGTAACGTTATTGGTGAGAGCTTTCTGCACTAGGACTTGTTTTTCAAAGGTAATTTCTCCAAATGGGCGAGTTTTGCGCATACTATGATAGTCATGAACCTCACTTCTAAGCCAGGATATGTAGAGTATGATTTCAGTTTCTCAAATTTACTGCTAATGCTCAGCATAGTACTTGCATCGTGCCAAATAGAGTCTCCTTCTGGAGTTCGTAAGATGTTACATCTATGGGTAATTTATCAAGGTGTGCTTGGAAGTTCTCTTAATTAGGCCTGTGGCACCCAACAAGATGAGAAATAATTTGGTATCTTTCTGCCACATTTTCTTGGCCTCTGATTGCATTCCTTGGTACTTGAAGATCTTCTCCCTCTCAGTGCGATTCACAGAGTAGTCACTTAGAACTGACACCTCTATAATCAATGCCGTTTGGGTGTTTTTCTCCTTCACCACTATATCCAGCTTCCTCAGATTCAGCTTTTTCCATTAAGGCTCTAGCACCATTTTGTTGCATTTATTACATTTCTGATATAGTGTTATGCTTGTTTGTAACTTTGTTGCTGCAGTAGCTATTATAATGTGGGCCTGTTTTTGAATAGGGGCTGTGGTGAATGATCTGTATAAAGAATTGTATACTGCTTTTTAGCTTTGAAATTTTGCATTACAGTATTTTGTACGAGATACTTGTGATTTTATATTATAATTGTACTGTTTATGTATTATACTAAATGTGCAATACTGATTTATTGATGTTTTGAAACGTAAGGGCTATATCCTTTTTTATATGATGTACAAGGAGGTATATGGAGCTGTTGTCAGATAATAGGCTCTCCCCTTGTTTGGTTTTATATAATAGTCAGTGCAGGTCGTGTTTGTTATTTTTGCAGAAAAAGACCAGCATGGTCTGCCCAGTAAGGTGGCTAGAATTGCACCTGCTGCTCTTTGCAGGTTATTTCCTCTCTATGCCTTTGCTTAAGGTTGTACCTGCAGCTCCAGTCAAGTTATCCCTCTCTAATGTATTTATGAAGTTATTTACATTTGCTTCTGTTCCATCTTCTTGCTATGTAGTGATTCTCTGTGTCTGTCCCATGCCTTTTTGAATTTCACTTTTTGCTCCCACCACCTCCTTTTGGAGGGCATTCCAGGCATCCACCACCCTTTCTGTGAAAAAGTATTTTCTGTGGACAAACAGGAAGGAGTCCTTACTTATGAGTGGCATCCCCGACTGAGCCCCATGTAGGAACGCTCCCCAGCTTCTATTGAAAGTTGTTGGGAGGCTTCACCACACCTCCTTCCCGCCCGCTGCCGCGGTGCCAACTTGATTCAGTCTTTTGCTTTCCACAGAGCCCCATGGACACGTTCCAGACATTTCTGTTGGTAAACATCCCTATTTTCTTCTCACAGGTTTTTTTTGCCTCAGGTTTTTCATCCCAATCGCTTACCTTCACAGTTCTCTCCTCCCTTTTACTTTTTTTTTCTCCTTCGTTAATTTTATTCTTGCAGTGGCATCTCGGCCCTTCTGGTGCAAGAGCTCCGGCAAGACTTGGTCCTTGTCATTGAGCCATTTGACTTTGCCACTGCTATTTTTCCAGACAACATGACACAGAAACCCACCAGCAGGTTCAAGAAGTGTTCCAAGTGCTTTAGTACCATATTCGTTACAGATACCCATTGGTGCCTGCAGTGCCTGGGACCCGATCATTAGCCCTCTTCTTGTAATTTGTGTTCACAGATGACAAACGGAAGATTCAAGGGTCGTGAGAAGCCGTGCAAATCACATTTTGGCGCTCAGAGGCCCAATGCACTGGAATCAGCATTGATGGCATTGGTCTCTATGGCTTTCAAGGGGCTCCCAGGGAGGGAGGCTCAGACATTGGACTCTTTAGGGAAAAGATGTTTCCAGAGTTCCATGCTTGCTGCCCACATGGCCTTTTACCAGCTCTATAAGAGCATGTTCTTTAAGAACATCATGTGCGACTTGGCTGATCTGGCCCAGTTCTTCCCTCCAGAGAAACTGGATCAGTATCATTCTCTTAGTGGCAAGGACTTTGGCCAGGAATGCTCGAAGTTCATGGTCTGAGAGACCTATGCCATCTTTGAGATAGCATCCAATAATGCTGCCATCAGTACTGGCACCTAGAGACTTGCTTGGTTCCAGTCATCAGACCTGGAACAGTCAGTACAAAACAAGCTGGCAGATGTCCTGTGCCATGGAGAGAATCTCTTTGAGGGACAGGTCAAAGAGAAAGCTGGCGATATCAAAAAGCAGCATGTTACTCTTACCAGGCTCAAGCAAGTCTGAGCACACCTCCTATCATAGGAGGTACCAAGGAGGAAACCAGAAAAAGATCTATTACCCTCACAGGCATAGGTACTTTCCTGGCCCCAGACCTCCCAACCCAAGCAGGCCCCTTGCCAGCAGCAATGGCATGAGAAGCCTCAAAAGGCCCAGTCAGATCTTCAGCCAAAACCTGGGGCACAGTTTTGACTGGCTATACTCCGCGGGAACCAATCTTCCAATGACCACTGTAGAAAACCCTCTGGACAGGGAATTTTGCACAAAGGTGGCCCCTTGTACCCTCATACTCATGGTTTCTACAGATCATAAAAAGCAGTTATCAACTGCATTTATTGGAACTACCACCAAACTGCCCCCCCCCGCCCCCCACCGAGGGTGCATCATCTTGATCCTCTGCATCAGGAACTGCTTCAGAGAGAAATCATCGCCCTCTTGTCAGATCTTGCGATCAAGCTCATACCCCCCAGAGCAAAGAGGTCAAGGGTATTATTCCAGTTACTTCCTGATCCCCAAGAAAACAGGAGGGATACCACCAACCCAACCTAGATCTAAGAGATCTGAATTTGTACTTGGTGAGAGAAAAGATCAGAATGATTTCTCTAGGCACCCTGCTTCCTTACTTCAAAAAGGAGATTGGCTATGCTCCCTGGATCTCAAGGATGCCTACACCCAAATACAGATACTTCCTGTGAGCAGGATGTATCTCAGATTCATCCTGGGGGGACAACACTTCTAGTAAAAACACACCTTTTCATTGAACACTATGAGCTAGACATAAATGTCTAGTACCTGACTCTACAAGTGATCTACACATATGGACTAAATATTTCCCCCATTAATTCCAAGTTGTATACTTTCCTATTAAGTTCTATGTAATACCCTAACTCAATAGAGTTCTATATGTTTGTTCTCTGTAAACCGCTTTGATTGAAGATAAAGCGGTATATAAAAAATGTTAAATAAATAAATAAATAGTAAAGTGTTGCCCTTTGGCCTGGCCTCAGCGCCTCGTGTCTTCACAAAGTGCCTTGCGGTAAAGCATAGTTACTCACCTGTAACAGGTGATCTCCGGGAACAGCAGGAATTTAGTCTTCACATATGGGTATCATCAGTACCGACGGAGCCTGCACGGGAACGCTCCCCAGCGTCCAATAGGAAAGCTTTTGGGCGCATCCCACAGAGCCTGCGTGCTGCTTTCCAGCCTTTCCCAACTGCCTCTCTCCAGTTGAGTTTAAAGCTGAGACAAAGAGAGAGAGAGGGGGAAAGAGAAAGAGAGAGATACAACTTCTAGGGGAGGTGGGTGGGTTGTGAAGACTAAATTCCTGCTGTTCCCGTAGATCACCTGTTACAGGTGAGTAACTATGCTATCTCCAGGAACAAGCAGGAATGTAGTCTTCACATATGGGACTCCCTAGCTTCAGATGCCAGGGAGAGGACCCCAGAGGTTGTGTGTCCCTGTGAAAGGGCTCCACTTCTCCCCATGGATCTCTGGCATCCTACCAGGGATGGTGGGTAGGAGATGATTAGGTATGGAACAGGTGTTGGAGAACAGCCTGACCAAACAAGGCATCCCGGCGGGAGTCCTTGTCCAAGCAGTAATGGGCTGTGAAGGTATGAACCGAGGACCAGGTGGCTGCTCGACAGATATCGTTGATAGACACAGAGTGTAGATGAGCCATTGAAGCTGCCATGGCTCTCACATTGTGAGCAGTGACATGGCCCTCCAGAGGAAGGTTCTTACTCTGATAGGCAAAGGAGATACACTGTGAAATCCAGTTGGACAGTGTTCTCTTAGAGACTGGAAGTCCCAAATGAGAAGAATCAAAAGCAACAAAAAGTCGAGAGGACTTTCTATGTTGCTGTGTTCTTTGTAAGTAAAAGGCTAAAGCTCTTTTACAGTCCAAAGTATGAAGATTCCTTTCTGCATTTGATGCATGAGGCCTTGGAAAAAACACAGGCAGGTAGACTGCTTGGTTTACATGAAAAGGCGAGACCACCTTTGGCATAAAGTGTGGATGAGTCCTAAGGACTACCTTGTCATGATGGAACCTTGTATAAGGTGGATCAGCCACTAATGCCTGCAATTCACTGATGCAACGTGCTGATGTGATTGCAATAAGAAAGAGAACTTTCCAAGAAAGGAATTTCAAAGAGGTAGTAGGTAAAGGTTCGAAAGGCGGCTTCATGAGCTGGCCAAGAACCAAATTTAAGACCCATGCCACCGGTGGTGGCTTAATGGCAGGCTTAGTTAGTAGAAGGCCCCTCATAAATCTTGCTATAAGAAAATGAGAGGAAATAGGTTCTCCATTTAAAGGCTTGAAAGAAGCCACAATAGCACTTAAATGGACTCTTACTGAGTTAGTTTTAAGTCCTGCATTGGATAAATGAAGGAGATACTCCAGTAATGATTCAAGTGGTATCACAAGGGGGTTAAGACCCTTCTGCGAGCACCATATGGTAAACCGTTTCCACTTGAAAGCATAAGAGTGTCTTGTGGAAGGTTTCCTAAAAGCATACAGGATATCCTTTACCTGCTGGGAAAGGTTAAGATCGTGAAGATCTAGGCCTTCAGCAACCAAGCCCTGAGATGCAGTGATTGGGGATTGGGATGCCATAACATTCCCCCCTCCTGAGACAGGAGATCTTGAGCAGACCCTAACTCCAGAGAGGGAGCTTGAGAGAGATGTAGAAGCAGAGGGTACCACACTTACCATGGCTAATGTGGAGCTATGAGGATCATATGACCTCTGTCTCTCTGAAGCTTGAACAGGGTTTTGGGAATCAGGGGAGTGGGTGGGAAGGCATAAAGGAAGTCTTGACCCCAATGAAGGAGGAAAGCATCCTTGGCCTGAGAGCCCTGAGCTAGAATTCTGGAACAGAACATAAGAACATAAGATATGCCATACTGGGTCAGACCAAGGTCCATCAAGCCTAGTATTCTGTTTCAAAACAGTGGCCAATCTAGGTCATATGTACCTAGCTGTTTCCCCAAGAGACACAAGTTCCACAATGCTTGTACTGGGTCAAGCATTGATATCTTCGGTCACTTCTTAATAATGGTTTATGGACCTTTCCTCCAGGAACTTGTCCAAACCTTTTTTAAACCCAGCTACACTAACAGCCTTTACTACATCCTCCGGTAACAAATTCCAGAGTTTGATTACACGTTGAGTGAAAAAATATTTTCTTTTATTAGTCTTAAATAGTTTACCCTGTAGCGTCATTGCATGTCCCCTAGTCTTTCTATATTCTGATAAGGTAAACAATCGATCTACGTTTACCCGTTCCACTCCGTTCAATAATTTATAGACTTCTATCATATCTCCCCTCAGCCGTCTCTTTTCCAGGTTAAAGAGCCCTAACCTTTTTAGCCTTTCTTCATAGGAGTATCCTTCCATCCCCTTTACCATTTTGGTGACTCTTCTCTGTACCTTTTCTAAAATCGCTATATCCTTTTTAAGATACGGCGACCAGAATTGCACACAATATTCAAGGTGCGGTCTCACCATGGAACGATATAGAGGCATTATAATATCTTTTATTTTATTTTCCATTCCTTTCCTTATCATACCTAGCATTCTATTTGCTCTCTTGGCCGCCGCTGCACACTGGGCCGAGGGTTTTAACATGGTATCCACAATGACGCCTAAAACTTTTTCCTGGGTGGTGGTTCCTAATGTGGAACCTTGCATCGTGTAACCATAGTTTGGGTTGTTCTTCCCTAGGTGCATAACCTTGCACTTGTCCACATTAAATTTCATCTGCCATTTTGATGCCCAGTCTTCCAATTTATCAAGATCCTCTTGCAATTTTTCACAATCCTCTTGGGTTTTAACAACTTTAAATAGTTTTGTGTCATCTGCAAATTTGATAACCTCACTCGTTATTCCATTTTCCAGGTCATTTATGAATATGTCAAAAAGCAGCGGACCCAGCACAGATCCCTGGTGTACACCACTATTCACCTTTCTCCATTGGGAAAATTGGCCATTTAGCCCTACCCTCTGCTTTCTATCTTTTAACCAGTTCCTGATCCACAATAGTACACTGCCTCCTATCCCATGACTCTTTAGTTTTGCCAAAAGTCTCTGATGAGGGACCTTGTCAAAGGCTTTCTGAAAGTCCAGATACACAATATCAACTGACTCCCCTTTGTTCACCTGTTTATTCACTCCTTCAAAAAAACATAACAGATTAGTAAGACAAGATCTTCCTTGTCTAAAGCCATGTTGGCTGTCTCCCATTAGGTTGTGACTATCTACATGCTGAGTAATTTTATTCTTTATGATGGTTTCTACCATTTTTCCCGGTACTGACGTCCCGGATCACCCCTGGAACCCTTTTTAAAAATTGGTGTTACATTGGCGATCCTCCAATCTTCAGGTATTAGAGATGATTTTAATGATAGTTCACAGATTACTGATAGCAGTTCTGCAATCTCATATTTCAGTTCTTTCAACACCCAGGGAAGTTTGGCATTCAACGGACTTGCAAAGAGGTCTATGTCCGGGTTTCCCCAGATTTGAAAAATTTTGGCCACCTGGTCTGCATGTAGAGACCATTCGTGTGGAAGCAGAACTCGACTGAGTCTGTCTGCCCAAGAGTTTTGGATACCTGGAAGATACACAGCCAAGAGACGAATCTGATGCTCTCTGGCGTGGGCCCATAGTCGCAAAGTTTCGTTGCAAAGCGACAGAGAGCCTGTTCCACCCTGCTTGTTCACATAGAACATGGCTACTTGATTGTCCGTATGAATGAGGACTGTCTTGTAGCTGAGCAGGGTGTGGAACACTTTCAGAGCAAGGAAAATTGCTCTGAGCTCCAGAAGATTGATGTGTAAATGAGTCTCCTGTGGAGTCCAGGTGCCTTGGGTGGAGAGGTTTTGCAGATGAGCTCCCCAGCCCATTGGTGAAGCATCTGTTGTGAGAGTCACCTGGGGTAAAGGTTGCTGAAAAGGGGACCCCAGCAACAGATTTGGAGTGGATTGCCACCACCGGAGGGACAGCACAGTTACTTACCTGTAACAGGTGATCTCTGGGAACAGCAGCAATAAGTCTTCACATATGGGTACGTCGGTACCGACAGAGTCTGCGCGGGAACGCTCCCCAGCTTCCCAAAAAGGAAAGCTTTTGGGAGCATCCCACAGTGCCTGCGCGCTGCCTTCCCGCCTTTCCTAACCACCTCTCCTCAGTTCGAGTTTAAAGCTGAGACAATAGAGAGAGAGAGGAAAGGAAAGATAGAGAAAGAGATACAACTCCTAGGGGAGGTGGGAGGGTTGTGAAGACTTATTCCTGCTGTTCCCAGAGATCACCTGCTACAGGTAAGTAACTGTGCTATCTCAAGGAACAAGCAGGAATGAGTCTTCACATATGGGGATTCCCTAGCTAAGATGCCTGGGAGATCCCCAAGGATATGAGACCCTGGGAAGGGTTCTACATCCTCCTATGGATCTCAGGCATCCATCCAGGGAAGGAGGGTAGGAGTGGTTTAAGAATGGAACAGATGTTTGAGGACAGCCTGACCAAACAAGGCATCCCGGCGGAAGTCCTTGTCCAAGCAGTAATGGGTTGTGAAGGTATGAACCGAGGCCCAGGTGGCTGCTCGACAGATCTGGTCGATGGACACAGAATTTAGATGAGCCATAGAGGTGGCCATAGCCCTCACATTATGAGCTGTGACATGGCACTCCAGAGAAAGGTTCTTACTCTGGTAGGTGAAAGAAATACACTGAGCAATCCAATTGGACAGTGTCCTCTTAGAGACTGGAAGTCCCAAATGAGAAGGATGAAAAGCAACAAAAAGCTGGGAAGACTTTCTATGTTGCTGTGTCCTTTGTAAGTAAAAAGCAAGAACTCTTTTACAATCCAGAGTATGAAGATTCTTCTCTACACTGGATGCATGAGGAGCTGGAAAAAAGACAGGTAAATATACCTCTTGATTAAGATGAAAAGGTGAGACCACTTTGGGCATAAAGTGTGGATTGGTCCTAAGGACTATCTCATCATGATGGAACCTTGTATAAGGTGGATTAGCCACTAAGGCCTGCAGTTCACTGATGCGGCGAGCTGAAGTGACTGCAATGAGGAAAATAACCTTCCAGGAAAGAAATTTCAAGGAGGTAGTGGCTAAGGGTTCAAAAGGTGGCTTCATAAGCTGACCAAGAACTAAATTTAAGTCCCATGCCACCGGAGGAGGCCTAATGGGAGGTTTAGCTAAAGTTAGGCCTCTCACGAATCTTGCAATGAGAGGATGAGAGGAAATAGGTTGTCCATTGATGGGCTTAAGGGATGCTGCAATAGCACTCAAATGTACTCTTACTGAATTTGTCTTAAGTCCTGCATTGGAAAGATGCAGGAGATAGTCTAACAGAGAATTTAAAGGTAGTGCTAGAGGGTCAAGACCCTTTTCAGCACACCAAATGGAAAATCTTTTCCATTTAAAAGCATAGGAACGCCTGTTGGAAGGTTTTCTGGAAGCATGGAGGATATCCTTCACTTGCTGAGAAAGATTCAAGCCTTGAAGGTCTAGGCCTTCAGTAACCAAGCTCTGAGGTGAAGGGACTTGGGGTTTGGGTGCCACAAAGTCCCTTCCTCCTGGGACAGAAGGTCTGGAGCAACTCCCAAGTCCAGGGAGGGGGCTTGGGAGAGATGCAGAAGTAGAGGGTACCACACTTGGCGTGGCCAGCATGGAGCTATGAGGATCATAGATCCTTGATCCCTCTGGAGTTTGAATAGAGTCTTGGGAATCAAGGGAATGGGTGGAAAAGCATACAGGAAGCCCTGACCCCAATGAAGGAGGAAGGCATCCTTGGCCTGAACTCCCCGACACGGAATTCTGGAACAGAACCGGGGAAGTTTGGCATTCCACAGACTTGCAAAGAGGTCTATGTCCGGGGTTCCCCATTCTTGGAAGATTCTGAGTACCTGATCCATGTGCAGGGACCATTCGTGTGGAAGCAGAACTCGACTGAGTCTGTCTGCCCAAGAGTTTTGGATTCCTGGGAGGTATACTGCCAGGAGATGGATTTGATGCTCTCTGGCGAAGGCCCACAATCTTAAAGCTTCGTTGCAAAGCGACAGAGAGCCAGTTCCTCCTTGCTTGTTTATGTAAAACATGGCTACTTGATTGTCCGTATGAATGAGGACTGTCTTGTAGCTGAGGAGGGTATGGAAGACCTTGAGAGCTAGAAAAACTGCTCGAAGCTCCAAGTGGTTGATATGAAGAGAGGTCTCCTGTTGGGACCAAGTGCCTTGAGTGGAGAGGTCCTGTAGATGAGCTCCCCAACCTGTTTGGGAGGCATCTGTTGTGAGGGTTGCTTGGGGCAACAACTGTTGGAAGGGGGACCCCAGCAACAGATTTCGAGTGGACATCCACCATTGGAGAGACCAAAAGAGACGTTTGGAGGTTGCTATTTGGTCTGAGAGAGCTCCTGATGCTTGAGTCCACTGGGTGGACAAAGTCCATTGAGCTGCTCTCATGTGTAGACGAGCATAGGGTACCACATGCACTGTGGAAGCCATGTGGCCTAGCAGTTGCAGCATCTCCCAGGCAGTTAAGTGGCTCTTTGACTGAATCTGGGAGGCTAACTGCACTAGACGTTGGCAACGGGCCTGAGGAAGGTAGGCCCTTGCAGTAGTGGTATCCAACCAGGCCCCTATGAATTCTAGGGACTGAGTAGGGGTGAGCTGAGACTTTGGGAGGTTTACCACTAGTCCCAGATACTGCAGAATGCGCCTTGTGTGGTCCAGGGAAATTTGGGCCTCTGACTGAGATGGAGCTCGGATGAGCCAGTTGTCCAGGTATGGGAAGACAAATATTCCCAGAGTGCGTAGAAATGCAGCAACTATTGCCATGCATTTGGTGAATACTCTTGGAGCAGAGGCCAGACCAAAAGGAAGCACCCTGTATTGGTAATGTTTTCGTTGGAAAAGAAAATGTAGGAATCTCCTGTGAGATGGATGGATGAGGACATGTGTGTACGCATCCTTGAGATCTAGAGAACAAAGCCAATCCTGACTTTGAAGGTATGGAAGGAGAGTGCCCAGAGAAAGCATCTTGAACTTCTCCTTGCACAGAAATTTGTTCAATTCTCTGAGATCTAAGATGGGCCTGTATCCCCCTGTCTTCTTTGGAATGAGAAAATAGGGAGAGTAGAACACTGACCCTTGTTGAAGAAGAGGAACTTCTTCTATTGCCCCTTGGGCAAGAAGGGTAGCTACCTCCTGACCTAGAAGGTCGAGAAGAGATGTGGGAGAATTGAAGTGTCTCACCCTGGTGTGGGGAGGAAGGTCTGAGAAATGAAGCTTGTAGCCCTCTTTTATTATGGAGAGGGTCCACTGCTCTGATGTTATTTGCTCCCATCTGGGAGCAAAATGAGCCAACCTTCATGGAATGGTGAGAGGCTCTGGCTGCTTTAGAGTCAGAAAGGCTAAGTTCTCTAGCATCAAGTCAAAAACTCTGAGAAGGTTGGGCCTGCTGAGTTGCAGCAGCCCCTGTAGACTTAGGCCCGGCCTGTTTAGGTTGCTGACGCTTAGTGGCAAAGCGACCTGTAGAAGATTGTTGGCCAGAAGTAGAAGGAAATCTTCCCTTTTTGAAGAAAGACTTTTTAAAGGGCTTTTTCTTGGCAGGAATGGAGGTTGACTTTGAAAGTCTATCCAGAGCAGAGTTTTCTGCATCCATTTGAGTGGCTTTTATTTGCCATTCTTTGCCAAATAGGTTTTCACCTGTACAGGGAAGATTTCCTAAGCCATCTTGAACCCAGTGTTCTAAATCAGAAGCCTGGAGCCAAGCAATTCTGCGAGCAGCTATGGCAATGCCCGAAGCTCTGCTGGCACCTTCAAAGGAGTCAAAGGCTGCCCTGTTGGAAAACTTTGAAATGTCTTGGGTATGCTTAATGTAACATATGGAACAATAATCACTTAGTCCTCTCTTCTTTTATGTTCAACAAGTAGATTACTCACTTCTTTAAGAGCAACCGGGAGGCCTCAGATTAGCTCCAATTCCTGAGACGTGAACCGTCATAAAAGGAAGAGGGATGCTAAAACACATCAACGACCTCCACGGTAGCAGAACTACAGCACGTGAGATTAGTGGGAGTAATATTAACGCTCAAAAAATGGTATTGAAAGACAACTCCAAGGTAAATAAATGTAATCAACTTCCTCAATACTAATCTTCACGGCAATTCTCTTGAATCATCATAGAAAAGATCCCAACGCTTTCCCCCAGCGCCTTCGTAGCTTTTCACCTAATTGGGTTCTTCAGGGGATCTATGATAGATCTAAGAAAGCTGGGGGAAAGCGCTGGGGGAAAGCGTCGGGATCTTTTCTATGATGATTCAAGAGAATTGCCGTGAAGATTAGTATTGAGGAAGTTGATTACATTTATTTACCTTGGAGTTGTCTTTCAATACCATTTTTTGAGCGTTAATATTACTCCCACTAATCTCACGTGCTGTAGTTCTGCTACCGTGGAGGTCGTTGATGTGTTTTAGCATCCCTCTTCCTTTTATGACGGTTCACGTCTCAGGAATTGGAGCTAATCTGAGGCCTCCCGGTTGCTCTTAAAGAAGTGAGTAATCTACTTGTTGAACATAAAAGAAGAGAGGACTAAGTGATTACACAGGTACACTACCAAAAAACTGCCTCCAGTTTTGCAACTGATTCCTATAGATTTTGGGGTGCTGAATCCAGGAAAAATAGCCAAAATGTTCCATCACGTCACGTTTTCTTGCAAAATTAGATTTCTTACCCATATAAGGAATGTTCACATAATTTCTTTTTAGCCGACTGCAGTTTATTTTCTTGGCCCAAAATAGAGGTTGTAATGGTTAACTAACTAGAAACACTCCCTCATGATATTTTAGAGTGTTTTGTATTCATTTTATACATTAACAGGACAATTGGGAGGCGGGGGGCTAAATCCAGTACTCGCGCTGGCGCATGTTCTTTCCTGTTCGCCTCGCCTCGTTCGCTCGCTCAAACACGGTGGTTGCGACATGAATGTTCCTGTCAAATTTCAGTTTCTTGCAAGTTCATTATTACCTTTTGTTTGCTCAGTCGTAATCCAGCTTTATTCCGAAGTGGTTCACTACAGTTGTAGTTTGCAGTGCTGTGTATTTGTGATGGCTCACAGAGCCAGAGGTTGCGTCAACTCTCCGGACAGTTTTTGTTTTATTTGTGGGGAATATACCGTGAAAAAGCGGCAGAGGAACATTTCTGCATTTATTAAAAAAGTATATTTCGCCTATTTCGGTTTGAAGTTAGGCGATCAAGACAAACCGTGGGCTCCTCACAAAGTGTGCAAGACATGTGAGGAAGATCTACGCTTATGGATGAAAGGTAAAAAACAAGCATTTCGTTTCGGAATACCTATGATGTGGCGTGAACAAAGAGACCACAGCAGTGACTGCTATTTTTGCTCTTGCATTGTGAAGGGATACAACTTAAAAAATAAGAACGTAATAAGTTACCCCAACCTTCCCTCAGCAATTAGGCCTATGCCTCATAGCAACGAAGTACCTGTGCCTGAACCACCAAAATCTTTGGATCATATTTGTGTGGACGGTTCTGATCATAATGAGACTCATCAGATGGCTTATCCCGATGAGTCCAGTACTTCCGAGTTTGAAACTGAACCAGATCCGAAACCTGAACTTTTCTCTCAAGCTGAATTGAATGATTTAGTCCGGGATTTAGGACTCCCAAAAGATGCTGCCCAACTGCTAGGTTCTCGGCTTAAACAGAAAAATCTATTGTCACCAGGAACAACTTTTTATTGGTACCGCAACCGCGAGACACAATTTTTGAAGTATTTCAGCAAAGAGGAAGATTTGGTATTTTGCAACGATATATACGGAGTGAAGGAAAAGTTTAAACTCAAGTATGATCCTGCTGAATGGCGGCTGTTCATTGATTCGTCAAAAGACAGCATAAAAGGTGTTCTTCTTCATAATGGCAACACATTCACTTCAGTTCCTATTGCTCACTCTGTTATTCTCCAAGAAAAATACGAGAATTTGGCCCTGATTCTTCAGAAGATTCGTTATGATGAGCATAAGTGGATGATTTGTGGAGACTTTAAAATTCTATCCATGCTATTAGGGCAGCAATCCGGTTTCACCAAATATCCCTGCTTCCTTTGCTTGTGGGATAGCCGGGCCCGCGACCTACACTGGGGGAAAAAAGACTGGCCAATTCGGGAGTATTTGAGACCCGGTGAGAAAAATGTTCTTCATGAGAGCTTGGTACCTCGTGATAAAATTCTATTACCACCTCTCCACATTAAGTTGGGTCTCATTAAGCAATTCATCAAGTCCCTTCCAAAAGATGGTGAGTGCTTTCGGTACCTTTGCTCAAAGTTCCCCCGACTTTCTGAAGCAAAGCTAAAGGAAGGAGTGTTTGTTGGCCCTGATATAAGGAAACTCATTTCAGATGGAGCATTCGCTGAAACGATGTCTGAGAAGGAAAAAGAAGCCTGGGATTCCTTCAAGGATGTTGTTCTCAAATTCTTGGAGAACAGGCGGGATGAGAACTATAAGGATATTGTTGCCAGGATGCTCAATGCCTTCAAAGAACAAGGCTGTAACATGAGCCTGAAAGTCCATTTCTTGCACTCCCATGTGAACTACTTTCCTGAAAACTTGGGGGCGTACAGTGAAGAACAAGGTGAAAGGTTTCACCAGGACATCAAGGACGCAGAGAGAAGGTACCAAGGAAGATGGAACACCACTATGATGGCTGATTTCTGCTGGTTGCTGCTGCGGGAAACCAAGATGAAAAATACGCCAAGCAGTGCACCAAGAGAAGCATTCGGGGGAAGAAGAAACGGGCCCACCAGGAGATTGATTGACCCAAGAATGACTTTAAAATCTAAACTGTGTTGACAAATATTGTGTTTTTACTAAACTTTGAAATAAAAATTTGCTAGTTATTACCACAGTGTCGGATCTCATTTATTAGAATTTTATTTTCACACCATCGGGTGTTTGTCTTCATGTATTGCAATGGTGCGGTTTGCGTTTTCTATTCTTACATACATACCTGTACAACATTTTTTGCACATTTCTTTGCTTTGCTTTGTGTCTAACCTCGCTCTTATATGCTCAATGTTTATGCACATGTATGTGGCTGTTTTAAGTGCAGACAATTTTGCTACCATCGCAGTGTGTTTTGTTGACATTACTCTATTCTTATGTGCTGCCTTGTTACAATTTTCTTTATTCTTATTTGAATAACTACTAAACAATTAGTATAAAGAATTCATCCAAGAAACTTTTATCTCGATCGCACTCAATCTGAAATGTTCACCTCAAACTGCTAACCCAATGTAGCAAAAAATCTGTACGTGATGGAGCAAATTGGTTACCAGATTTGGATTCAGCGCACCAAAAAACGTAAAAATCAATCGAAACATTAGAGGCAGTTTAAAAAAAATTTTTTTAGTGTACCTGTGTTATTGTTCCATATGTTACATTGAACGTAAGAGTAACATTTTTTGACAAGAGGTCTGGCGTTCAAGAATTGACCAATATTG
Organism: Ichthyophis bannanicus; assembly: GCA_033557465.1. Taxonomy (NCBI): domain Eukaryota; kingdom Metazoa; phylum Chordata; class Amphibia; order Gymnophiona; family Ichthyophiidae; genus Ichthyophis; species Ichthyophis bannanicus. The sequence continues at coordinate 52,898,268 of CM066035.1, forward strand.
ACGTGTCTACACATTGTTGGGTATGCTTAAGCCAAATGAGGAATTCCTCCCTTTTATCCTCTGGAAGAAAAGGGAGGAAAGTGTGCAGCTTTTCTGCAACTTCTTTTAGAAACATACCCATGTAAAGACTATATGAGTTGATTCTGGCAATAAGCATACTGGCTTGGAAGATTTTCCTACCAAAAGCATCCAAGGACCTGCATTCTCTTCCTGGAGGAGCAGAAGTGTGTCTCTTTGTACTCTTTATCCTTTTCATAGCTGACTGCACCACAATGGAATGGTGAGGAAGCTGAGTTTTATGAAACCCAGGACAGGGAGGAACACGATACATAGTGTCCAATCTGCGAGAATGAGGAGAGAGAGTGAGAGGAATCTCCCATAAATCAATCATGTGTTCATAAAGAATCTCATGAATTGGTAAGGTGACTGCCTCTCTAGGAGCCTTAGAATAGCCTAAAATATCTAATTTTTTTGCTCTAGGCTCTGATTCAGAGGTTACTGAAATAGAAAGTCCTTTAGCTACTTCTCTTATGAAGTCTTGAAAGGACAAGTCCTCTGGAGGAGACATTCTTCTTTTTGGAGAAGAAGGCTCTTCAGGAAGGGCTATGGATACTTCAGGAGACTCTTCTGATGTATCAGAATCACCAGAGGAATCAAAGTACCGTCTGTCAGGGTGCTCTTCTAATGCTCGATACGTGTATCGAGCAGTATCGACATCGGGCGTCCTTGGTACCGGATCGGTACCGATAAGCTGCCCTGGACAAGGAACCGCTGCAGTCGGTATCCTGGTCAATGTCGATGCAGTCGGTACCGGTATCGGCGCTGGTGCCGGTACCGGAGCCGATACCGACAACGGAGCTTGTTGCGGTACCAGCGGCGTCGCAGCTTGAATGAAGGCCGTGATAGCCCGCTGCATGGACAGAACATTCTGATCCATCGACGCCATGAATGCCTGGAATTCGGTACCGGGAGATTGTGCCAGTACCCCAGAGCATTCTAACAGGTGATCGGTCGAGGTCGTGCCATCGATGTCAACCTGTAACCCCATAGGAGGAGCTTTGGAAGCCGGAGCTTCCCGCTGGGGTTGTTTTGCTGGTGCAGGATCCTCGAGGGCAAGCCCGGAGGCATCTCGATGCTTAGAGGGAGATCTACCCTTCGAGGACCTGCTAGATTTATGTTTGGTTACCTGAGATCTATCAAGAGAAGAAGACCTGGAAGAGGTCGATGCTACCGACGCTGCATCAGCGGGAAACAGCACATGGAGCTTAGCTGCTCGGTTCTGTAAACCCCGTTTAGACATTAGAGAGCAGGACGGACAATCCGGAATGGAGTGTTCAGGACCCAAACATTTAAGGCACCATTCATGGGTATCTGTAACAGAAATAGTACCGCTACACTTAGTGCATTTCTTGAGCCCGGAGGCTGGTTTTTCCATGAGGGAAATTTTCTTGTGGGCCCTGAGGCCCAAGAGAAAAAATACACTAAGTGAGGGAAAGTATAGATTTTTTTTTTTTTTTTTTTAAAGAAAGAAAGAAAAGACCGGCGGTACCGGTCCGGAGTCGGGGAAGGCAGACACGTGACCAAAGAAATAAAATAAAATAAAGAACTTCTTCAGCGGTGACAGGGCTCGACCTGCTGGCTCCGCGGCAAAGAAGAACTGAGGAGAGGTGGTTAGGAAAGGCGGGAAGGCAGCGCGCAGGCGCTGTGGGATGCTCCCAAAAGCTTTCCTTTTTGGGAAGCTGGGGAGCGTTCCCGCGCAGGCTCCGTCGGTACCGACGTACCCATATGTGAAGACTCATTCCTGCTTGTTCCTGGAGATAAAATAAGACGATTTGTGTTTGATATTTTGTCTGACAGGCACCCTGATGCCTGGGTCCATTGTGTGGATAAAGTCCACTGGCCTGCTCTCATATGGAGGCGAGCATAAGGAACCACATGCACAGTGGATGCCATGTGGCCTAACAGTTGTAGCATCTCTCGAGCAATGAGGTGGGACTTTAGCACTGCTTGAGAGGCTAACTGCACCATGTGGAGGCAACAAGCCTGGGGAAGATAGGCCCTTGCCCTTCTGGTATCCAACAAAGCTCCTATGAACTCTAGAGATTGAGTGGGAGTTAGGTTGGATTTTGGGATGTTTATGACCAATGTTCCCTCTAATTTTTTGTAGGATGTGTGCACATAAAATATCAGCTGTGCAGCTTTTGAAGGAAGGTTAAATTTTTGTGCCCCACATAATGACACTCAGACTTATATACTTTAAAATTTGACTACACGTCAGAATACAGTATGTACACCCACATTGATTTTATTCAAATTAAATGAAAATAGCCGATTACTAAACGAAGCGGAAAATTTCTAGTAATTACAATCACAACTTTTACATTTTAAGACGTCTGTGTTGTTTTCTATCAGAATCAGAACCGTAATTTTTGTGCGCTCTGTTGTAAAGTATGTGCGCTCGCTTGGCGAGGTGTGCGCACGCACACGCGCACAGCTTAGAGGGGACAGTGTTTATGACCAGACCCAAATACTGCAGGATACAAATTGTGCAGGATAGAGAAGCCTTGGCCTCTGACTCTGATGGGGCTCAAATGAGCCAGTCGTCTAAGTAAGGGAAGACGAATATTCCCAGAGTGCGAAGAAATGCTGCTACCACTGCCATGCATTTCGTGAACACCCTTGGTGCTGAGGCTAGGCCAAAAGGAAGCACTCTGTATTGGTAGTGCTTTCCTTGGAAAAGAAACCGAAGGAAATTTCTGTGAGTTGGATGGATGAGAACATGAGTGTACGCATCCTTGAGATCTAGGGAACAAAGCCAGTCCTGGCTCTGAAGGTATGGCAGCAGAGTTCCTAGAGAAATCATTTTGAATTTCTCCTTGAACAGGAATTTGTTCAATTCTCTGAGATCCAAAATGGATCTGTGTCCTCCTGTTTTCTTTGGAATAAGGAAATAGGGGGAGTAGAACCCTGTACCCTGTTGAAGAATGGGTACCTCTTCTATTGCCCCTTGGGCAAGAAGCATGGTGACCTCTTGATCTAACAGGTTGATGAGAGAGGTCTGAGAATTGAACTGTCTTACCATTGTAGTTGGGGGCAAGCGCAGGAAGTGAAGCTTGTACCTCTCCCTTATAATGGAAAGAGTCCAATGTTCTGCTGTTATTTGCCCCATCTGGGGGCAAAGTGGCACAACCTTCCTGGAATGGTGGAAGGTTTTGGTCCACTGAGAGCCAGGAAGGCTAAGTTCCCTAGATGGAAGTCAAAGGCCTTGTGGAGGCTAAGACGGTTGAGGTTTAGCAGTCTTTGCTTTTCTCTTTTTGGGTTGTGGCTGAGTCTTCCGAACAGACTGACCTGCAGAACGTCCCTGCTGATAAGAGGGATAAAACCTCTTCTTTTTGGAAAAGAATGGTTTTTTGAAAGATTTCTTTCTAGCAGGGTCAGCTGTGGCTTTGGATAACCTATCCAAAGTGGAGTTGTCAGCATCCAACTCATTGGCCTTTTCTTACCAATTCCTGCCAAACAGATTCTCACCTGTACAGGGAATATTGCCCAGTTTGTCCTGGACCCAGAGCTCCAAATCGGATGCCTGGAGCCAGGCAATTATATGTGCACCAATGGCAATAGCAGAGGTTCTGCTTATGCATTCAAAACAGTCAAAGGCTGCATGGTTGACAAATTTGGAGACATCCTGGGCATGTTTAACCAGTGTGAGGAAATCCTGCCTCTTATCCTCAGGAAGAAGAGAGCTCAACAGTTCTAAATCCCCTGTGACTTCCTTAAGGAACATTCCCATATATAAAATATAGGAACTGATCATGGCAGAAAGCATGGAAGCCTGGAAGGTACGACGTCCAAAGGCATCCAAAGTCCTACACTCACACCCTGGAGGGTTAGAGGCGTGCCTCTTTGCACTCCTGATTTTTCTCATTGCTGATTCCACTACAATAGAGTAGTGAGGCAATTGAATCTTCTGGAAACCAGGACAAGGGGGAAGAACCATGTACATGGTATCCAGTCAACGGGAGTGAGGTGAGGTGGTCAGGGGGTTTCTCACATTCTCAACATGAGATCATCTAAGATCTCATGGATAGGCAATGTAGCTGCCTCTTTAGGAACTTTGGGATATTGCAAAATCTCCAATTCCTTTGCTCTGGGCTCTGTTTCAGGAGCCACAGTAATAGACAGACCTCGAGCCACCTCCCTGATAAAATCCTGGAAGGAGATATCTTCTGGAGGAGACATCCTCCGCTTGGGAGAGGAAGGGTCTTCAGGAAGAAGTGTCCTGGTACCGACAGAACTGTCAGAATCCTCAGAGGATTCGAAGTACCTTCTGTCCGGATGCTCCTGTAGAGTACGATACCCGTACCGACCAAAGTCGGTACCGGGGGGAATCGGTACCGGTGTATCATTACCAGAGGGCATGGCTTGACTGGGTGCCGGCAATGCGGACACCGATGTCGATGCCGATGCTATCGGTACCGGTACCGATGTCGGCACCGGGGCCAGTGCCGGTACCGGTTGAACCGTCTGACGTGGTTCCGAGGACGTCGATGCCGCAAGGAGAGCCACCAGACTGAGTTCAATAGCCAGGAACCTCTGGTCTATCGACGCTGCCAATGCCTGGATGTCGGTACCGGAGAAGAAAGAAAGAAAGAACTGGTGGTACCGGTGAAGTGTCGAGGAAGGCAGACGCGACCACAAAAAATAAAAGAAGGGGGGATAATTTTCTGCGGTAACAGGAACGACGACCTGCTGGCTCCACGGAAAACGAAGAACTGGAGAGAGGCAGTTGGGAAAGGCGGGAAGGCAGCACACAGGCGCTGTGGGATGCTCCCAAAAGCTTTCCTATTGGACACTGGGGAGCGTTCCCGCGCAGGCTCCGTCGGTACCGACGATACCCATATGGGAAGACTACATTCCTGCTTGTTCCTGGAGATTATCTGCTTACCTCCAGATGCTGGGAGCTAGTGAATCCCAAAGACTGAATTCATGCTTGTTCTTGGAGATAGCATAGTTACTCACCTGTAAAAGGTGATCTCTGGGAACTGCAGGAATCAGTATTCACAAACCGCCTTCCTCCCCGAGGAGGTGTAGAGTTTTTCTGTTCTTTTTTAAACCTAACTGAGGAGAAGGGCTGGGAAGACAAGCACACAGGCACAGTGGGATGCTCCCAAAAACTTTCTATTGGATGCTGGGGAGCGTTCCCGTGCAGGCTCCGTTGGAGAATGTCACCCATATGTGAAGTCTGATTCCTGCTGTTCCTGAAGATCACCTGGGTGATCTCTGGGAACAGCAGAAATCAGTCTTCACAACCCTCCCTCCACTCCTAGGAGTTGTAGGGTTTATTTTTTTCTCTCTTCCTGTCTTTGGCCAAGCTATACTCCAGTACCTCTTTTTGACTTAAACTCAACTCCTACCCTCTGTCCTGGGTTTCTACAAGATACTAGACTATCATTGGGGGAGTATCGCATCATGGAATCCAGTCCAATGGCCCACAACTCTTCCAGACTCTTCGACTACAAGTTTTTATCTCAGGGATTGCACTGCTCTGTCCCCCATACCAGTCAGGTAGCTGGAAGCTAGTGAGTCCCATATGTGAAGAATGCATTCATGCTTGTTCCTGGAGATAGCGTAGTTACTCACCTTTAACAGGTGATCTCTGGAAACAGCAGGAATCAATCAGTCTTCACAACCCACCCTACTCCCCTAGGAGTTGTAGGGTTCTTTTATTTTCTTCTTCTTCTCAGCTACAAACTCAGTCCTCACATATGGGTGACGTCGGCGCCAACGGAGACCTCGTGCGGAGCAATTCCCCAGCTTTCAAAGAAAGCCTTTGGGATTGCATTGCACATGCGTAGTCCCCTTCCCGCCCAAGGGTGCCATCTTGCTCAGTCAAATTACATAGCTAAAAAGATGGCAAAATGAATAAAAACTAATAATAGGACTGCAACTCCATGGGAGGAGGGAGGGTCGTGAGGACTGATTCCTGCTGTCCCTAGAGAACACCTGTTACAGGTGAGTAACTACGCTTTCTCCAGGAACAAGCAGGAAGTCAGTCCACACATATGGGACGCCCTAGTTATAGGCTACCGAGAACCCATTGCTGAAAAATGGCTCCCTCTAGAAGAGCCTCGGCAGCTGCAATAGGAATTCAGCGGAGAAAGCAACACCCCCCGGTAGCCGGACACCAAAGGGTTGGAGGGTTGGAGTTGCCTAAACCTCAAATAGGTTACGGAGAACAGCCTGGCCGAAAGCACTGTCCCGTCGGGACTCCCTATCCAGGCAGTAATGGGTTGCAAAAGTCTGGCTTGAAGACCAAGTTGCGGCACGGCAGATGTCTGCTAATGGAACAGAGCGGAAGCGAGCCACTGATGCGGCCTTAGCCCTGACACGGTGGACCGTGACTCGACCCTGCAATGGGAGGTTGGCCATCTTGTATGCCCAGGCAATGCAGTCTGCCACCCAGGCGGACAGCATACGCTTGGAAACAGGCAATCCCAGCTTACTGGGGTCATACGAGACGAAGATCTGAGTAGTCCTTCGATGTTCCTTCGCACACTCCATGTAGAAGGACAACGTCCTCTTACAATCCAGGGTATGCAGGACTGCCTCTACCCGGCTGGAATGCGGCCTGGGAAAGAAGGTCAGAAGAACCACCTCCTGGTTGAGGTGGAAAGAAGAGACCACCTTTGGAAGGAACCTCGGGTGAGTGCGGAGGACCACCCTATTCCTATAAAACCTTGTGTATGGTTTATCAGTCATGAGAGCTTGCAGCTCACTCACACATCTGGCTGATGTGAGTGCCACCAGGAAGAGAACCTTCCAGGAGAGGAAGTGCAGATGACAAGAGGACATCGGCTCAAAGGGTGGGCGAGTAAGCTGCTGTAAGACCACATTCAAATCCCACTCTGTTGACGAAGGACGAATTGGGGGTTTCAGCAGAATCAAACCTCTGAGGAATCTGGACACTAGGGTGTGAGCCGAAAGAGGTTGCCTCTCCACTGGCGAGTGGTTTGCTGACAAAGCACTCAGGTGGACCCTGACAGAGTTAGACTTGAGACCTAATTTTGAGAGGTGAAGCAGGTACTGCAGCACCACTGGCACAAGGCAAGAGAAAGGGTTTTCATTGTGCTGGTTACACCACAACTCAAATCTATGCCACTTGAAAGCATAGGATTTCCTAGTGGACTGCCTCCTTGAGGCCAGCAACACATCTTCTACATTCCGAGGTAGGAGGAGAGGAGCCAGCACTACCCTTTCAGCAGCCATGCCATCAGGTTGAAGGACCTGAGGTTGGGGTGCAAGTGAGAGCCCTGCTCCTGTGACAGGAGGTCGGGCTGCATCCCCAGTGGGAGTGGGCTTTCCACTGCCAGCTGGAGAAGAAGCGGGAACCAAGGTTGTCTTGGCCATCTGGGGGCTACAAGAATGACAAAGGCCTTGTCCCGAAGGATTTTGAACAGAGTCTGGGCCACCAGAGGTGTGGGAGGAAACACATACATGAGGCCCCCTGACCAGGAGATCAGGAAAGCATCTGCAGCCACCCTCAGAGGATGTAGCTGTCTGGAGCAAAAACTGGGCAGCTGGTGATTTTGCAGACTGGCATATAGATCCATGGACGGATGTCCACAGTGGTGGAAAATCCTCTGGGCCACCACCAGATCCAGTTGCCACTCATGAGGTTGAAGAATCCTGCTCAGTTTGTCTGCTAGGCAGTTCTCCTAACCAGGCAGGTATACTGCTCTGAGAGACATACCCTGTCTGATGGCAAAGGAGCAGATGTCGTGTCTCCTGACATAGGATACGAGACCCCGTACCTCCCTGCTTGTTCACGTAGAACATCGCTACCTGGTTGTCTGTCTGTATCAAGACAGACTGATGTGAGTGGACATGACAAAAGGCTTGAAGAGCTAGGTGAATCGCCCGCAGCATTAAGAGGTTCATTTGGTGTGCAGCCTCCTGAGGAGACCATAACCCGAGTGCAAGATTCTTGGCAGTGGGCTCCCCAGCCCAGCAAGGAGGCATCTGTCGTCAGCACTCTTGTGTGCGAGAGAATCTGAAAAGGCACCCCCTCGAGCAGATTGGGTGGTTGACTTCACCACTGCAATGACTTTACTAGTCGTCTGGAAACAGTTATCCTGTCTCAGAAGCTGCCGGTGGCCTGTGTCCACTGATCTCTGAGGCACCACTGAGCTGTTCTCATGTGGAGACGGGCATTCGGTGTCACATGTAACGTGGAGGCCATGTGGCCCAGGAGGCATAAAAAGTGTCTCGCTGAAACCCGAGACCTGTGCCTGAACTGCTGTGTCAGTGCTAGCAGCCTCTGTGCCCTGTCCTCCAGCAGGTAAGCCTTTGCCTGAAGGGTGTCCAATCTTGCTCCTATGAACTCTACGTTTTGAGTGGAGAGCGAAATAGACTTTGCATGGTTTATAACACTCCCAATTAATGGTCAACTCTCAGAGGGTTATTCTTGTCACCCACCAATAATCACCACTCTATTTTTATCTTAAAGACTGTGATTTCTCTCTTGTTGAAATTTTCATTCCCTTGAAAAAAATCAGTCCTGAAATTCTTTCTATGCAGTTTTAACTTTGATCCTCTAATAATTTAAGATTATAAGAAAGAGTAGTTACTCACCTGTAACAGGTGTTCTCCAGGAGCAGCAGGAATCAGTCCTCACATATGGGTGACATCGACATCGATGGAGCCCCTTGCGGAGCATTTCCCCAGCTTTCTATGAAAGCCTTTGGGAATACTGCACGCATGCGCGGTCCCCTTCCCGCCTAAAAGGTGCCATCTTGCTCAGTCTGATGACATAGCTAAAAGACAGCACAAAAAAATGCAAAGATGAACTATGTACAACTGCAACTCCCAGGGGAGGAGGGAGGGTTGTGAGGACTGATTCCTGCTGCTCCTAGAGAACACCTGTTACAGGTGAGTAACTACTCTTTCTCCAGGACCAAGCAGGAAGTCAGTCCTCATATATGGGTGACTCCCTAGCTCTGGGCTACCAGGAACCCAGGCTGAACAAGAGAACTCCCTCTAGTCCCAACATCAGAGAAAGGCTTTCACTGAAAGAGAACCCCCACCGGTAGCCCAACAGAGGGCTGGAGGGCAGGAGTTGCCTAAACCTCAAAGAGATTCCAGAGTACTGCCTGGCCAAAAGCACTGTCCCTACGGGACTCCCTCTCCAGGCAGTAATGAGCTGCAAAAGTCTAGCTTGAGGACCAAGTTGCAGCCCTGCAGATGTCTGCCAATTGTACAGAGCGGAGATGAGCTACTGAGGAAGCCATAGCCCTGACACAGTGGGCCGTGACCCGACCCTGCAAGGGAAGGTTAGCTGCCCTGTAAGCCCAGGTGATACAGTCAGCCACCCAGATGGACAAGGTACGCTTGGACACAGATAACCCCAAATTATTAGGGTCAAAAGATACGAAGAGCTGAGTAGCCCTTCTATGCCCCTGCGTACGGTCAAGGTAGAAGGATAAGGCCCTTCTACAGTCCAGGGTATGCAGGACTGCCTCAGCCTGGCTTGCATGAGGCCTAGGGAAGAATGTCGGAAGAACCACCTCCTGGTTGAGGTGGACAGAGGAGACAACTTTTGGGAGGAACTTAGGATGAGTCCTAAGGACTACCCTGTTCCTATAGAAGCGAGTGTAAGGCCTGTCACAGCCCAGGGCCTGAAGCTCACTCACTCGTCTGGCTGAGGTTAGGGCTACCAGGAACACCGTCTTTGAGGAAAGGAAGCGGAGAGGACAAGTAGCCATCGGCTCAAAGGGTGGGCAAGTCAGTTGTTGCAAGACCACATTCAACTCACACTCAGGAGCTGGAGGATGGATAGGAGGCTTGAGCAAGAGCAAACCTCTGAGGAACCGGGACACCAAGGGGTGAACCGACAAGGAGTGTCCTTCCACTAGTGAGTGGTGAGCTGCTAGAGCTGAGAGGTGGACCCGAACAGAATTGGACTTGAGGCCCTGATTGGATAAGTGCAGCAGGTACTGAAGCACCACTGGGACAGAGCAGGAGAAAGGATCTTCTGTGTGCAGCTGACACCACAAAGAGAACCTTCTCCGTTTCAGGGCACATGTTTTTCTGGTGGACTGCTTCCTAGAGGCCAAGACCACCTCTTCAACTTCCTGAGGCAGGCCCCAGGGAGCCAACACTACCCTTGCAGCCTCCAGGCCATCAAATTGAGAGATTTGAGCTTGGGGTGCAGAAGAGAACCCTGATCCTGAGAGAGAAGGTCAGGCTGCAACCCTAGAGGTAGTGGGGTGTCCACTGCCAGTTGAAGCAGAAGTGGACCTCGGCCACCTGGGGGCTACCAGAAGTACCGAGGCCTTGTCCCTTAGAATCTTGAACAAGGTTCGGGCAACCAGAGGCGTGGGAGGAAACGCATACAGGAGGCCCTGGGACCAGGAAATCAGGAAGGCATCCGCTGCCCACCTCATGGGATGCGGTTGCCTGGAGCAGAACCTGCAATAGATCCAAAATTCTTCAGAGTAATGCCACTGTTTAGCCAATATATAAAATTAATTACTCCAATATATGAATATTTCCTTCATTCAAGTATTCTATAAACAGTCTTCCTTATAAATCTACTTATGTTTTTCTAAGCGGGTCTCAGACTTGCGGGCTACTTCCGGTGATATGTATCACTTAGTGCACCTTTTTGCATCAATGACCCATTTTCATATCATTCTTATATCTTTCTTATAACTTTTTCTAAACTAATTTTTCTAAACTAATATTTCAAACGTCCAGTTGGATAATATGAGATATCTTATAACAGCAAGCTTATCTTTTGTCTTTGTCTTCAGGGGACTGGCAAAGAGATCTATGGATGGAAGTCCCCATTTTAGGAAAATCTTCTGAACCACTAATGGGTGCAGTTGCCATTCGTGGGGCTGCAGAACTCTGCTCAACCTGTCTGTCAGGAAGTTCTCCTGGCCAGGGAGATAAACAGCCTTGAGAAACATGTTGTGCCTGAGCGCAAACAAGCAAAGGTCCTGTGCCTCCTGACAAAGGAGCCTGGACCCAGTGCCGCCCTGCTTGTTCACATAGAACATGGCTACTTGGTTGTCTGTCTGCACTAAGACAGACTGGTGAGCCAGGGTTTGAGAGAAAGTCTTGAGGGCTAAACGAATAGCCCGAAGTTCCAGTAGGTTGATCTGTTGCGTAGCCTCCCAGGGAGACCACAGGCCCTGGGTGCACTTGTCCAGACAATGTGCCCCCCAGCCTTGCAAGGAGGCATCGGTGGTTAGCACTACTGTGAACACAGGTATCTGAAAAGACACCCCTTGTAGTAAGTTGGGGGGGTGCAGCCACCAGCATAGGGAGTTCAGGAATGGTTTGGACACCCGTACTCTGTCTGAGGCTTCATGTGGCCTGAGTCCACTGAGTTCTGAGGCACCACTGGGCAGGCCTCATGTGGAGCCGGGCATTTGGAGTCACATGCACTGTCGATGCCATGTGGCCGAGAAGCCTTAGGCAGAGTCTGGCGGAAACCAGTGGCATGCTGAGAAACTGGTTTGCCAAGTCCATCAATCTTTGGGCTCTGTCTTCTGGCAAGTAAGCCTTTGCTTGCAGAGAGTCTAGCCTTGCCCCTATGAACTCTAGGTTCTGGGAGGGGAGCAAAGTGGACTTTTCAAAGTTTATGACAAAACCCAGGTGTTGAAGGAGAGAGATAGTTCGTAGGGTGGTTTGCATGGCCTCCTAGCACGTCTGACCCCTGATGAGCCAGTCATCCAGGTAGGGGAAGACAAAGATACCCTGATTCCTCAAGTAGGCCGCCACCACTGTCAGGCACTTTGTAAAAACTCTGGGGGCGGAGGTGAGGCCGAAAGGCAGTACTCTGTACTGATAATGGTTTCCTCCCACAATGAATCTGAGGTACTTTCTGTGGTCTGGATGAATGAGGATGTGAGTGTACGCATCCTTTAGATCCAAGGAGCATAGCCAATCTCCCTGCTGGAGGTAGGGCAGTAATGTTCCAAGAGTAAGCATCTTGACCTTTTCTTTCGCCAAGAACTTGTTGAGATTTCTGAGGTCGAGAATAGGCATGAGGCACCCGGTTCTCTTTGGTACTAGGAAGTACCTGGAGTAGAAACCGTGACCTTGTAGGTGGGGAGGCACAGGCTGCACCGCCTTGTCTTGCAGCAGACCCTGAAGCTCTCGAAGGAGGAGGTCTGTGTGCAGAGGAGGCCTTGGAGGCTCTCCTGGGAGGTAAGGAGGAGGCAACTGTTGGAAATGGAGCATATAGCCCTTGTGGACTATGCTCAAGACCCAACTGTGGGCAAACAAGGCTAGTCGACCTCCTGTGCAGGGATGGGACAGCAGAGACGGAGAGGCTATGCTTTGGGAGTCAAAAACCCCCACCCTGCTGAGTGGGAGCAGGAGCCGGAGGCTTGGGGGTCTTCTGCCTACGGGGCCCATGTCCCTGCCCCTTGGCCTGCTGACCCTGCTGGGGAGCTGGGGAGGCCTGGTAATGTGGGAACTGTTTGTAGGCAGTCGCCTTCCTCGGGTAAAAGGACTTCTTACCCGAGCCATTCTTTTTCTGAGAAGGGGCAGACGTTTTCCTGGACAGCCTTGTCCTGGTGAGGTTTCTCTTTTTCGAGCTCAGCAGCCTTCTTGGCCATGGGCTTGCCAAAAAGGTTTTCACCTCAGCAAGGGACATCGACCAACTTGTCCTGTACCCACGGCTCGATGTCCGACGACTGCAGCCATGCCTGGCGTCGAGCCGCGATGCCGGCCGCCGCAACACGGACCGAGGCCTCGAAGCCATCGTAGGCTGCTCGGGATATGAACTTAGAGAATTCCTGCATTCCCGAGGACAAGGACTTGAACCTCTGCAAAGGCTCCCCGGACAGACCAGCAGAGAACCCGGCAAGCTCCTTCGCCAGGTCCCGCAAGTACATGCCCATGTACAGCTGGTAAGACTGAACACGGCAAGCAAGCATCGAGCCCTGGAAGCACTTTCTACCAAACGCATCCAGGTTCCGGGCCTCCCTGCCAGGGGGCACCGCGGAGTGCATCTTCTGGATTTTCAGACGATACATGGCCGATTCCACCACCATGGAATGGTGTGGTACCTGCGCCTTTTGGAAGCCAGGGCTCTTACGGAGTCGATAAATGGAATCGACCCGCTTGCTCAGAACCGGCGCCGAGGCCAGTGCCTTCCACATTTGGAAGAGGAGCCGTTCCAGCATCGGAGGAGAGTCATACTGGAGGGCCTCGAGCTCTTCGGCTCGAGACTCCTCTTCGGGGTCCGCGGGAATCGCCAAAGCTGTGGCCATATCCCTAACGAACTCCGAGAACCAGGTATCCTCCGGAGGGGATCTACTCTGGGGTTCAGACTGCGGTGAGTTCGGAAGGTATCGGCGGACTCCTCCATCTCCCATGCGGACTCGTCCGAAGAGGAGTCGGGGGGCTCCGACCGCGTGGGTTCCGGCAGCACCTGCCCCAATGCCGAAGGCACTGGCGTCGACGCCCTCAGTCCCGAGCGGGAGGTTGAGGGTGACCTCGAGCCTTCATGGTCTCGAGTATCGGCTCGGTCTCCGGGGTCGACTTCAACGTCGATGTCCCGGTGGTCGGGGCAGAGGCACCAACAAGGCTGGCCATCAGAACCCGCTGCTGATCCATGAAGGCAGACAATCTGCACTCCAAGGCTGCCTGAGTCCAAGCTCAGGAGACTCAGCAGCTACCGACTCCCTGGGAGGAGAGTCCTCGAGGACAATAGGACTTACGTGTCCAGCAGACTCCGGCTCCACACGAGGCATACTGGATGGCTTCTCCTGTTCTAAGGGCCCGGGACGGCGGTCGGGGGTCCGAGACCTGGCCCTCGAGGAGCCAGGGACCTCCTCCGATGCCGCCCTCGCGAGCCGCTTCTTCCTCTTTCGTTCCCGATCGGGAGACCCCCTGTCCGAGGAACCCCAGCGATGCTCGTGGTCAGACTCCTGAGACGTCGAGGCCTCAGATGAGGTCCGGGCCCAGCCGGAGGCTGAATCAGAAAAAAGCCTTTCCTTTTGATGCTGTCGACTTCGCAGTGCCTTAGTGGACATTTTGCCACACGGGCCACAGATCTTAGGATCATGATCTGGACCGAGGCACCGAAGGCAGCAGTCGTGTGTGTCGGTGAGAGACATCAGTTTCTTGCACCAATCACACTTTTTGAAACCACTGGAAGCCATCGGGGAAAAAAGGGACCCCGCGAGGTCAAAGGACCGGCCTTCCAGGGAAAAGAAAAAAAGGGCCCCCATGAGGTCAAAGGACCGGCCTTCCAGGGAAAAGAAAAAAAGGGCGTGAACGCCAGCCACTAAGGGCAAAAACCCCAAAAACAGAAGATGGGCTCGATGGGTGTACTGAACCCGGCCGGAAGGGGAACCGGCGTCGAACCGGACAAGAACTGCGATGAAATCGCTAGAAAAATCGAACTTTTCTCTGGGTGACTAGGACAGACGTCCGTTGGACTCCTCGGAAAAAGAAAGACTGAGCAAGATGGCACCTTTAGGTGGGAAGGGGACCGCGCATGCGTGCAGTATTCCCAAAGGCTTTCATAGAAAGCTGGGGAAATGCTCCGCAAGGAGCTCCATCGACGTCAATGTCACCCATAGGTGAGGACTGACTTCCTGCTTGGTCCTGGAGAACTAGGGGTCTCAGACTCTTTAAGGCACTACATTTCAGACTTTGTCTTAATCTGGTGTGCCATTTCGCATCAATGATCTCCTTGTTCTATAGTTCTTAATGCTTCGTTCATATCTTAAGAAAGTTTTTCAAAACTGAAAAAGTGCTTAACATTTTTATACTGTGCTTGTCCCCAACGCCATATCCTGGCGCCGTGTTTGCGTTTCACATCCGTGAGTTTCTTCAGGGGGTTCTTTATGTTAAAGCACTAGCAACAAAGCAGATAAACATCAAACTGTTGAATCACATCTTTGCTAAATTTACTATGTATATTGCGTGGTTTATGACAAAGCCTAGATATTGCAACAGGTGGATAGTGCGAGAAGTGGCCTGTTGGGCCTCCTGTGGCAACTGGCCCCTGATGAGCCGGTCATCCAGGTAAGGGAAGACAACGATTCCCTGACTTCTGAGGAAGGCCGCCACTATAGGCAAGCATTTTGTAAACACTCTGGGAGCAGAGGCTAGGCCAAAGGGTAGAATCCTGTAATTTATTTTATTTATTTATTTAGTATACATTTGTATACCGCTACTTCCAGCGATCAGCAGCGGTTTTTGATTACAGATTGGAAATTGTCAAATCATGACAGTAAATTTTTTGAGGTATAAACACATTGATTAGACAGGAAAGCACAGCACACAGAGAACTATTTTACAGGGAACATGGGCTATGGAGGGTTAAGTGGCTTGCCCAAGACCACAAGGAGCACCTGTGGGACTAGAAACCCCAGTCCTTCCGGCCCAAGGTTGCTGTCCTCTAGTGGGATTTGAACTCCTGACCTTCCGGCCTGAAGTACCTTGACCCAACCACTAGGCTACTCCTCCCACTACAAATCTGAGATATTGTCTGTGGTCTGGATGTATGAGGATGTGTGTGTAGGCATCCTTCGGGTCTAAGGAGCATAGCCAATCTCCCTGGTGGAGGTAAGGCAGCAACATTGCAAGGGAAAGCATATTGAACTTTTCCCTCACCAGGAACTTGTTTAAGTTTCGGAGGTCGAGGATGGACCTGAGGCCTCCTGTTCTCTTTGGTATGAGAAAATACCTGGAATAGAAGCCTTTGCCCTGCAGGTGGTGGGGCACCGGTTCCACCGCCTGATCCTCTAAAAGACCTGCCAGCTCCTGCAAGAGGAGGTCCCTGTGAAGAGGGGGTCTGAGAGGCTCCCCTGGAAAGAAGGGGGGTAGTAATGGGGTGAAGTGAAGCATATAGCCCCTCTGGACTATTTGCAGGACCCAGATATCCGAGGTGATGGTTGGCCACCTGTGAGCGTACAGGGTTAGCCTGCCCCCTGTGCATGACCTTACCACTGGCAGAAGAGAGACTATGCATTGGGAGTCAAAAGCCCCCACCCGGCTGGGTAGGAGCCGGGGCCTGGGGCTTGGGGGCCTTCTGCTTATGCGGGCCATGCCCCTGTCCCTTAGCCTGCTGACCATGTTGGGGAGCTGGGGTGGCCTGATAAGTGTGGTAGTTGCGGTAAGCAGTACCCTTCCTCAGGAAGAAGGGCTTTTTACCCGAACCCTTCTTCTTAGAAGAGGCAGAAGTGTTCTTTGAGAGTCTTGTCTGGGTCAAGTACTCGGACTTGAGCTCAGCAGCCTTCTTAGTCATGGGTTTGCCAAAGAGGTTGTCACCTTGGCAAGGGACATCGACCAACTTGTCCTGAAACCATGGCTCCAGATCCGATGACATTAGCCAGGCCTGGTGGCGTGCACCGATTCCGGCCGCGGCTACTCGGGCCGAAGTCTCGAAGCCATCAGAGGCCGCTCGAGATATGAACGTCGAGCACTCCCGAATCCCGGAGGACAAGGCATTGAAGCGCTGCAAGGGTGCCTTGGAGAGGCCAGCAGATTACCCAGCAATCTTCTTTGCCAGGTCTCTCAGGTAAATGCCCATGTACAGCTGGTAGGTTTGGACACGGCATGAAAGCATCGAGCCCTGGAAGCATTTTCTGCTGAGGGCATCAGGTTCCGGGCCTCCCGGCCAGGAGGCACCGAGGAGTGCATTTTCTGGCTCGTGAGCCTATGCATGGCCAATTCCACAACCATGAAGTTGTGCGGCAGCTGTGCCTTTTGGAATCCATGGCTCTTGCGGACTCGATAGATGGAATTGACCCACTTGCTTAGAACCGGCATCGAGGCTGGGGACTCCCACATGCGGAGCATCAGCCGTTCCAGCATCGGAGGAACCGGTACAGTAAGGGCTTCCCTAGGGGGAAAGTCATACTGAAGGGCATCGAGCTCTTCAGCTCGAGGCTTCTCCTCAGCATCCGCCGGGAATGCCAAAGCCTTGGCCATGTCCCTGACAAAGTCCGAGAACCGGGTATCCTCCAGAGGGGACCTTCTTCAAGGCTCCGAACCCAGTGAGTCCGATGGGACATACCGGGTCCGATGGGTGTCAGGGGACTCCTCATCTTCTGTCTCCCATGCCGATCCCTCCGAGGAGGAATCAAGGGGCACCGGCCGCAAGGGCTTCGGCCCTGACCGCACTGATGCCGCAAGCACCGGCGTTGATGACCTCAGTCCCGAGCAGAAGGTCGAGGGAGACCTTGGCCGAGGATCGATTCGAGTCCGAAGATTCGAGGATCGGCTTGGCCTCCAGGGTCAACTTGGACGTCGAGGTCCCAGTGGTCGGGGTGGATGAACCGGTGAGACCAACTATCAACTCCCGCTGCTGCTCCATGAAGGCAGACATGCTGCGCTCCAGGGCCGTCATCCTGAGACCGAGCTCAGAAGACTCCGCAGCCTCCGGCTCGGGCCCCAATATCATCGGGCCCAACGCTGGCTCCCCCGGAGGGGAGTCCACGAGGACAACAGCACTTACCCGCCTCGGTGTCTCCGGCTCCGTGTGAGGTACCTTCGCAGGCCACTCCGACTCAAGGGACCCGGGGTGGCAGTCAGGACTCCGCAACCTGGCTTTCAAGGACCCAGGGCAGTCGGACGTCACCCTCATGGGCTTCTTCTTCCTCCAGTGTTCCTGGGAGGAAGACCCCCGACGCAGCTCAGGTTCAGACAGCTCCCAAGACTTCGAGGCTTCTGATGAGGTCCGGATCCAGGGTGATGCAGACTCCGAGAAAATCCTTTCACGCTGCTGCTGCCTACTTCGCAGTGCCTTAGAGTACATTTTCCCACAAGGGCCACAGACCTTCGGGGTCATGGTCGGGCCTGAGGCATCAGAAACAGCAATCATGTGTGTCGGTGAGGGACATTAACTTCTTACACCGATCACACTTTTTAAACCCGCTGGCAGCCATCGGGGGAAAAAGGGCCCCTGCAAAGTCGAAGGACCGGGCTGCCAGTGAAAATAAAAAAGAGCGCGAACGCTAGTCTCTAAGGACAAAAACGCAAAAAATTGACTGGACGCGATACCAGTGTACCGAGCCGAAGGTGGGAAGGGGAACCAGCATCGAACCGGTCGAAGATCCAAAATGTCTTCCAAGTTTTGACGCACTTTATCCACGAGGAATTAGGGACAACGTCTGTTGGGTTCCGCGGAAAAAGGGAGACTGAGCAAGATGGCACCCTTGGGAGGGAAGGGGACCGTGCATGCGCGATGCAGTCCCAAAGGCTTTCTTTGAAAGCCGGGGAATTGCTCCGCACCAGGGCTCCATTGGCGCCGACGTCACCCATATGTGAGGACTGACTTCCTACTTGTTCCTGGAGAACAGGCTTTATTTTACTTGCAGGAAGGAGAAATTAGACCTTACCTGCTAATTGTCTTTCCTTGAGTTTTCTCCGGGCCAGTCCAGGGAACGATAGGGGTTGTCAATCCCCTTCAGCAGCTGAGGACTGTAAACCAAAAGATTTGCTAACAGCTTAAGCCACTCCCCCTTGCTGCACTGCTCCAGTCTCCTATTGCCAAAGCAGCTAATAACTTAACTGTTAATCTAGAAAATAAAGAACCCAAATACTGAGAACTATGCACATTTCCCAAGGTAAAAACCTCACTGATACAATAAGCAACGGACTGCAAATTTGTTTTTTGTTTTTTTTTCTCAAATCCAACCGCCACGGTCAACTCGAGGGAGCCCCAAAATCCACCCCAACTAGAAGCCCCGCTCTTAAAAGCCATGTAGGACCCCGGTACATGTAGCGTGCTTTACCGAAAAAAACCCTAGCTGACTCTAGGTAAAAAAGCCTGGGTGGGCCCTGGACTGGCCCGGAGAAAACTCAAGGAAAGACAATTAGCAGGTAAGGTCTAATTTCTCCTTCCTTCTCATTTCTCCGGGCCAGTCCAGGGAACGATAGGGCAGTACCAAAGCAGTATCTAAAGTTGGGAGGGACCGGCGAGCCCTGCGATAATAGCAGCAGCTCCAACTTTCACATCCTCCCTGGCATGAACATCTAACCTGTAGTATCTCGTAAAAGTATGCAACGAAGATCAGGTGGCGGCTCTACAAATATCTACAGGAGGAACTGCGGCATATTCTGCCCAGGATGCCGCCTGACTCCGTGTAGAATGTGCTTTGAGACCCTCGGGAGATGACCTTCCCTTGGCCTCATACGCCGATACTATGGCCTGCTTTATCCATCTGGAAATGGTCGCTTTCGATGCCGCCATCCCTTTACGCAGCCCTCCGAAAAGAACGAACAATCTGATTTATGGAAAATCTTAGTGGCTTTGAGATATCTCTTCAACACTCTGCCGAGATCCAAGCTTTTGAGTGCACCATCCATCGGAGAGTCTGTGAGGTTTGAAAACACCGGCAACGGCACGGACTGATTTATATGAAAAGCCGAAACTACTTTAGGAAGAAAAGAGGGCATCGGACGCAGGACCACCTTCTCCGCCAAAAACTGCAGGTAAGGCTCTCTACACGAAAGCGCTTGCAAATCTGAAATTCTTCTCACTGAACATAAGGCGACCAGAAATGCTGTTTTCCAGGACAATTCCTTCAACCCCCCAGACAACATTGACGTAAACGGAGGTTGCGTTAAAGCCTCTAGAACGATGTTCAAATCCCAAGCTGGTACTACCTGACGTAACGGAGGCTTGAGAATTCCAGCCACCCAGAAAAAACGTCGTATATCCACATGCGCAGTTAACCGACGACCGTGCACTGCACCTCTATAGCAAGCTAAGGCCGCTAAATGAACTTTGAGAGTGTTCAGCGCCAACCCCTTATCTAGACCACTCTGCAGGAAAGACAAGATGTGTGAGACCGCCGCCGAAAATGGACGAATACGAGGTTTCGAACACCAAGTTTCGAACACGCACCAGATGTGGACATAGGCCAACGAAGTAGACCTTCTTCGCGAACTCAACATGGTGGCTATCACTGGAGCCGAGTACCCTTTGCGTCTCAGCCTTTCCCTTTCAAGAGCCAAGCCGTAAGCAAGAAGCGATCTACCTGTGGCATTAAAATCGGACCTTGATTCAAAAGGTTGCAACGGACCGGTAGGCGCCATGGAGAATCCACTAAAAGCTGAATCAGATCCGCATACCACGGCCTCCTGGGCCAATCCGGAGCGATGAGAATCACTCTCCCCTTGTGGTTCGCAATGCATTGAACTACCCGACCGATCAGAGGCCACGGAGGGAACACATACAGCAGGAGATCTGCCGGCCAAGCCTGAACGAGAGCATCGAGACCCTCCGACATGCGTTCTCTGCATCTGCTGTAGAAACGAGACGCCTTGGCATTGGAAAGAGTAGCCATCAGATCCATCGCTGGTGGCCCCCAGCACTGAGTAATGCCATGAAATACTGCTGCATTTAGTTCCCACTCTCTGGGATCTAGAAGATTTTGACTGAGAAAATCCACCTGCACATTGTCTTTCCCTGCCACATGAGCCACTGACAAGGCTAGGAGATGACTTTCCGCTCAGCTCATCAGCTGTTGACTCTCCTCTAGCAAGGTCGCACTGCCTGTACCGCCCTGCCGATTTATATATGAGACCGTTGTCTCATTGTCGGAGAAAACTCAGACCGCTCTTCCCTCGATCAATGACTGGAAGTGCTGAAGCGTGAGACGTACCGCTCTGAGCTCCAACCGATTGATCGACCAAGAGCTTTCCAGCACAGACCATAGTCCCTGTGCCATGCGAGCCTGACAATGAGCTCCCCAGCCTGATAAGCTGGCGTCTGTGGTGAGCAACACCCAACTTGGATCTTCCAACGGAACCCCTGCTCGTAGATGATTGGCGTCTAACCACCAATGCAGACTGAGCTGCACCATTTCTGGACAAACCAACCTTTGAGAGAGAGGCTGAAGCTGAGGAGACCACCTGGACAGCAAGGCTTGTTGCAGAGGCCTCATATGCGCCCTGGCCCATGGAACCAGCTCCAGAGCCGCCGCCATGGATCCCAAGAGCTACAGGTATCGCCATGCCGAAGAAGCCGGCTGCCGCAAGAAAGCCTGTACTTGATGCAAGACCTTCACCACCCTGTTCTCAGGTAGGTACACCGACCCCACTTTTGTGTCGAACAATGTTCCTAGGTAAGTAAGCCGATGTCCCGGGTTCAGCTGACTTTTCGAAAGGTTGACTACCCAACCGAGTTGTTCCAGGACTTGTACCACTCGAGCGGTCGCTGCTACCGCGTCCGGAAGAGACCCTGCTCTGATCAACCAATCGTCTAGATAAGGGGGCACTCGAATACCTTCTTTGCGTAGTGACGCTGCTACTACCACCTTAACCTCTGTGAACGTCCGAGGAGCCGTCGCTAAGCCGAATGGCAAGGCTCGAAACTGAAAATGGCCCATAGACACCGCAAATCTCAAAAAACGCTGATGATCTGCTCTGATTGGAATGTGCAGATAAGCTTCCATGAGATCTATGGACGAGAGGAATTCCCCTTGTCTCACTCCTCGAATAACGGATCTGAGCGTCTCCATCCGAAAATGAGTTATCTTCAATGAGCGATTTACATGCTTGAGATCGAGAACGGGCCGAAAAGAACCCTCTTTCTTGGGCACTACGAAATAAATCGAGTATCGACCTAGACCGCACTGGTCTTGGGGTACCAGCACCACTGCCTGCAGTTGTAATAACCTCTGAAGCGTATCGTTTACAGCCTGCCTCTTCTGTCCTGTTCCTGCGGGAGACACCATGAAGGCTTCCCGTAACGGGTGCGCAAACTCCAACGCATACCCCTCTCGAATGATTTCTAGCACCCATTGGTCTGACGTAATTGCGGTCCAGGCAGAGAGAAACCCCTGTAAGCGACCTCATACAGGTCTCTCCACCTGGACCAGCCGACCTTCATTGAGGCTTCTTTCCTGGACCCTGCTGAGCATTGAAATAACCTCTGCCGAAGCCCCTAGCACACCGAAAGGATTGATTGCGAGGGCCGAAACGAGGCTTAGGATAGGAAGCAAAGCATGCCCCTCTGAACCAGCGAGAATCTCGACCTTGCCCCCGAGGCACCATGTTCGCGCTAGGCGTCTTAGGACGGTCTTCCGGTAAATGACCCCCTTTGGAGTTCCAAAGATCTTTAACTATCTTTTCCAAGGCTTCACCAAAAAGCAGCTTGCCTTTGTAGGGGAGCTTGCTGAGCCGTGACTTTGAAGAAGCGTCAGCTGCCCAGTTCCTTAGCCAAAGGAAACGTCTGGCCGCAATCACTGAAGCCATGGATTTTGCGGAGATTCTAACCAAGTCATAGAAAGCGTCCGCGAGGTAAGCTGCGGCCGACTCCAACTTTGCTCCCTCCACGGACGAGCCTTCCACCGACTCCGCAGCAGACTCCCCTTGGAGCCAACGGATCGAAGCTCTGGAAACATATGCCCCACAAATGGATGTCTGCAAAGCCAGCGCACTAGAATCAAATGCCTGTTTCAGGAGCACCTCAAGCTTACGATCTTGCAGGTCCTTAAGCGCTGCTCCCCCTTTTACGGGTATTGTCGTCTTTTTTGTCACCGCTGAGACTAAGGCATCCACCTTAGGCATTTTTAATAAGTCTCTCTCCTCCAGTGGAATCGGGTATAGACGACCCAGAGCGCGAGCACCCCTAAGCGTAGCCTCCGGGAACTCCCACTCCGACTCCACCATTTGCTTTATCACGCGGTGAACCGGAAAACAGCGCTGCTCTGTTTTAAACCCCCAAAATTCTATGGGTTGTTGGAACAATGTAAACCACACTCACAAAAATATTGTTCCACTCATTAACCACAGCTAAGTACTTTTTTTTTTTTTTTTAACTTTTATTTTCATTTTACAACAAGCAAAAAGTAACAACACACCAAAGGAAACAAATACAAGCATACAATAAGGAAAAAGCAACCCCAATTACCCCCCACCCCTATGCTTCTTCTCTAAGCTGATAAGTATCATCATATAAGCGCTTACAAACAACAGTTATTGTACATCAAACAAACAGAAATAGTATCTACGATACAGAATGATCATGTGACAGAGATTAACACAGATTTAAACAGTCAAATGAGAGCATTTAGCAGTTTGAACATAGTCGTTGAGCATCTTCCATTTAGACAAGTGGTGGGGGGTCTGAGCGGAAGAGGCTGACATACGAGGTATTTGCTCATATTTACTGTAGAGACAGACATGATTCCGCCATTCATTGGGGCTCAGATGGGAGCTATTTTTCCAGTATTTCGTAATTAAGGAAATAGCAATGCCCAGCATAAAGTCTAAAAGGAAGTAAGCCGATTTGGGAAGAGAGGGGATCCCCGCAGCTGAGCGGAGTCCCACTATCTTCCAAGAGAGGGGCTCCTGAAAGTGCAAAATAGATTGAATACGACCCCAGACCCGACTCCAGTAATACTGTAATGCGGGGCATTCATACATAACATGAGTTAGTGAACCAATGGCCGCATGGCATGTCCAGCAAATGGAGTATTGGCAGAGGCCTGTGCCAACTGCGCAATACTTGCATAGTAAGCAGGGTTATCCACATTCGGAGCATAAATACAAATACACGTGAATTCACTATCTCCAACCTTAAGGTGTGCACGGGCCCATCTACCCTCCTTATCAGAACTAGTATCCATTACAGTAGCTTGCAAAGACTTCTTAACCAAGATGGCTACCCCACACCGCTTGGAAACGGCGGGAGAGTAGACAGCCACCATGTAAGGCTTAGCATTAAGTTTCAGTGTTTCAACGGAGTTTAAATGCGTTTCCTGAAGAAACACTAAATCAGCATGTTCATGATTAAGATAGCTAAGGATTTTCTTTCTTTTGATTGGACTATTGATGCCTTTTACGTTCAGTGATAAGATCTTACATAAGGCCATTCAGAAGGGTTAAAAATTCTGAGAAAGAAACATGATAACGCACATAATTGCACAATGTCCCTCATATTAACTGTATATGGCTGTACACATGACATGATAGAAAATAAGCTAATGAAAAACAATGAAGCGCCCCATATAACAAAATAAGCACCGAAGTGCATTAGAGAAGAAGCAGAACCCCAGAAATTACTGGCGACCATATGTCTGCGGGGAGAAACCCCAGAGAAGGCCTAAATTGAAACATATAACCTGTATAGCTGTGCGTGCTCCGAATCCAACCGAGGTGCACATCATGGAGGGAAAGGAGACCAAGAAAGGTATATATAGAAAGAAAGAAAAGTCCAGGCAGTCTCTGTTCCAGGCAGTGATCACCGCGTCGGGCCATTCAAAATGGCGGGCAGATCCGGCGGATTACAGATCCAAGTTGTTGGATTAGCGCATCTGGTCTGCTTCTTTGGAATCTAAAAATGTTGCTAGCAGATCAGGATCTTCGAAGGTTCTAGTTTGGTTATGGAGAGTCACTCTGAGCTTCGCTGGATACAATAGGCCAAAGCGAGCCTGTAGCTGTTGAAGTCTAGGTCGAAAAGCAAGGAGTCTCTTCCGACGGTCAACTGTGGGCTTTGCCAAGTCAGGGAAGAAGGAGACTTTATGACTTTCAAACTCCAGATGATGATTCGCCCGGGCAGCATTTAGAATTTGCTCAACTTGCTGATATCTCAGTAAGCGAAAGATGATAGGCCGGGGGGTCGTCCGATTGAGCGCCATGTTGGTAGGAACACGATGTGCTCGGTCAATTTCCAGATCTCTGTGAAAAGTGATCTTCAGCAAGGAGGGAAGAGTTTTGACCAGGAATTCTCTTACATCTCCTGCTTCCGCCCCCTCCGGTACTCCAATGAGCCTTACATTGTTGCGACGGGCTCGATTATTGCTATCCTCTAACTCTTTTTGAAGATTCTGTATCTGACGCTCAGCCTTGTCCAGTTTCACCAAGCGCACCGCGTGCGAGTCGAGGACCCCCGCCATGTTGTCCTGCCGTAGTGAAAGACCTTCAAGCCGGTCCTGAAGCATACCGAAATCTTCTCGCATGGCTCGGAGCGCTTCTCCGTTGGACTGTACCAGTTCCTTCACACCGCGTATTTCCTCCAAGATCTCCTGTTGCATTTCGGGGTTTTCCCGAAGTGGAACCATCTTTTGTGGGGAAGACAACTCTGTTTTGGAGCGTTTTCCGTGTGAAGAAGAGGGAGACCCGAAGTCTAAGCGCACTGGTTTGTGGGCCGCCATCCCCCCCGAGGCACCCCGGTAAGTTCGGAGCAAAATATTAAGTTTATGTAGGTATTAAGTCAGGATTCTGAGTAGGCCCCTCGGGAGCTTCAGCGCGAAGCGTCTAACCCGCTGGACATCAGGCTCCGCCCCCCCCTAAGTACTTTTATAACTTCGGGAATGGGTCTCAGACTTAATCGGGGAAAAGCCTGGGAGGAACTGTGCCTCTATGGCTATTCAACCCCTATGTTGCATCAAGGACCCAATATTCTTCCCTTAGTAAATATAGCAAAAAAAATGCTTAAACGAGCTTATCAAAACAGTTAGTTCTCATTTATATAATAATGCACGTTCCAAAAAACATAGTGAAACGCTTATTTATGATCTCTGTAAACATCCCCAATTAGATCTCATTTATGTGATGATGAAAATTCCAAAAACATAGCGAAACGCTTATCTGTGATCTCTATTAACGTCCCAACGCAAATCAGCAGCGCCAGTGTGTTTCACCGCATCCGCGGTATCTTCGGGGGATTGTTGAACTGATTCGAACGCTTGACCATGACATGCAACTGCTTGTCCCAAAATGCTCTTCGGATGGTCCCCACTGAACTCGTCTTCTGTCAAAAAGACGCCAACGCATGTTTTAAACCCCTGCAACAACGGATCCTCTAACGGCTCCTGTGGCACCGAGGGCATAACAATATTCATAGCGGCTAAGGATTGCGTAATAAGAGCTCCCAACTCTTCTTTACGGAAAACCCTAAAGACATTAGGGTCCTTGCCCAGTGTCAGTTCACCTTCCTCTAGCTCTATAAGCCAAGAGTCAATGCCTGCCTCCGAGATGATCTCACCATCCTCTAGTCCCGGAGGCATCGAGATCTGCGGCTCTGCGCTGTCTAATCCAGCACCAACTGAGGCCACCTTCTGGGAAGGACCCTCCCCCGGATCCATTGCAGCCACCTCAGGTTTCAAACTGTCCCCACTAGAAGCAGCCAGTGAGGGACTAAGTACCTGTGATGCTTTCAATAAATAGGCCTTATGTAAAGCCAAAATAAAGTCTGGCGAAAATAAAGAAGAAACCTCTTCCTGAGCTTCAGGAAAGGTTGGTGCAGTGTTTACAGGCGCAGGAGAATCTTTATGCGATTTAGATTTCCTTTTAACATGTTTACTCTGACCCACGGGAGAAACGGTCGGCTCCCCCAACATGGCCGCCGTTCCTGCCTTTTCTGAGGCAACCTGTGGCTTTTCCCCATCCTTAAGCCCAGGCTTGCCTTCCATACTAAGTAGCGAAAAATGTGTGGAAACTCCTAAATAATGTGAAACTGGAACCGCTAGCCGCAAAAAGAACCCCCCGATGACAGGAACCGCCAGCAGCCCTCCAACACCGAACATGCCGACTCCGAGACTATGTCCTATAAGTTAACCCCGTAAGCAAACAACTAAGCCGGTAACCTAATCTGTTGTACTACCGAAAGCCATGTACCTGAGGGTAGTGCTCCCTGTCGTGCCTCCGCTTCCCCGCAGTTAGCGAGAGACGGAGATCACGACTCAAGGCAAGGACGGGTGGAACCAGGGGCTCCCAGGCCAACCTTCTTAAAGCCACAGAGTCCAGCTAACTCGAGGCAGGCTCTGCCCCTCACGCTGCTTATATCGGCATCACCAGCTCTTCTGGCTACATTTAATTAGATCAGAGAAGCTTTGTTAGGGAAATATAGCATAACCTCAGCTCCGCCAGAGCCAATTTGCTAATAAATTATCCCCATCCACAGAACTATCTGCTCTTTTAGTAGGGAGAGGCACAGAACCTACGTCCTGTTCAGCTGCTGAGGACTGTAAGACTGGAGCAGTGCAGCAAGGGGGAGTGGCTTAAGCTGTTAGCAAAACATTTGGTTTACAGTCCTCAGCTGCTGAAGGGGATTGACAACCCCTATAGTTCCCTGGACTGGCCCGGAGAAATGAGAAGGAAACTATATTTGCAAGTTCAAGAAGTAAAGGTGAGACGCAGATCCACTGGCACCATTTTGAAAGATGGTGCTGGCTGGCAGAAGCAAGTGGGAACCATTCCTGCCCCCTGAAGTTTCCTAAGCTTATGGGGTAAGCTTAGAAGGAATCAAAGATATTAGGGGGTAAATCCACAGGGGGTTACACTTTTGATAAGGGTGTGGGACTTTGAGTCCAATGACAGGACTTAGAGTTATTTTTTAAAATATGTATTTGCTGCGTCAAAGTATGGGAAACGCTGAAGACTCTACATTTCCCCACAGACCACCAAGGACTTTTGCCATGAGGGGTGGGGCAGATTACAAGGCCTTTAAGATGGTGTCCCTGGAGCACTATGAGGTGTAGCTAACTTTCCCACGGTAGCACAGCTTGTAAGAGATTCAGTGAGATGCATTATCAATTGCCATGGCAATGCATTTCTTTGCACACATTGGCTTTGTGCCTGACTTAGGACTGAAAAAATGCATGAAAGTTTGCAAATATTGAAAATTTTGTATGTTATTTCCAATCAGCACATGATAATGTGTTTTCCTGTGTAACAAACAAGTATACAGCATGCAAACACATTTTTTGCAGTTTAGTAAGCAGGCCCCTTAGAAAGATAAGGGGTTGATCTATTCCTCAAATCATATGTGCCTCTCATAATCCTTAGTTTATTTCTGATGAAATCTTATGTGATTTAATTTCACCCTAACAGCAGCAGCTGTTGGGCACCAGATTTCTATATCCTAATGCGTCTAGTTCACGGTAACTCACTAATTAATCTGAGAACAATGGACTAGACTATTTACTAACATGCTACAACAATAGCACACATTAATACATGTTACTTTATTGCAGGTCCCATTTAATGCAATGAAATCTAGTTAATAATGCATGTTAATGGTGTTAATGTAGCAGTGCCCCTGATCTTAGAAGTCTGCATTCATTCATCTGTTCCAGTCTCTGCTCTACATTATCACAGTCTTATAACAAAACTCCAAAGCTTTCCATTTCCAGACATTTAAGATATAAGCCAAATACCTACGTGAATATGATTTATCATATGTATAGGGTTCCGCTATAAAATGAGGAAGACACAAGAGAAATCCAGCTGTGCAGACAAGCAGAGCGCCGCAGCCAATCATTCGCGGTCTGTGAACTCGACTCCCAAAGTAACTCACAATAACGATGAGTGCTGCATTTCCAAACTAAAAAACATAAAATTCATTAAACATACTCAGTATGGAGGTTTCTTGGAAGACTTCATGAGCTTGCATTAACTTGATTTTATTATTCCCAAGGCTTATATTATTTTTTTCAACTGTACTGTCCCCTGCAGGCATCTTTCCTTCCTCCTTATCAGAAAATCATATTATAGCTTCTGATATTTTACACGTTTTGCTTTTTAATACGTAGAGGCCAAGATCTATGGCCATTGATAGTAACTAGAAGGACAGCAAATAGTTTTGTCCTTGCTCTCCAATCTTCAGGGTCATATTTAAGGAGTGAGCAAAAAAAGAAAACTAAAAATAGCAATGAATACTGTAACTGCATCAGCTTTGTGTAAAAAGCACATTGGTGCCTATTTATTATGCTGTGTTAACTGTCTAATATAGGTTTTAAAATGCACTAATTGCTGTGTTAATTACCTAATCAAGTTGCCTATTGTCACCACCCCCCCCCCCCTGGTGGCTGGTGGCTGCATGGGCAGGTTGTGCATTTAAATCAATTGTAGAAGTAAAAGACTCTTTTGGGCCAGATGCACCTTGGTCCTTGTAGTCCTTTCTCCTTATAGAAATGAGTTGTGGATGCCAAGTAGAGGGTAAACAAAAAGCTTTTATTTCCCTTTTGACACTGAGGTTCGCTAAGTAACAAAAGTAAAGTTTCCTTATTTTCAGGTTTGTGCCAAAGTGTTATTAAACAAGAAAAACTGTTACAGGCTTCACAGTCCCTTGTAGAATATAAAGGGTTTTCTAAACTTCAGAGTGAAACAAATAAACCAGCTCTCCTTTAGCTCAATGTAAGCAAAATCATTGTTAGTGTATGTTCTGGTAAACTATAGCTCTGGGAGTGACTCAAGGCTTCCCGCAACACAAATAGAGCAGTCCATTAATTCCTCCTGTGACAATGCTTCTAAATCCCCAGGCTCCACTTGCATGGGTTCCAGTTCATCTGTGCTTTCTCCTGTATTTGAGCTCTCCCTGGCTGCTATAGGGTGCAAATTAGTACTTCCCTCGCCTATCCTCCAGCTGGGCTGTTCAAGGTTTTTCAAGTAGGAAGCATGGCTTGTTCTTAGGCCTCTATGGCGTGGCTTCCAGAACTGCCATCTTTCATTCCTCTCAGAATGGTTATCTGATTCAAAAGCCCTTCTAGGAGCTAAGTCTCTTTTTAGAATTAAAGTAGCTCTGTACCTTGGCTTCCTGAAGTCGGTGCTGCTGGTATTTTCCTTACCAGGTACCCTTCCTTGGATACGGTCTCCTTTACAGACTGTTTCTGTGAGTCTCCTGGGCATTGCTTGTCATCCCTGAAGCTTGGGATGGCCAGGCAACGAATCCATGCCTCTCTGCTTCTCAGTATGGGGGATTCCACTGTCAGGACCTTTTCTTCCAGTACCTTCAAGTTCCTTTCTCAATCCTTCTGGTGAGCTCAGGCCTCCCTCTAGGCATGGAGTCTCTCTCCCTTGGATCCTGGCTTCTCCTGGAGTCTCTCTCCCTTGGATCCTGGCTTCTTCTCCTCTTTCTACCCTCCTTAGTCTGGCTGCAGCTCTCTGCTTATAAAGCCGTTCTCCTCTTGAGTTTCCTGGCCTGCTCTTCAGGTGCATCTGATTAGTCCCTGCATAATCAGTAGTTGGGTGTGTTCGCTCAGCCTCTGCAGGTTCGTGCCTGCTCCCTCTAGCTGTGTTGCTATGCAATTGCAGCTCCTACAAGTCAGCTGCTTTGTGAAAGACAGCGTTTTTTTTCAAATCCAGAGCTTCACTAGCTTCAGCCCTATCACACTACTTACACATAATACATTATGTGCAGGCCTTGACAAGTGCCAACTTATGTGAGAGCATTTGGGACACTTTGGATAACTGCTTTATGTTGATTTTTGGGTGGGTGTGTAATGTCTCTATTATAAGATTTTGTTGCACAATAATCCCCCAATTGACTTTGCAGATGGTGGATGGGGTAAATAGGAAGCTGAGGTGGGGTTCAACTGAATGTGGATCATTTTTGTACCCTTGTAGAAGGTATTTCTAAGATGACAGAGCATGAGATTTTACAAGAACAATATACATTTTACTTAGAGTCTATGGGTCCCTAAATACGACGTTTCTTCAGAATTTGTGTGTGATGGGAAGTGTGTGAAGTGTCTGGGTGAAAATGCAACCAGGGCCTGGTAACAGGTGACCCAATATCTAGGCACCCTTTTAGAGCTGCATTTAGGGTTCAATGCAGCTCTGCTTTTGTTTGGGGAATTTGCATTCCTTAACTGAAGGGGAGAAACAAGTTTTACGTAAAGCCTTTTTTCTGGCTTGAAAATGTATGTGCACTGACCAAATATGACACAAAGAAGAAATTTGTTTGCACTGATGAAAATGAAACAAATGCAAGTAAGGAGGATTCTCATGGTCAATGGGTTGCATCTCAGAGAGTCTGGGAACTTTTTTAATCTTCTTTGCTCCATTAGGCATGTAGTCTGTTATTCAGTTACTGAGGGTATAGAAAGGAAGGCGTTTAAGGAGTATCTGTTTCTGGCTGTTGAGGAAGGAAGGGGGAACGTTAGTGGGAGATAGGATTAGGGCAGTATGGATTGGTATTGCTGGTCGTGTTGTTCCCATAGGTCTATGTAAGAGAGCCCATCAACTGGTGGTGTATTGTGAATTTCGAATTTCAGAGATATGGTTGGAGGAGAGGGCTGAAAAATAAACAAAATTGTCTCTGTTTATTTGTGTTGAATGTTTTTTTTCAGATCTATTGTATACTGTCGGTTGCTGGATGCTAAGCTTGTATTTAATAAAAAAAAAAGATTAACAAATCAAAATCCCACTTAACCCAGAAATTCGTAGTAGGAATAGAGAATCAGCAGAGGCTGTGCCCTGCAGTTAATGGATGGGTTGCTGGTACCTAATGCAGTTAGCTACACTGTATTCTGCATTAGCAACAATGGGTTAGTATGCAATCGAAATAATACTAGCAGAGACCCCACCAAGAGGCTCATGAGCTCCACATACCATAGCCTGCGTGTCCACTTTGCCGCCACTAGAATGACCAAACATGGATGAGATTGAAACCTCTGAACAAGCTGGCTCACCAAAGGTCATGGGGAAAGACATAAAGAAGCTTCTTCTGCGGCCATGAAGGGCATACAAGCCTGCCTGTCGCTGATGTTTCAACTATGTGTATTGCCAATAAAGCCACCAGAAGAGCCTCTGTCCAATAGCAGAGCTTTATCCCATTCACAACCACCGCGGTGCCGGAAGTGCCACGTTGTTTGTTGACATACGTCATTATTGCGGCATTCTGCGAGGTCATTCTGACCGCTTTGCCCTCCATGAGGATCTGGAATCTTTCTAGAACCAGGCTAATTGCCCTTGCTCTAGCTTACTGATTGACCAAGAGGCTTCCTGAGGGAACCAGTTCCAGACAATGAGTTCCCCAATCCAAAAGGCTGTCAACTGTGGAGGCCATCACCCAATTCAGTGCCTCCAGAGGCATCATAACTAACAGAGGGTGAGCCCGCAGCCACCAGGCAAGCTCCATTTTGATTTTCTAGGAAAGAAAAAGGCAGCACTGCTCAAACAACTAGAAGCAAGGAGACTGGTGAGTCTGAAGGTTCCCCTGCCAAGGACCCATACATGCTCTGACCCAAGGCATCAACTTCAAACTCCATGGCACTCAGGACATAAAAGATCAGCTGCAGACTTTACTCAACCAAATCGTACCAAGCAGCACAGTCAAAGGAAAAATCAATGATGAAAAAGTACAATGAACAAAGAAAACAGCAGCAAGAAAGGGAACCCCAAAGAGAAAGTGAATTCTCTCACCTGTCTAGCTGGACAAAGAAACCTGAGAAGGGCCTCCTCACAGCAGCCTGGGAATCCTGGCTGCCTGAAGGGTAACTTAGTAGCATAGTAACATAGTATATGAAGGCAGATAAAAACCAGTATGATCCATCTAGTCTGCCCAGCAAGACAGCAAGAGTAGGTGCACTTGCCACTCCGTGCAGGTTACCTTTCCCCATACCTTTATTTAGGGATATACCCACTGCTCCATGTAGGTCACCTCTATTTGTTCAGATATAAGAGATAGTTATGCTTATTTTGATTTTATCCTGTTTCTATAAAGGGATCCACTATGTCTGTCCCATACCATTTTGAATTCTGTCATTGTATTTGCCCCCACCACTTCCATTGGGAGGGCATTCCAAGCATCCACCGCCCTTTTAGTGAAAACGCTTTTCCTGACATTGCTTTTCAGTTTATCCCCTTGCAGCTTCATGTTATGCCTCTAGTTTTACAACTTCCCCATCTTTGGAAGAGGTTTGTTTGTCCATTAATATTCTTGTTTGTCCATTAATATTCTAAGTATTTAAAGGTCTGAATCATATCTCCCCTGTCCCTCCTCTCCTCCAGAGTGTACATATTTAGGTCTTCACGGCTCTTCTCGTAAGCCTTCTGATGCAGGCTCCAAATCATTTTGGTCACCTTCCTCTGAACCGCTTCCAGCCTTTTTATATCCTTTGCGAGATATGGTCTCCAAAACTGAAAACAATATTCCAGGTGAGGCCTCACGAGCGACTTGGACAGCGGCATTAGTATCTCTTCCTTTCTGCTGATAATTCTTCTCTGTATGCAACCCAGCATCCTTTTGGCTTTTGCCACCACCCTGTCATACTGTTTTGCCACCCTGAGATTGTCAGAAACAATCACTCAGAGGTCCTTCTCCTGGTCCGTGTACACCAATCTTTCACCCCCTATCGCATACAATTCCCTTGGATTTCTGCTTCCCAACTGCATGACACTGCATTTCTTCACATTAAATCATAACTGCCAAGCATTAGACCATTATTCCAGCTTCTGAAATCTTTCCTCATGTTCTCCACTCCCTCAAGGGAGTCCACTCTGTTGCAAATTATGGTGTCATCTGCAAAAAGACAGACTTTTCCATTCAGACCTTCGGCAATATCACTCATAAATATATTGAACAGTACCGGTCCTAGGACTGAACCCTGGGGCACACCGCTAATCACCTTCCTTTCATCTGAGCGAGTTTTGTTTACTTTCACCTTCTGTCATCCGTCAGTCAACCAATTTCTGATCCAGTTCACCATCTTGGGACCCATCCCCAAACTAAGTTTATTGATAAGCCTCCTGTGTATCAAAGGCTTTGCTGAAATCCAGGTAGATCATATCCATCGCATGCCCTTGATCCAGTTCTCTAGTCACCCAGTCAAAGAACTGAATCAGAGTTGTTTGGCAAGATTGTCCTTTGGCAAAACCCTTGGATCATACAACATGTTGGTTTCAAGGAAGTATACTATTCGCTCTTTCAGGAGTGCCTTCATTACTTTTCCTGCCACCGAGGTAAGGTTTACTGGCCTATAGTTTGACACTTCTTGCCTATTACCACTTTTGTGGAGAGGTACCACATCAGCCCTTCTCCAGTCCTGTGGAACTACTCCTGTCTCCAAGGATCTAGTAAAAACATCCTTTAAAGGCCCTGCAAGAACCTCTCTGAGCTCTTTCAGTATCCTGGGATCAATGTTCCCTCTAATTTTCTGTAGGCTGTGTGCATAAAATATCAGCTGTGTGCAGCTTTTGAAGGAAGGTTAAATTTTTGTGTGCCACATAATGACACTCAGAGTTATATACTTTAAAATTTGACTACACGTCAGAATACAGTATGTACACCACATTGATTTTAATCAAATTAAATTAAAATAGACGATTACTAAATGAAGCAGGAAATTTCTAGTAATTACAATCATAACTTTTAAATTTTAAGACGTCTGTGTTGTTTTCTATCAGAATCAGAGCTGTAATTTTTGTGCGCTCTGTAGTAAAGTATGTGCGCTCGCTTGGCGAGGTGTGTGCGTGCGCACACGTGCACAGCTTAGAGGGAACAGTGCCTGGGATGTATCCCATCTGGTCTCATAGACTTGTCCACTTTCAGTTTTGCAAGCTGTTCTAACACATCATCTTTTGTGAATGGTGTGATATCGTCTCCATTTCCATTTGTATATTTATCAATCAAAGGTAATCCTTCTCCAGGATATTCTCGAGTGAAAACAGAGCGGAAGTATTTGTTTAGCATTTCCACTTTTTCAATGTCACTTTCCACGAATTCGTTCCCAGCACTTTTGAATCCTGTAATTCCACCTCTGATTTTCCTCCTCTTCCGAATATACCCGAAAAAGGTTTTGTCGCCACACTTCACATCTTTAGCCATCTTTTCTTCTGCCTTTGATTTTGCTATTCTTATTTCTCTTTTTATGTCTCTTTTAGTTTGATCTTGTATTCTTTTCTGTGTTCCTCTGTTTGCGAGTATCTGAATTTTGTGAAAGCTGTGTTTTTTGCCTTTATTTGTGCAGCCACTTTTTTGGAGAACCAAAGAGGTTTCCTTTTCCTCTTGTCTTATTTACTTTCCTTACATATGTATCTGTTGCACCTTTTATTGCCTCCTTTAGTTTAGCCCATTGCAATTTCACTTCCCTTATTCCCTCCCACCCTACTAACTCCTCCTTCAGGTACGTGGCCATTTTGCTGAAGTCAGCATTTTTGAAGTCTAGGACTTTGAGCTTGCTGTGATTGGATTCCACCTTGGTTTTTATCTCAAACCACACCGTGTGATGATCGCTGCTGCTAACATGGGCCCCCACCCAAACATTCAACACGCTCTCACCGTTGGTGAGCATTAAATCCAGCATTGAGCTTTCCCTGGTTGGTTCCAACACCATTTGTTTAAGTAATGCATCTTCGAAAGCATCCACAATTTTTTCACTTCTTTCCAGATTTGCATTAGGAACACTCCAATCCACATCGGGTAGATTAAAGTCACCTAATATGATCACTTCCCCCTTCATGGCTATCTTTGCAATATCAACAATCAATTTGCTATCCATTTCTTCAGTTTGAGTTGGAGGCCTGTAGACCTCCAGTATGGATGACAGTGCCATCCACCAGTATGGATGACAGTGCCATCTCCTCTTTCTAATACAAGTGTTTTTTAAACTGCTTTATTTAAGCTGTAGAGACAGAAAACAAATTAAAAACTACAGTGAACAATAAAAAAGGAACAGAGCATAAGAAATAGGACAGCGAAAGGGAAATGGGGCTTGGAGGAGACAATTGGCATACTCAAGCTCCAAGGAACGCTGGGCCAAAGTTCCCAATTGCACAGACCACAAGAGCATGATATGGACTAGTGGAGACAGGCCTATCAGCACTATCAGTCCACATATTGTGCCACCTGCTGGAGGCAGATAATACTGGCTTCTCTCAATGCACCAGAGTATATACTGTAATAGTGGTGACATCAATGAAAGCTTCTCTCATCTACCTCCATCTGCTAGCTGGGAAGCATAATTCACTCATCTGGACTGGTGTAGCAGGATGATAAAGAAATTCAATTTTTTATAAATATGCGTGTATTGACAGGCAAAAGCAGTAAAAACTACCACATGGTAAAAATCCTATGGCAATTGTTTAATATAGGAAAGAATTGGAAGGTTCTGGGCAGAGACTGAGTATGGTCAGCAATGATTGCTATTACATGCTATGTTAACATGCAGTAGCTCTCACAACTGCTGATAGTATGACTGTATTTAGTGCAGCCATGCAACTATCAGTCAAGTAGTGGGACAGCTTCCCATTGCTTACCAAAAAAAAATATTGGAAGCTGCGACTATCTGGCCACCCTGATCTGATCCTCCCCACAATCACCCACCCTTCAAAATCTCACCTCCCTTATATAAACCTCCTGAACAGAAGTTCCCCCAAACAGAAGCCTCCCCCCCCCCTCCCAAACAGAAGCTGCTAAAGGCCATATCCCTCTTCCAGGGACTCACTCGAGGGTTTCCACCTATGACCCCTAGTGGTAGTCTTGGAAAATTCTGGTGGGTGGGAGATGGTCTGCAGTTGCAGTAGCAAGTGTTTACAGGGTGGAGCAGAGGTCCTTCATAATATCCACTGTCCCCTTGACTTTACTGCCAAACAGCGCTCTTTGCATGGGACACTAGCCAATGTTTCATGGGTTTAACGGAGGATCCAGGAATGGAGAGGAAGTGAAGATTTCCACATGAAATGTCACCCATAGTCTAGGGGAAGGTAAGGTGGGGTCTTCTGCCTGTAGCAGACACCTTCCTTGCAGGTTGAGCCCTCCAGTGCTTGAGGCTGCAAAGTCTTAGCTGCCCAAACCCAAAGCCTGGAGCGGAGCACAAGGCATTTATCTGGAAGACACAGTGGAGAAGGAAAGCTAGGGCCAAGTAGGGGCTAGAATGTGAAGTAGTAGCCTAATGGTTAGAGCAGGGGCTGAAAACCAGGGAAGGCAGGTTCAAATCTCACTGCTGTTCCTTGTGATCTTGGACAAGTCACTCAACCCTCTGTTGCCTTAGATACAAATTTACATTGTAATCCCTCTGGGGACAGGAAAATATCTGCTGTAGCTGAATATAACTGACTTTGAACGTCTGAGAAAGATGTGAGCTAAGTCTAGTTATACTTAATTGACTGATTTTCAAAACAAGTACAGCAAACTGGTAATGGAATGCTTCCATGGCGGAAAACTGGAATCTAGAACCAACAAAGATGCAAGGCAACACTAAGAAGTGCAAATCAATCTCCATCAAGAAAAAAAATACCCATTGGTAGGAGGTCAGACATTCACCCTGGAGAAACTCTCACAGGAGCTGAATATCCTGCAGGTTGGCAGCAGACGCTCACATTATCCTCACTTTCAGGGGTGGCCCCCAGATTACCAACTGGATGATTTGCCAAATATTTCTTCAGGAGGACAGGAGCATGAAGGTCATTCAAAATGACCCAGTATCTCCCCTCTGGACTGAAGCCATCCCAGTGCAGTAGGTATGTGTCCTCTCTCAAAATTCTCTGGAATTAAAAATCTCCTCCACCTCAAATTTTGTCTGCCTATCCACAAGTTTAGGATGTGGGGAAGCCCCTTATCTGACAAATGGTTCTGGGATGACAGGTTTCACTAAGGATACATAGAAAGTGGAGAGTAGCTTCAGGGAGTCTGGAAACTGAAGACACATTGTAACTGGGTTGATTTTTAACATAATGGCATAAGACTCAGTCTAGGAAGCAGTTTATTATATGGTAGATTCAGATGCATATACCTAATGGACAATTAAAGATTATCACCCACAGGTGTCTGTCCATAAACCTTTTCCGTGGGCTCTCTCCAGGCTGTGGTTCACCTGCTTTCTGATATCCAAATAAAGATAAAGATGTTCGAAGAGATTGGGAGAGACTGAGGTGGGGAGTAATGAAGAGTGAAGGTTAGCAGGTGATGGTCAGATAGGGGAAGAAATGATGTGCAGACATTTGAGGGCAAGCAGTTAGAAAAAAAGACAAGGTCAAGGCAGTGGCCATGCTGGTGAGTAAGGACAGAACACAGCTGGAGATTGAACAAGGAGGTGAGGGAAAGCCGTTTAAGGCACAAGTGTCAGAGGGGTCATCAACATGAAAGTTAAAATCCCCAAGAATAAGGGAGGGGGAGATGCATCCAGAAAGAAGGAAAGCTATGAGTCAAAATTATGCAGCAAGGGGCTGCTGACATCACCGTCCAAGATGGCCACTTCAGCACAAGCTCTGGCTGGCCTGATGCAGAAAAAGCTTCCTGACTGTGCCCCAACTCACACTATGCAAGCATAAAGCGGCTTCCCTCATACAGCAGACGAAAGTGTTTAGATGGCGACGAAGGGAAAAAAAGTAGATTTGAAATACTTTGCCTATGTTGAAGCATTCTGTACGCCATGGCGGAACCCAAACAAATGGCAGCTGTAAATACTCGGGTCACTGGGAGTGAGTCCTGCAGCCCCAGAAACAACACAAGCAACGAAACTCCTGCAGACCCGGATCAGGCGACCATGAATGGGGGAGAGGCAGCCGTTCAAGCTTAAGCACGTGCATAGTTTAGGAACTTAAGGCCAACATCTCCCACATAAGGGAAGAAGTGGTGGGAAGTATTGAGAACCTCGAAATAGGCATAGGTGAATTTGGCAAAAAGTAGAGGAGATCGAGGAATGGTAAAACAAGCAAGTTGAGACCACCAGCTCCCTGAAGCATAAATTACTTTGAAGGCCTACTTTAAATTTTTAATCCACATTCTGCAGCCAGGTTAATTTTTGCATATTTCAGGAAAATTGTACCCGTCTTTTTCAATATGTTCTAATAGTGATTTTCCTTCTGCTATGGTCATGTATTATATACCATTTGATAGGAATATTTAGTCAGAATTTTGGATCCCGAGAGTTTTGGGCTCGGCCTGGAAAGGGTTAACCAGTCTGGACAAGCTGAAAGAAGAGCTGGCCGAAAAGGTGGAGGACCTTGAAAACAGGAGGAACACAAACAGTGAGTGGTGTGTAGTGGTCACAAGTACTTTATTAAATCAACAAGAAACCCCAACGCATTTCGGCCGAAGCCTGCAAGTGTCAGACTGAGTTGTCAGCTGCAGAGAAGACAGACAGAATGTTGGCCATATATAGCAAATAATGGAGAATGAGCCCACAAGTGTTTCTTTCACATGGTTTTGTGGGTGAACCCACTCCAGGGAAGTAAATTCACCCAATTGTCCTGTTGGCATGACACAAAGCATTGAAGGAATTCTTCCAGATTTGATTGATTCTGTCAATTAGGCCATTAGTCTGTGAATGGTATCTCAAGGAAAACTAGAGTGTGAAACCCAAGATCTTTTATAAGGCACTCCAGAATCCAGCAATGAATTAAGGACCACAATCAGACACAGGAAACTATAATTATAAACAGGCATAAAATCTTGATAAATATGATTGGCATTTTGGAAGTACATGGCAACTTAGCAACACGAGCAAAATGAACTATGTGGGAAAACCAATCAACAGCTCTTGTCTCCACCACATGGGAGGCTGTTCCATGCATCTGCCATCCTCAATGTATCTTTCATGTCTCCCCTCTCTGGCCTTTCCTCCAGAGTATACATTTATTGAGGTCGTTAAGTCTCTCTCCATATGCTTTATTATAAAGATCACTGACCAGCTTCCTGAAAGTAGATGGGAAGCTGTTCCCATGTGGGTTCCATCTGATGACGTCCAAGTGTGTGGACATTATCCTGCTTTTCCATAGAGAAAAGCTGCTAGCACTATTGCATTGCTTTTTGTCCTCTGGTTTCAGTTTGTTTCTTTCTTCTCAAAGAACATCTTTGACTTGTATTGTTCTTAGTCAGGCTTCTGGTTAGTGTACCACCTTGTTGTGCAAGGCAAAAGTTGAGTTCAATGTAAACCATCTTGATTTAAGGAAAAGGTGGTATATAAATACTGTTAAATAAAAAAATACTTCAAAAGTGAATTAGTACAATATTTTCCCAACACGCTTATTTTTGGGTCTGGTAGATACTTCCTGCTCCCTTGGGCTTCCAGATCAATCGGAGCCAACCTTTACTGGTGCTTTATTATCACAGCTGTCCAGAGATTTTGCCTCATTTTCAACCCTCCACATCTAGCTAAACCACTGCAGTGGCAATCCTTTGACTAAGGGCCACAGACCATAACTTTCTTCAAAATATGAATGTGTGTATCAGGTAAAAGGAAAATTTGTGCATTGTGCTTTCCTCCCCATACCCAGCCTTGCCCTCTCAGAATCCCTTCTCTAAATGTACCTAAAAATATGTGTGCTAGTCATATCTAAAAATGGGTAGTTTTCAGACATCCAGCTGATGTGTATAAATCACTTTTTACCTATATAAAGGACTTTGAAAATTGTCCACTATGGGGTCTGTTTACTAAACGGCGCACTTGTACGGGGCGCACATGAGCGCTCTAAAAGATGTATTTAAGTGCTCTTAAGCGCCCCGTACGAGTGCGCGGCACATTAACGGGTCCCGCAAGCGTGCGCCGACAACGCGCACATTTGCGGGGCGGTAATGTGCGAAAGAGGCGTGCCAAGGCGAAATGAGGGCGGAGGAAGGCCCCCTAGGGGCGGAGAGACGGGGTCAGTGGGCGGAATGTGGGAGGGGAGAGACTCGCCGCACAGGAGCGTGCCCGAATCTGCAAAGAAATTTACCGCCAGTGAAACACTCGCGTTAGAGGTGCTGTGCAGGGAAAAGAAACCGTTTCCGTCAGCAATGTGCAGCACAATAGTGGAAGCCCAAAAACCGTGAGCAGTGTGATCTATGTGCACAGATCAAACGCCGTAATGTCACAGGGCACTAACCACACGGGCGCCGCGCACCTTAGCGCATCTGTCAATCACAGCTTCTGTTCTTCACGACGGAACGCCCACTCCTTATACGGCACCCGCTCGGTACCGCGGACCGCACAACACCGGCCTTTAGTAAACAGACCCCTATGTGTCATGGTTGTGTAATGGCTTGAACTTCCCAATCTAGCTGGCCCAAGGAGCAGAAGCGGGTTCAAGGGACTGAAAGATTTCTCACATGGCAAAACACTGCTAATGAGACATAAAACTGGGCATGACCTCTTACCTGGCTGTAAAGATATTATTATTTTCAAAGTAAATTTATATGTGATCAAAAATGGCTAAATGCTGCATGTTCATTTTGATGGCCAAAATAATTGCACAGCCTTACTCACTATAAACTTAAAACATTATATATCATGAAAAAATAAGGGTCAAACAAGTTGTAGGTGATTCATTATTATTATACAACTTGATAATCCCTCACTTGGTTTGCAGCTTGTCGTGCTGTGAGGTCTTGTATGCATCAGTGATACTGAGGGCTAAGCTATTGGTAGCTTAACTACTGGCAGGGTCTCCCAAGATGGACAGGTCTTAGCTGAGGTGCCAGACCAAGACAAAACACCCATCCGGGCAGTAGCAGCATGGGATGGAGGATCATATTTCTGTGACAAAATGGCAACAACACTAAAGCGTAGTTATTCAACTGTAACAGGTATTCTCCAGGGACAGCAGGAATCAGTCCTTACAAATGGATGACGTCGACGCCGAGGGAGCCCTCGAAGAAGCATCTCCCCAGCTTTCAAAGAAAGCCTTTTGGAGATGCCACCATGCATGTGTGGTCCCCTTCCCGCCTAAGAGTGCCATCTTACTCAGTCAGATAACATAGCTAGAGCCAACCAAAGAAGATGGCAAAAATTATACAGCAACTCCAAGGGGAGGAGGGAGAGTTGTGAGGACTGATTCCTGCTGTCCCTGGAGAACACCTGTTACAAGTAACATAGTATACTACACAAAAAAGTTATCGTTCAAATTTTCTCCGTGAGGGAAAAAATAAGCAAATAGGGTCTCAGTTGAAAATTAACACTGCCACACCTGGGTTTTCACCCTGTACTTGGCATCCGTGTTTGATCACATCAATGACCCATTGCCAGTTTTAACGATTTTTAATCCCTTTAGAAGCTCTGAATCAACTTTGTCATAGAACTGATCATTTTATTTCTTTCTGAAAGATACTCAGCTTCTGTGCAGGAACTTTTCACGATCTTCTATCTTTGTCCCAACGTTCACTCCCAGTACCAGCTGACGTTTCTAGTTTTTCGTCAGGGGACCTAAATACAACTACAAAACCCACCATTATAAATTAGATATCTCCAAACCCCTCCCGATTTATTAGAAACTAAGTACACTCTTAAAATCCAGTAAAACATAAACATCTCTCCACTTTACCAGTGATGCTGCCCGCGTTCTCTCCTTTAGTTATCAGCTGCCGGAACTCCGGCGCTAGTAGAAAAACGCCGCGCATGCGTCCCTTACAAAACCACCACCTTTTAAAACCGGCCGGAGCCAATCATCTACAGAGATTCACCAAAAAGAGTTCCATCTCTTTTCCATCTGGCCCTTTAATTAGGTGTACAAGCGAGCCACTCTATCTGACTATTGAGTCCCGCTGGTGCCAGGGTATTGAACTTAAAAATAAGCCGCTGTTCGGTCAAATGAAGTGTCTGTGCTAATGACCTACCCCGGGCAGCTTTCTGAACCTGAACTAAACATAAACATCGTAATTGGTTGAACTCATGAGTCTTCTGTTTACAATGCTCGACTATAGGGGCATTTAGATAATTACAGTGAAGGCGGCTACGGTGTTCACGCATCACACAATTAGATCTACAATTGAGTTCTTCTCATGATGTCACCTGGGAAACGTTTTTGCAGCTTCATAAAAAGAAGATCAGGCTAGAATTGCACCGCTATTCATTAATAGAGTACATAAACCGTCAGCAAATACCTCGGGGTTTGAGAGTATATAAAGAGCCCAGAAAACCAATTATGGAGGTCAAGTTCGTTGAACACTGGAACCAGATTTTAAACAAGTGCTCGTTG
Organism: Ichthyophis bannanicus; assembly: GCA_033557465.1. Taxonomy (NCBI): domain Eukaryota; kingdom Metazoa; phylum Chordata; class Amphibia; order Gymnophiona; family Ichthyophiidae; genus Ichthyophis; species Ichthyophis bannanicus. Next base: position 52,940,871 of record CM066035.1, read on the forward strand.
GACCTCATGGTCTTGATTGTTGAGACGGCCAAAAAAGATCTGGATAAACTTACTGAAGAGTTGAATCTGGTAGAAGCCAGTTTGAAATCTTTGGAATCAGATAATGTGTTTAATTTAAAAATGGAAGACATCAAGAAGCATACAGAGACATTTCATCAGGAAGTTATGGCAGCAAAAGTGCGTAAATTCCAGAGGGACCATATGGACTATACTGTAGGGTACATTTATCCATGGCAGAATGCAAACAGGAAAGGGAAGAAACATTCTAAGCGGGTCAACTTTTCTGAGACGTCTGAAGAAAGTGCCTCCACAGATTCAGGGGGGTCAATGAAGGGTAAAGTGGATTTTCTAGAAGACACAGCCAACGGGAAGAAAAAGAAAAAAGAATCAGATCACCTCAAGCAGAAGTCCATGAAGAAACAGAAATAAGTGCACGGCAAGACATTATGCTTGAGTCGATTTTGGCGATTGATGAAAATTTAGTGATTAATATCTCACGGAAACCCCTGTCTTCTTTGGAAGTGAGCATTTTGAATAAAGGCTTATCCTTCGTGCCCCAGTGTCAATTCGATTCCTTTCAATTTAGGGTCGATTTAGAGGCTTTTATTAGAAAATTGTGGCTAAAAACATATTTTGCATCTATTGAGAAAACAGACGTCGCTGAAAGAGAAACTTCTCAGGTAGAGTTGACTTCTAAACGAATTCAATTGCCATTTAAGTCTACATGGATCCCCCCAGGGGTACCCCCTCCAGCCCTTGATGTGTTTAGACAACTTGTCATACAAGATGTACACAAGTTAGAAATCACTAGAAAACTACACCGTACATCATTGACCCCGGAGGAGTATAGAGTGTTATGGGAGTTAAAAGCACGGACAGACATCATCATAAAAAGGGCCGATAAAGGAGGGGCGATTGTCGTAATGGCAAAGGAAGATTATATAGCAGAAGCTCTCTCCCAGTTACAAGATACGGAAGTGTACAATCGTTTACAATCTGACCCTCTTCCCGAACTCCAAAGTTTGATCAGGAGCTGTACTGAAGAAGCACTCCGTACCAGTTTGATTACTAAAAAAGAATATTCTTTTTTGAATCCTTCGACACCTACGACAGCTCGGCTGTATTTGGTCCCGAAGATTCATAAAAATGCTTCAAAACCCCCTGGGAGGCCTATCGTCTCAACTCGAGGCAGTGTACTTGAGCCCTTATCCATGTTTTTAGATTCATTTATGCGTCCAATGTTGCCTCTCATACCCTCATTTCTAAGGGACACCACTCATTTTTTGATTGTCCTTCAAGATTATTCTATGACAGCAGCACAACTAGATGTTCAGCTGGTAACACTGGACGTCGTCTCTTTATACACCAATATCCCGCAGGCAGAAGCTATTCTAGTAGTGGATAGGGTATTAGATCAACGTGCAGATATAACAAATTTGAAGAAAGATTTTCTTTTAAAATTAGCAGAGTTGACAATCACCCAAAATTATTTTGAGTTCCACGAAGCTTTATATCAACAGAAGGTCGGGGTGGCTATGGGCGACACATGCGCCCCGTCAATCGCAAACTTTTTCATGGGGTTTTTTGAAGAACGATGGGTAGCAAATTCACCGTATTTTTCTCACGTAGTGCTATGGAAGCGTTACATAGACGACGTTTTTTTGTTCTGGCGATGTGAGATTTCCCTGCTTGCAGAATTTGTAAATTGGTTGAATACCCGGGAGCCCACTATAAAATTTACTTACCAGAATCATGCTGAGACATTGAATTATTTAGATGTTAAGATCACTAGGTCTTCGGAGCAATGGGTTACTACAATTTTTAGGAAACCAACTGATCAAGTTACTTATTTACACTACACGAGTATGCACCCGTTGAAGTTAAAATCTGGGTTGCCGTTTTCTCAGTTTTTACGATTTAGACGCAATTGTTCTAACCGAGAAGATTTTAAAAGTAAGGCAGCCATTTTACAGAAGGATTTTGTACGGAGGGGTTATCCTGTCAAAGTGGTACGACAGGCCTATACACGGGCACTATATAACCATCGATCCACATTGTTAGAAACTAACGCGACTGATAGGAAGAGAACCCACGTTGATACTTCAGTTAATTTGATCACAGCCTATTCTCCCTTGAGTGGAGAATTACAGAAGATCTTGTCTAAGCGGGGCAGTATTATTAACACCATTCCGGGGTTAGAGGATAGTAAATTTCGATGCGTGTGGCAAAGGGCGTCAAATTTAAAGGATCTGCTAAGTCCCGCTTCAGTTTCGAAAGGTCCTCTAGTAACCTCGGATTTAGGTTCAGGGGGCCATTCACCATGTGGAAAGTGTGACATTTGCTCGATCACTTTAAGTGTAGAAACATTTGAGCTACACGGGATTTCCTTACCTTTAAAGAACAACACTACTTGTGAATCTAAAGGGGTAGTATATGCCATTATCTGCCCATGCGGCATGTGCTATATAGGACAGACTATTCGTATGTTCCGCACTAGGATGCGTGAACACCGTAGCCGCCTTCACTGTAATTATCTAAATGCCCCTATAGTCGAGCATTGTAAACAGAAGACTCATGAGTTCAACCAATTACGATGTTTATGTTTAGTTCAGGTTCAGAAAGCTGCCCGGGGTAGGTCGTTAGCACAGACACTTCATTTGACCGAACAGCGGCTTATTTTTAAGTTCAATACCCTGGCACCAGCGGGACTCAATAGTCAGATAGAGTGGCTCGCTTGTACACCTAATTAAAGGGCCAGATGGAAAAGAGATGGAACTCTTTTTGGTGAATCTCTGTAGATGATTGGCTCCGGCCGGTTTTAAAAGGTGGTGGTTTTGTAAGGGACGCATGCGCGGCGTTTTTCTACTAGCGCCGGAGTTCCGGCAGCTGATAACTAAAGGAGAGAACGCGGGCAGCATCACTGGTAAAGTGGAGAGATGTTTCTGTTTTACTGGATTTTAAGAGTGTACTTAGTTTCTAATAAATAGGGAGGGGTTTGGAGATATCTAATTTATAATGGTGGGTTTTGTAGTTGTATTTAGGTCCCCTGACGAAAAACTAGAAACGTCAGCTGGTACTGGGAGTGAACGTTGGGACAAAGATAGAAGATCGTGAAAAGTTCCTGCACAGAAGCTGAGTATCTTTCAGAAAGAAATAAAATGATCAGTTCTATGACAAAGTTGATTCAGAGCTTCTAAAGGGATTAAAAATCGTTAAAACTGGCAATGGGTCATTGATGTGATCAAACACGGATGCCAAGTACAGGGTGAAAACCCAGGTGTGGCAGTGTTAATTTTCAACTGAGACCCTATTTGCTTGTTTTTTCCCTCACGGAGAAAATTTGAACGATAACTTTTTTGTATTGTATTATTATCGTTCAGTGGCCATAACAAATATTGTACAAGTAACATAGTAACATAGTAAATGACGGCAGATAAAGACCAGTATGGTCCATCTAGTCTGCCCAGTAAGGTGGCAGGAGTAGGTGCACCAGCCACTCTGTGCAGGCCACCCCTCCCCAAAGTAACTATGCTTTCTTCACGAATAAGCAGGAAGTCAGTCCTCACATATGGAACTCCATAGCTACAGACTACCGAGAATCTGTAGGAAAAAGGCATGGCCCAGCTGTGAGCAGCCGCAAACGAATCTGAGGACAGTCTCTGAGGACCCCAGTGTCCAGGGAGAATCATGGCTCCGGTAGCCTGAACAAGAAGGGTTGGAGGGCAGGAGTTGGCTAAACCCCAAACAGATTTCAGAGGACGGCCTGGCCAAAGACACTGTCCCATCGGGACTCCCTCTCCAAGCAGTAGTAAGCTGCAAAAGTGTGGACTGAGGACCAGGTGGCAGCCTGGCAGATATCTGCCACAGGGACAGAGCGTAGGTTCACAATTGAGGTTGCCATAGCCCTGACATTGAGCACTGTGACCTGGCACTCCAACGATATGCAAGCATAAAGCGGCTTCCCACATAGACGAAAGTGTTTAGATTGGCGACGAAGGGGAAAAAAGTAGATTTGAAATACTTTGCCTATGTTAGAGCATTCTGTACGCCATGGCGGAACCCAAACAAATGGCAGCTGTGAATACTCAGGTTACTTGGAGTGAGTCCTGCAGCCCCAGAGACAACACAAGCGACGAAACTCCTGCAGACCCGGATCAGTGGCAAAGGCGATGCAATCTGCCACCCAGGTGGACAGGGTCTGCTTGGTGACAGCATACCCCAATTGACTAGGGTTGTATGAAACGAAAAGCTATGAGGCTTTGCGGTGGCCCTGAGTACGTTGCAAGTAGAAGGACAGGGCCCTTTTGCAGTCCAGAGTATGGAGGATGGCTGCTGCCTTGTCAGCGTGGGGCCGTAGAAGGAAGGTAAGGAGCACCACCTCTTGGATGAGGTGAAAAGCGGATACTACTTTTGTGAGGAATTTAGGGTGGATGCGAAGCATGATCCTATTCTTGTAGAACCTGGTGTAGGGTAGCTCGGACACCAAGGTCTGAAGTTCGCTGATTCTGCGGGCGGAGGTGAGCACCACCAGGAAGGCCACCTTCCAGGATAGGTAACGCAAATGGCAGGTAGCCAAGGGTTCGAAGGGTGGCTTGGTAAGCTGCATCAGGACCACACTGAAATCCCATTCTGCTGGAGGTACCCGGATGGGTGGTTTAGAGAGCAGCAAGCCCCGCATGAATCCGCTGATGAGGGGCAGCACAGAAAGAGGTTTGCCCCTTATGGAGTGATGGTTCGCAGAGAGCGCGCTCAGGTGTTCCTTGATGGAGTTGGACTTTCCAGTCTGCGAGAGGTGCAGCAAGTACTGCAGCACCATATGCACTGGGCAGGAGAATGGATCTACCAGTTGCTCCATACACCGTACTGAGAATCTACACCACTTGAAGGCATAGGCTCATCTCGTGGAGTCCTTATGAGAGACCAGGAGGACTTCCTCCACCTCCCTGGGGAGGTTGAGAGGCACTAGGGTGACCCGTTCAGCAGCCATGCTGTCAGTGACAGGGATCCCAGGTTGGGGTGGAGAATTGAGCCCTCCTCCTGGGTCAATAATCCTGGGGAATTCCCCAGAGAGACCGGGAGCTCTGTTGTGAGATGGAGCAATAGGGGAAACCAAGGCTGTCTGAGCCACCACAGGACCACCAGGATCATGGAAGCCTTGTCCTGCTGGACCTTGAAGAGGGTCCGCGCGATTAGTGGCATGGGAGGGAAGGCATACAGAAGGCCGCCCGACCACGAGATGAGGAAGACATCCGCCACTATTCGGGACAGATGCAGTTGGGGACAGCAGAAGCGGGGCAGCCGAGTGTTGGCTGGGCTGGCAAAGAGGTCCAGGCTGGGGATTCCCCATAGTTGGAATAGCCACTGTGCCACCCTGGGTCTAGGCTCCACTTGTGTGGCTGGAGGACCCTGCTTAGTCTGTCCACCAGGGCACTGTCCTGGCCCGGAAGGTGTACCACCCTAAGGAGCATTCCCTGACTGATCATGTATGAGCAGAGGGCTACTGCCTCCTGGCAGAGATGGTGAGACCCTGTGCCCCCTTGTTTGTTCAGGTGAAACATTGTGACCTGGTTGCCCATTTGGACCAGCACCGACTGATGCTACAGGTGCTGATGGAAGGCCCTGATTGCCAGAAAAATGGCTCTGAGCTCCAGCAGATTGATCTACTGCTGGCTCTCCTTGAGACCAATTGCCCTGTATGTGCAGTTCCTCAAAGTGGGCCCACCAGACCAGCAGGGAGGTGTCCGTAGTGAGGACCCTCTGAGGGTTTGGGTTTTGAAAGAGCATGCCCTTCCGCAGGTGCTGTTTTGCATCCTGCCACCAATTGAGTGACTGTTAGTTGACAGGACACTGAGATTTGTCCTGGAGTCTGCCTTTTGCTTAAGTCCACCATGAGCGGAGGCACTACTGAGCTGCCTGTATGTGGAGGTGAGCGTTGGGGACCACATGGACTGTGGAAGCCATGTGGCTGAGCAGGCGAAGCATTGTCCATGCCGACATGGCATGATGGCACTGCATCTTGGTCGCCAGGGCCCTGAAGCGATCTGCCCTGTCCAGGGGGAGGAAGGCCCTGACTTGGAGGGTGTCCAGGCAAGCCCCTATGAACTCCAGGTCCTGAGTTGGAGTGAGGTGGGATTTGGGGTGGTTTATCATGAATCCCAGATGTTGTAGGACCCTGATGGTGTGAGCTGTGGCCTGCTGCACCTCTGAAGCAGTGTCTCCCTTTACTAGCCAGTCATCCAGGTACGGGAAGATGAAGGCCCCTTGGAGATGGAGGTAGGAAGCCACCACTGCCAGGTATTTGATGAAAACTCTTGGTGCGGAGGCTAGGCTGATGGGTAGCACCCTATACTGATAGTGGTCGCCCCCGACCATGAACCTTAGGTATTGCCTGTGACTGGGATGACTAAGGATGTGGGTCTAAGCATCCTTTAGTTCTAAAGAGCACAGGCAATCTCCCTGCTGGAAATAGGGTAGCAATATTCCAAGTGAAAACATTTGGAACTTCTCCTGCACCAGGAATTTGTTAAAGTTTCTAAAGGCCAGGATGGAACTTAGGCCTCCTGTTCTTTTTGGGACCAGAAAGTACCTGGAGTAGAACCCCTTTCCTTTTAGGTGATGTGGTATGGACTCCACCGCCCTGTCCCTGAGAAGGCCTGCAAGTTCCTGCAGTAGCAGGGTCTAGTGTAGGGGAATCCGAAGGAGCTCCCCCGGAAAGAAAGGTAGAGGCGTCTGATCTAGATGAAGGATGTAACCTTCCCTGACCACCTGAAGTGCCCAGGAATCGGTGGTGACAGCAGCCCACCGGTGGGCAAAATGAAACAGGTGCCACACCCCGTCGGTAGTTGATCCCCCATGGGGATAGAGACTATTCTCTGGGAGTCAAAACCCGACCCAGTCTGAACTGGAGCTGGTTTCTGGGGTTTGGGCCCCTTAGGCTTACATGGGCCCTGACATGCTCCCTTACCCTGATGACCCTGCTGCGGAGTCTGGGGGGCCTAATATGGGGGATAACCTTGGAAAGTCTGGTCTTTCCAATGAAAGGGAGGCCTTTTCCCTGATGGTTTCTTCCTAGGAAGAATGGAGGTCTTCCTCGAGAGTCAAGTCCTGGTGACATACTTGGTCTCTATCTCCGCCACTTTGTCTTCCATCGGCTTTCCAAAGAGGTTTTCACCAAAGCAAGGGACGTTGAAGTTTCTCCTGGACCCAATGCTCGAGGTCTGATGCCTGGAGCGAGGCCTGGGGTCAAACACCGATGCCTGCGGCAGCCACCCTCGCATTGGATTCAAAGCTGTCATAGGCCGCCCGAGACAAATACTTCAAACACTCCCTGATAGACTTTGTGAGGGTCTGGAAATGTTGGAGGTGGTCCCCGCTGAGACCCGCCGAGAAACCCCTGAGTTCCTTGGTTAGGTCTCAGAAGTACATATCGATATCCAGCTGATATGCTTGTATACGGCATGCTAGCATCGAGCCCTGGTAACATTTACACCTGGGCGTCAAGGGCGCGGGACTCCCTGCCCAAGGGCACCGAAGAGTGAGTCTTCAGGCATTTTGTGGACACATGGCCCACTCAACCACCCAGGAGATGTGAGGGATTTGTGCCTTCCTGAAGCCGGGCCCTCACTGGAGCCAGTACATAGTGTCCAGGTGTCAGCTCACAATCGGCTCCGATGCCGGTGTTTCCCACATTTGGAGAAGGAGGCATCTGAGGATGTAGGGGACCTTGGGTGGAGCCTTGTATTGAAGGATTTTGAATTCCTTCATGCAGGGATCCTCTTACGACTCCATGATGAGGGTCAGCACCTTTGCCATGTCCCAGACAAACTCAAGGAATGAGGTGTCCTCAGGCGGGGACTAGCGCTTCGCTGCTGGCAGGGATGGATCCAAGGGGAGGTCATGGTGTATCCATGTCTCCGGGAAAGTCTCATCTTCAGACCCAGTCCGAGTAGTCCGTTGAGGACTTGAGGTCCAACGACTCTAAGGGCATCGTTGGATCTGGTCTTCGATGAACCATGGCTAGGGCTTGGCTGGAGCCAGAGGCGCTTGCTGGGGAGGATCTCGCTCCTGAGGACCAGGAGCAGGATCGAGACTCTTGCCGAGGATCTATTTGATAATCTGTAAAGGGAACTCGTTCACTGTAAACTATACTATATGGATCAGAGGTAATCTCTTCTTCCCATGAGGTCTCAGTTAGAAAAGAGCACTGCTACTAGGACTCATGTCTATATGTAGCAAAGTGCTTTATCACATCAATGACCTCATAAAATAAAAACAGAAATCTAATCATGTCGGGACTCCCCAATTAACAATAATTATCAAGTAAAAACTTTAAAGCTCGACTTCCCAGATTAGATATATCTGTATCTCTCTTTGATCCCAACGTCCATCCCCGGTACCACTGAGACGTTTCACTTAGGAAGTTTCTTCAGGGGATCTTGCAAACTCACAACTGCTGCCCACGCTTTCACTCACATCGGTTCAATTCCACTCTCAATTCCATGAAAGCACCAACCGTCTCTCTGAAAAAACGCCGCGCATCTATTTGAGGCACGGGACTCTCGACGATCTCTTCAGTGGCCCAGGGAGTCCTCAACATCGAGGTCCCTGTAGTCTTAACATGTGTGCCGGTGGGGCCTGGCATCGACCAAGGCAAGTAATACAGAAACGCTGCGTTCCAATGCCATCATCCTGGCTTCACACTCAGGAGTTGCAGCCTTCTACACCAAGGCCGGGGTGACCAGTTCGGGCATCGGGGAGAAGAGGGAGTCCTCGATGGGACAGACCTTGGGGGTCCAAGATCCGTCCCCGGTGGCCTTGGCGTCTGTCCTGGGTACCTTGGCAGGCCGATCCTGCTCTGACTCCTCTGAAACTCTCCGGGGGCTGTGGGACCTCGCACGGGACTTGTCATGCGAGTCCCCTTCCCAGGAAGAGGTCCTCAAAGACTTCTTCTTCTTATACTCTCGCTCCGGGGAACCCTTCTTAGAATTTCCGCGTATCCCGCTCGGGCACCACGGGGGCTTTACGTGACTCCGAGGGACCTTGAGGGGCTTTAGAATGCATGACTACCAGGGCTGAGTCTGACCTGTGGAAGATGTCATCCTGCTTCTGCCAGAAACTCTGGGTGGCCTTAGCAGACATCTTTTTGCACAGGGAGCACGCCTCTGGGTCATGGTCAGCATCTGAGGCAATAATCATGCGTGTTGGTAAGGGACATGTTCCTGGAGCACTGATCACACTTTTTAAATCTGGTGGCCACTGGGGCAAAAAGGGCCCCAGCAAGGTCAAAGACCTTTGATGCAGCCAGCGGTGAGAAAAGGCGCAAAACCACACTGAATGAAAAACCTAACTAAATAGGTTCCGAGTCCTGAAGCCGAGGCGACGGGGCTTGGAAGTGGGAAAGGGACTGGTGCTAACCAAATGGTACACAAAAGTGCACGATAAAATCAACTTTTTTTCAGGGGACGTAAGATGAACGTCTTTAGGGCTCCACAGAAAAAGGGAGAATGATTAAGATGGCACCCTTAGGCAGGAAGGGGACCATGCATGCATGGTGGCATCTCCTAAAGGCTTTCTTTGAAAGCTGGTGAGATGCTTCCATAAGGGCTCCTTCAGCATCAATGTCACCCATGTGTGAGGACTGACTCCCTGTCTGTTCCTGGAGAAAATTAAACTGTGCGGAAGAAAGGCCTGGCAATCCATGATAACCCAATGGATAGTCACAACAAAACAAATTGCACTATAATACTGGAAGATGAGACCCCCAGTTCGGAAGGCACTCAACTGGCTACTGGGGAGGAGCTGAAGACTTTTCAGAGTAAAGCCAGCATTTATGATGTGGTTGAATCAAAGTCTTCAGGATGTCTGACCGCTGATGTAGCTGTGCATGAAATGAGAGTCAGAAGCTGCAAAACTGTCTTATATATTGGGACATGGAATGTACAAACCATGAACCAGGGAAAGTTGGAGGTGGTCAAGAATGAAATGGAACGTGTACAACTCGATATGTTTGGTGTCAGCGAACTGAAATGGACTGGCATCAGGCACTTTGCATCTGATTGATCACGTGGAGGCATATTCCGTGTTGGATGTCCTGGCCTCTGTGTGTCCAGTCAGAACTGGACACACAAAGGTAGATGGTATTCTAATCCTGCAGGGCACGTCTAGCCCCTGCAGGATCAGAATCCCATCTAAGCCTGTACGTTCAGGCCCAGAACAGATTCCGGGCAGCCTGCATGTACCGGCACCTGCCAGCTAACTCAGTCAGGGCACCTGAATGCAGCTGTGATCCACAGCTGCCAATGACTGGCTTCATTCCCCACAGCCCGACCACCGATCTGGCCTCCCAAGGCCCAGATCGGGCTGTGGGGAATCTTCTGTGGCCCACCCACTCTTTGACACACCCTGGGCCTGACGTACTCTCCCTTCTAGAGGAACTTATTCCACTTCAGACGTGGAATAAGTTCCCTGTCTACTCTGCTGGCCCCAGACGTACAGGGCCGACATCAGAATCAGCCCTATACGTCCAGGGCCACAGACCGCCTGCTGCCCGGCCCGTCTCCGCCTCCACTTTCCCACCCCATCTAACTTCCCCATACAAACACCCTACTCGTATGAGGAGGCTTAGCGAGGATGGGAAAGGCAGTTGAATAATGGGGATGGACATCCCAACATTCATCCCCGCTATTTGTGATTCAGAATAGACCCCCATGGACTACTATGCTGGAAATGAAAGGCAAAGAAGAAATGGTGCTGTATTTATAATTAAGAAGAAACTTGCAACTTATCTTTGACAAGAAGAAACTTGCAACTTATCTTTGTAGTGAAATACAGTGCAATCATGAACCTTTAATTTCTATTTGTGTACGAGGAATGCCCATAAACACAAATAATTCAAGTATATGCCCTAAAAACAGCTACAGAAGAGGATGAGGTTGATGAGTTCTATGAACAAGTACAAGCTGAAATTGACAAAACATGCAAACAGGATATCCTGATAGTCATAGGTGACTGGAACGCAAACGTTAGCAATAAAGAAGAAGGTAAAGTGGTTGGAAAATATGGACTTTGCAACAGAAATGAAGCTGGTGAAAGACTGATAGAATTCTGCAAGACCAATAATCTATTCATCTCAAACACTTTCTTCCAGCAACACAAGTGGCGACTGTACACATGGACTTCACCCAATGGACTGTACAAAATCAAACTGACTACATCTATGGAAGTCAATGATGGAAAAGCTCTATAACATCAACAAAGACAAAACCTGGAGCTGATTTTGATACAGATCACCAACTACTAGTATGCAAACTCAAGCTAAAGTTAAAAAAGAGCAAGCCACTCATGAATGTAGCAAAATATGACCTTGAAAATATACCACCGGAATTTAAAGACTGCCTGCAAAATTGATTTGCTGCTTTAGATAGAAATGACAGCGCTCTAGAAGAGCCATGGGATGATATCAAGACGATTGTGTTGGAAAAAAGTGAGAAATCTCTACAAAAGATGAAAAAGCAAAAACAGCCAAAATGGATGACCAAAGAAACTCTGCAAATTGCCCAGAAATGCAGAGAAGCAAAAGCCAGAGGAGAAAGAGAAGCAATCACAGAACTCAACACAGATTTCCAATGTACAATAAAGTGCCACTATCTCATCACATCTGTATACTCCTCCCACTGAACTGCAATAACATATGCAATGGCCACATTTTGGAAAGACCTAAAAACACATCTTTTATTTAACACTATGTCAACTCTAATGAACCTGAAAAAATTTAGCCTACCTAGAACATCTCGTTCAAATAATTCCTGAACTCAATTTACCACACAACCTAATACAGTCAAACCTCGGTTTTCATTTGCCCCGGTTTTCATACGCTTCGGTTTTCAACGTCTTTTCTGACTGAGATTTTGTCCCGGTTTTCATGCATTGCTTCGGTTTTCAACGTCTTTTGACTGAGATTTTGTCCCGGTAGCAGGGAAGAAAAGCTGTCAACGTAAGCAGGAGATGTTGCATGAATGTGGGAGGCAGTTCTTTCTCTTGCAGGGTACGTCTGAAGCTATATCATTAAGATTTTCTGCCATTCTGAAGCATTGAGCAGATAATGTAAAGGTATTTTAATGGACTGAATTCAATGTGTTTCCGAAGAGAGCTGGGCACAGCAGCTTGTCAGGGGTGGCTAAGGCCAGATGTTAACATACTGTACTGTACAGTACTGTACTTAGCTTGCTTTCAGTGATGTTAAATGTTCATTTATCCATTTCATTAGTCATTTATATTTATTTCTCATTGTTTTCTGTATGTAAAAATATAGTTATTCTCTATAAAATGTATTTTTTGTGAATATTTTTGGGTGTCTGGAACGGATTAATTGGATTAACATTATTTCCTATGGGAAATATTGCTTCAGTTTTCATACGTTTCGGTTTTAGTCAGACTTTTTCGAACGGATTAATCATGAAAACCGAGGTTTGACTGTACTCAATATCACCCATATGGATACTACTTTGTATATACGTTTCTCTGTATATAAGTTACTCGTATATAAGTTATCATACAGTTTATGTACCAGTTATACCATATAAAGTACCAATTATACTATACTCTTGTTATAATTTAATATTATACTGTATTGCGCTTGTTATATTGTAAACAGCTCTGATTTCTTGAAAATGCGGTATAGAAAACCCATAAATATGCACACAGCCTAAAAGCTAGATGCAAATGCAATCGGGGTTATTCTGAGCCACGAATAGCGGGTATGGATGCCCCCAGTGGAGTGGGGAAGTTAGACGGGGACGGGGAATGGGCAGTCCGGGGCAGGCAGTGGGTGGTCGCCGGCCCTGGTCATACAGGGCCGATTGTGGACGTTTAGTTTTGTGGCTGCCGGGGTGCGGATGGGGAAAGGGGGGCCAGGGGGGCCAGGGGACATTCCCCGCAGCCTGACCCTGGCCTTAGGAGGCCAGATCAAGGGTCAGGCTGCAGGAAATTAGCATTTAGGCGGCCAGCATCGCGGCTTTTAAATGAAGCTGCAGTGCCATGGCAACAGGATACCATGGCACCGCGGCTCCATTTAAAAGTCATGACTGAGTTAGTTGGGCTGTATATGTATGTGCAGGCTGGACTGAATTGCAGTTCAGACCTGGATGTACATGCCTGATTGTGATTCTGATCCTGCAGGATCAGAATCGTGATCCCTTCTGTATGTCTGACTCAGACCAGATGTACAGAGGGGATCTATGTCTGCAACGGAATTAGATTGAATGTGTTTTTGAGCCAAGGCTGATTCTAGGTGACCCAGCAGCTGCTGTTTTTTTTGGCAGAGTTACCAGAAGTAGTTTGCCAGGGTTTTTTCCCAAGACAATGGAGAGTTAAGTGACTTGCCCAAGGTCACAAAGAGTGCCAGTGGAAATTGAACCCTGTCTCTTGGTTCCCAAGCCAGTGCTCTAACCACTAGGCTACTCCTCCACACCAAGACAAGGCTGCACTATTTAAACCTAGTGTAACTGCACTGCTTCTTCACCAAGCTGATGAAGAAAGGATAATACTTGAAAGCTTGTCAAAGATAAGTTAGTTCAATAAAAATGTATCAGGTACAACTTTTTTGTTGACCCTTATTTTCACATATCCAAGTGGACTAATACAGCAACTATAATTCATTGTATCATGAGAAATTGATAGAAGTTCTTGGGGAGCAAAAATAAATACATCTTTTAGCAAAAATGACCTATACCTCGTTAAAAGCAGTAATGGATCCAGAGGTTTGGCTCGACAGCCCAAATCGTTTTTCAATTGTGGAAATCGTGCTTTTGACATATCCTGCGATTAGAAGCTCTGACAGTTGAAGAAAACCATGACAGACAACAAAGAACTGGGGAAATAAAAGACAATAAATATTACAAACATTATATATTCTCCAATACAGAGGAGCATTCTGCTTGATAAAACATAGTCAATATTAGGAACAGCTGCCTGAGCCAATGGCAAGGTGGTACACGGCTAAACAGGAAAAACAGGTTCATTTAGGGATTTCTGGACCCTTCCCCTGCTTGAGTTCTTCAGAGAAGTATAAGCTGAAACTTCCATAATCTTCAGGGAGGGAGGTGTCTTGGGCACCACACAAAAGTTATATCTAATAGTCAGTTCTTGAGTGCACCTCACATTTCTTTAGAATTGACTTAAACAATACATATATGAAAAATTCTTAGGCTCAATGGGCCATGTAACATCCTTCCAGTGCCTGTGCATGTCGCAAAATAGGCCACACAGGATCAGGGAGGAAAAGCCCATGTTCCCTGTAAAAAATTGTTCTCCAAATTATAATGCCCTGTTCAATGTAATTTCAGTTTGTTCAATGTAAACCGCACTGATGCAGAATAGCGCGGTATATAAGAGAATGTAAATAAATAAAGCAATAGGAGTCCCTCGCCCATTGATGAGCACTCTTGTACTGTCTGTGCTGGTACAATAGACAGGCAGTCTCAAGTGCCAGAATTTCTTGGCTGTTGATCTCATGTGATGGCCAATGAATTTTGAAGATACTCTCAGTAACAGAATGATATGCTCCCAGCATTAAATTACAGCTGTGGTCAACATTATTGGCACCCTTGCATTTTAGGTATGTTGTCTACAATATCTTGAAAAATTGGAAATATTCCAACAGTATGTCATCATAATATTGTAATAGTATGTTCAAGGGTATACAACAACAAAAAAGATGTCTGTGCAGCTTAGATGTAGTAATTTCAGAGAAAAAAAACGAAATATGACCTGGACAGGATTAATGGCACCCTTCACTAATATTTGGTTACACAACCCTTGGCAGTAATGACAGCCTCAAACGTTTCTTGTGGCCATCTATAAAGTTTCATACCTCTGCCTGCTGGTAGTTTGTCCCACTCTTCAAATGATAGCTGAGACATAGAAGACTTGACTGCTAACTTGATGGAAACTTTTAAACAGTATCTTGAATCTTTTTCAAACAAAATCACTAAGAACCTAGACCGAAAACTGGAAATTGTTGAGTAAAAAGTAATTCAGTTGGCATCCTCAATCTGCAAGCATCAGGAACAAATGGAAGGCATGGAGCTTCGCATAATTTATTTTTATTTATTTAGCTGTATTTATATCCTGCTTTTCACCGGGTCAAAGCGGTCAACTGGGGGATACATTTAACACGAGGGGATATGAGACACATACGCTAATACTTACAGGGAACATGGGCAATGGAGGGTTAAGTGGCTTGCCCAAGACCACAAGGAGTGCCTATAGGACTAGAAATCCCAGTCCCTCCGGCCTGAGATTGCTGACCCCAGGTGGGATTTAAACCCCCAGCCCTCCGGCCTGAAGTACCTTGTCCTAACCACTAGGCCACTCCTCCCTACTGTGGTCTAGTGGTTAGGATAGAGGACACTTTTACAAGCTTGCTTTTCCCAGCTAGACTCAAACTGGTCAATATTTAAAAGGTACCTAGACATTTGGTACTGTGCCAAAAATTTAAATGCTTGTGGGTTGTGATTTTTGTTGGCATAATACATAGAGTGGAATATTTAAATCCCATTTTATGTATAATGCTGTGCATTCAGTGGGGAGGACAGGTTTGAGGCATTCTTGGGGTGGGGCCACCGAAACACAGTTTAGACTTCTAGGTGCCAATTTTCAGCACCTAGACAATGCATTTGGTTTAGGCACCGCAAAGCCAGATCTAATTTGAAGCGCCTAGCCAAAAGCATAGTCTAAATGTATAGGGACCTATTATCACTTCCGAGATATTTAAACAATGCACATACTTTTGTACACACCTGGGCACCAGTTTTCACTGGTACTAAAGCAAACATTTAGCATCGCTGAAGACTGTCATAAATTGAAAGGTTTTGTGTAGACATTTCAAATTTATGCCCCCAGACATCCTACTGAAAACTGGCTCCAAAGTATATTCTAATAGCAAAATGATTATTGTCACAGCTCCTTTATTACCAGCTAGGAAGCCGGGAAAGACATGGGGCTATCACCTCAGGTCTGACATATGGTAGGGCCCAGGAGCTTCTCTAATGCTGAGCGCATGATTGCCCTGGAGAGGTAGTGGAGGAGCCAGATATGCTTCAGTGACTGATGCTCGGCAGAAATTCTACAAAGCATATTAACCAGAGACACTGAGATCCCATGTGATGCATGAGTGAGTAAGGAGGCTTTCTTGCTCACTCCGGGGCTGCCCCGAGAAAATGACCTAATTGTTTATCGCAACCCTGCCAAAAAGTAGAACCTGTTCGAAGAGAAAGCAGAGGACAACAGACTTATACGGTGAGGAGGGCAAAAAGTGAAGTAAAATGCCTCTACCAGCCAAAAAAGACCCCGAGAAAGCAGGCAGGTCTGGGGCCTTGACAACCACGCTGATGCAGCTGACCTCCCCTGGTGCCAAGAGCGCAGATTCATCAACGGAGGATCTGGCAAAGGAAGTAGTACAACTATTAGATCCCATGTTTGATCAAATAATGAAGAAGTTGGAAATAATGGGAGCCTCACCAACGGAAGTTGGACAGAGAGTAGAAGAGCTCGAACATCGAGTGGCGACCATCGAGGATGGAGAAGGAAGGCAAGAGAGAGAACGATTGGAGCAGAAAAACCAAATAGAGGCCCTGCAAGTGAAGGTGGATGACCTAGAAAACAGGCTGAGGCAAAATAATTTAAGAATCCTGGGAATACCAGAATCAATGACAGAGCGTCTGCTATGGCCGCTGCTCGAAGAATGGCTGCCAAAGGAGCTGGGCCTAGAATCGCTAGTAGGAGATCTAAAAATAGAGCGAGCGCATCGAATTGGAGCGAGGTGAGAGGAGCGGCAAAGACCACAGGTGGTAATTATGCGCATTCTCAATTTCCAACATAAAGTGCAATTGTTGCAAGCATATCGGAGAAAAGGGGATCTAAAACAGGAGAATCAGAGACTTTTGATATTTCAAGATTATTCAGCAGCAGTAGCAGCAAAAAGGAAGGAATTCACTCAGATTTGTGCTGCTTTATTCAAGATGAAGCTACACTTCACATTAGCGTTCCCGGCGGCAGGGGCGGCCCAAGGGGGGTGCGGGGCCATGTGCGGAGACTCGGTGCGGGGCCTCATTTGCATAAGGGGCCTCATTTGCATAAATATTTGCATAATGTTATCATACACTAACTTTTAGTAAACATGCCTCTTCATGAGTGTATGGATAAAGAAAGACAAAGATTTCTACATTACTATAATCCAGTGCCAACCGCCAGGCACATTAGGAACTACTACAAACACTGCCCATTTAGAACCCATAGCAAACCCGCCATATCCTGACAGCATTACCAGGACTCACAAAGCACCATACCCTACCTATCAAAAGGCAACACTGCAAATATTAAACCAATACATTTCAGAGAATAACAATACATGACCTACTGGGGAAAGAGAACAAGTGACAATGTCAAATAGGAATTACATAAACAGAATACCTCAGCTCAGTTACACATGCAGAACATAGACTATCACCAAACAAGGAATCACAATTTAAAAACAGGAAGACAATAATTAAACTGGGAACCCTAAAAGCCAAACTTGGAATGTACAACAACAATGTAGAAATAAAACTATAAATTAATTTCCTCTTGTACTACACAAAGCACAGACATTAATGATGCACATTTCCCAGAGCTGACATATTCCAGTTAATAAATTCAAAATAAAGAGATATCTTTGTACCTTTTGTGCAGTTTTTTTTCAGTTGCAATTGTTCCAGCCACTTTCTTCTGGTTTATTTGTGTCTTCTGCTATCTCTCCATCGTCTGCTGTCCATTTGTCCTTTCTTCTCTTCTAGTTTTTTCCATTCTCTCTCTACATCTGCTTTAACATAATAATCTTTCTCCTTTTGCTCTTTCCTCATTCCTATTTCATCCACTCAAATTTTACCCCTCCATCCTCAATCCCCACTTAGTCTCCCAATACCCGGCCAATTGTACATTTTTCTTCCCTCCCACACAAAATATTTTTCCCCTCACCATTTCATTCTCCCAGCCCCATCCCCTTCTAATCTCCCCCAACATCAGCTCCCTTTTAGTTCCAGCCCCACCCAGTATCCGCTCCCTTCTAGTCCCCACATCAGCCCATTTCCAGTCCTAGCTCCCCCATCCATTTCCAGTCCTATCCGAGTCCCTTCATCAGCTCATTTCCAATACCAGCCTCCCATCAGCCCATTTCTAGTCCTTTCCTAGCCCCACCATCAGCCCATGTTAAATCCTAGCTCCCCTCCACTCAGCCCATTTCTAAACCAAGCCCCCCATGAGCCTACTTCCAGTTCTAGCCCCTCCATGAGTCCATTTCAATCCAAGCCCCCACCAAAGCCCATTTCCAATCTTAGCTCCCCCCAACACCCAATTCTCAGTTCTATCCTAGCCCATCCATCAGCCCAGTTCCTGTCCTAGCTCCCTCCCCTAAGAGCCCATTCCAAGCCCCCCTTCCCATCAGCTATTTGCAGTTCAAGCCCCCTTCCACTCAGCCCATTTCCATTCCAAGTCCCCCTCCCCATCAGCTATTTGCAGTTCAAGCCCCCCACTTCCCCTCAGCCCATTTCCATTCCAAGCCCCGTCCCCATCAGCTATTTGCAGTTCAAGCCCCCCACTTCCCCTCAGCCCATTTCCATTCCAAGCCCCATCCCCAACAGCTATTTGCAGTTCAAGCCCCCTTCCACTCAGCCCATTTCCAGTCCTAGCAACCCCCCCAACCCATTACCAGTCCTAGCCCCCCCCATAGCCCACTCCCAGTCCTAATCCCACCAGCCCATTTCCAGTCCTAATCCCCCATCACCCAATTTTCAGTTTAAGCCCCCCCATAGCCCATTACCAGTCCTAACCTCCCCATCAGCCCACTCCCAGTCCTAATCCCCCATCACTCAATTTTTAGTTTAAGCCCTCCCATAGCCCATTACCAGTCCTAACCCCCATCAACCCATTTCCAGTCCTAATCCCACCAGCCCATTTCCAGTCCTAATCCCCCATCACCCAATTTTTAGTTTAAGCCCCCCCCAGCGCCCAGCACCACTCCTAACCCCTCCCCAGCGCCCATCACCACTCCTAACCCCCCAGCCCAGCACCCATCACCACTCCTAACCCCCCCAGCCAGCCCAGTGCCCATCACCACTCCTACCCCCCCAGCCAGCCCAGTGCCCATCACCACTCCTACCCCCCCAGCCAGCCCAGTGCCCATCACCACTCCTAACCCCCCCCAACCAGCCCAGTGTCCATCACCACTCCTAACCTCCCCCCCAGCCAGCCCAGCCCAGCCCATCCCATCACTACTCCTAACACCTCCCCCCCAGCCCAGCACAGCCCATCACAACTCCTAACCCCCCCCCAGCCCAGCCCAGCCCATCACTACTCCTAACACCCCCCCCCCCCCGCCCAGCCCAGCCCATCACTACTCCTACCACCCCCCCCCCCAGCCCAGCCCAGCACCACTTCTAACCTCCAGCCCAGCCCAGCCCAGCCCAGCACCACTCCTAACGCCCAGCCCAGCCCAGCCCAGGGAAATTTTAAAAAAAAGAAAACCTGTCTCCTGCCGCTGTCGGGGCCGCCGCGGCAGAATCGAGCGTGCCGCGGGGCCCCCCTGTACCCGGCACAGCCTCTCCTCCCTGTAGCAGCTCTCTCGTTGGAGCTGAAGTCAGACGCGCCGGCTTGCAGAGCGCGAGGGAAGAGTTTTTCCCTCGCTGCTCTGTTAAGCCCGCGGGGGCTGATGGGAAGTTCCCATCAGCCCCCGCGGGCCTAACAGAGTCGCGAAAGGGAAACTCTTCCCTTCGCGCTCTGCAAGCCGGCGCGTCTGACTGCAGCTCAGAAGAGAGAGTTGCTACAGGGAGGAGAGGCTGTGCCGGGTACAGGGGGGCCCCGCGGCACGCTCGATTCTGCCGCGGCGGCCCCGACAGCGGCAGGAGACAGGTTTTCTTTTTTTTTTCAATTTTACTTTTACAAAAGAATGTTTTTTGCGCGGGGCCCCCTGAAACGCGGGGCCCTGTGCAAAAAACATTCTCGCTCAATGGACGGGCCGGCCCTGCCCGGCGGTATGGCAGGTATCAAACTAGAGACAGAACCTCACGTTTGAGACTGTGGCAGCGGCAAAACAATTTTTAGCCAGGTTGGCGGGAGATAATGGAGGAGAAGGTTCACCGGCCTGACTTTTTGAGAAGGAACAAAAGGCAAAGAAGATTGGACATCACTAAATATTTAGGAAACTAAAGACTTAAAAGTTGGAAGAGGGAAGGAGATAAGGAAAACAAAGTCACGTTGGACTGGCAAGATTGAAATCAGGGAGTGCTACGGTAAAGAGCCTGCATGTGAATGATATTGTGTTTGATGGAACTATGGTGTAGTGAAGAGGACAGACATGGAGAGTCGGGGCAGCCCTGCAGCATCCAGCAGGGATCAGGCCTCAGCAGGGAAGTGCTGAGGGTAGTAGATGCGATGTTGTACGGAGAATATGGGGAGTGGGGAGAGAAAGGGAGGGGGAGGGGGGAGGAGGGAAGGGAAGGGAAAGAAAGACAGAAGTGTGAGTGGAGAATCTGTGTTTAGAATGAATGGCAGAGAGTGGAAAGTGGAGAGGGTGAGACTGATATAAACAATAAGAGAGTTCAGGAAAGTCTTAATGAACTGCCTGAGAAACAGAAGAAAAGTTATAATGTCTATTTACAAGGCACTGAGTTCGGTGTTGGGGCTGGGCAACCCTGGGTGAAGCTTCAAGTACTGTGGAATCTGAGAAAGGATATGGTAGTGGATAAGTACAATGGGACATTTATTTATTTTATTTATTTAGCTGCATTTATATCCCGCTTTTCACCGGGTCAAGGCGGTTGGGGGGATACATTTAACATGAGGGGATAGGAGACACACACTAATACTTACAGGGAACATGGGCAATGGAGGGTTAAGTGGCTTGCCCAAGACCACAAGGAGCACCTGTGGGACTAGAAACCCCAGTCCTTCCGGCCCAAGTGCCTTGTGGTCTTTTTCTGTCATCATGTTTCTATGTTGTTGTTATGGAAGGACAGACTAGATGGGCCTTGTGGTCTTTTTCTGTCATCATGTTTCTATGTTTCTATGTTGTTGTTATGGAAGGACAGACTAGATGGGCCTTGTGGTCTTTTTCTGTCATCATGTTTCTATGTTGTTGTTATGAAAGGACAGACTAGATGGGCCTTGTGGTCTTTTTCTGTCATCACGTTTCTATGTTTCTATGTTTCTAAGGTTGCTGTCCTCTAGTGGGATTTGAACCACTGACCTTCTGGCCTGTAGTACCTTGCCCAAACCACTAAGCCATTCCTCCCCATGGTTTATGGATAATGACGTGGAATGTGGGGGAGTGAGTACACCCATGAAACACACAAAAATATTACAAGTGTTAAAAAGAGGAAAAGCCCAAGTGGCATTATTACAAGAAACACATTTAATGTAAGGGAACATGAAAAGCTTAAGAGAGACTGGGTTGGGCAGGTATTTGCTGCATCATCGGGAGGTAGAGAGAGGGGAGTAGCGATTTTGATCAAAAAAGGATCCCTCTAGAGGTCATTAGTGAGGAGGAGGACCCGCAGGGGCGATTCCTATTTCTACATGCCCGGATACAAGGGGAGGAACTGTTTCTGGGGAATATCTATGCCCCGAATGTTTATGACCACCAATTTTTTAAATTACTTCTGCAAAAGATAATGGGGGCACCGAAAACACCATTGATATTGGCGTGAGACTTTAATTGTCCCCACGACCCAGAGCTAGATAGATCACAGGCGAAGAGGAGAGGGGGATGGACAAAAAAAGGGGTGGGGTACTTATGTAGAAAGGGAGGATTGATAGATGCATGGAGAGTTCTGCATGAAGGTGAAAGAGATTACACACATTACAACACTTCTCCACTCTTGATAATATCACCTAACCTTTTATCCTGAGCCATTGCGACTCCCACAAAGGAATGTACCCTATGCCCTAATCACTGTATTTAAATTTCCCCACGTCAATCTGCCCCTAAAGATAAACATGCCAATCTTTATTCTAATTTGTACATATTGTAGATAGTTCTCCCCGTTCTCCATGTTTTATTTCCCTGTAAATGTCAATGTTAGACTGTTACACATTGTACATCTTGGTTATATGTAAACTGCGCTGATGATAAATAGTGCGGTATAGAAGAAATTGCAAATAAATAAATAAATAAATAAATCTGTCAATAGCCCAATCTTGGTCTTGGAGTGGGAGGAGTGGCCTAGTGGTTAGGACAAGGTACTTCAGGCCGGAGGGCCGGGGGTTCAAGTCCCACCTGGGGACAGCAATCTCAGGCCGGAGGGACTGGGATTTCTAGTCCTATAGGTACTCCTTGTGGTCTTGGGCAAGCCACTTAACCCTCCATTGCCCATGTTCCCTGTAAGTATTAGCGTATGTGTGTCATATCCCCTCGTGTTAAATGTATCTCCCAATTGACCGCTTTGACCCGGTGAAAAGCGGGATATAAATACAGCTAAATAAATAAATAAATAAATATATATTAATTTCCAGAGACAGTTTTGGCAAAGTGGTGAATGTGGAAATTGAGCCTATTGCAGTATCTGATCATGCAATGATAAGAATGGATTGGAAAGTGAGACATGCTTTTGGCAATAGATGGTCCTTTCCCAGGCATTTGTGGAAGAATGAGGAATTTCGGCAATATTTGATACACCACTGGGAAGAATATTTAAGATTTAATGAGGCGCAAGCAAGAACTGTGGCAATATTCTGGGAGGCTGGGAAAGCAGTGATGCATGGCCACATAATAGCATATGTAGCAAAAGAAAGGAAGCGAGTTAATGAAACTATACTGAGATTAGCCCAGAATCTCCAGGAAGCAAAAAAAGAAGCCCTGATAAACCGGAAACACACAAAGGTTTATCTCGAAACTCAAAAAGCTTTAAATGCCGCATTGCAGGAGAGAGCGGTGTACTCTATGCAATACTATAGGCATCAGTTGTTCAGATATGGAGACTGGACGGGGAAAATTACTGGCCCCATTGGTGAAGGATAGAGGAGGCAATAGAGGGGTAACCATAATCCAGGACAGAGAGGGCGTGAAGCAGAGAGAGGTGGGGAAGATAGAATTGTCTGAAAACTTGCACTATCAAGATCTGTATTTGCCGGAAATGGAGGACAGAGAACAAGTTTTCTTGGATGCGGTACAGCTGCCAAATTTGTCTGAAGCAGAGTTACAAGAATTAAATAGACCTATAACAGGGGAAGAAATACAGAAAATAATTAAAGCAGGGACACCACATAAGACCCCAGACCCAGATGGGTATGAGACAGAGTTCTATAAGATGTTAACGACTCAAGTTACGCCCACTTGGGGGCCCTGTATGGAGAGATACTAGAGATGGGGTCCTTTCCGAGAGACATGCGAACGGCGGCTATAACTATTATTCCTAAACCGGATAAGGATCCAGAGGATCCAGCTTCGTATAGACCTATATCGTTAATTAACTTGTGGCGTCAGTACTAACAACTAGGCTGCAGAAGATACTTCCAAGATTAATAGGTAATCATCAATCAGGCTTTGTGAAGGGGAGAGAGGCTTTCTCGAATATCAGTAGAGTATTGTTGGGAATGGAGAGGTGCCTTCTTCAAGAGACTCCAATGCTGCTGGTAAGTTTAGATGAGGAGGAGGCTTTTGATCGGGTCTCCTGGACCTATATGTTTGAGGTTCTACGCAGGTTTGGATTTGAAGGGGCTTTCTTAGATTGGATAAAAGCACTATACATGGACCCTTTGGCCTGTGTTGTAAGTGAGGGGAATACTCACAGTCTCTCGTTGAAGAGGGGTACCCGGCAGGGATGCCCCTTATTTCCCCTGCTATTTGTCCTTCAGCTAGAGCCTTTGCTGCTCTCCCTCATTGAGGCAGAGGATGTGAAGGGAATAGAATGGAACAATGGGGATATTAAAGTTAGTGCTTTGGCAGATGATATACTCCTGTGCATCTGTGACCCTCAAAGATCATTAGACTTGGCATTACAACAGATTGAACGGTTTGGATCCTTCTCGAGGCTGTGTATAAATAGAAATAAATCTTTGTTACTAGATGTAGGAAGAGGAGTTAGGAGTGGTTGGCAAGGAGATATTCCGTTGATATGGGCACAGGGGCAGTTTCGCTATCTTGGTATTCAAATCCCAGAAAACACGTCACAGCTTTATGATGTGACTATAAAACTAATGATAGATAAGACAGTGGCTAGGCTGAAGAAGTGGAGGGATCTTCCCATATTCCTTATGGGTCGAATAGCTCTTATCAAGATGGTAGAGCTGCCCAGAAGGGTTTATCTTTTACGCCATGTCCCCGTGTGGATATTGCGGAGAGATATGTTGATGCTGCAGAAACATATAGGTAAATTTTTATGGAGAGGTCGAAGATCCCTTCATAGCTTTGTCCGCCATGATGAAGAATTTGGAGGAGGGGGAGCAGGCCTATTGTCCTTGCGAACCTATAACTCAGTCTGCTTACTTGGGCCTTTGAGAGATTTGTTAATAGGCACGACGGGAAAGCTGCCAGTAGAGCTAGTAGACCAGATGTCAAGGCCATATCATAGAGCATATTTACTACATAAGGCTAGTAAAGAATTGCCGTCAGCTTGGAGAACCTCAGTGTATCTGCGAGCCCTCAGGCAGGCATGGAAAGCACTGTGTCAGCAGAGAAAATTGAATTGGAGGGACACTGACTGTCTTCCTTTGATGGGGAATGGAGAGTTCGAGCCAGGGAGACAGGGTGGAGTGTCGATGAGATGGCACATTGTGGGGTAATCTATGTGGGACATTTGAAGATGGAAGCGGCACCGGAGATAGATTATTTTCAATCATTGTGTAGGAGGTATAATATGGAGTCAAAAACATTTTATTTCTACTTACAGGCAAGGCACTATATGGGCAGTCTCCAAAAAGAGTTTGACACATTATTGAGCTCAAGGGGGATGATGGGTCTGTTAGCAACACTGGAAGAGAAAATATCTGTCCGAAGTTTAAGAGAAGAGATCTGCCCTGGGGGAGATCTGTGAGTCTTAGAGAATTTAGCTCAGAGATGGCGACAGGATAAAATGCCTGGAGTTACGGTGGAGATGTTACAGGGAGCTTTTAAGGGGATAAAGAATATTTCTGAATCAATACGTTTACAAGAAATACAATATAAATTTCTCTGGCGAGCATATGTCCGTAATACGTGGGCAGCGCGGGCGGGAATGACTTCGACAGATGTGTAGAATCTATGTGGAAAAGAGAAAGGGACGCTAATCCACCGTTTTTGGTTGTGTGTTCTGATACAAAGTTTCTGGAGAGAGGTAGAGACAAAACGTACGGGGTGGAGGCCACATCGCCAGGTATTTTCACCAGAGTGGTGCTTATTCAATGCATATGAGGGGGGGGGGGAGCTGACTGTGAGCCACTATAAGAAGCTATATGAGAAAGGTTTCATAGTAGCTAAGCAGGGTATTCTACGCCATTGGTTGGATGAAAAAATCCCAAAAGTAAAGGCGTGGGAGCACACACTGATAGAATTGATGTACATGGAGCAGAAAACAGCCCTGATACTTGGGAAAAGTAAATTGGAGGAGTTTGGAAAAATATGGGATCCGGTTTTGCAACAGTATCCCCACTAAAGAGAAGAAGAATAGTAAGTTGTGATTAAGATACGGCAGGCGGAGCAGGCAGTTAGGCAGGAAGGATGGAAGGATGAATGAGTGAGGTGTGAATGAGGGAGCGAATGGTTTGTCTGACATGCATAAAGACAGGCAGAGTTTAGATGACAAATGGAGGGAAGGTAAGGGAGGGAGGGGCATAGAGGGGAGGGGAAGGGGGAGGAACGGGTGGGGGTTATTTTAGTGAGTAGGCCAAGGATGAGATGCGAAAGTAACTTGGTTATGTTTTGTTCCCTGTTTAACATTGCTTAAAAATTGCTTAAGTGTGTAAGATTGGGGGGGGGGGGAGAGTTGATTGTATTAGAGTCATACCATTTTGAAATAAGATGTAAAAGGGGAGTAAGAAGGGGTGTGGGGTATCTGTGAAATGATTTGAAATGTGTAATTTGAACTGTGTGCTTTGGAGGGTATTTTAAACTGTCAAAGATGTTAACTGAAATGTCAATAATAATAATAAGAAGAATAAAAATGATATTCCTTAACCCAGCAGACCCAGACGAACTCAAGGCAGCAAAAGACTCCTCACCCCAGCTAGATACCACAAAACAAAGCAATCAACCTCCAGAAGAGCCTTCTCGCTCTCGGCGCCAGACCTATGGAACTCCCTCCCTGAGGAACTAAGAGCACAAAGGGACCTCAAGGACTTCCAAAAATCCCTCAAAACCCACCTATTCAGGGTCTCATTTGAACAAAGACCTTAACTCCCAACCCATCGCAGCCTTGCCGACTCAGCCACCATGCACCACTACTTCAGGTCTGGGGCACAACCCCCCAGAATTTATGTATGTCTTGACACCTCTGTTAAAATGTTCACCCCTTGTTACATCCCTACCACTTTGATTGAAGGAAAAGGTGGTATACAAAACTGGCCAAAAAAAATAAATTCTCTGCCATTTTATTTTAGTTGGCTTAATGTTTTGTAATTTTCTTTCTTTGGGGTTTTTCACATACATCTGAACTAGTCTCTGTGGGAAGCAAGTGTACCTTAATTTGATGTTATTGCCTAGTGGAGTCACTACCTAATGGCTGCGACTGAGCAGGGAGAATCATTGCAGCTTAAACATCCTGTTGCTCTGGCTTGCTCAGGTGGAGACAGGAAAAACCTCAGTGATGTCCCGCCATGGGGATGCTACATTAGACCTATAATGGAGGAGTTTATGTGAGAACCTGGGCCAAAGGTGCAATCTGACTTAGAGGGCCAGCTATTTCATGTAGCAGCACAGCTTGAGTTAGATCACTGGCCAATATCACGCTTATATTTGGACTTGCTAATTTTGGACTGGTCATTGCTTAATTATGATTTTTATTTTCAGTTTGATGGTCTGTAGACTAATCTAGAATAGGGCTGGTTTCAGTCCGGAGAAGGGAAGACATAAGATCATAAGAACATAAAATATGCCATACAGGTTCAGACCAAGGTCCATCAAGCCCAGTATCCTGTTTCCAACAGTGGCCTATCTAGGTCACAAGTACCTAGCAGTTTCCCGAGAAGACACAGGTTCCACAATCCTTGTATTGGGGCAAGCAGTGGATTTCCTGGGTCCCCTTTAAAAATGGTTTATGGACCTTTTCTCTAGGAGCTTGTCCCAACCTTTTTTAAACCCAGCTACACTAACAGCTTTTACTACATCCTCCAGTAATGAATTCCAGTTTGATTACACATTGAGTGAAAACATATTTTCTCTTATTAATCTTATATGGGTTACACTGTAGCTTCATTGCATGTCCCCTAGTCTTTCTACATTTTGATGGCATAAACAATCAATTAATTTTTACCTGTTCCACTCCATTCATTAATTTATAGACCTCTATCATATCTCCCCTCAGCTGTCTCTTTTCCAGGTTAAAGAGCCCTAACCTTTTTAGCCTCTCCTCATAGGGGTATCCTTCCATCCTCTTTACCATTTTGTTGGTTCTTCTATGTACCTTTTCTAATTCTGTCATATCCCTTTTAAGATATGGTGACCAGAATTGCACCAAAATATTTGAGGTGCAGTCGCACCATAGAATGATACAGAGGCATTATAATATCCTTCGTTTTATTCTCCATTCCTTTCCTTATGATTCCTACTGGTAGAACTCTATTTGCTTTCTTGGCCACCATTGCACACTGGGCAGAGGGTTTCAACATGTCATCCACGATGACACCTAAATCTTTTTCCTAGGTGATGATTCCTAATGTGGAGCTTTGCATCTTGGAACCATACTTTGGGTTGTTCTTTCCTAGGTGCATAACTTTGCACTTATCCAGATTAAATTTCATCTGCCATTTGAACATTCAGTCTTCCAATTTATTAAGGTCCTTTTGCAATTTTTCACAATCCTCTTGGGTTTTAACAACTTTGAATAATTTGTGTCATCTGCAAATGTGATTTCCTCACTCATATTCCCATTTCCAGGTCATTTAAAAATATGTGAAAGAGCAGGGGAACCAGCACATATCCTTGGGATACTCCACTATTCACGTTTCTCCATTGGGAAAATTGGCCATTTAGCCCTACCCTCTGCTTTCTATCTTTTAACCAGTTCCTGATCCGCAATAGTACACTGCCTCCTATCCCATTACTTTAATTTCACCAAGAGTCTTTCATGAGGGACCTTGACAAAGGCTTTCTGAAAATCCAGATACACTACATTGACCAATCCATTTTTGTCTACCTGTTTACACCAAAAAAACTATAACAGATTAGTAAGATAAGACCTTCCCTGGCTAAAACCATGTTGCTGTCTCCCATTAAACCATGACTATCTATATGTTCAGAAATGTTGTTGTTAATAATGGTTTCTAACATTTTTTCTGGTACTGATGTCAGGCTCACCGGTCTGTAGTTTCCTGGATCACCTCTGGAACCCTTTTTAAAAATTATTGTTACAATGGCAATCCTCCAATCTTCAGGTATTACTAATGATTTTAATAATAGTTCACAGATTAATAATAGTAGGTCTGTAATCTCATATTTCAGTTCTTTCAACACCCTTAGATGTATACCATCCAGTCCAGGTGGTTTGCTACTCTTCAAATAGTTATTATACATTTTCCTGGTTTATTGACATTTCTTTCAATTCTTCTGCTGCATCAGCTTTAAATACCATTTCAGGCATGGGTAACATCCCTACATCTTCTTCAGTAAAGACCGAAGCAAAGAATTCATTCAGTCTCTCCGCTATGGCCTTGTCCCCTCTTAGTGCCCCTTTTACCCGTCTGTCATCCAATGGTCCAACTGACTCTCTCACAGGTTATTTGATACAAATGTATTTGAAAAAGTTTTTATCATGCGTTTTTGCTTCCACAGCAAGCATTTTTTCAATTCTCTTTTTGCCTGCCTTATCAATGCCTTGCATCTAACTTGCCAATGCTTATGCTGTTTCACAGTTTTCATCATTTGGCTCCTTTTTCCAATTCCCGAAAGATGCTTTTTTGGCTACAACAGTCTCTCTAACCTCACCTTTAAACCATGCTGGCAGTTTTTTGGACTTCAATTCACTTTTCTTAAAGTGTGGAATACAACTGGTCTGGACTTCCAAGATAGAATTTTTAAATAACACCCATGCTTGATGAAAATCCTTAACCTTTGCAGTTGCTCTTTTTAGTCTTTTCTTAACTGTTTTCCTCATTTTATCATTGTCTCCCTTTTGAAAGCTAAAAGGTAGTACTGTGGATTTCCCTGCCATCCTTCCTCCATTTATTAAATCAAACGCGATCGTGTTATGATCACTATTGCCAAGTGGCCCAAACACCCTTATCTCTTGCACCAGATCTTGTGTTCCAGTAAGGACTACTAGGTCCAAGATGGCTTCCCCTCTTGTCAGTTCATGAACCAACTGCTCCAAGAAACAGTCATTTATTTCATCTAGAAACTTTATCTCCTAAGCATGTCCTGCCGTGACACTGACCTAGTCAACACCGGGGTAATTGAAATCATCCATAATTATTACTGTGCTGTAAACATTATTAGTTTCCCTGATTTCTTTGAGCATTTCATCAACCATTTGTTCATTTTGGCCAAGAGGTCTATAGTACATCCCCACTGCCATCGCTTTCCCCTTTTTTACATGGAATTTCAATCCATAGAGATTTTACAGTGTATTTTGTTTCCTGCAAAACTTTAATCCTGTGTGACTCAATGCCCTCTAACATAGAGCACAACCGCTCCACCAATTTAATCTAGAAACATAGAAACATGACGACAGAAAAAGACCACATGGCCTTTCTAGTCTGTCCTTCCATATCAACAACTACAACAGTCCTCTTTTTTTCCTTTAGAGATCCTCTGTGTTTTTCCCAGCTACTCTATCATTGCGATATAATTTGTACCCAGGTATCACAGTGTCCCACTGGTTGTCCTCCTTCCACCATGTCTCTCAGATACCAATCATATCTAACTTCTCATTCAGTACAATATATTCTAACTCTCCCATCTTTTTTTTAGACTTCTAGCATTTGCATACAAGCATTTTAGAGGCTATATTTTATTCATATTAATCTGGTTTCTGGTAGTCAGGGGTAATTTGGAATCTTTAAGTTCTGTCTGCTCTGTACTTAAGGGCATTTGCGTTACTTTTTGTCTTTATTGGATCCTCTCTGTCGATATGCCATAACTTCAGTCTTTTGCTAGTATTCTTCAAGGATACATCCTTCTGAACCATACGCTCTTGGGCGACTGTTGGCTCTTCCCTATTATCTAGCTTAAAAGCCGCTCTATCTCCTTTTTAAAGGTTAATTATTTATTTATTTATTACAATCTCTTATATACCGCACTATTTATCATCAGCGCGGTTTACATAAAACAAAGTACCATAACAACAAACTGTTTGGTTTTACAGAGAACAGGAAAAAACAACTTGGATAACATAGGGAAGTATGAATGCAACTATTTACATATGTACAGTAAGCTTGTGCTACAGATTAATGCCAGCAGCCTGGTTCCATCCTGGTTAAGGTGGAGCCCAGCCCCTTCGTAAATCCCCTCCTTTCCCCAGAATGTTGCCCAATTACTAACAAATCCCAAACCCTCATCCTTGCATCATTGTCTCATCTACATATTGTTCAGGGCCTGGTATATACGCCTGGAATGACAAAATTGATGGAAGAGGCCTGTGACCATTTGGCAGCTCTTGGTTGGTGGAGTGGCCTCTTGTTTTTACTGCTAAGTTTGGTATGAAGCACTGCCTAGGCAATTTGGGTAGAAGTAAGGGGAAGAGGAATAGTTATGATTATATGCCTATACAAGAAGTTTGTGTAGTGTAGCTGGTGACTGTATGAGGGTATGAATGTTGGGTATGGGGGCAATTTCCCCAAATGACTTAGTTTTGCACATACAATGACAGCAATGAACCTCATTCCTAAGATAGTGTATGTGAGTATGATTTCAGTTTCTCAAATGTAATGCTAATGCCTGCTGTAGTATTGTGCTAAAGAGAGCTTCCTTCTGGAATTCATAAGATGTAACATATATAGATAGGAAACTTGTCAAGGTGCAATTTGAAATTCCTCTTAATCGGGTCCATGGCTTCTGATGCAGTGGGTGGGGAATGGGGTGTTGTCATTGGTGTGTGGGAGGGGGTGGGAATTTTGGGTTTGTTGGTTGTTTTTGCTAGCATATTATTAAGTACTATAATAAAAATAACAAAGGAGCACATTGGGATGTGGACAAAGCGATTAGTGTGGTTAGCAGAGCTGCTGTGTTAACTGCAGTGAATGAGATATTCAGTGGCACTAACATGATTAATGCCACTGAATATCCATGGCTGCTGGCTCTACATGTCCCGATACTAGCCACTTAGCGTCGGGGCATTCTAGAGTAGAGCAGAGGTGGTACCTCTTGCTAACTGAGCAGTGGCAATATTAAGCCGCTGCCTGGTTAGCGATACGCAGCGAAAGCCAAGTGCAGGTACCCCTGGCCTAACTTTCGCCGCATATCGCTAACTAGGCAGCAGCTCAATATTTCCGCTACCTGGTTACCAATCAGCAAATCCGGGTTTAATGTTCAGTGCCAGCAGCTAGCCACCCGCGCTGAATATCAGGCCCTATAAGGTGTTACTTTTAGTATGTGATGAATATTATACATCTAGATGGTCTTCATACTGTTTGCATACCTCATTATGATATGCTCTATGCTGGAGTTCTGGGTGAGCTCTTTGGAGGGACGATAAGGAACTTAAGTTTGTATCCTTTAATATTCGGGGTATTTCTCTTTTCCAGTTAAAAGGGTAAGGATCTTCCGATATCTTAAATTCAGTGGGTACATATGGCCTGTAAGAGACACATTTATTTAAAACAGAACATGGAAAGCTGACCTGCAATTGAGTGGGCCAGAATTATCATGCATCTTATAATTCTCAGCACCGGGGAGGGTATATTTTGATCTAGAGAGTGCTCCAATTGACTCTTACCCGGAGTGGAGATCCATGATTTTGGAGGCCATTCTGTTTGGGGAACATTACACACAGATGAATTTGTATAGCCCTAATGTACAAACAGAGGAATTTTATCATGAGTTGTTTCAACAGTTTAAGACATTTGGTAGTGATAACCTGGTGATGGGAGGTGACTAGAATATATGTTTAAATCCTGCTTTAGATCACCCCAGATTTGGACCCTTTAGAAGTGTTACGACTGGTATTATGCAATTGGGTCTATATGATGTCTGGAGGAAGGGTCGTCCTGGGAGAAGAAACTATACCTTCTTTTCTCGCCGGCATAACTCCTACAGTAGAATAGATTTCTTTTTATGTATGGCTGGGATGAAAAGGAAGTTTAAGGAGTGTGATATTTTTACTGCATGATTTCTGACCATAGTGTCTTTCACTCTCTCAGGTGGTAGGGAAAAGGGAAGTGGGTGTAGATGGAAACTTAATTTCTCAGTGATCTTAGACCCTGCATTTGGTAAGATGATCAAGATGACTTTGGAGGAGTTAGATATGCATCATCCGCAGAGAGAATATTCTCTGCTGTTGAGGTGGGACATTCTCAAGATAGTGGTGTGGAGGTGTATTATAAAGTATCATATGTGAGTCATTGTCATAGATTAAGAATACAACCTATGGGGTCTGCTCAATTGAACGTTTTTACTACAGTTCCAGTTGATCGTTCAATTTCAAATGCGATGCAAGTTAGAAGAATGTTTTAAAGCACTTCAAGAGGTCTCAAAATCAATTGCCAATTTTTTATACTCATTTTCCATCTTCTTTAGATTAAAAATTTTTTTTAACTCCACCAATCCCAGTGCTCAAAAATTTCATATTATAAAAAAGTAACATCTTTATTAGAGGACTTTCTTTAAGATCTTCACCCCTATTTTCATTTTAAACGAGCGGATCTCGACGCTCTCATCGGGCGCCTTTGCGGCGTTTCAACAATTAGTCTTTCTTCAGGAGATCCTCACCTTAAAAACACAAACAAATAATTTAACTATTAACTACCTCTACCTATAGTGTTCCTAACCTTAATATAATCTAAAAATCTTAACCTAACTTACCCTTACGACTGATGCTGCCCACGTCCAACCGGTTTCACATACTTGACAAGACGCCGCGCATGCGTACGAACTATAGCTTTCCCTATTTAAATCCCTCTGAAATCATCATCCTGCATTGGATACCTGCTTCAGAAAATGTTAAACACCTGAAGTCACTCCCGATGCATCAATAGCGTACTATATACATGGATCCACTCATCCAACCAACTATTAATCTATCTATGTAGCATTTCAAAGAAGACTCCTGTTTAAAAGCTTCCAGAGTGTCATCAGTCATTATAGACAATCTAATGATGTGAAATTCGCTACGCAAAATTCAGAACTATTTGCAATTCTGAAGATCATTAGTTGTACTTTCAGTTTATCTGGATTCATATATACGTCCTCTTCTCCCCACAATACCTACATATATAAGAGATACTACACATTTTCTAAATATGCTTGAAGAGATAGCACAATGGTCAACTTGCATGGACACATGGCTTGTGACTTTAGATGTTACATCACTTTATACTAATATTCCGCAAGCAGCGGCATTACATACAGTTCAGACTACATTAGAACAACGGGGAGATCTCTCTATAGCTCAAATTGATTTTGTAATAGAACTGGCTCGTTTAACGATTTATCGTAACTATTTTCTGTTCGAAGGCGTACTATATCAACAGATCAGCGGAGTAGCCATGGGAGCAACATGTGCTCCGTCGATCGCTAATTTTTATATGCATGCCTTTGAACAGAAATGGTTAACTCAATCTCCATTTCAGGATTCGATATTAATATGGCGTAGATACATCGATGACGTGTTTGTTTTATGGAAGGGTTCTCAGGATCTATTGACTAAATTTTTAGAGTGGTTAAATCAATGTGACATAAACATCAAATTTACTTATGAATACCACCAACAAGAAATTACATATTTGGATGTACATGTTACCCGAGGTGAACATCAATGGCAAACATCCGTGTTTCGGAAGTCTACTGACAGGAACACATTTCTTCATTATCACAGTAAGCATCCGAAACAACTGAAAGGTTCCCTCCCGTTTTCGCAATTCCTGCGTTTTAGGCGCAATTGTTCTGGCATTCAAAATTATAAACAACAAGCACGACAGTTAAAAAGTGATTTTGAACAGCGGGGTTATCCCCGGTCAATAATACAACATGCTTATCAACGTGCACTATATAATCATCGACCGGGGTTATTAGTAATGCGTCCTCCGGTTAAAATAAAATATGATGATAATAATATAAATTTAATTACTACTCATTCTCCAATGAGTCATCATATTCAAAAGATTTGTCGAAAACACAGTAACATATTAACAGCAGTGCCAGGTTTACAGGAGAAGAAAATAAGATGTGTATGGCAGAGAGGTAGGAACTTAAAAGAATATCTGAGTCCCACCGTTCTTCCTCGGTTGAATTTTGAGCGTAGGGAAGGAGGGCATACAAAATGCGGTGACTGTGATGTTTGCCTAGTTATGGTAGAACAAGCACGATTTGAGTATCATGGGAATAGTTATGCTCTATACAATAATACCAATTGTGCTTCAGAAACAGTGGTATACGGCATTTTGTGTCCCTGTGGTCTAATGTATATAGGTAAAACGGTACGCTCCTTGCGAGTGCGGCTACGGGAACACAAAAGCCGTTTAAAGTGTCAACGATTAGAGGCACCCATGGTTGCGCATTGCTTAGCCCATCAGCACACTTTTGAACAGCTACGCTGCTTCGCAATTGAACAAATACACCACCCCTTGGCTGGCCATACATTAGATGAAACTCTAGTATCAAAAGAACAACGCTGGATATTTAAAGTAAATACTGTTAGCCCAAGGGGTTTGAATCTTACTATAGATTGGCAGTGTTGTATCTGAAAGATGTTTATTAGTGAGTAAAAACTCTAATGATTGGAATAAATTTCCACAGGGATAGAAGGCTTTGAATAGAGTTTTCCACTTCACGAATATATGAGGAGTCATGTAGCTGCAAAGGACCGCTAAGGAATGTGTTGATAGAACACAAACACTAGGGATCCCTATGTTGTTAGAGTACAACTAATGATCTTCAGAATTGCAAATAGTTCTGAATTTTGCGTAGCGAATTTCACATCATTAGATTGTCTATAATGACTGATGACACTCTGGAAGCTTTTAAACAGGAGTCTTCTTTGAAATGCTACATAGATAGATTAATAGTTGGTTGGATGAGTGGATCCATGTATATAGTACGCTATTGATGCATCGGGAGTGACTTCAGGTGTTTAACATTTTCTGAAGCAGGTATCCAATGCAGGATGATGATTTCAGAGGGATTTAAATAGGGAAAGCTATAGTTCGTACGCATGCGCGGCGTCTTGTCAAGTATGTGAAACCGGTTGGACGTGGGCAGCATCAGTCGTAAGGGTAAGTTAGGTTAAGATTTTTAGATTATATTAAGGTTAGGAACACTATAGGTAGAGGTAGTTAATAGTTAAATTATTTGTTTGTGGTTTTAAGGTGAGGATCTCCTGAAGAAAGACTAGTTGTTGAAACGCCGCAAAGGCGCCCGATGAGAGCGTCGAGATCCGCTCGTTTAAAATGAAAATAGGGGTGAAGATCTTAAAGAAAGTCCTCTAATAAAGATGTTACTTTTTTATAATATGAAATTTTTGAGCACTGGGATTGGTGGAGTTAAAAAAAATTTTTAATCTAAAGAAGATGGAAAATGAGTATAAAAAATTGGCAATTGATTTTGAGACCTCTTGAAGTGCTTTAAAACATTCTTCTAACTTGCATCGCATTTGAAATTGAACGATCAACTGGAACTGTAATAGATTAAGAATGGCAAGGTAGGACTCCTTGGCTAGGCAAATTAAACTGTTGCAGCAGAAAATAAAAAGTGATTGCTCTGGGAAAACACTTAAGGCTTTACAACTGGCTAAAGGTGAGCTCGTAGCGCTGCAGATGATATAAATTGAGAATTCACAATGCTATGCTAAGCAAAGATATTATGAGGAGGTCAATAAGCCAAACCCACTATTGGCTCAACTGATCCAATCACAAGGAGGGGGTACTGTTATCAGTGCCCTTTATAATAGTGTTGAAAATCTTAAATATTCCCCTTGGAGATAATTGCTATCCTTGCTGAGCAATTTTAAAATCTGTAGAAGGGGCAAAATTTTAGCCTTTCAGTGTTTCTGGAAAGCATTTGGTTACTCCGGATCACACAAGAGTGCAAGGAATACATACCTCCATTACTGAGTCAGAGGTACTGAGGGCTCTGAAGGCCACACCGAGTGAGAAAAATCAGGTCTGGATGGATTTCATGTTGATTTTTTTAAGTGCTCTATAGCTGAACTAGTTCCCCTGCTTAGGGAGCTTTATAATTTCCTTAGAGATGGGTTGGGATCAGTGGAGAACCTGCTGGAGGTACTGACTACACATTCCTACTTAAGCCAGGGAAGGATCACTTGAATTTGGATTCGTATAAACCAATTTCAGTGGTAAATTTGGATACAGAGTTACTGGCTAAAATATTATAATTGGAATTGGAAAAGATATCTCCTCTACTGATCCATGACAATTAGATAGGGTTTAAAAGGGTGAGATCCTCAATTCATAATACCAAGAGACTTTTGAATATTCTACACATCGCAAAACAGTTTCAGATGCCTGTTTAATCCTGGAACTCAATGCAAATAAAGTCTTTGAGTGTACTGGCAATTTATGCCAAAGCAAACCATCTTACCACTTCAAATAGCACAAAAAATAGCAGCACAACTCATCACAGGAACAGCCAAACATGGACACATCACCCCCATACTTAATCAATTACATTGGCTCCCAATCCAATCCCGCATCAGATACAAATCAACTTTAAACATATTCAAATTCATTCACA
The DNA here is from genome assembly GCA_033557465.1 of Ichthyophis bannanicus. Taxonomy (NCBI): domain Eukaryota; kingdom Metazoa; phylum Chordata; class Amphibia; order Gymnophiona; family Ichthyophiidae; genus Ichthyophis; species Ichthyophis bannanicus. The sequence goes on from CM066035.1 coordinate 52,977,931, forward strand.
AACTATCAGCTTATATCTTATAAGACACTATAACAAGAGACACAAGTACCCGGTCCAGGAGAAATAGCAACAGGCATATGATTATCACACCCCATGGATACCATAAGACCATACAAGCCACATCTGGAAGGGCGCTATCACTATATGCTCCATCACTATGAAATTTACTCCCGGACAACATGCGCACAACTACGGACATTAAGGACTTCAGAAAGAAATTGAAAACTCTTCTCTAAACAAATCACCTGGGACATATCACCTAACCACTTGAATGATGACATGATTCAAGTCACCATTTGTTTACCCATAGCCATGTACTAGCAACCCATTAAGCACTATGCACTAAATTGTATATAGTTATGTCATAATTTCATGACTCTGTACATGGTTATTCCTGTTACCTCCTTTCCTCCCCCTCCCCTGTCCAAATATTCATGAATTTTGTTCAATTGTTCTATGTATAATGTTGAGTTACAATGTAAACCGCTCTGAGTGAAGGACAAAGCGGTACAGAAAAATGGTTAAATAAATAAAAATAAAAATGTTTGCAGTACCGCACAGGTATAATGTACCCGAGGCCTTCATAAAGTGGATCAGGATTCTTTCTAGGGCGCCGATGGCAAAAGTGGCAGGTAATGGGAATCAGTCAGGAGCTTCTTCTATTGAGTTGGGTACTCCTCAGGGCTGCCCTTTGTCTCTCGTGTTATTAAACTGATATTAGAGTCTCTGGTGCAGATGATCCAAGATTCATACAGTATAGCACAGTTACTTACCTGTAACAGGTGATCTCTGGGAACAGCAGGAATTAGTCCTCACATATGGGTACGTCGGAACCGACGGAGCCTGCGCGGGAAAGCTCCCCAGCTTCCCAGAAGGAAAGCTTTTCGGGCTTCCCACAGCGCATGCGCGCTGCCTTCCCGCCTTCCTGACCAACTCTCCTCAGTTCGAGTTTAAAGCTGAGACAATAGAGAGAGGAAAGGAAAGAGAGAGAGATACAACTCCTATGGGAGGTGGGTGGGTTGTGAGGACTAATTCCTGCTGTTCCCAGAGATCACCTGTTACAGGTAAGTAACTGTGCTATCTCCAGGAACAAGCAGGAATGAGTCCTCACATATGGGGACTCCCTAGCTAAGATGCCGGGGAGATCCCCCTTCAAGGGTTCCCTATCTTCCTATGGATCTCAGGCATCCATTGAGGGAAGGTGGGCAGGAGTTGCTTAAGAATGGAACAGGTGTCTGAGGACAGCCTGACCAAACAAGGCATCCCGGCGGGAGTTCTTGTCCAAGCAGTAATGGGCTGTTAAGGTATGAACTGAGGCCCAGGTGGCTGCTCGACAGATCTGATCGATGGATACAGAATGAAGATGAGCCATAGAGGTGGCCATGGCTCTCACATTGTGAGCTGTGACATGGCCTTCCAGAGAAAGGTTCTTACTCTGGTAAGCAAAAGAAATGCACTGAGCAATCCAATTGGACAGTGTTCTTTTTGAGACTGGAAGTCCCAAATGAGAAGGATCAAAAGCAACAAAAAGCTGAGAAGACTTTCGATGTTGCTGTGTCCTGTGGAGGTAAAAGGCAAGAGCTCTTTTACAATCTAGAGTATGTAGGTTCCTCTCTGCACTGGATGCATGAGGAGCTGGAAAAAAGACAGGTAGATATACCTCTTGATTAAGATGAAAAGGTGAGACCACTTTAGGCATAAAGTGAGGATTTGTCCTAAGGACTACCTTATCATGATGGAACCTTGTATAAGGTGGATTAGCCACTAAAGCCTGCAGTTCACTGATGCGGCGAGCAGAAGTGATTGCAATAAGGAAAATAACCTTCCAGGAAAGAAATTTCAAGGAGGTAGTGGCTAAAGGTTCAAAGGGTGGCTTCATAAGCTGACCAAGAACCAAGTTTAAGTCCCATGCTACAGGAGGAGGCCGAATGGGAGGCTTAGTTAAAGTTAGGCCTCTCATAAACCTTGCAATAAGAGGATGAGAGGAAACAGGTTGTCCATTGATAGGCTTAAGAGATGCTGAGATAGCACTCAAATGGACCCGCACAGAATTCGTTTTGAGGCCTGCATTGGAGAGATGCAGGAGATATTCCAATAGAGAATTTAAAGGGAGTGCTCGAGGGTCAAGACTCTGCTGAGCACACCAAATGGAAAATCTTTTCCATTTAAAAGCGTAAGAACGCCTAGTAGAAGGTTTCCTAGAGGCATGGAGGATATCCTTCACTTGTTGAGAAAGATTGAAGTCTTGAAGGTCTAGGCCTTCAGCAACCAAGCTCTGAGGTGAAGGGACTTGGGGTTTGGGTGCCACAAAGTCCCCTCCTCTTGAGACAGAAGGTCTGGAGCAGTTCCCAGGTCCAGGGTGGGGGCTTGGGAGAGATGCAGAAGTAGAGGGTACCACACTTGGCGGGGCCAGCGTGGAGCTATGAGGATCATAGATCCTTGATCCCTCTGAAGTTTGAAGAGAGTCTTGGGAATCAAAGGAATGGGTGGAAAGGCATACAGGAAGCCCTGACCCCAGTGAAGGAGGAAGGCATCCTTGGCCTGAGCTCCCTGACACGGAATTCTGGAACAGAACTGGGGAAGTTTGGCATTCCACGGACTTGCAAAGAGGTCTAAGTCCAGGGTTCCCCATTCCTGAAAGATTCTGAGTACCTGATCCTTGTGCAGGGACCATTCGACTGTCTGCCCAAGAGTTTTGAATTCCTGGGAGATATACTGCCAGGAGATGGATTTGATGCTCTCTGGCGAAGGCCCATAATCTTAGAGCTTCGTTGCAAAGCGACAGAGAGCCAGTCCCTCCTTGTTTGTTTATGCAGAACATGGCTACCTGATTGTCTGTGTGAATGAGGACTGTCTGGTAGCTGAGGAGGGAGTAAAAGACCTTGAGAGCTAGGAATACTGCTCGAAGTTCCAAGAGATTGATATGAAGGGCGGTCTCCTGTGGAGACCAGATGCCCTGAGTGGAGAGGTCTTGAAGATGAGCCCCCCAACCTGTTTGGGAGGCATCTGTTGTAAGGGTTGCTTGGGGCAACTGTGGCTGGAAGGGAGCCCCCAACAACAGATTTTGAGTGGATATCCACCATTGGAGAGACCAAAAAAAGACGTTTGGAGGTTGCTATTTGGTCTGAGAGAGCTCCTGATGCTTGAGTCCACTGGGTGGACAAAGTCCATTGAGCTGCTCTCATATGTAGGCGAGCATATGGCACCACATGAACTGTGGATGCCATGTGGCCTAACAGTTGTAGCATCTCCCTGGCAGTCCAGTGGCTTCTGGACTGAGGTTTGGAGGCCAAGTGCACTAGACGGTGGCAACGGGCCTGAGGAAGATAGACCCTTGCAGTGGTAGTATCTAGCCAGGCCCCTATGAACTCTAGGGACTGAGTAGGGGTGAGTTGAGACTTTGGCAGATTGATGACAAGTCCCAGATACTGCAGTATGCGTCTGGTGTGGTCCAGGGAAGTCTGAGCCTCGGACTGAGATGGAGCTCAGATGAGCCAGTCATCCAGGTATGGGAAAACAAAAATCCCCAGGGTGCGTAGAAATGCAGCCACTATTGACATGCATTTGGTGAACACTCTTGGAGCAGAGGCTAGACCGAAGGGGAGTACTCTGTATTGGAAATGTTTTCCCTGGAACAGAAACCATAGGAATTTTCTGTGGGATGGATGGATGAGTATATGTGTGTACGCATCCTTTAGATCTAGAGAACAAAGCCAATCCTGACTCTGTAGGTATGGAAGGAGAGTACCTAGAGAGAGCATCTTGAATTTCTCCTTGTATAGAAATTTGTTCAATTCTCTCAGATCTAGAATGGGTCTGTACCCCCCTGTTTTCTTGGGAATGAGAAAATAAGGGGAGTAAAACCCTGACCCCTGTTGAAGAAGAGGAACCGCTTCTATTGCCCTTTGGGCAAGAAGGGTGGTCACCTCCTGACCCAACAGGGGCAGGAGAGATGGGGGAGAATTGAAATGTCTCACCATGGTATGGGGAGGAAGGCTGGAGAAATGCAGTTTGTAGCCCTCTCTGATGATAGAGAGGGTCCACTGTTCTGATGTGATTTGCTCCCATCTTAGAGCAAAATGAGTTAACCTTCCTGGAATGGTGAGAGGCTCTGGTGGTTGCAAAGCCAGAAAGGTGAAGTTCTCTAGAATTAAGTCAAAAACCCTGAGGGGGTTGGGACTGTTGGGCTGCAGCAGGTCCTGCAGGTTTTGCCTTGGCTTGTTTGGATTGGTGACGCTTAGGAGTAAAGCGAACTGTAGAAGATTGTTGGCCAGGATTTGTAGAAAACCTGGTCTTCTTATAGTAAGGCTTTTTGAAAGTCTTTTTCTTGGCAGGGGTACGGGTAGACTTAGAAAGTCTATCTAACGCAGCATTTTCTGCGTCCATTTGAGTGGCTTTAATTTGCCACTCCTTACCAAACAGATTTTCACCTGTACAGGGCAGGTTTCCTAAGCCATCTTGGACCCAGGGTTCTAGGTCAGAGGCCTGGAGCCAAGCAATTCTGCGAGCAGCTAAGTCAATGCCTGAAGCTCTGCTAGCACCTTCAAAGGAGTCAAAGGCAGCTCTATTGGAGAACTTTGAAACATCTTGGGTATGCTTTAGCAAAAGAAGGAACTCCTCCTTCCTATCCTCTGGGATAAAGGGGAGAAAATGGCGTATCTTTTGTGCCAGCTCCTTCAAAAACATGCCCATATAGAGGCTGTATGAATTGATTCTGGCTATAAGCATACTGGCTTGGAAGATTTTTCTACCAAAAGCATCCAAAGTCCTACATTCTCTTCCTGGAGGAGTAGAAGAGTGTCTTTTGGTACTCTTTATCCTTTTCATAGCTGACTGCACCACAATAGAGTGGTGAGGGAGCTGAGTTTTTTGAAAACCAGGAGAAGGAGGGACACGATACATAGTATCCAAACGATGAGAATGTGGAGATAGGGTGAGATGAGTCTCCCATAAGTCCATCATGTGTTCTTGAAGAATTTCATGAATGGGCAAGGTGACTGCCTCCTTGGGAACCTTAGAGTATCCCAGAATGTCTAATTTCTTTGCTCTAGGTTCTTTTTCAGAGGTAACTGAAATAGAGAGACCCTTAGCTACTTCAAGGATGAAGTCCTGAAAGGACAAATCTTCTGGAGGAGACATTCTCCTTTTTGGAGAAGAGGGCTCTTCAGGAAGAGTAAGAGATACTTCGGCAGAGTCATCTGATGAGTCAGAATCATCAGAAGACTCGAAGTATCGTCGATTAGCTTCCAGGGATCGATAAGCGTACCGATCGGTATCCACATCGGGGGTACCCGGAACCGGGTCGGTATCAGGAAAAACCCTGGAACCGGGAACCGGAACCGGTATCCTGGTTGATGTGGATGCCCTGGGTACCGGTATCGGTTGTGGTACCGGAACCGGCATCGGTACCGCTTGTTGCGGTACCGAGGGCATAGCAGCTTTAATGAAAGCCATGATGGCCTGCTGCATGGACTGGACTGTATGATCCATGGAAGCCACGACTGTCTGGATGTCAGTACCGGCTTGAGCCGGTACCCCAGAACAGTCTAACAGGTGATCGGTCGAGGCCGTGCCATCGATGTCAACCTGTAACCCCATAGGAGGAGCTTTGGAAGCAGGAGCTTCCCGCCGGGGTTGTTTGGCTGGGGCAGGGTCCTCAGGGTCAAGCCCAGGGGTATCTCGATACTTAGAGGGAGATTTGCCCTTTGAAGACCTGCCAGAAGAATGTTTGGTTACCTGAGATCCATCAGGAGAGGAAGACCTTGATGATGCCGATGCTGGAGTATCTGTTGAAAACAGCATATGAAACTTGGCTGCTCAGTTCTGCAAGCCACGTTTAGACATCAGAGAACAAGACGGGCAATCAGGAATGGAGTGGTCAGGCCCCAAACATTTAAGACACCATTCATGGGTGTCTGTAACCGAGATAGTACCGCTACACTTGGTGCATTTTTTAAAACCAGAGGCTGGTTTTTCCATGAGGGAAAAATTTAGTAAAGGCCTAAAGGCCTAACTAAAAATACACCAAGTGGGGAAAATAGATGTAAATTATTATTTTTTTTTTTTTTAAAGTAGAAAAAAATACCGGCGGTACCGGTCCGGAATCGGGGAAGGCAGATACGCGGCCAAAGAAACAAATTAAAATAACAACTTCTTCAGCGGTGACAGGAACACGACCTGCTGGCTCTGCGGAAAAAGAAGAACTGAGGAGAGTTGGTCAGGAAGGCGGGAAGGCAGCGCGCATGCGCTGTGGGAAGCCCCAAAAGCTTTCCTTCTGGGAAGCTGGGGAGCTTTCCCGCGCAGGCTCCGTCGGTTCCGACGTACCCATATGTGAGGACTCATTCCTGCTTGTTCCTGGAGATTACAGGTTCCTGATGAAAGACCATTGAGCAGAGGATTTGATGATATCCTATTGCACATCACCAACAACCATCACCAACATCTCATCCAACAGTTTTAGAAATTTTGGACTGCTATGGGAAATTCTCAGGTTAAAAGATTAATATTGTAAAAGTTACCTTGTGTGGGCAGTAACATAGATATCTGGTTGTCTGAGAATGTTCCTGTTAGCTCCCGGCCATTTCCAGTATCTGGGGTTGAAGATTCCTTTACAGTTTTCTGATCTCTTTAGGCTTAATTCCATATCATCCTGCTGGACCAGTCCAAACAAATGGGTTGTGTTCCCCTACCAGCAATTGGTGGAGTCACAGAACCAATGAAAAGCCCAGGTTTCAATGATATCACTCCCTTGCCTCTATCCTACTCAGCCACCAGAGTTCTCTTCAGTATTCTTTTGTCTTCAGCAGATGGTAGATAGATTTTCTCCTCTCTGAAGACTGATTTCAACGTGCCTGAATGACCACCTTGAGGGTGATTCTCTCACTTGAGCGTGACGTGGGAGGCTCGACTAGACTGCAGTCTTTTCAGTAGCCATAAGCTCTGCAATCTTCTCATGATAACAGCCTGTTGAGCAGCCAGAAAATTGGAAGGATTTGGAAGAGTTTAGCAGCCTCGCAAAACCTCAACACCCCCTCCCCCCTCCTCTGTCCCCCCCTTCTCTCTTCCAAAGATTGCAGAGGTCTCTCAGAGGAATCTGCCTGACAGCCACCTTAAATGCACTGCCTGCAAAGCAAAATAAACAGTTTCAAGGGAGTAGACCTGAGCATAGCACGTATTTTCAACATGGGGCTCTCAAGGGGTGAATACCAAGGCTTCACTTCATTGTCCTTGTTGGGGACTCCTAATGCTGTCCGTCTGAGGTGCAATTCAGGGTGGACCACTGGGGACTGTTGGTGCGGTGTGGGAATTTCCTGCCTTTCCCTGCATGCATTAGTAGCATCCTTACTATTGTGCGCTCGGCAGTCACATGGTCTATGCATGCATTATGCCCAAGTGGCTTCAACACACGCTCCTATCCAAGCATCTGTAATGCGCATTGCTGTGTAAGCGCTGTTAACGTGCACCTTCTGGGCCTCCATAGCCTTAGTGCATGCCATTGTGATACTTGCCTTAAATCTCTAATGTCTTCTTCCAGGAAATGTTGTTTGGCCTGAGGCAAGCAAGGTGCCTCATCTCTGGCTTCTGGACACTGCTCTTCTTGCATGGCAGCTTCGGAGTTGATTGTCCCCCTCTCTTAACTGGTAGATGCAGTTAGTCCAGCCTTGCCTGTCTCAGGGCAGGTGGTGGCAGATAGCGCTGTGGGTAAGTATAACCAGCAAACCGAAGGTTCCGGCAACAATGCTGTGGGCCGCACCCCTCCTCTATGGGATCGGCAGTAACTATGTCACCTGGTGTAGGGGATCCTTTCCATGAGGAGAGCTTTGGGAATCTGGATTGTTATCCCTGGAATTCTTTTCCTTTTTACAACAAGCCTGGTCATTCTGGCATGGAAATTCAGACCCTGCGGCCTCTGGGCTCCCCCGAGCACAGTCTTGAGAGGGGCAGGCTGAGAATGGCAGCCCTGTTTGATTGCCTATGGCTAAGCATCCCCAGTGAAGAGTATCCCTTTGAGATGGGGATCAGCTGGGATCTGTCTGAAATTTGGACTGTGACTTGGATTCAGATGTCTCGGTTCTGGGCTGTGATGCGAACGAAGAAGTACTCTCGCTTTTGGAGGATTGTGAAGAGGCCTGTGACAGGAAAGGCAAGAGAGCAGACATCTAAAGCATAAAATAGACAAAACCAGAAAACATCGACAACTACGTGGGAGGGGTGGATGGTAGGTCAAATGTTTGACAGAAGGGATGAGCTTTCAGTAGAGATTTGAATCTGGGATATGAGTGTTCAGCATGGAGCGCAGTGGGGAGAGAATTCCACCGGGCTGGGCTGAGGAAGAAAAAGGCAGAGCGACGGGTATGTTCAAGGCAGGCCCGGGCAGGGGAAGGAAGGGCTAGGCGATTGTTGTGGAAGGAGCAGAGGGTGTGGGGGAGGGGGAAGTGGATATGGATGAGGTCAGCAAGGTACTGGGGGTGGCCAGTATAGATGGTCTTATGGACGGTGGTGAGAATCTTGTATTTGTAGCGATAATTCAAAGGGAGCCAATGGAGCTGAGCAAGAAGGGGTGTGACATGGTCTCTGTGAGCGGCATGAGTGAGGAGGCGGGCGGCGGTGTTTTGGATGAGTTGCAGATGATGGAGTTGATATTGGGGGATGCCTGCCAAGACCACATTGCCATAGTCGAGGCAAGATAAGAGAAGGGAGACTGTGAGCGTGATCAGCGAAGGGGGAGGCAGGGAGGAGCATACCGCACAAAGTTGACAGAGAGTGCAGAAAGAACACCCGAACAGGGAGGAGACATGTTGGTGGAAAGAAAGGGCAGAGTCGAGGGTGACCCTCAGGAAGTGTAGGGCTGAGGTGAGCAGGATCGGGGTGCCAGAAAGGGAGAGTGATAGGTCAGGGATAGGGGAAGTGAAGGTAAGCCACATGGCTGAAGACTTGGAAGCGTTCAGATGGAGATAGTTTGCAGAAAGCCACGAAGAAATTTTAGAAAGACAGGTGTTGAGTGGAGAGAGGTTGGGGAAAGTGGACAGGTTTGGAAAATGAGAAATGTGTCATCGGCATAATAATATGCCGAGATTCCTGACTGTTTGATGATCAAGGTTAGAGGGGCAAGAAAAAGTTTGAAAAGAAGCAGGGATAGCACAGAGCTCTGAGGGACCCTGCATAGTAGGGGGTGGAAGGAGAGGAGGAGGAACCCACGTGAACCGAGAAGGAACAGGAGGACAGGAAAGACCGGAACCAGGTGAGGACTGTCCCATGCACCCCATATTCGGCAAGGCGAGTGAGGAGCGTAGGATGGTCCACGAGATCAAAAGCGGAGGATAGGTCCAGGGAGACTAAGAAAGAAAGATCACCACGTTCGTGTGCTATGTGTATCTCGTTGAGAAGGGAGAGGAGAATGGTTTCGGTATTGTGGCCAGGGCGGAAGCCAGATTGATGGGGGTGAAGTGCAAATATGGAATCGAGGAAGGAGAACAGTTGAGTGAAAACTAGTGTTTTGAGAAGCTTAGAAAGAAACAGAAGGTTGGAGATTGGCCCCCAGTGTGCGGGCACAGAGAGGTCAAGAGAGGACTTCTTGAGCACCAGATGAACAATAGCATGTTTCCAGACAGTTGGAAAAAGACCTGAAGAGAGACTGGTATTGACCAAGCTGAGGGTGAAAGGGAGAAGGGCTACCGAGGGTATCGAGAGCCAGTGGGAAGGGATAGGGTCACAGGTTGTCTTGTGAGATTTGTGAAGGGCTGTGAAGAGTTCAGTTTCCGTAACTGGGTAGAAAGTGCTCCAGGTGTGCATGAAGGAGGGGCATGGTGAGGGACATGACACGGATGGAGTGGCAGGGAAAGCAGAGGGAGAGGCAGGGGAAGAAGAAGGGGGGGGGGAAAGAGCGGGTAAAGAAGGAGGACAGGAGGAAAAAGAAAGGTGCAAGGAACAAATCTTTTCAGCAAAGGAGGAAGCCAAGCAGGTAGAATCTGGAAGGTCCGAGGAGGAAGGTACGGAGCCGGCGGAGGTGGGGTGGAGAGCTGAGAGGGAGCAGAGAGTCAGATAGAGTTCACGGGAGGAATTTGAGGCCGAGGCAATGGAGGCTGAGTAGTAGGAGAGTTTAGCAGAATGAAGTAGACTGTGATAGTAGCTGGAGGCATGTTTGTAGGCTGAAAGAGATTCGGGTGAGGGGTGCTTCTGCCAGCACCGTTCGGCGCAACATAGCTGTGCCCAATGCAGGTAGAGGCCAGTGTGGTACCATGGGTGGTGGGAAGGAGACTGAGAGAGCGGGGCAGAGACAAGAGTGGCTAAGGAGTCTAGTGCAGAGGATAACCTGGAGTTCCAGGTCTCTGTCTGGGAATCAACAAGCATCGAGTAGAAGTCGTGTGGAAAGAGAGCAGTAGTGGAAGGGAAGTCAAGAATGGTAGAGGGCGTAATACGTCGTACCAGGCGATGTGGGTGGTGGGCTGAACGGACCTGGGCAGAGGTGGGGGGGGGGGGGCATCGGGAAGAGGGAGAGAAAAGAATAGGAGGAGATGGCCTGTTCAGGGCAGGGGCATGGTGGAGATTGCCAAGGGCACGTATTCAATGCTACAGGAGGTAAGTATCTGGTCTAGGATATGTCCTGCAGAACGGGTGGGACAGGCTGCATGCAAAATCAGGGACCAATCATGGGGGCGGGAGGGGGAGTCAAAATGGCAATTAAAATCGCCCAGGACCAACAGCTGGGGATAGGGAAGGGCTGCCTCTGAGAAGACCAAGAGGAAAGCTTCCCAAAGTTCTAGCTGCAGGGATGGAGAGGTATATACAAGGAAAAGGTGTATTGGAGGAGCAGTGTCTAGGTGGAGGAGGCGGGACTCGGGATAGTGGGGAGGGGCAGAGGCCACTACCAGGGGAATTGAAGAGCAAAAGAAGACAGCCATGCCAACCCCAGACCTCCCGGAATAGGATGTGTGGGCAGCTGTGAAACCTGGCAGGAGACATTGGTGCAGGAGGGGTTCCTCCGCATCGCAAAGCCAGTATGTCTAAAGAGTGTTGTACAATCAGGTCTTGGACTAGTGGAGTTTTTGAGTGGAGAGATCTTCAATTCAATAAGGCCATTTTAAGGAGAAGAAGGGAGGGGGCCAGGGGAGGAGGGGCTAGGAGGTGAGGGCGGGACAGACAATGAGATTGCTAGGGTTCCGGGTTGAACGGACCAGGGTAGGTGGTTGGTGCTAACCCCAATGAGAAGGAAATGGCCGCCATGAGGAGGACGAGGAAGGACAGTAGCACAACTTGCAACCGGGGCTTACCTGGTGTGAAGAGGCTACAGCAAATGGGCCAGAACTGATATCAGTGTGTCCCGCAGGAACAGGAAATGTTAAAGATAGAGATGCCCCAGGAGTTGCCCTATGGAGTTCGCCCAAGGGCCTCACGGGTATTGATTATATATACCAGGACCCCCAGGGAGAAGTGCGGCTGCGCAAACGCAACCATGTCAGTTCCAGTATGCGGGGCAGAGTCAAAGCAGTGCTGGAGACAATGAGGTCTGGTGGCACAGTAATCAGGCAAACTAGAAGACAAACGAGGCAGCTCAAAATCAGACAGCCAGGAAGCAGCAGCAGCTATGTCCTTGAATACAAAGAGCTGATCCCGGATGCTTTATTCATCTCCCCTTCTGAGTCTGTGACCAAAAGAGATGCTGTGCAGATCATCTTGGACAACTTGTTACTCCTGAAGACAGTGGTGCCTGTTCCCCCAGATGATCGAGGCAAGGGCAGATATTCCATCTATTTTGTGGTTCCAAAAAAGGATGGATCATTTCAATCCATTCTGGACCACAAGGGTGACATCGAGCACTTGCATGTCCTGTGCTTCTGAACGCGATCTGTGATTCAAGCAGTGCTCCAATGGGAGTTCCTAGCATCTCTGGAATTGGCCAAAGCGTATTTTCATATGTTGATCTGGGAGGATCAGCAAAAATATCTGCATTTTTCCATGCTTGGCTCTCACTTTCAGTTCACCGCTATCCCATTCAGACTCTACCTACCCCAAGGATGTTCTCCAAGGTCATGGTGGTGGTGGCTGTGGCACTACGACGGCAAGGGATTTGTGTGCACCTATATTTAGATGACTGGCTCATCCGAGCCCATTCTCTTTCAGAGGCATCTTGTGTAGCGACCCGAGTGGTATACTTTTTGGAAAGCCTCAACTGGGTGATCAATCGGGGAAAGAGCCAGTTGACGCCTTCCCAGTCCCTGGTGTTCCTGGGAGCATGTTTAGATACTTGAGTGGGCAGAGTCTTCCTGCCAGAGGAGAAAGTCAAAAGATTCTTGGATTGCCTGGTTCTGTTCTGTTCTCAGCAGGCTCCCAGAGTCTGGGATTATCTTCAGCTCCTCAGAATGATGGCAGTGACAATCGAGATGGTGCCGTGGGCACATGCTCATATGCAGCTGCTCCACTGGTCCCTGCTGACTTGGTGGTACCCGAGTTCTCAGGAGGCTCCCACTCCTGATGATGGTGAAGGCCAGCTTGCGGTTGTTGCAGCAATCCAGTCATCTGAGGAAGGGCATGCCGCTGGACGATTGCTCATGGATTCTTCTGATGACAGATGCCAGTTTCTTGGGCTGGGGAACCAATTGCCAAGACCGAACAATTCAGGGCCACTGGAGCTGCAGGGAGGTAGTGTGGTCCATCAATTGCCTTGAAGCACGAGCAATTAGGTTGGCTCTTCTGCGTTTCCAGACTCTGGTCAAGGGCCAGGTGGTTCGAGAATTTTCAGATAATGCCATGGCAGTGGCTGATGTCAATCAGCAAGGCGGCACGAGGAGTGCCAGGGTAGCACTGGAGATGGCTCCCCTTTTTGCCTGGGTGGGGAAGAACCTCCTAGCTTTGTCAGCTCAGCACATTGCTGGGGTGGACAATATGGAAGCAGACTTTCTCAGACAGCACTCTCTGGATCCAGGAGAATGGGAGTTGGTTCAGGAAGCATTTCAGTTGATTCTGCACAGCTGGGGTTGCCCCAAGATGGATCTGATGGCAATCCACTCCAATATCAAAGTGTGCTGCTTCTTCAGTCACTGCACAGAGACAGGATCCGAGGGTGTTGACACCCTGGCTCAGCCTTGGCCAAGTCAATGCCTGCTTTATGTGCTTCCACCATGGCCCCTGGTGGGGTGTGTGATTCGGCATATAGAACGCCACCCGGGAAGGATTATTCTGGTGGCACCAGACTGGCCGAGGAGAGTGTGGTTCAGAGATCTGATGTGGCTCCTGCAAGCGACACCTCTTTGTTTGCCTCTGTCTCGGGGCCTATTCCCGGCTCCCTTCTCGCTTATGGCTTGGCTTGTGAAAGGACATGGCTAATAAATATGGGTTACTCTCCAGTGGCAGTTTACAGTCCGCTTAGAACCCAGAAGAGGTCTATGAAACTGGCATATGTGTGAATCTGGCACCTCTTTGAGCTGGCTTCTGAGGCAGCCAAGGTACTGTCTCTGTTGGACTTTCTCCAGGATGATCTGGAGAAAGGCCTTTTTCTTAGCTCCCCAAAGGTTTAGGTGGCAGCTATGGCCTTTTTCAGAGGTCTGGTAGCTGGTAAGTCTCTAGCCTTATATCTGGATGTTTCACATTTTCTTCAGGGGGTTCGGCGCCTGCGTCCTCCCCTCCAATCTGTGGTTGACTCCTGGGATCTGTCTCTGGTGCTCAGGATCCAGATGTCGGAGCCCTATGAGTTGTTGAAGCATGCTACTCTGAAGGATTTGATGCTCCAGATGGTCTTCATGGTTGCAATTTGTTTCGCAAGATGGATTACCATGCTGCAGACTCTGTCTTGATGAGATTCTTACCTAACTTTTTCTGAGGAGGCCATTTCCATTCGGCCAGTGCCTTCCTTCTTAACTTCTTTATGTGAACCAAGTGGTTTGCCTACCCTCTTTCTCTATGGAGTAGTTCGGGGAAAGGATAAGGATCTTCAGGGCAGTTTTTCCAAATGAGTTAGTTTAGCTCATTTCATAAGTCATAAACCTCGCTTCAAAGCCAGGGTATGTGGAGTACGATCTCAGTCTCTCCAATTTACTGCTAATGCTCGGTGTAATACTTGCACTATGCCAAAGACAGCTTCCTTCTGGAGTTTGTAGGATGTAACAGGTATAGGTAATTTGTCAAGAGGTGCTTGGAAAGTCTTCTTTATCAAGCCTGTGGCTCCCAATATAATGGAAAATATTTCTGTATATTTCTGCCACATTTTCCTGGTCTCTGACTACATTTCTTGGTACTTAGGATCTTTTGCCTCGTGAAGCAATTCACAGAATAATCACTTGGAACCGACACCTCAATGCCATTCTGGTATTTTTCTCCTTTACCATGTTGGGTTTCCTTGCCTCCAGTTTCTTATCCGTCAAAATGGGAATATCCCAGGTGATCATAACCTCTTCATTCTCTGTAATTCTTTTAGAGTCATGATCCCAGTGCTTTTCAGGGACAGGATAAGGGGTGCTACTTGGTTGTGCCTATCTGTAAAGAAATTTTCTGTCATCAGAACTTCACAGCCAATGGTCAATGGTTCCAGATCTCTCTATGCCACCTTTCTAAAAGTCAAAGCAGTTTACAAAGAACATATAAGAAAGAATGATTTACAATTAACAGTCAAAGTAGTAACAAGGAACGATTTTCAAGTAACGGTTATAAGAATTAAGGAACGTTGGTCATCTTAGTCATAATTTCTAAGAAGCATTTCTGGAAATATAAACATTCTGTCTTCAGAGAATCTGTCTCTCTCTGCCTAATTGTTTCTGTGAAGATATGACCTTTTCTCCCACATATCTCTCCGAGCTACTAGTGAATTCCAAGCTGCTCCCATTCTTTGTATTGTTAACCTTTTCAGAGAGTACCTCATGTAGGCCTTCTCTGCAATTGCAGGCACAGAGAGGTAGATCTGAGAGTCGTCAGCATAAACACAGTACTGAAAACCATGGGAGGAAATAAGTGCACCAAGGGACTAAGTATAGAGAGAGAAAAGGCGAGGTCCCAAGACAGAGCCCTGAGGTACACCATCTGAATGCGGGATGGAAGTAAAGGAGGATCCACCAGAACATACACTAAAAGTGTGATGGAGAGATAAGAAGAAAACCAAGACAGAACAGAGCCCCTAAATACAAGCAAGGACAGGGTTTTGAGGAAAAGGTGGTGATCAACAGTGTTACAGGCAGCAGAAAGGTCAAGAAGGATGAGGACTGAGTAAAGTACCTTGGATTTGGTGAGGTACAAATCACTGAAGACTTTGGCCATTTTTGTGGAATATAGAGGACGAAAATCAAACTGCAGTGGATCCAGAAGGGCTTAAGAGAAAAGAAATGGCAGTGAACTGCATGTTCAAGTAGTTTTGAAGCAAAGGGGAGGTGAAAGATAGGTCAATAGCTAGAACGACAGGCAGGGTCTAGTGAGGGCTTTTTGAGGAGAGATGTATGTTTAAAGGCCACAGGAACATTTGCCATGGAAAGCAATAGTTTAAGGATATCACAGATGGAAGAGATCACAGTGGAAGAAATAGAGCTTAGTAAACCAGTGGGAATGGGATCAGAGGAGCAGATAGTCAATTTGGAGAAGGAGAGAAGATTTGGAGTTTCCTCCTCAGTGATTTCAGAAAAGGAAGAAAGGGTGACAGAAGGTGAGGGAAGGATTTGAGATTGAAAAGAGGGAGGAGGTGAACCTGTAAAGAATTCAAGGCTAATCCTTTGGATTTTGTCATGGAAACTGTCAACCAAGGTCTGGGCAGAAACTGAAAGAGGGATTGGGGAGAAGGGATTTTGAGGACAGAATTGAGCATAGCAAAGAGATGGTGAGGGTCAGAGCTAACTGAGTTAGTCAGATGGACATAGTGCTCTTGCTTGGCGAGTACTATAGCTGAGAGGAAAGAGGTTAACATGAATTTGAAATGTAGATAGTCAGCAAGGAAATGTGATTTAAGCCAAACGAGTACAGCTGAGCAGGCACAGGAATGTAGGTAGCAGATTGTTGAGGACAGCCAGGGTTGAGGTATGGTATGCCTTACAGGGCGTGGAATGGGATGATCCAGTGCGTCCGGAGCACAGGAAAGTATAGTGTTATAGGAAGATATTACCTCATCAGCAGACTCAGAGGTGATAAGACAGCAGTGGAAATAACTGAAGGGTCAATAGTGTGAAGATTCCTAAACATGTTGGTGGAGATCTGACGAGACCAGAATGGGGGGGGGGGGTGAGGGGGGATTAAGCATGAAGGTTTGCAGATGATGGTCAGATAAGGGAAGAACTGAGGTGGAAAAGTTTGAGGTTGAGCAATTGGAGAAGGCAAGGTTAAAGCAATGACCATGATTGTGAGTAGGAGCGGTAGAGCACAACTGGAGGTTGAATGAGGAGGTTAAGGAAATAAGCTTTAAGGCATAAGAGTCAGAAGGGTCATCAATGTAGATGTTAAATCCCCAAGAATAAGGGAAGGGGAATATGCATCCAGAAAGGAGGAGAGCCAGGAGTCAAAGTCTGTGAGAAAGATAGAGGTAGACTTGTTGGGGGTTGATAAATGACATCTACCCGGAGAGGTAGTGGAGTAAACAGGCAGATGGTGTGGACTTCAAAGAAGCAAAGGAATTAGATGGAAGCACATGGAGGAGCTGAAGTTGGCAGGTCTGAGAGAGTAGAAACCAACACCGCCACCACGGCCAGTGGACTGAGGTGTATGGGAAAATAGGTAGTCTCCATGACAGAGAGCAGTTACTGAAACAGAGTCTTCAAGGAGAAGCCAAGATTCAATAAGAGCCAGGAGATACACAGCATTATTGATAAGAGGTTGTGAATGAAGGCAAGTTTATTGGATATAGAATGTGCATTCCAAAAGGCGCATGAAAAAGGGAGAGGAGAGGGATATGAACCAGATTTCAGAGTTATGCATTGAGCTGCCTTGAGAGTATGAAAAAAGTCTAGGGGGGGGGGGGACAGGGATGAGATTGATGTCTCCAGATGAGAGAGGGAGAAGGAGCAGGAGAGAAGAAGGGAGAGAGGAGGAGTCAAGACAGAAGTGAGGGTGAGGTTCCCTCAGTGAAAGTGGAGAAGGATGAATGAGAGGAAGAAAATGGAGTCAGGTTAAATCTATATCCCAAAGAGCTGATGAGAGTGTTCATTGGATTAAACATAGAAAATGACAGCAGAAAAAAATCACATGGTTTATCTAGTCTGCCCTTCTATATCCACTATAATAGTCCCCTTATATTCTTTAGAGATCTTCTGTGTTTGTCCCATGCTTTCTTGAATTCAGAGACCGTCCTCATCTCCACAGCCTCCAACGGAAGACTATTCCACACATCTACAACTCTTTCCATAAAGCGTAGTTACTCACTTGTAACAGGTGTTCTCTGGGGACAGCAAGAATCAGTCCTTGCATATGGGTGTCACTGGCACCGACGGAGCCTGCACAAATCCTCTCCCCAACTTTTAAAGAAAGCCTTTGGGAGTTACACCGTGCATGTGTGGTTACCTTCCCGCCCAAGGGTGCCATCTTGACTAGGTATGATATCATAGCACAAAATGGCAAAAAACAGCAAGAAGAAACTTCATGGGGAGGAGGGAGGGTTGTGAGGACTGATTCTTGCTGTCCCCGGAGAGCACTTGTTACAGGTGAGTAACTACGCTTTCTCCAGGAACAAGCAGGAAGTGAGTCCTCACATATGGGACTCCCAAGCTACAGGCTACCGAAAATCCTGTAGAAGCCACGGGCGACCCAAAAAGCAGAATATAAAGAACAGCAGGGAGCACTGGTTGGCTGGAACGCCGCACTATAGCAGCAACATTGAAAATGCAATCCCCTCTCCAGTAGCCTGAACACAAAGTGCTGGAGGGAAGAAGTTGCACTATTCCCCAAAGGTGACAAAGTACTGCCTATCATGCCATGAGCTCCCTTCCAAGCAGTAGTGCGCTGTGAAGGTGTGCACAGAGAACCAGGCAGCACCCCGGCAGATGTCTGGTAAGGGCACAGAATGCAGGTTAGCCACAGAGGCCGCCATGGCACACACATTTTGTGCTGTGACATGATAGTCCAGAGAAAGCCCCGCCTGCTGGTAGGCGAAGGAAATGCAGTCGGCCACCTATCGTGAGAGGGTGCACTTGGAGACTGCAAGCCCAAGACAACTGTGGTCAAAGGAGACAGAGTTGCACTGAGCGGCGGTGGGGCTTGTAAACGGGGGTGCTTGTTGTGAAAGTTCCACAATCTTGGCAAAGGCATGAATTTACTTGACTTGCAAAGGATTGTGGGTCTTGTAGTTCCTTCACACAAAAACTAGCCGTTTAACAAGAATAAAGAATTATAGTTGCTCGAGTGTAAAGCAGAAAACAGATTTTATTTATGGGGTGTTATTCCCTCGCACAGATATGCTTGGTAACATCAACAGGATACTTTCTTCAGGAGTTTTATTCCAGAAACAAAACAAATAAGGTAATTGAATTACTTTTGCAACAACTTAGTAAAGACCTTGATGGAACAGAAAAGGTCTTTCTTCTAGCCCCTGCTAATAAACTTTCTTAGCAGTGCTGGAATGAAAAATAAACCCAAAAGGAAAATTCTCTTATCAGAAAAAAAACACAGCTTTCTTCCATTCACACAGAGAAGAAGTTTTTTCCCCAAAGTCCCACGTGCACTTGTGCCTTGCTCTAATCACAGGTACTTAACCAGCTGCAAACCATTGCTGGTCCACTCTCCACGTGGCTCCAACTTTCCCCAAAGCTTTCTCTCAAAGAAACTTTTCTGGAAAGTTAAAAATCAATACAGTTCCTTTTGGTGTTTGATCCTTATCTGAGGATTACTTTAGAACAGCAGCTTAGATAGAGAACAATCCATGCATTCAACTTTCTCATCTGATATTTCCCCTTGCTCTTGAAATATCATAGGATCACTTTCATACACTGGCTCAGAGGATTTCTCTAACTGATCTCTACCAGGATATAAACTGTTTCCCTGCTGTCTTCCTTGTGCAGAGCTAGGGAACAGATCAGAGTTCATACCTGAGATCACGTTGCCATTAGGTTTCCTCTCTGGGTATTTTGGCCAGTAGGTAGCAAAACCTCTGTGCCCAGCTCTCCAGTCAGAATCTCTGGACTTTAGGTCTCCTTTCCCATTCCGCCTTAAATAGGTATTAGATCTCCTTCTTTCTGTAGATGCAGCCGTATCCCTTACAGGTGCTGTCCGAGGGTTCCTGGCTGTATATCTCCAAGCCTCTGGTTTCTTCCAGTCCAATGAAGAATGCTTGCCCCAGGAATCTCTCCCAGTATACGTACTGCCTTGGGCTCCTTTCTTAGACCTTCTGGACGTCTTGCTGTTCTTCCTTCTGTTCACGATCAGTCTCTCCTTCTCCAGCTCTTGCTCTCCATGCTTTCCTTGCTGACTGTATGATGAATTTCTTCTATCTTTAAAGTGCCTAGATGGCTGCTCCACCCTAGCACACTGCAGGTGTTCTGAATCAAGCCCTGCCCTAGGAGATGGGTGATTAGGGATTACATCATTGCTTCTCTGATTAGGCACACGTTTCCCTACTTCAGCTCTCCTAGAGGCTTTCTGTAAACCAGTGCATTCTGGGTCTGGTAGTCTTTTAGATAAACACCCTGTTTTAGTGCTTTTACCAGCCAGCACAGGTTGCTTATTCAGAGCCAATTCACTTCTTATATTATTTCTTCCTGAACTATGATAAGCTTCCTTATCACAGGCTGCATCCTCTGAATGTTAAAGGACAAGGCCCTCTTGCAGTCAAACATGTGCAGAGAGGCCTCTGCTCTGGAGGAGTGAGGTCTGGAAAAGATCCCCAGGGATCTGTGCTGGGTCCGCTGCTTTTTGACATATTCATAAATGACCTGGAAAGTGGAATAACGAGTGAGGTTATCAAAATTGCAGATGACACAAAACTATTTAAAGTTGTTAAAACCCAAGAGGATTGTGGAAAATTGCAAGAGGATCTTGATAAATTGGAAGATTGGGCATCAAAATGGCAGATGAAATTTAATGTGGACAAGTGCAAAGTTATGCACCTAGGGAAGAACAACCCAAACTATGGTTACACGATGCAAGGTTCCACATTAGGAACCACCACCCAGGAAAAAGATTTAGGCGTCATTGTGGATACCATGTTAAAACCCTCGGCCCAGTATGCAGCGGCGGCCAAGAGAGCAAATAGAATGCTAGGTATCATAAGGAAAGGAATGGAAAATAAAACAAAAGATATTATAATGCCTCTATAATGTTCCATGGTGAGACCACACCTTGAATATTCTGTGCAATTCTGGTCGCCGTATATTAAAAAGGATATAGCGATTTTAGAAAAGGTTCAGAGAAGAGCCACCAAAATGGTAAAGGGGATGGAAGGATACTCCTATGAAGAAAGGCTAAAAAGGTTAGGGCTCTTTAACCTGGAAAAGAGACGGCTGAGGGAAGATATGATAGATGTCTATAAATTAATGAACAGAGTGGAACGGGTAAACGTAGATCGATTGTTTACATTATCAGAAAGAGTAGTTACTCACCTGTAACAGGTGTTCTCCAGGAGCAGCAGGAATCAGTCCTCACATATGGGTGTCATCGGCGCCTATGAAGCCCCAGTGGAGCATTTCCCCAGCTTTCTAAGAAAGCCTTTGGGAATGCAGGCACGCATGCGCGGTTCCCTTCCCGCCTAAAGGTGCCATCTTACCTCAGTCAAATGACATAGCTAAGAACAGCACACAAAAATGAAAAATATAAACTATGTACAACTGCAACTCCAAGGGGAGGAGGGAGGGTTGTGAGGACTGATTCCTGCTGCTCCTGGAGAACACCTGTTACAGGTGAGTAACTACTCTTTCTCCAGGACCAAGCAGGAAGTCAGTCCTCACATATGGGTGACTCCCAAGCTCTGGGCTACCGAGGAACCCAAGCTGAACAATAGGACTCCCTCTAGTCCCAGCTGCAAAGAAAGGCTTTTCCAGGACACAACCCCCACCGGTGGCCCCACAGAGGACAGGAGTGCAGGAGTTGCCTAAACCTCAAAGAGATTCCAGAGTACTGCCTGGCCAAAAGCACTGTCCCTACAGGACTCCCTCTCCAGGCAGTAATGGGCTGCAAACGTCTGGCTTGAAGACCAAGTTGCAGCCCTGCAGATGTCTACCAAGGGCACAGAGCGGAGATGAGCCACTGAGGCAGCCATTGCCCTGACACGATGGGCCGTGACCCTACCCTGCAAAGGAAGGTCAGCCGCCTTGTAAGCCCAGGTGATACAGTCAGCCACCCAGATGGACAAGGTACGCTTGGACACAGCTAACCCCAACTTATTGGGGTCGAAAGAGACGAAGAGCTGAGTAGCCCTTCTATGCCCTTGCGTATGGTCAAGGTAGAAGGATAAGGCCCTCCTACAGTCCAGGGTATGCAGGACTGCTTCAGCCTGGCTAGCATGAGGCCTAGGGAAGAATGTTGGAAGAACCACCTCCTGATTGAGGTGGAAAGAGGAGACAACCTTAGGGAGGAACTTTGGGTGAGTCCTGAGGACTAACCTGTTCCTGTAAATCCTGGTGTAAGGCCTGTCACAGACCAGGGCTTGAAGCTCACTCACTCGCCTAGCCGAGGTAAGGGCTATTAGGAAGAGTATCTTCCAGGACAGGAAGCGTAGTGGACAAGTAGCCATCGGCTCAAAAGGTGGGCGAGTCAGCTGCTGTAAGACCACATTCAGCTCCCACTCAGGGGCAGGAGGACGGATGGGAGGCATGAGCAAAAGCAAGCCCCTGAGAAAGCGGGACACCAAGGGGTGACCAGAGAGAGACTGCCCTTCTACCAAGGAGTGGTGAGCTGCTAGAGCTGAGAGGTGGACCCGAACAGAATTGGATTTAAGACCCTGATCTGACAAGTGCAGTAAGTACTGAAGGACTACTGGCACAGTACAGGAGAAAGGATCCTCTGTACGCAGCTGACACCACACAGAAAACCTTTTCCATTTGAGAGCATAGGTTTTCCTAGTGGACTGTTTCCTAGAGGCTAGGACAAGCTCCTCAACTTCCTGAGGTAGGCCCCAGGGAGCCAAGACTACCCTTGCAGCCTCCAGGCCATCAAATTGAGAGACTTGAGATTGGGATGCAGAAGGGAACCCTGCTCCTGTGAGAGAAAGTCGGGTTGCAACTCCAGAGGCAGTGGGGGATCCACTGCCAGTTGAAGTAGAAGTGGAAACCAAGGCTGCCTCGGCCATCTGGGAGCCACCAGCAGAACCGAGGCCTTGTCGTGAAGAATCTTGAATAGAGTTCGGGCCACCAAGGGCGTGGGAGGAAACGCATACAGGAGGCCCTGAGACCAGGGAATCAGAAAAACATCTGCTGCTATTCTCAGAGGATGCGGTTGCCTGGAACAGAACTCTGGCAGTTGATTGTTTATTGGGCTGGCAAAGAGATCCATCGAGGGAAGACCCCATTTCAGGAAGATCTTCTGAACCACTGAAGGATGCAGCTGCCACTCGTGGGGCTGCAGTATTCTGCTCAATCTGTCTGCCAGATAGTTGTCCTGTCCTGGAAGGTACACCGCCTTAAGAAGCATGTTGTGCTTGAGGGCAAAAGAACAAAGGCCCTGAGCCTCTCGACAGAGAATCCTGGACCCAGTTCCACCCTGTTTGTTCACATAAAACGTGGCAACCTGATTGTCTGTCTGAATCAGGACAGACTGGTGAGCCAGGGCAGGTGTGAAGGCTTTGAGTGCCAACCGAATAGCTCTGAGTTCGAGGAGATTGATCTGCTGTGCAGCTTCCCAGGGAGACCAGAGGCCCTGGGTGCACTTGCCCAGACAATGAGCTCCCCAGCCTAGCAGGGAGGCATCTGTAGTCAGCACTACTGTATGACCTGAGATCTGAAAGGGCACCCCCTTCAATAGATTGGGTGGGTGCAGCCACCAGTTGAGGGAGTGCAGAAATGGTCTGGACACCCTTATCCTGTCTCTGAGGCCACCTGTGGCCTGGGACCACTGAGTCCGAAGGCACCACTGTGCAGGCCGCATATGGAGTCTGGCATTGGGGGTCACATGTACTGTCGAAGCCATGTGACCCAGAAGTCTCAGGCAGAGCCTGGCGGAGACCAGGGACCTGTTGAGAAATTGACTTGCCAAGTCCATCAACCTTTGTGCTCTGTCTTCTGGCAAGAATGCCTTTGCCAGGAGAGAGTCCAACCTTGCCCCTATGAACTCCAAGTTCTGGGAAGGGAGCAAAGTGGACTTTGCGAAGTTTATGACAAACCCCAGGCGTTGGAGAAGAGCAATGGTCCTGAGGGTGGCTTGATTGGCCTCTTGGCTTGTCTGACCCCTGATGAGTCAGTCGTCCAGATAGGGGAAGACAAAGATGCCCTGATTTCTCAGGTAGGCCGCCACCACGGCTAGGCACTTTGTGAAAACTCTGGGGGCGGAGGTGAGGCCGAAAGGCAGTACTCTGTACTGATAATGGTTTCCTCCCACGATGAACCTCAGATACTTTCTGTGGTCTGGATGAATGAGGATGTGAGTGTAAGCATCCTTTAGATCTACGGAGCATAGCCAATCTCCCTGCTGTAGGTAGGGCAGAAAGGTTCCAAGAGTAAGCATCTTGAACTTTTCTTTCACTAGGAACTTGTTGAGGTTCCTGAGGTCCAGAATGGGACGAAGGCCACCGGTCCTTTTGGGCACCAGGAAATACCTGGAGTAGAATTCGTGACCTTGTAAGTGGGAAGGCACAGGCTCCACCGCCTTGTCCACCAACAGACTCTGAAGCTCCTGACAGAGAAGGTCTGTGTGCAGGGGAGGCCTTGGAGGTTCCCCTGGAAAGTATGGGGGTGGCAGTTGGTGAAAATGGAGTGCATAGCCTTTGTGGACTATCTCTAGCACCCAACTGTCCCCGGTGATAAGGGGCCACTGGCGGGCAAAGAGGGCGAGACGATCTCCTGTGTAGGGTTGGGGAGCAGTGGAGGAGAGGCTATGTTCCCTGTAAGTATTAGTGTATGTGTCTCATCCCCATGTGTTAAATGTATCCCCCAATTGTGTTGTGACCGCTTTGATTGAAGGATAAGGCGGTATACAAAACTGTCTAAATAAATAAATAAATAAATAAATGCTCAAGGAGTCAAAAAACCCCACCCTGCTGAGTGGTAGCGGGGGCCTGAGGCTTGGAGGTCCTCTGCCTATGGGGCCCATTACCCTGTCCCTTGGCTTGCTGACCCTGGGGGGCAGGTTGGGCAGCCTGATATTGAGGGTACTGTTTGTAGGCAGTGCCCTTTCTCAGGTAAAAGGGCTTTTTACCCGAGCCCTTCTTTTTATGAGAAGGGGCAGAGGTCTTCCTCGACAGCCTTGTCCTGGTGAGGTGCTCGGTCTCGAGCTGAGCAGCCTTCTTGGTCATGGGCTTGCCAAAAAGGTTTTCACCTCGGCAAGGGACATCGACCAACTTGTCCTGAACCCATGGCTCGAGGTCCGATGACTGCAGCTATGCCTGGCGTCGGGCCGCGATGCCGGCTGCCACAACTCGGGTCGAAGCCTTGAAGCCATCGTAGGCGGCACGGGACATGAACTTCGAGCAGTCCTGAATCCCCGAGGACAAGGACTTAAATCTCTGCAAAGGGTCCCCGGAGAGACCAGCAGAGAATCCGGCCAACTCCTTGGCCAGATCCCGCAAGTACATGCCCATGTACAGCTGGTAAGACTGGACACGGCAAGCAAGCATCGAGCCCTGAAAACACTTTCTACCGACGCCATTGAGGTTTCGGGCCTCCCTACCAGGAGGCACCGCGGAGTGCATCTTCTGACTTTTCAGACCTACTCTGGGGCTCAGACTGCGGTGAGTCCGAAGGGACGCACCGAGTCTTAAAGGTATCGGGAGACTCCTCATCCTCCGTTTCCCAAGCCAACTCGTCCGAGGAAGAGTCGGGGTCCTACCCCGCGGGGCCCTGGGGCACCCGCCCCGACGCCGGGAGCACTGGCGTCGATGCCCTCGGTCCCGAACGGGAGGTCGAGGGAGACCGCGACCGAGGTCGACTCTGAGCCACGATGGACTCGAGTATCGGCTCGGTCTCTGGGGTCGACTTAGACGTCGATGTCCCGGATGTCGGGGCAGATGCGCCAGACAGGCTGGCCATCAGTGCCCGCTGCTGCTCCATGAAGGCAGACTTTCTGCTCTCCAAGGCTGTGTTCCTGAGACTCAGCTCGGGAAACGCAGCAGCCACCAACTCAGGCCCCAGCGACGCCAGGCCCGACATCGGCTCCCTGGGAGGAGAGTCCACGAGGACTATGGGGCTTACGTGTCCAGCAGACTCCGGCTCCACACGAGGAACTTTGGCAGGCTTCTCCGGTTCCACGGGCCCGGGGCAACGGTCGGGGGTCTTAGACCTGGCCCTCGAGGAGCCAGGGACCTCTTCCGACGACGCCCTCATGAGCCATTTCTTCCTCTTGCATTCCCGGTTGGGGAACCCCTGTCCGAAGAGCTTCGACGGTGCTCGGGATCGGAATCCCGAGATGTCGAGGCCTCAGACGAGGTCCGGGCCCGACCGGAGGTTGAGTCCGAGAAAAGCATTTCCTTTTGCTGCTGGCGACTTCGAAGTGCCTTGGAAGACATTTTTCCACAGGCCCCGCACGACTTAGGATCGTGGTTGGGGCCGAGGCACCGAAGGCAGCAGTCGTGTGTGTCGGTGAGAGACGTCAGTTTCTTACACCGATCACACTTCTTAAAACCACTGGAAGCCATCGGGGAAAAAAGAGTCCCCGCGAGGTCAAAGGACCGGCCTTCCAGGGAAAAAGAGAAAAAAGGGCGCGAACGCCAGCCACGAAGGGCAAAAAACGAAAAGAAAAAATCGGGCTCAATACCGGTGTACCGAACCCAGCGGGAGGGGAACCGGCGTCGAACCGGAAGAAAAAAGCAAAAATCGCTGAAAATCTTATTTTAACTGGGAAAAACTGGACACATGTCCGGTGGGCTTCACGGAAAAAAAGAGACTGAGGTAAGATGGCACCTTTAGGCGGGAAGGGAACCGCGCATGCGTGCCTGCATTCCCAAAGGCTTTCTTAGAAAGCTGGGGAAATGCTCCGCTGGGGCTTCATCGGCGCCAATGACACCCATATGTGAGGACTGACTTCCTTCTTGGTCCTGGAGAATATAGAAAGACTAGGGGACGGGGGCGGAGCCTGATGTCCAGCGGGTAGGACGCTTTGCGTTGAAGCTCCCGAGAGGCCTACTCAGAATCCTGACTTAATACCTATATAAATTTACTATTTCGCTCCGAGCTGACCGGGGCACCTCGGGGGGGATGGCGGCCCATAAACCAGCGCGCTTGGACTTCGGGTCTCCTTCTTCTTCTCACGGAAAACGCTCCAAAACAGAGGTATCCTCCCCACCGAAGATGGTTCCATTTCGTGAAAACCCCGCAATGCACCTGGAGATTTTGGAGGAAATACGCGGCGTGAAGGAATTGGTGCAGTCCAATGGAGAAGCGCTTCGAGCCATGCGAGAAGACTTTGGAGTGCTCCAGGACCGACTTGAAGGTCTTTCATTACGGCAGGACAATATGGCGGGGGTCCTCGACTCGCACGAGGTGCGCTTGGGCAAACTGGACAAGGCTGAGCGCCAGATACAGAATCTTCAAAAGGAGTTGGAAGATAGCAATAATCGCGCCCGTCGCAACAATGTGAGGCTCCTCGGAATGCCGGAGGGGGTGGAAGCAGGAGATATAAGAGAATTTTTGCTCAAAACTCTTCCCTCCTTGCTGAAGATCACTTTTCACAGAGAACTGGAAATCGATCG
The DNA here is from genome assembly GCA_033557465.1 of Ichthyophis bannanicus. Lineage (NCBI taxonomy): Eukaryota > Metazoa > Chordata > Amphibia > Gymnophiona > Ichthyophiidae > Ichthyophis > Ichthyophis bannanicus. The sequence goes on from CM066035.1 coordinate 53,004,656, forward strand.
AGCACACCGTGTTCCTGCCCGCATGGCGCCCAACCGCACGACCCCCCGGCCTATTATCTTTAGCTTGCTACGATATCAACAAGTGGAACAAATTTTACATGCTGCCCGAGCGAATCATCATTTGGAATTTGAAGGTCGTAAGGTCTCCTTCTTTCCTGATTTGGCAAAGCCTACCGTTGACCGTCGGAAGAAACTCCTTGCTCTTCGCCCTCGACTTCAACAGCTACAGGCTCGCTTTGGCCTGTTGTATCCAGCGAAGCTCCGAGTGACTCTCCACAACCAGACCAGGACGTTCGAGGATCCTGATCTACTATCAATATTTTTGGACTCCAAAGAAGCAGAGCAGATGCGCTAATCCCAAATCTTGGACTCTTATCTGCCGGCTCTGTCCGCCATTTTGAAGGGCCCGATGCGGCGGTCATAGCCCAGCACAGAAATAGCCTGGACTTTCTTTCTTTCTCTGTATGACTTTTGTCTTTGGTCTCCTATCCCTTCATGATGTGTGCCTCGGTCGGATTCGGAGCACGCACAGTCCTACAGGTTATATGTTTTTTCAATTTCGGCCTTCTCTGGGGTTTCTCCCCGCAGACACATGGTCGCCAGTAATTTTGGGGTTTTGCTTCTCCTCTACCGTACTGCGGTTTTCTTTGTTAATGTGGGGCGCTTCATTGTATTATATTAGCTTATTTTTCCTATGTCATGTGTACAGCCAGATACAGTCAGTTTGAGGGACACAGTGAAATTATGTATGCTATCATGCTCAGAATTTTAACTTTTCTGAATGGCCTTATGTAAAATCTTATTATTCATCGTCAAAGGCATTACTGGTCCATTCAAAGGAAAGAAAATCCTTAGCTATCTTAGCCACGAGCATGTTGATTTGGTGTTTCTTCAGGAAACGCATTACACTCTGCTGAAACACTGAAATTCAATGCTAGGCCTCACATGGTAGCTGTCTATTCTCCCACCGTTTCCAAATGGTACGGGATAGCCATTCTGGTTAAGAAGTTTTTGCACGCTACTGTACCTGATATTAACGCTGACATGGAGGGTCGATGGGCCCGTGTATCCTTTGAGGTTGGAGATAGTGAATTCACGTGTATTTGCACTATGCCCCGAATGTGGACAACCCTGCTTACTATGCAAGTTTTGCGCAGTTGGCCTCGGCCTCCGCCAATGCTCCATTAATACTTGGTGGCGATTTTACTCAAGTGTTCCCTCAATCTTTTCTTCTCAAACAAGGTGCTCGTTGGTTGGAAGCTCCAGTACCGAGCAGACCTGTGTGGCTAGATATAGTAGCGGGCCTTTGCTCACTGATTCCTCTTACCTTACTCCCTGGTATGACTCTCCCATTAGACTCCCACTATCCACCAATGCTTTTCGACACTTTAGGTGCCTTTAATACTCTTATGCAACCTTTCGACTCCCGACTCTGGTCAGTGCAACTTCAGCATTGCATTCGGAGCACTAGAGTACTCCCGCCATCGGCACTCTCTGCATAGGGTTGATTGGAGACTTCCGATCTCTCGGTAGTTCACCGGGTGTAGCATCCAATTCTACTAAACCTTATGTAATGCTATCACTAGAGATACCTCTATAGCGCAGGAAGTATGGGAGAGAGAATTGCATGTGACTTTAACCTCGGAGCAATGGAGCCTTATCTGGAGCAGAGGGACACGGGTTCCCGACCCGCCTCACTCACTCAGACCCTCTTCTTTCTAGCCCACCGGTGTCTTTACACTCCTCACAGATCAGACAAATGGAACACTACTCAGGGTAATGGTTGCTGGACACGTCCTGTGGCCATTGGTTTATTACTTCATGTTCTGCATGAATATCCCGCACTACAGTATAACTGGCGTCGGGTCTGGGGTCGTATTTAGTCTATATTGCACTCTCCGGAGTCCCTTTCTTGGAGGATAGTGGGACTTCGCCCAGCTGCGGGGATCCCCTCTCTCCCAAACATGGCTTATCTCCTTTGAACTGCATGCTTGGCATTGCTATTTCCCTAATTAAGTAATACTGGGAAATTAGTTCCCATCTGAGCCTCAATGAATGGTGGAATCATGCCTGTCTCTACAGTAAATATGAACAAATACCTCGTCTGTTCGCTTCCTCCGTTCAGACTCCTTCTCATTGGTCTCAATGGACGATGCTCAATGAATATGTACATTTTGCTAAATGCTCTCATCTGACTGTCTAACTTTGTATATATCTCTGTCTCATGATCATGCTGTATTGTGGATACCTTTTTGATCGTTTGATGTATAATCACTGTTAATTGGAAGCGCTCACATGCTGATACAAACGGGTAGAGAAGAAGCACTGGGGTGGGGGGTAATGGGTTTACTTTTCCTTATTGTATACTTGTTTTGTCTCTTTTGGTGTGTTGTTTCTTTTGTTTGTTGCAAAATGAAAATAAAAGTTTCAAAAAAAGAAAGACTAGGGGACATGCAATGAAGCTACAGGGTAAACTATTTAAGACTAATAAAATAAAATATTTTTTCACTCAACGTGTAATCAAACTCTGGAATTTGTTACCGCAGGATGTAGTAAAGGCTGTTAGTGTAGCTGGGTTTAAAAAAGGTTTGGACAAGTTCCTGGAGGAAAGGTCCATAAACCATTATTAAGAAGGGACCCAGGATATCAATGCTTGACCCAGTACAAGCATTGTGGAACCTGTGTCTTTTGGGGAAACTGCTAGGTACATATGACCTAGATTGGCCACTGTTGGAAACAGGATACTGGGCTTGATGGACCTTGGTCTGACCCAGTATGGCATATCTTATGTTCTTATGAGTACCACCTCCTTATTCAAGTGGAAGGTGGAGACCACCTTCAGCAGGAACATGGAGTGAGTCTGATGGATGACTCTGTTCCTGTGAAATCTAGTGTAGAGCATATGGGCCACCAGAGCCTGCAGTTCGCTCAAGTGCCTGGCAGAGGTGAGTTCCACTAGGAAAGTGACCTTCCAAGACAGGTTCTTGAAATGGCAGATAGCCAAGAGCTCAAAGAGGGGAACCATGAGCTTCTCCAACACCACATGAAGGTCCCATGCCACTGGCAGTGGATGAATCGGGGGCCAGGACATCAAGAGTCCTCTCATGAAACAGCCCACAAGAGAGTAAACTGAGAAGGCCTGGCCATCCACCGGGTGGTGGTGAGCCGAAATGGCACAGAGGTGCACTCTGACCGCCTTGGGCTTAAGACCAGTCTCCGAAAGATGCAAGAAGTATCGCAAGGCATTTTGCACCATGAAGGAGAAGGGTTTAAGACCCCCTCCGTGCACTACAGCGAAAACATAAGCCATTTAAAGGCATATGCTTGATGTGTGGAATCCTTATGAGAGGCCAGCAGGATATCTTTCACTTCCCTAAGAGGCGGTGGTGTGCTATAGCTAACCTCTCAGCATCCAGGCCATCAGGGTGAGGAAAGGGTGATTGAGATGAAGAAGCATACTGTTCTCCTGCAACAGCAGGTCCGGAGAGCTCCCCAATGGCAATGGGTCCCTCTAAAACAGCTGCAGGAACCATTGCCTGGGCCACCTGGGAGCGATGAATATGACTGAGGTCGCCTCCACTTGTATCTTGAAGAGTGCCCAGAGGACATGGGGTATAGGTGAGAACACCTATAGAAAGCCCCTGGACTAGGGAAGGAGGAAGGTGTCCACCGCCTCCCATTCCCAGGCCAGTCTCCAGGAAAAGAAGTACGGCAGTTGCGCATTCTGTGGGCTGGCAAAGCGGTCTATCTCTGGGGTTCCTCAGTGGCAAAAGACATCTCCGAGTACCACTGGGTTCAGCTGCCACTCGTGGGACTGGAGGACCAGGCTCAAGTGGTCGGCTAGTATGTTGTCCTAGCCTGACAGGTAAACTGTCCTGAGGGGGATGTTCCACCCTGCTGTGGTTCCAAAGGCGAATAGTCTCCCAGCAGAGGTGGTACAAGCCCGTGCTGCCCTGCTTGTTGAGGTAGTACATTGCCACCTGATTGTCCGTCTGGACTTGAACCACCTGTCCCATCATATGTTCCCGGAACATTCGCAGGGCATGGTATACCGCCCTGAGTTCCAGTAGGTTGATCTGCAAGGCACTCTTCTCTGGAGACCATGGGACCTGCGACTGCAGGTGATTGCAATGGGCTTCCCAGCCCAACTTGGACGCGTCCATCATGAGGATACGCTGCACTGGAAGAGCCCAGAAAGGCACCTCAGCTCTGAGATGGTCCTGCCACCAGGTAAGGGAAGTTGTCAGAGCCAGTGTGACCTGGATCCTGTCCTCCAGGTGGCAAGAAGCCTGTGTCCATTGGGTGCTGAGTGTCCACTGGGCCTGCCACATGTGGAGGCGAGCAAAGAGTGTGACATGGACCATAGATGCCATGTGCCAACAGGTGGAATATCTGTCTGGCTGTCACCGCTGAGCAGCCCTGCATATTATGTGCCAGGGCCGAGTGGCACAGTAGGCAGTCCTGCAGCTGGAAGGTTTGTGCCTGGGTGGTCCAGCAGGGCGTCGATGAACTCCAAGAGCTTGTTGGGAACAGGTGAGATTTGGAGAAGTTGACCATAAACCTTAGGTGTTGAAGCAGCCTATGTTGCGGTGAGCTATGTTGTGCACCTCCTTTGGCGAGCTAGCACTGATGAGCCAGTTGTCCAGGTAGGGAAAGACGAAAACCCCAGTAGACAGAGTCAGGAGGCCATGACCACCAGGCATTTTTTGAATACCCGAGGAGCCAAAACCAATCCGAAGGAGAGCACCTGTATTGGCAGTGTCGGCCCCTGACCACAAACTGGAGGTACTGATGGTGCCTTGGATGTATCAGGACGTGGGTGTATGCATTTTTGAGATCCAAGGAGCATAGCCAATCTCCCTGCAGGAGGTTAGACAGCAAGGTTCCAAAGAATACCATTTTGAACTTTTCCTTGGCCAGGAAGCAGTTGAGATGCCGCAGGTCCAGAATGGGCCTGAAGCCCACAGTTTTCTTGGGGACAAGAAAGTAGCGGGAGTAGAACAACTGGCCCTGGAAAGGCTGGGGACCGATCTCTACTGCGTATTCCTTGAGCAGGGCCTCCAGTTCCTCCTGCAGGAGCTCTCTGTGCAAGGAGTCCATGGATATTTCCCCTGGGAAGTAGACAGCAGCTGAAAGAAGTGGAGGAGGTACCCTTTCCTGACCACCTGCAGCACCCAGGCATCTGTGGTGATGTCCGGCCATAGGTGTGTGAAGTGGAACAGCCATCCCACTGTGAACCTTAGGCCTGTTACATCCTGGGGGAGGGATGCTATGCCCAAAGAGTCAAACCCCCCTCCAAGGCTGCGCCTTGGCACTGTTTGGGGCTTGGGTGCTTTTGGCTTACTGGGGCCGTGCCCCTGTGCCTTGACACGCTGCCCATGTAGGGAAGGTCCTCAGAAGACGATACCCAGTCCAAGGCTCCATGACCCTGGGGCTCCAACAGAGCATGGGTGCGTTATGACGAGTCGCTGAATGCTGGTGTCGAGGGCAGGGGTTTCACCCTGATGCCGATCCTGAAGTAGACTTGCCAAACAGCTCCCCCTGGAAGATTGCGACCTGTAACGCAGCGACATCCTATACATCAAGAGATATCCCTGCATAATGCCTTCTCTGCCTTGGCTAATGAGGATGCTCAATCCAATGAAACTGAAGGGCCCTTAAATGTGTCAGACAATGCCCAATCTCCTGCTAAAGCACCAAATATGAAGAAAACCTCACCAAACAGAAAACGACTACTACTTGGAGATTCCATCATCAGAGGCACCAACTTGGGAACGCAGTTCAAAGGAGAGAAGATAGTCATGTGCCTACCAGGCTCAACAGCCAGCAGGAATACAAACCAAATTGTTGAAGTACTCAGCGCAAAAAGTGAACACTCCAAACTTGATGTTGATATCCACTTGGGCACAAATGACCTAGCTAGAAACAGTGCCTCTACAGTCCAAAAGGGCTTCCAATCTCTGGGAGAGAAACTCAAGCCCATTGTTAACACTGTTGCATTCTTGGTAAGGGGACAAAAAGGCTGCATCGCATTAACAGCTTTAATACATGGCTCCAGATCTGGTGCAGACAAGAAGGATTCAGATTTATTGGTGACTGGGGAAAAAGATGGACCAACAAGAAACTATACTATGCTGATGGACTACATCTCTCTGTCGCAGGGAAAAGAATCTTAAGTGAAAAATTAGAGTAGTTACTCACCTGTAACAGGTGTTCTCCAGGAGCAGCAGGAATCAGTCCTCACATATGGGTGACGTTGGCGCCGACGGAGCCCCCATGCGGAGCATTTCCCCAGCTTTCAAAGAAAGCCTTTGGGAATGCAGGCACGTATGCGCGGTCCCCTTCCCGCCCAAAGGTGCCATCTTGCTCAGTCAAATGACATATCTAAAAGACAGCAAAAAAGGAAATGAACTATATACAACTGCAACTCCAAGGGGAGGAGGGAGGGTCGAGAGGACTGATTCCTGCTGCTCCTGGAGAACACCTGTTACAGCTGAGTAATTACTCTTTCTTCAGGACCAAGCAGGAAGTCAGTCCTCACATATGGGTGACTCCCTAGCTCTGGGCTACCAGGAACCCAGGCTGAAAAATAGAGCTCCCTCTAGTTACCTAAACCTCAAAGAGATTATGGAGTACCACTTGCCCGAAAGCACTGTCCCTAGGGACTCCCTCTCAAGGCAGTAGTGGTCCGCAAAAGTCTGGCTTGAAGACCAAGTAACGGCCCGGCAGATGTCTGCCAACGGAACAGAACAGAATGGAAGTGAGCTACTGATGCGGCCTTCGCCCTGACCCGGTGGGCCGTGACTCGACCCTCCAGGGAGAGGCCGGCTGCCCTGTATGCCCAGGCGATACAGTCTGCCACCCAGATGGACAACGTACGCTTAGTTACAGGTAACCCCAATCTGTTAGGGTCAAATGAAATGAAGAGCTGAGAAGCCCTTCTATGCCAGTGCGTACGTTCTAGGTAAAAGGACAGCACCCTTCTACAATCCAGGGTATGCAAGACAGTTTCTGCCCTACTGGCGTGCGGCCTGGGAAAGAACGTCGGAAGTACCACCTCCTGGTTGAGGTGGAAGGAGGACTCTACCTTGGGAAGGAACTTAGGATGAGTCCTCAAGACTACCCTGTTCTTATAGAACCTGGTATACGGTCTATCCAAAACCAGGGCCTGAAGTTCACTCACACACCTGGCTGAGGTGAGTGCCATAAGGAACAACACCTTCCAGGAGAGGAAACATAAATGGCAGGTTGCCATTGGCTCAAAAGGTGGGCGAGTCAGCTGCTGCAAGACCACATTGAGATCCCACTCAGTGGCCGGTGGACGAATAGGAGGCTTAAGCAGAAGCAGGCCTCTGAGAAAACGAGACACCAGAGGGTGGCCCGAGAGGGAATGTCTATCCACTGGCGAGTGGTGAGCTGAGAGAGCACTGAGGTGAACCCGGACAGAGTTGGACTGAAGTCCCAGGTTGGAAAGGTGGAGCAGATATTGCAGCACCACCTGGACCGAGCAGGAGAAGGGGTCCTCTTGCTGTTGAGAACACCAAGTAGAGAACCTACGCCACTTCAGAGCATAGGCCTTCCTAGTGGAATGCTTTCTGGAGGCCAGCACCACCTCCTCAACCTCTCTTTATAATAGCAAGGGAGCAAGGACTAGCCTTTCAGCAGCCAGGCCATCAAACTGAGGGATTTGAGGTTGGGATGCAAGAGGGACCCATGATCCTAAGTCAGAAGGTCGGGTTGCAACCCCAGAGGAAGTGGAGTATCCACTGCCAACTGCTGAAGAAGAGGGAACCACGGCTGCCTGGGCCACTTGGGGGCTATCAGGATCACCATGGCTCAGTCCTGCTGGATCTTGAACAGAGTCCGGGCCACCAGAGGTGTGGGAGGAAAAGCATACAGCAGGCTCTCTGACCAGGGGATGAGGAATGCATCTGGTGCTGTCCACGAGGGATGCGGTTGCCTGGAACAGAACCTGGGTAGTTGCCTGTTCAGCGGACTGGCAAAAAGATCCATGGTCGGAAGTCCCCACTTCAGAAAGATCTGCTGAACCACCAGAGGATCCAACTGCCACTCGTGAGGCTGCAGGAGTCTACTGAGCCTGTCTGCCAGGTAGTTTTCCTGGCCTGGGAGGTAGACCGCCCTGAGGGTCATGCCCTGATTGACAGCCCAGGAGCAGAGAGCTTGTGATTCCAGGCACAGAAGTCTTGATCCTGTGCCCCCCCTGCTTGTTGACGTAGAACATAGCCACCTGATTGTCCGTCTGAATTAGGACAGACTGGTGAGACAAGATCTGAGAGAAAGTCCGTTAGGCCAGTCGAATGGTCCACAATTCCAACAGGTTGATCTGTTGGGCGGCCTCCCACGGAGACCACAGGCCCTGTGTGCAGACCCCTTGGCAGTGTGCCCCCCAGCCCTGCAGGGAAGCATTGGTCGTCAGTACCTGAGTGTGTGGGGAGGCCTGGAAAGGAAGACCCCTGACCAGATTTGGGAGATGCCTCCACCAGTATAAGGAGTCCACCAAGAGTGTGGACACACTTATTCTGTCTGACAACTTCCCTGTGGCCTGCAACCACTGCGCCTTGAGATGCCACTGAGACGGCCTCATGTGCAGCCAGGCATGCGGTGTGACATGCACTGTGAAAGCCATGTGACCTAAGAGCCGGAGGAAGTGCCTGGCCAAGACCAGAGAGTTTGCCTGAAACCGGCCGGCCAACTTTATCAGCCTGTGAGCTCTGTCCGCAGGCAAATAGGCCTTTGCATGGATGGTATCCAATCTTGCCCCTATGAACTCCATGTCCTGTGAGGGGACTAAAGTGGACTTGGGGAAGTTTATGACGAACTCCAGGTGCTGAAGCAGGGATATGGTTCTGAAGGTGGCCTGCCTGGCCTCTTGTGGAGACTGGCCCCTGATAAGACAGTCGTCCAGGTAAGGGAACACAAAGATCCCCTGGTTCCTGAGGTAGGCCGCAACCACCGCCAGGCATTTTGTGAAAACCCTGGGGGCGGAGGTGAGGCCGAAAGGAAGCACTCTGTACTGAAAGTTCTTTCCTCCCACCACAAATCTGAGGAATTGCCTGTGACTTGGATGGATGAGGATGTGAGTATAAGCATCCTTCAGGTCTAAGGAGCATAGGCAATCTCCCTGCTGGAGCTAGGGCAGTAAGATTCCAAGGGTAAGCATCTTGAACTTTTCCCTCTCCAGAAACTTGCTCAGATTTCTCAGGTCCAGGATGGGTCTGAAGCCTCCTGTTCTTTTTGGTACCAGGAAGTACCTCGAGTAGAAGCCTTGCCCTTCCAGGTGATGAGGCATCGGTTCCACCGCCTGGTCCCTTAGCAGACCTTCCAACTGAAGGAGTAAGTTTCTGTGCAGAGGGGGTCTTGGAGGCTCCCCTGGAAAATAGGAGGGGGGTATCTGGGTGAAGTGGAGCAGATAGCCCCTTTTGATGATGCTTAGCACCCACGTATCCCCTGTGATGGCTGGCCACCTGTCTGCATACAGGGTCAGCCAACCTCCAGTGCCCTGGAGAGGAGGAGAGGCTATGCTGGCATAGTCAAAAAAACCCTCCCTGCTGAGCAGGAGCCGGAGTAGGAGGCTTGGGGGCCTTCTGCCTACGAGGCCCATGACCCTGCCCCTTGGCCTACTGTCCCTGTTGGGAAGCTACAGAGGCCTGGTAATGAGGGTAGGTTTTATAGGCAGTGGTCTTCCTCGGGTAAAAGGTCTTTTTCCCCGAGCCCTTCTTCTTCTGAGAAGGGGCAGAGGTTTTCCTGGACAGCCTCGTCCGAGTAAGAGTCTTGGTTTCGAGTTCTGCAGCCTTCTCTGCCATGGGCTTGCCAAAGAGGTTTTCGCCTCGGCAAGGGACATTGACCAACTTGTCCTGAACCCATGGCTCAAGGTCCGAGGATTGAAGCCAGCCTGGCGGCGTGCACTGATGCCGGACCCTGCTACCCGGGCCGAAGCCTCAAATCCATCGTAGGCTGCTCGAGATATAAACTTCGAGCACTCCCAAATACCAGAAGACAAGGCCTTGAACCTCTGCAAAGGTTCCTCGGACAAACCAGCAGAGAACCCAGCAATCTCCTTTGCCAGGTCCTGAAGGTACATGCCCATGTACAGCTGGACACGGCAAGCAAGCATAGAGCCCTGGAAGCACTTTCTACCGAGGGCATCCAGGTTCCGGGCCTCCCTGCCGGGGGGCACCGAGGAGTGCATCTTCTGACTCTTCAGTCGATGCATGGCCGATTCCACAACCATGGAATGGTGTGGCAGCTGTGCCTTTTGGAACCCGGGACTCTTGCGGACTCGATAGATGGAATCGACCCGCTTGCTTAGAACCGACATCGAGGCCGGCGCTTCCCACATGCGGAAGAGCAACCGCTCCAGCATCGGAGGAACCGGGACAGTAAAGGCCTCCTTGGGAGGAGAGTCATACTGCAGAGCCTCGAGCTCCTCGGCTTATGGCTCCTCCTCTGGATCCGCCGGGAATGCCAGTGCTTTGGCCATGTCCCGCATGAAACCTGAGAACCTAGTATCCTCCGGGGGGGACCTTGTCCGTGGTTCGGATCCCGGTGAGTCTGAAGGGATGCACCGAGTCTGGAAGGTGTCAGGGGACTCCTCCTCCTCCGTCTGCCACACCGATTCCTCCAAGGAGGAATCGAGCGGCTCCAAGTGGGCGAGCACCGATGCCATCCGCCCCGACGCCGAGGGAACCGGCGTCGACGACCTCGGTCCCGAACGGGAGGCCGAGGGTGACCGCGGCCGAGGATCGACTCGAGTTCGCATGGTCACGAGGATCAGCTCGGCATCCGGGGTCGACTTGGACTTCGATGTCCCGGTGGTCGGGGCAGATGCGCCGGTGAGACCGGCGATCAGCACCCGCTGCTGTTCCATGAAGGCAGACAATCTGCTCTCCAAGGCCGTCAACTTGAGTCCGAGCTCAGGAGACCCAGCAGCCTCTGACTCAGGCCCCGATGGCGGCTCCCCCGGAGGAGAGTCCACGAGGACAACAGTACTCACGTGACTCGGGGTCTCCGACTCCACACAAGGATGCTTTGCAGGCCTCTCCGACTCTGAAGACCCGGGATGGGGACGGGGCTATGCGACCTGGCCCTAGAGCCAAGAGCGTCCACTGATGCCGCCCTCGCGGGTTTCTTCTTCCTTCGGTGCTCCCTCGAGAGGGACTCCCTCTCAGAGGAGCCCCGACGATGCTCGGGGTCAGACTCCCAAGACGTCGAGGCCTCTGACGAAGTCCAGACCCATCCTGAGGCAGACTCGGAGAAGATCCTCTCACGCTGGTGCTGATGGCTTCGCAATGCCTTGGAAGATATTTTGCCACAGGGGCTACAGACCGTAGAATCATGGTCTGGCCCCAGGCACCGGAGGTAGCAGTCGTGTGTGTCGGTGAGAGACATCAGTTTCTTACACCGATCACACTTCTTAAAGCCACTGGCAGCCATTGGGGGAAAAAGGGCCCCTGCAAGATCAAAAAATTGGGCTGCCAGGGAAAAGAAAAAAGGCGCAAACGCAGTCTCTAAGAACAAAAACCGAAAACAGAGATCCGGGCTCGGCACCGGTGTACCGAGTCCAGGCGGGAAAAGAACCGACGTCGAACCGAAGAAAAATACTCGACCCAACGCAGAAGATCAACTTTTTCCATGGGTGACAAGGACAGGCGTCCGTAGGGCTCCGCGGAAAAAAGGAGACTGAGCAAGATGGCACCTTTGGGCGGGAAGGGGACCGCGCATGCATTCCCAAAGGCTTTCTTTGAAAGCTGGGGAAATGCTCTGCATGGGGGCTCCGTCGGCGCCGACGTCACCCATATGTGAGGACTGACTTCCTGCTTGGTCCTGGAGAACAGGCAGTATGTGCATATGCATTTAAACTAGGAAAAGGGGGTGACGGATGTGGAAGGTGAAGACCGGCACGCCACCCCCTGCAAAAGCAGAATAATATCAGAAACAGCCATACTTTTAAATCACACATCAAAAATAAGAGGGAAGATGTGGGCAGAACAAAATCAATGCAAAATACACACAAGCCAGGTAAATGCTGGAAAGCAATGAGCACAAATGCTCGAAGCTTAGCCAACAAAGTTCCGGACCTGTAAGCCCTAATGGTGGAAATGAATTTGGACATTGTGGCCATTACAGAAACATGGTTTAATGAATTGCATGATTGGGATATAGCCATAGCTGGCTATAATCTATTCAGAAGAGACAGAGAAAATGGAAAAGGAGGAGGAGTAGCCTTGTATGTCAAAAGCAATATTAAAGCTACTGAAATGCAGGGGGCATGGGGAAAAAAAGAAGCGCTCTGGATTGCATTGGAAAGAGGAGATGGCACTGTCATCCATACTGCTGTAGTCTACAGACCTCCGACTCAAATTGAAGAGATAGATAATGATTTGATTATAGATATTGCCAAGATAGCCACAAAGGGGGAAGCAATCATTTTGGGTGACTTTAATCTACCTGATGTGGATACGATTACTCCTTCTGCACATCTGGAAAGAAGCAAAAAAATTGTAGATGCTCTCCAAGATGCATCACTTAGACAAATGGTCATGGAACCAACCAGGGAAAGCTCAATGCTGGATTTAGTGCTCACCAACAGTGATAGCGTGTCAAATGTCTGCGTGAGTGCCTCTGAGAGCAACAGCGATCATCACACGGTGTGGTTTGAGATAAAAGCCAAGGTACAGGCCAAACATAGCAAGCTCAAAGTCCTAAACTTCAAAAATACTGACTTCAATAAAATGGCCGAGTACCTAAAGGAGGAGATGACGGGTTGGAAGGAGATAAGGGAAGTGGAATTTCAATGGGCTAAACTAAAGGTGGCAATAAAAGAGGCAACAGACAAATATGTAAAAAAAGTAAACAAAAACAAGAGGAGAAGGAAACCTATTTGGTTTTCCAAAGAAGTGGCTGCTTAAATAAAGGCAAAAAATACAGCTTTTGCAAAATTCAAAAGCTTGCAAACAGAAGAACACAGAAATGAATACAGGATCAAACTCAAAGAGTCAAAAAGAGAAATAAGGATAGCAAAATCAAAAGCAGAGGAAAGGATGGCTAAAGATGTTAAGGGTGACGACAAAACTTTCTTCAGGTATATTCGGGAAAGGAAGATCAGAGTTGGAACTGCAGAACTCAGAAGTGCTGGGAAAGGACTCATGGAAAGTGACATAGAAAAAGCGAAATTGCTAAACAAATACTTCTGCTCTGTTTTTACTAAAGAAAATCCTGGAGATGGACCAGCTGTGACTCCCAAATATAAAAATGGGAATGTAGTAGATACCACACCATTCACAGAAGATGAGGTGTTAGAACAACTTGCTAAACTGAAAGTGGACAAAGCCATGGGACCAGATGGGATACATCCCAGGATACTGAAAGAGCTCAGAGAGGTTCTTGCAGGGCCATTAAAGGATGTATTCAACAGATCCTTGGAAACAGGAGAGGTTCCTCAGGACTGGAGAATGGCTGATGTCGTACCTCTACACAAAAGTGGTGACAGGGAAGAAGTGTCAAACTATAGACCCGTGAGCCTTACCTTGGTGGGGGGAAAAGTAATGGAGGCGCTCCTGAAAGAGCGAATAGTGAACTATCTCATAACCAACAGGTTGCAAGATCCGAGGCAAGATGGTTTTACTGAAGGACAGTCTTGCCAAACAAATCTGATTGAGTTCTTTGACTGGGTGACCAAGGAACTAGATCAGGGGCATGCAATGGATGTCATCTACCTGGATTTCAGCAAAGCCTTTGATACTGTTCCCCATAGGATGCTTGTCAATAAACTCAGTAGCTTGGGGATGGGTACCAAGATGGTAAACTGGATTAGAAATTGGTTGACTGACAGACGACAGAAGGTGATGGTACATGGAGCTCACTCGGATGAAAGGAAGGTGATTAGTGGGGTGCCCCGGGATTTGGTCCTGGGCCCAGCACTGTTCAATGTAATTGTGAGTGATATTGCTGAAGGACTGAATGAAAAAGTCTGTCTTTTTGCAGATGACACAAAAATTTGCAAAAGAGTGGACTCCCCCGAGGGAGTGGATAACATGAGGAACGATCTACAAAAGCTGGAAGAATGGTCTAATGCTTGGCAATTACGATTTAATGCAAAAAAGTGCAGTGTCATGCACTTAGGTAGCAGAAATCCAAGAGAAATGTACGCGATAGGGGTCGAGAGGTTGGTGTGCATGGTTCAGGAGAAAGACCTTGGTGTGATTATCTCTGATGATCTCAAGGTGGCAAAACAGTGCGACAAGGCGGTGGCAAAAGCCAGGAGGATGTTGGGCTGCATACAAAGAGGGATTACCAGCAGAAAGGAAGAGGTACTTATGCCAGTGTACAGGTCACTGGTGAGGCCTCACCTGGAATACTGTGTTCAGTTTTGGAGACCATATCATGCAAAAGATGTAAAAAGACTGGAAACTGTTCAGAGGAAGGCGACCAAAATGATTTGGAGCCTGCGTAAGAAACCTTATGAGAAGAGACTTGAAGACCTAAATATGTACACTTTGGAAGAGAGGAGGGATAGAGGAGATATGATTCAGACCTTTAAATACTTAAAGAGGAACAATGAACAAACAAACCTCTTCCAAAGACGGGGAAGCTGAACTAGAGGGCATAACATGAAGCTGCAAGGTGGAAAATTGAAAGGCAATGTCAGGAAATATTTTTTCACTGAAAGGGTGGTGGATGCTTGGAATGCTTTCCCGATGGAAGTGGTGGAGGCAAACACGGTGACGAAATTCAAAACAGCATGGGACAAGCACAGCGGATCCCTTTACAGCAACAGGATAAAAACAAAATAAACTGAACCATCTAACTTCTCAACAAATAGAGGTGTCCTACATGGAGTGGTGGGTCCACCCCTAAACAAAGACATGGGGAGGGGTGGCCTGCACAGAGCGACAGGTGAACCTACTCTTGCCATATCTTGCTGGGCAGACTGGATGGACCATGCTGATCTTTATCTGCCGTCGTTTACTACGTTACTATGCCGCTTTTCAGACTCCTTGTGGGGCTTCACTGACATCTGTTAGCAGAGCGGGCACGTAGACATGTCGTGGTCTGCCCCAAGACACTTGTATTGTGATGGTCCGTGTGGGACATAGTACAGTTGCACTTGCCACACTGCTTGAAACTGCTGACCAAGGCTACAGCAGGAAAAACGACCCCTGTGAGATCAAATTCAGACGTCTCAGTCAGCCAGGTTATGAGTAAAGACCCGCTTACTGAAAAAAAGAAAAGTAAAAAAGAATACCTGAAAAAATACAAACCCAAGGTGGGAAGGTGATCAGAACCAATCACGGCAAAAACACAAAGTCAAAGTCAAACTTGAAGAACTAGGTGAGAAAATTGACTTTAACTGGGGGGGTGGGGGGGAGGGGAGGGGGACACAACAGAATGTCTGCATGGCTCCACGGAATAAAGAAGACTGAGGCAAGATGGCACCCTTGGGCAGGAAGGTGGGGAGTGGATCCACACAGCCTCCGTTGGCACCAACATCATCCATATGTGAGGACTGACTTACTGCTTGTTCCCGGAGAAAGAAATATTTCCACATATTACTTCTGAGTTTATCCCCTTTCACTCTCATCCTATGTCCCCTTGTTGCAGAGCTCACTTTCAATCGAAAGAGGCTCTGCTCTTGAGCATGGTTTTGGTATCATCCGCAAACACGCAAACCTTAACTGACAGCCCTTCTGCTATATCACTAACAAAGATGTTAAAAAGAATCAGACCAAGGACAGATCTCTGTAGCACACCACTGGTAACCTCCTTCTACTCAGAGTAAGCTCCATTTACTGTATCTGTACACTTTGTCGCCTCCCATTTAACCAATTTCTAACCATATCAGTAACTTTAGGGTCCATCCCTAGGTGCTCAGTTTGTTTATAAGTCGCCTGTGCAGAATGGTGTCAAAAGCTTTACTGAAATCTAAATACACCACATCTAGGGCTCTCCCTGGTCACCCAGTCAAAGACATCAATCAGATTTGTCTGACAAGACCTGCCTCTGGTGAATCCATGCTGCTTCAGATCCTGCAATCCCCTGGGCCTCCGGAAACCTCACTATTCTCTCTTTTAGTAGCCTTTCCAATAATTTACTAACCACAGAGGTTAGACTAACCGCCTGTAGTTTTCAAAGTCATCCTTAGGTCCGCTTTTGTGTAAAGGGACCACATGTGTCTTTCTCCAGTCTTCTGGCACCACTCCCATCTCCAAAGAGGCATTGAAAAAGTCAGTAAGTGGAGCTGCTAGAACGTCCCCCAGTTCTTTCAGTATTCGCAGATGTATCCTATCCAGCCCCATTGCCTTGTCTACTTTTAGTTTAGCTAGTTCCCCACGAACACAGTCTTCTAAAAATTGTTCAAGATCCCCGTCGCTTCTGTTCCTATTTCTGGGTGTTTTCTGAGGTCTTGCTCCTGACCCTTCATCTGTGAACACAGAACAGAAATATTTGTTAAGCAATTCTGCTTTATCCTCATCAGGTTCTACATATGCCTCCCCTTCACCCTGGAGTCTAACAATAACACTTCTGCCCTTCCTCCTCTCACTAACATATCTGAAAAATGTCTTATCCCCCCCATTTTATTGCACTGCATATTTCTTCTTCTTTTTATATCTTTGCTTTCCTGACTACTTTGCTAGCTTCTCTAAGTTTTTCCAAATATAGATGCCTGTCTTCCTCTCTCTGTAATCTCTTGCATTTCCTGGAGGCCTCCCTCTTTTACTTCACCTTTTCAGCTACTTCTTTTGAGAACCATAGCAGCTTCCTTTAGCTTTTACCTTTATTTATCATTGTAACAAAAAGATTGGTTGCCCTTAAAATATCGCCCTTCAGTGTTGCCCACTGTTTTTCAGCACCCCTCAGCTGTTCCCATCCCACTAATGACTCCTTGAGGTATTGGCCCGTCTTGGCAAAGTTAGTTATCCTATAGTCTAAGGGGTATGTTTACTAAACTGTGGTAATGTCATTTGCGGTAGGTTCCGCGGTAAAGGTAAAGGCATGGGCGGTGCATCGTTACAGCAAGCTGACAGAGAACGCGTGTTACAAGGCGCCTTAGAACAATGAGCGTCACAAGGCGCCTTATAAGGTGCCATGTAAGGTGCCTAGTAAGGTGCCTCAGAAGGCGCCCTATAGGGCCTCCTAGGCTAAGCGCCATATTAGGCACCCTTGGACAAGTCACCGCAGAAGGCTAGGCTATGGAACCATAGGTTAAGGTGGCCTAACAAGGTTATGGTGTCCTAGGTTAGTGTGCCCTAGGGACTGCAAGGTGCCTCAGGATGACATGCATGACCTTTGCGGAACAGAGACAGATGTAGCCCTAAGATAGAGCACTCAGGAAAGGCAATGAACAGGTGAGTGAAGCAGGGAGAAGTGGGAGCCGCTGGACCTGCCATATCTGCGGGCATCCCATGTGCCTGCCAGTACTGACGACAAACATGGTGGGGCAGCTCTACTACAGCACAGGGTGTTGGCAATGTAAAGTACCGGAAAAACAGTTGGTGGCAGACGATGGGAATACGTGTCCCCCAGTGGAGGCGAAGGTGGCAGGATAGTTACAATGATGGGTGGACAGAGGAGTGGTGGTGCTATGCAGATCAAGCACAGGCGAGGCAAGCACGATGAGGCGCAATGCAGGAAAGGGTAGCAGTGCAGGACATGGACTGGCAGCCTGCAAAGGCAAACAGGACTCTACACAGCTGACACACGCAGATAGATGGACCGAGGGAATGTTGGCAATTGTGGCAAGGGTATTATGGGCTGGAAGCGCAGATCTGCAAAAATATGACCTCTACAGGCATGCACACTATTTGAGAAGGACAGGCATGAGAGGAGGGAACAATGAGGAACTGAACCAATGAACACTGCCAAGAATGGCAATGTATTAACCAGTAGGCTATACCTCCATGGTGTATGTCACAGCAGTACCCATGATGCAATGCACATGCTGAATAGCTGTCTACAGCTGATCACCAAATGGGGTCTGCACCTCTCCGGTACCTCAGCTGGGAAAGACGAACTGACAGTGTGTGATACTGGCACAGAGTAGCTACAGACCATGCCATTGTGCAGGTTCTGTGGTCACCCTGAGAGATAGGATTGGTGCCTAGCACTAGGTCCACAGTACATGTGGTGCTAGAGATAGGTCCTGCTGTACATCCCCATCACTACCAGTGTGTGACAGGTGTTCCATGCAGTGCAGCTGAAGGTAATTTGGTGTCCACCTGTATCCTGCAGTCACATGTGGCCCAGTGGGACCAGACACCAGCCAGATTAGGGTGTACCCCATGTGAGGGTCTGGTTGACATGGGCAGCTGTTATCAGGGCAGAGGGGTTCCTAGAATTGCATGAGGTGTGTGTGTGTAGCAGTGCCTATATAGATCACAGTGGTATACACTACATACCCCAAAGGGCCCACATCACCCTTTTGTAGGTAAAGAACAGTGCCCCCACCCCAGAGAAGCAACCTCAATCCTGTTTGTACGAGACAGCCCTCCAGGGTTGGTGGGCCAGAGCCATACCTATGACTGGGACAGTGGCAGACCAGCAGCAATGCTGGGGTTAGGTCTGGAAACCCCAAATACATCTTACCACCATCTGCCAGCCCTGCAGACAGTCCACCAGGAACTATGTGCAGCAAGCAGGCATCTCAGTGATTGGGACCCCAGCACTGGGGAACACAAATATATCACTAGAGACAAATAGTGTAGAGCGCTATGTGGGAACCTAGACCTGCCATGGTCATTGCTTGTTCAGAGTGAGTGCCCTCCCAGCATGCCATGCTGTGGCCACCCTGTCCATGCAGATGGTGGTCAGGCACTACAGTGTCCTAGCCATTGCCCCACACCCTGTGAAGATGCATCCTGGCCAATCTGCCCTGTCCGGGCCATACCCAGAATATCTTGCTCCTCATTATGCATCTAATTAGGCTAACGCTGGTAACAATGGGACATTTTGGGCCCAGTGAAGTGTGGGCAGTCACAGAACAATGGATAGACATACAAACATGCTCACTCCTTTTGCAGCATTATACAAAGATAGAGGTGGTTGGCAGCCCTGCCCGCCACACTAGTCCTGAGCACAGTGCCAACATTGCTAAACTGTGCAGGGGGTAGTAGTAGTGCTTTGGTGATAACATGTCTACAATGTCTACAAACCGCACCCTGTCACAAGTATCTTGAACCCGCCTTAGACCTCCTGTATATACAATCCAAATCTAATTATATTTTGTACATATGTTTTTAGTTCCCCTGTTGCTCCAAGTTTATGCTCCTGTTACAATGTATGTTCCAAGTTTAAACTCCTGTTACAATGTAAGCACAGAACAGACTTCTGACTGTGCACCCTTGTTGTATGTAAACCGCACTGATAACAAATAGCGCGGTATATAAAAGTTATAAAATAAATAAATAAAATAAATAAAAACATCATCCCAATGCTGGGGCCAACAGCCTGCCGCTCCATGCATCATTGGATTGTGGAGCCTGTGTGAGTGGGTGTTTGCACCCCTGTTCGCCACTGCTTTGGGCTTTGCACATGCTGCTGTTGTATCTGAATTGTAGGGTAAAATATAGGGACATGCTCTGCAGGAACCACAGCTGGGACCTGCACCTGTGACCCTCTGCTCCTGGACACACTGGCTGGGTGTACTGCACCACACTGTTGCCACAGATGCATGGTAGTCCCTGGGGCTACCTGCACTTTTCCTCAGCCCGACCTTTTATGTTGCACTGCACACCACGTACTGATGCAGAGCATGGCCTGGGTCCACTGCAGGGAGGTGGCACTGCCCCCTCCAGTACGGGCACACGCCCCCCTGCCAAGCTGACGTGGCCATTTGCTGTTGGTGCCGGTAGTGCGCAGTCCCAGGCCATCCACTGTGTAGGTAGGCACCCGCCTAAGGAGCAGGTTCCGGGGTAGGGGGGCATACATGGACATCCTCACATCCCCCCATCACTGCCTACCACTATTATGTCCCCTCCACATGGGGACAGGATGGCTGGGGGATGTCAGGTCTGTGCCCTAGCGACTATTGGCTTGGGTGGACCAGGTAGATATTGGTGGATTGTGTTTGGCCTTGGTTAACTGCTGCCTTGCTGATCTCCTGTGTCTATGTTCCTATGTGCCACCTAGGCACCCGCCTGGTCCACCCTGTGCCCCAGCTGCCCATGCAACATGTCCCGCCTGCGGCCCCCTATGCCCCATTTGCACCATCGCCATAGTGGCCATTCATACTTCGGCACTATGGTATTGCTGTACATGGAGCACTACTATCACAGATTTTGGGCTCCCTGCCTGGGCTGTACATTGCTGACACGTAAATGGTTTCTCTCTCCTGCATATGTGCATCTAACAGCAGGTTTTCAATCGCATTAGGATTCAGCTCTTCAGATCAGTGCATTAGTGTGAATGGAGCCTCTCCCCGCCCACACTCCGCCCATTGACCCCTTCTCTCCGCCCTCTCTCCACCTTCTGCGGTGTTTACCGCGCCGCGGAACGTCAACGATCGTTAAGTAACGATAAAGCACAGTTACTTACCTGTAACAGGTGATCTCTGGGAACAGCAGGAATTAGTCATCACATATGGGTACGTCGGTACCGACGGAGCCCGCGCGGGAAAGCTCCCCAGCTTTTCAGATTAAAAGCTTTTGGGGCCTCCCACTGCACATGCGCGCTGCCTTCCCGCCTTCCTGAGCAGCTCTCGTCAGTTCGAGTTTAAAGCTGAGACAATAGAGAGAGAGGACAGGAAGATAGATAGAGATACAACTCATAGGGGAGGTGGGTGGGTTGTGATGACTAATTCCTGCTGTTCCCAGAGATCACCTGTTACAGGTAAGTAACTGTGCTATCTCCAGGAACAAGCAGGAATACGTCATCACATATGGGGACTCCCTAGCTAAGATGCCTGGGAGATCCCCCTCCAAGGGTAAACCATCTTCGCATGGATCTCAGGCATCCATCCAGGGAAGGTGGGCAGGAGTTGTTTAAGTATGGAACAGGTGTTTGAGGACAGCCTGACCAAAGAAGGCATCCCGGCGGGAGTCCTTGTCCAAGCAGTAATGGGCTGTGAAGGTATGAACCGAGGCCCAAGTGGCTGCTCGACAGATCTGATCTATGGACACAGAGTGAAGATGAGCCATAGAAGTGGCCATGGCCCTCACATTGTGAGCTGTGACATGGCCCTCCATAGAAATGTTCTTACTCTGGTAAGCAAAAGAAATACACTGAGCGATCCAATTGGAAAGTGTACGCTTGGTGACTGGAAGTCCCAAATGAGAAGGATCAAAAGCCACGAAAAGTTGGGAAGACTTTCGATGTGGTTGAGTCCTGTTGAGGTAAAAGGCAAGAGCTCTTTTACAATCCAGAGTATGAAGGTTCCTCTCTGCACTGGATGCATGAGGAGCCGGGAAAAAGACAGGTAGATATACCTCTTGATTAAGATGAAAGGGCGAGACCACTTTGGGCATAAAGTGGGGATTCGTCCTAAGGACCACCTTATCATGATGAAACCTAGTATAAGGTGGATGAGCCACTAAAGCCTGCAGTTCACTGATGCGGCGAGCCGAAGTGACTGCAATAAGGAAAACAACCTTCCAGGAAAGAAATTTGAAGGAGGTAGAGTCCAAAGGCTCAAAAGGTGGCTTCATAAGCTGACCTAGAACTAGGTTCAAATCCCATGCTACCGGAGGAGGTCGGATGGGAGGTTTAGTTAGAGTCAGGCCTCTCATGAAACGTGAAACAAGAGGATGAGAGGAGACAGGTTGTCCATTTATAGGTTTTAAGGATGCTGCAATAGCACTCAAATGGACCCTTACTGAATTCGTCTTAAGGCCTGCATTTGAAAGATGCAGGAGATAGTCCAAGAGGGAATTCAAAGGAAGTGCTAGAGGGTCAAGACCCTGCTGAGCACACCAAATGGAAAAACGTTTCCATTTGAAAGCATAAGAACGCCTCGTGGAAGGTTTCCTAGAGGCATGAAGGATATCTGTCACAGGTTGAGAAAGATTAAAGTCTTGAAGACTTAGGCCTTCAGTAACCAAGCTCTGAGATGTAGGGATTTGGGGTTTGGGTGCCACAAAGTCCCCTCCTCCTGAGACAGAAGGTCTGGCGCAGCTCCCAGGTCCAGGGAGGATCCCTGGGAGAGATGCAGAAGTAGAGGGAACCACACCTGGCGTGGCCAGCGGGGAGCTATGAGGATCATAGTCCCGTGATCCCTCTGGAGCTTGAACAGAGTCTTGGATATTAGAGGAATGGGTGGAAAGGCATAGAGGAATTCCTGACCCCAATGCAGGAGGAAGGCATCGTGGGCCTGAGCTCCCTGACACTGAGTTCTGGAACAGAACCGGGGAAGTTTGGCATTCCACGGACTTGCAAAGAGGTCTATGTCCGGGGTCCCCCATTCCTGAAAGATTCTGCGTATCTGGTCCATATGTAGGGACCATTCGTGTGGAAGCAGAACTCGACTGAGTCTGTCTGCACGAGAGTTTTGAACTCCTGGAAGATACACTGCAAGAAGGTGAATTTGATGCTCTCTGGCGAAGGCCCATATTCTGAGAGCTTCGTTGCAAAGCGACAGAGAGCCTGTCCCTCCTTGTTTGTTTATATAGAACATGGCTACCTGATTGTCTGTCTGAACTAGGACAGTCAGGTTGACAAGGAGGGTATAGAAGACCTTGAGGGCAAGGTAAATTGCTCGCAGTTCCAGGAGGTTGATATGAAGGGTGGCCTCCTGTGGAGACCAAGTGCCCTGAGTGGAGAGGTTCTGAAGATGAGCTCCCCACCCTGTCTGGGAGGCATCTGTTGTGAGGGTTGCTTGGGACAACAAAGGTTGGAAGGGGGCCCCCAACAACAGATTCTTGGTGGATGTCCACCATTGGAGGGACCAAAATAGACGGCTTGAGGTGAGTATTTGGTCGGAGAGCGCTCCAGATGCTTGAGTCCACTGGGTGGCCAAGGTCCATTGAGCTGCTCTCATATGCAGACGAGCGTAGGGCACCACATGTACCGTGGAGGCCATGTGGCCCAGAAGTCGCAGCATTTCCCGGGCTGTCAAATGACTGCTGGACTGAGCTTGGAAGGCCAAACTCAGCAGGCGTTGGGCCCTGACCTGAGGCAGGTAGGCCCTTGCAGTGATGGTGTCTAACTGGGCCCCTATGAACTCGAGAGACTGAGTAGGGATTAGTTGAGACTTGGGAAGGTTTACTACCAGTCCTAGATACTGCAGAAGACGCCTTGTGCGGTCCAGGGAAATTTGGGCCTGGGACTGAGAGGGAGCTCGGATGAGCCAGTCGTCCAGGTATGAGAATATGAAAATTCCCAGGCCTCTTAGAAAGGCAGCTACGACTGCCATGCATTTGGTGAACACTCTTGGAGCAGAGGCTAGACCGAAGGGGAGTACTCTGTACTGGAAATGTTTTCCCTGAAACAGAAATCGAAGGTATTTTCTGTGGGATGGGTGGATGAGTATGTGTGTATACGCATCCTTTAGATCTAGAGAACAAAGCCAATCCTGACTCTGAAGGTATGGAAGGAGAATGCCCAGAGAAAGCATTTTGAATTTCTCCTTGAAAAGAAATTTGTTCAATTCTCTCAGATCCAGAATTGGTCTGAAGCCCTCTGTCTTCTTTGGTATTAGAAAATAAGGGGAGTAGAATCCCGTCCCCTGTTGAAGAAGAGGGACCTCCTCTATTGCCCCCTGGGCAAGGAGGGAGGAGACTTCCTGACCCAAGAGGGCCAGGAGAGATGGGGGAGAATTGAACTGCCTCACCATAGTATAAGGAGGAAGGTCGGAAAAATGGAGTTTGTAACCCTCTCTGATGATAGAGAGGGTCCATTGCTCTGATGTAATTTGCTCCCATCTGGGAGCAAAGTGAGCTAACCTTCCGGGTATGGTGAGGGGCTCTGGTTGTTCTAGAGCCAGAAAAGTTAAGTTCTCTAGGGGCAAGTCAAAACCCCTGAGGGGGTGGAGCCTGCTGAGGCGTAGCAGACGCCGCAGGCTTTGACCTTGCCTGTTTAGGTTGCTGACGTTTAGCAGCAAAACGAGGCTGAGAGGATTGTTGGCCAGTATTTGTAGAAAATCTGGACTTCTTGTAATAAGGCCTCTTAAAAGACTTCTTCTTGGCAGGAGTGGAGGTAGACTTAGAAAGTCTATCTAAGGTGGCATTTTCTGCATCCATTTGAGTGGCCTTAATTTGCCACTCCTCACCAAATAAGTTCTCACCTGTACAGGGCAGATTTCTTAAGCCATCTAGGACCCAAGGTTCTAGATCAGAAGCCAAGGAAATGAACTGCTCCCTCTTATCCTCAGGGAGAAAGGGGGCAAAATGCCGAACTTTTAGAGCGATTTCACTGAGAAACATGCCCATGTAAAGACTATAGGAATTAATCCTGGCTATAAGCATAGTAGCCTGGAAAATTTTCCTGCCAAAAGAGTCTGGAGTCTTACATTCTCGCCCTGGAGGAGTAGAAGAGTGCCTTTTGGTACTCTTTATCTTCTTCATTGCAGACTTCACCACAATAGAATGGTGAGGCAACTGGGTTTTTTGGAAACCAGGAGAAGGGGGGACACGGTACATGGTGTCCAACCTGCGAGAAGAAGGAGACAATGTTAGAGGAGCCTCCCATAAGTCCATCAAGTGTTCTTGAAGGATTTCATGGATAGGCAGGGTGACTGCCTCTTTAGGAGACTTAGAGTATCCTAAAATATCCAGTTTCTTTGATCTGGGTTCCTTTTCAGAGGATGAAGCAATAGAAAGACCTTTAGTCATTTCTATGATGAAGTCCTGAAAGGACAAATCCTCTGGTGGAGACATTCTCCTGTTAGGAGAAGAAGGCTCCTCAGGAAGATCAAGGGAGAACTCATCAGAATCATCAGAGGAGTTAAAATCCTCTGAAGAAGCAGAGTATCCTCTATGTGCTTCCAACGCACGATACGCATACCGTTCGGTATCGACATCGGGCGTACCGGGTATGGGATCGGTACCGGGCAAAAGCCCGGATCCGGCATGCGGAACCGATCTGCGTTTGGAAGACGATGGCCTCGGTTCCGGTATGGAAGCCATTACCGGAACCGGACCCGGTACCGCTGGCTGCGGTACCGAGGGCGTAGCAGCATTAATAAAAGCCAGAATGGCCTGCTGCATGACTTGGACAGTATTGCCCATACAATAAAATTAACAATTTCTTCAGCGGTGACAGGAACACGACCTGCTGGCTCCGCGGAAAAAAAGAAACTGACGAGAGCTGCTCAGGAAGGCGGGAAGGCAGCGCGCATGTGCAGTGGGAGGCCCCAAAAGCTTTTAATCTGAAAAGCTGGGGAGCTTTCCCGCGCGGGCTCCGTCGGTACCGACGTACCCATATGTGATGACGTATTCCTGCTTGTTCCTGGAGATCGCACGTTATGTAACGTTACCGCAGTTTAGTAAACATACCCCTAAGACCCATGTTTTTGAATGGATTTTATCAGACCTAGTCCTAATACTTAACCACAGCATCTGGTGATCACTGGATGCGAGATGATTTCCCACTATAACATCAGAAACATTTCCAGCATTGGTAAGCACCAAGTCCAGTATGGCCCCTTCACGTGTGTGTTCTGTTACCAGTTGCCTGAATAGTTCTCCCGTTAGAGAATCCAGGATCTCCTTGCTTCTAGATGACATCGCAGTAGTGATGTGCCATTCAATATCCAGCATATTGAAATCACCTGTTAGTAGCACTTCCCCTTTCCTGGCAATGCTGCATATGTCTTCTGTTAAATCTCCATCCACTTCTTCTTCCTGTGAGGGATGTCTGCATATCATGCCAGTGCAAATGGATTTCTTTTCCCTCTTTCTAGTTTAACCCACAGTACCTCCCTCTCTCCCTTTTAAGCCCTGTAATTCTATAGCTTTAATATTATTTTTTGCATATACTGCCACTCCTCCTCCCCTTCTTCCTACTCTGTCCTTTCTTAATAAAGTACAGACTGGTATAAATACATCCCAGTCATATTTGTCCAAAAACTATGCCACTAAATCCAAGTCAGCCTCTTCCATTAAAACCTCAACATCTGGGAACTTACTTCCCATGCTATGGGCATTTATGCACACCATTTTCCAGATGTTGCCACTTTTACCCATTTCTATAGAGGTTTTTAATGTTTCTATTACCTGGAGGGCTTTCACGTACCTAGAGCCTTTCTTCACCCATCACCAATGAATCTAGTTTAAAGCCCTCTTCAGTAGGTTAGCCAGTCTGAAGATACGTCAACATTTCTTGGATAGATGGACACAGTTTCTGCTCTGCAGGCCTTGGAATATCATCCCATAGTCCAGGAAACCAAACACTCCTGATGACACCTTCCACACAGCCATGAATTTATCTCCAGGTTGCGAGCTTCTCTGCCTTGGCCTTTACCCTCAACAGGGAGGATTGAAGATAACACCACCTGAGAATCTATCTGCCTTGCCCTCTGTCCCAGAGCCATGAAGTCACTTTTGATATGCTCATTTGGATACCTGGCAATATCATTTGTGCTGATATAAATGAGCAACATCGGGTAAGAGTCAGTAGGCTTGACCTTGCAGTGATTGTTTCTGCGGATCTCAAGGTGGCGAAACAGTGAGACAAGGCGGTGGCAAAAGCCAGAAGGATGCTGGGTTGCATACAAAGAGGAATTACTAGCAGAAAGGAAGAGATATTAATGCCACTGTACAAGTCACTGGTGAAGCTTCACTTGAAATATTGTGCTCAGTTTTGGAGATCATATCTCACAAAGGATATAAAAAGACTGGAAACTGTTCAGAGGAAGGTGACCAAAGTGATATGGAGCCTGCATCAGAAGACTTATGAGATGAAAACCTAAATATGTATACTCTGGAGGACAGGAGGGACAGGGGAGATATGATTTAGACCTTTAAATTCTTAAAGAGTATTAATGAACAACAAACCTCTTCCAAAGATGGGGAAGTTGTAAAACTAGAGAGCATAATATCTCTCTTGGAGCATAATGTGTCTCTTGGGGAAACTGCTAGGTACATATGACCTAGATTGGCCACTGTTGGAAACAGAATACTGGGCTTGATGGACCTTGGTCTGACCCAGTATGGCATATCTTA
The DNA here is from genome assembly GCA_033557465.1 of Ichthyophis bannanicus. Lineage (NCBI taxonomy): Eukaryota > Metazoa > Chordata > Amphibia > Gymnophiona > Ichthyophiidae > Ichthyophis > Ichthyophis bannanicus. The sequence goes on from CM066035.1 coordinate 53,031,766, forward strand.
TGTTCTTATGTTCTTAATATGAAGTTGCAAGAGGTAAATTGAAAGGCAATGTCAGGAAATACTTTTTCACTGAAAGGGTGGTGGATGCTTGGAATGCCCTCCTGATGGAAGTGGTGGGGGCAAATACAGTGACAGAATTCAAAATGGCATGGGACAGACACAGTGGATCCCTTTACAGCAACAGGATATAAACATAACTATCTCTTATATCTCAACAAACAGGGGTGACCTACACAGAGCAGTGGGTACACCCCTAAACAAAGGCATGGGGAGGGGCGACCAGCATGGAGCGGCAGCTGCACCTACTCTTGCCGCCCTATTGGGCAGACTAGATGGACCATGCTGATCCTTAACTGCTGTCATATACTATGTTACTATGAGTCTCGGCAAACTCTCTGTAACATCTCGGATTTTGGCACCTGGCAGACCGCATACCTCTCTGGACATCAAGTCTGGTCGGCAGATGGATGCCTCAATACCCCTCAGAAGAGAGTCACCAACCACCACTACCCTTTGCTTCCTTGTGGTCAATGATTTTACAACTCTAGGGTGCTCGAGCTCTGATTCTTCCCTTTCCTGGGTTGCTTTCATCTCCTCCACCTCTAGGGCTGCATAATGGTTCTCCAATTCAAGGGCTGGAGGATTGGTGATTCTGCATGCCCTAGTGACTTGTGCCAAACTTTTGTCAATTTGTAGGCTCCCATCTTCAACTTTGTTGGAGAGCTTGAATGTTTCAAGAAGCATCTTATCAATGTAGTTCTCATTGTCTTGAATGCTCCTCGGCCTTGCCACCTCTTCTCTGAGTTCCTCCACTTGGTTTTTGAGAGCTTCAGCATGCAGGCATCCTGTACATGGAACAGGTCCTTCAACTGGCATTGGGATCTCTGTCCGGACAGAGGCAGAAGCTGAAACGAGGGCAACAGCTTTGGCAATACAATTTTTCCCAGCCATTGTTCAGTTGGTGGAGCTCTGGTACCCGTTGAAGTAACACTTAACTGTAATACAAGAAACTAAGGTTACAGGTTTCGGTACACTTGAGCATTTGTACCAGTAGACGGGATGAGGAAATGGGGTCTGAACTATATACACACTCATAGAGTGGATGTGATTGGTGTGGTTATGAGTTGCTTTGGAGAGGGAGCCATGAGGTCTGAAGTGAGTTGGGAGGACAGTGATTGTTAGGTGTCGGACCTGCAGTATTCTTGGAATAAAAAGGTCTTTAGTTTTTTACGGAAGTCTCCACAGTCTTTGATGTCTCTTAGGATACTTGGGAGGAAGTTCCAAAGTGTTATATGAAGAAGGATCTCTAGCAAGTTGCTTGGGTGCTTGTGGTCTTATGTGATGAGATGCTTAGCCCCCACCACCACCAGCAGCTCTCCCCTTCCCGGGGATCGAGCCACTGGCAGCAGCAGGGGCCTGCTGACTCCCGACGCCCAATCCGGGCCCAGGAAGGGACTTAAAAAACACGCGCCTTCAGGCGCCGACATCCGGCAGCCCCCACCACCACCAGCAGCTCTCCCCTTCCCGGGGATCGAGCCACCGGCAGCAGCAGGGGCCTGCTGACTCCCAACGCCCAATCCGGGCCCAGCAAGGGACTTAAAAAACACGCGCCTTCAGGCGCCGACATCCGGCAGCCCCCACCACCACCAGCAGCTCTCCCCTTCCCGGGGATCAAGCCACCGGCAGCAGCAGGGGCCTGCTGACTCCCGACGCCCAATCCGGGCCCAGCAAGGGACTTAAAAAACACGCGCCTTCAGGCGCCGACATCCGGCAGCCCCCACCACCACCAGCAGCTCTCCCCTTCCCGGGGATCGAGCCACCGGCAGCAGCAGGGGCCTGCTGACTCCCGACACCCAATCCGGGCCCAGCAAGGGACCTAAAAAAACACGCGCCTTCAGGCGCCGACATCCGGCAGCCCCCACCACCACCAGCAGCTCTCCCCTTCCCGGGGATCGAGCCACCGGCAGCAGCAGGGGCCTGCTGACTCCCGACGCCCAATCCGGGCCCAGCAAGGGACTTAAAAAACACGCACCTTCAGGCGCCGACATCCGGCAGCCCCCACCACCACCAGCAGCTCTCCCCTTCCCGGGGATCGAGCCACCGGCAGCAGCAGGGGCCTGCTGACTCCCGACGCCCAATCCGGGCCCAGCAAGGGACTTAAAAAACACGCGCCTTCAGGCGCCGACATCCGGCAGCCCCCACCACCACCAGCAGCTCTCCCCTTCCCGGGGATCGAGCCACCGGCAGCAGCAGGGGCCTGCTGACTCCCGACGCCCAATCCGGGCCCAGCAAGGGACTTAAAAAACACGCGCCTTCAGGCGCCGACATCCGGCAGCCCCCACCACCACCAGCAGCTCTCCCCTTCCCGGGGATCGAGCCACCGGCAGCAGCAGGGGCCTGCTGACTCCCGACGCCCAATCCGGGCCCAGCAAGGGACTTAAAAAACACGCGCCTTCAGGCGCGCCCGCGACTTGGCGGGCCCGCGCCTGAGGGCCTCGCCAGAGGGCCCTTTGGCGTGGCCCTTAGGCGGAGCACGAGAGGCGGCACACCAGATGCCTCACCAGTGACCTAACTGCCGGACACCTGACACCTGACCAAGATTCCAGCGTTCTACCAACATCTGAACTGTGAGAATGTGTTTTTGTTGAATATCTCCATCTATTGTAAGCCACATTAACTTACAAAGTAACCTGATAGCATCATAACGTATTAGATACTATCTTAGCAATACAATCTTGCCAGTTGGAAGTCAATTTAAACTGCCAGCTTTGCACTTCTTACAGTGTTCACATTACTGCAATACTGCATTCTCTCTGTAAAGTTAGTCATTATCCTGCATGTAAACTGTAAAATTAGTCAATATCTTGCATGTAAACTGTACCTGCTCTATTGTGCGCTCTCATATAATTACTCCTCTACAGTGTCTCACACACAATCCAAACCCTCAGAATGGCCCTCCAGGTCGCTGTCATTCTTAGCCTCTACCTCCTCACCCACTGGCTTGGAACCTCCCAATCTCTCTACATACCACATGGCAGGATTCCAATTCTGAATAGCCATGGCAAAAGATGGAATAGTCCCCCTTACTTCAACACAGAAAGTAACACCTACCCACGCCACTCCCACCTGATACATGTAGCACTCCAGCTATCCAATACACCCAACCAGGAAAAACCTTGTAGATGCCGACCCCTAAAATGTGCCATCATTAACGCACGTTCCATCCGCAAAAAATGGCCTGTTGTCCTTGACACAATCTCCTTCTATGACCTTGAGATCCTCATGATCACAGAAACATGGCTATCACCAGAAGACAACGTCCTCCTCAATCAACTACTTCCCCCCAATTTTTCCATACACACGAAACATAGGGAAAACAAAAAAGGAGGAGGGGTGCTCATAATCTCCAAATCAGACCTCAACTTCCAGATTGTGGACTCTTCTAGCACAAACAGCCTGGACACTCTCTCTGTTGCTAACCAACAATTCTCCCTTACCCTGTTATATAGAACACCATCTACTTCTCCAGTTGACCTTCCAACCATCATTGACCTTGCAGCTAACACCCGCACTCCCAACAAACCAAATTGGATAATGGGTGATTTCAATCTCCCATCGCTACACCAAAACCACGCAAATGCGTTCCTTGATGCAATGGAAGACCTGGGTCTCAAACAAATCATAAATGAACCCACACATACAAAAGGGAACATTCTGGACTTGGTTTTTATGCCACATCCAGTCAAGGACAAAAGCCACAATCTGCCAACATCAGTCGTGGATGTACCCTGGTCCGACCACAAATTGATCATTATCCAGATTCCCAGCAACAATGACCAGCTGAACAGAAGCCAACCCACGAACATCACCTCTCGAACTTCCACTAGATGCTTCCGCCCCTTCGATAGGGAACTCATCCTTTCGGAGACCCCATCACTCATCAACAAAACAACACCTGACCTTGATGAACTAATCTCTCACTGGAATTCCAGCCTGCTTGCCATCTCACAACACCCAAACCCTAAAAATACAGCAAGAGCGAAAAGAAAATCCGCCCCATGGTTCTCTCCTGACCTACGCGCTTCCCTCATGCAACTACGTAGACTCGAACGCCGATGGCGCCGATCACGCTCACCGGAAGATCAGACCGCATACCTAACCCACCTTGCAATACATCGAGGAACAATCTCTATCAGAATGAGACAATATCACACTGACACCCTAAAGAGGTCATTGAATAAACCTTGTGACCTCTTCAATTTGGTCAAATCCCTCTCAAAGGAACCATCACCCGAGCAACACATCAACATACACCCACAAGAATTCGCTGATTATCTGCAATCCAAGATTGTACAAACTAACAAGGTCACAGCAGTCCAATATCAAGAACCGGCGGACCTCTCTCCACTTAACTTTTTTTCCACACCATCCAATAAATGTATTGAGAACACCATAGCATCACTCAACACCTCCACTGCACAGACCGACCCATGTCCAGCTTTTTGGATCAAGGAACTACGTGATGTGCTCAGTCCTGTCATCGCAAATATAATGAAACTCTCCTTTACAACAGGTTATTTTCCCACTTCACTCAAGCAGACTTCCATTAGACCATTACTGAAAAACCCCAAACTGGACCCCCAAAGGGTGGACTCCTATCGACCAATAGCTAGCATCCCCATCTTAGCCAAAATAATTGAGAAGGAAGCACAATGGCAAATCCAAGATCACATAGACTCTGTTGCTCCCTTAGATAACTGCCAACATGGGTTCAGAGAACATCATGGGGTTGAGACACTACTCACTGGTCTAATCAACATTATCATCACAGGAATTGACAACATCCATCAAGGTTTTGTCCTCATTTTCCTAGACATCGCCGCGGCTTTTGACTCCGTGAGTCACGAAATCCTCCTGGGAAGACTAAAAGAAAAGGGTGTCTGCAACAAGGCACTAAAATGGTGCAAGTCTTATCTGGACGATAGATGGCAATATGTGAAGTCTGGATCAGAAGAGTCTAGCCACTTCCATCAAAAACAAGGGGTACCTCAAGGATCCTCATTATCCTCCTTACTCTTCAATATCTACATGCAGCCCATATGCAATATCATAAGATCATTCAACGTAAACTGCATGATATATGCAGATGACATTCTTTTATACATGCCTTTCTCCACAACCCACATGGACCTGACCCCACTCACAGATTGTTTCAATGCAGTTTCAACATGGCTCCAGACACAGAACCTACGTATCCAGCATAAAAAAACAGAGGTCCTTTTCATCTCCAGAGACTCCAACTTTACGCCCCCATCCCACGTCAGTGTCAAGGAAGCTGATTTGCAAACTAAAGATGCAATAAAATATTTGGGAGTTACCCTGGACCAACATCTAGACATGAGACGCCACATAAGCAGCGTAGTCAAAGCCATCTACTTCAAAATCCGTTCCCTCAAACACCTACGCTCCCTTCTGGACCCAGACGATTTCCGTACCATATATCAAGCGCTGATCCTGCCGCATTTTGACTTTGCAAATGCCATCCTACAAGGTCTCCCCCAATCCACACTAACCCCCTTACAGTTGGCCATGAATGCCGCAGCTAGGGTCCTCTACGGTGCATCCAGAAACGACCACGTGACTCCTATTCTCAAACAGCTACACTGGCTACCAATTCACGGGAGAATCACCTTCAAATCCCTTGTATTAGCATTTAAGGCAATCAAAGGCACCTCATCCCTCTCACTCACGAATCTAATCCACATGGTCCCCCCCAACAGAGCAAGAAGAACATCAGCTGTAAACTTGCTAGCAATACCAAAGGCTTCAACAAAGTCCAACACGAACACCACAAACAGGGCATTCAGTTTTTATGTACCAAAATGCTGGAACACCCTACCCCCCGACATTAGAGCCATTACCAATCTATATCAGTTCAGAAAGGCTCTCAAAACATACCTTTCCTGCCAATATTTCCCAGACAGCAACTGAACTAGATATCCCCTCCAAGAAATGACCCAATCTAGAAATGCCCTCACACTGCAGTGTAGATAGTTTATGTATATAGTTAACCCAGTTACCCAAGTTTGTACTCCTGTTCAATGTAAAACCTGACAGTTTGTCGTTATGGTCGTTTTGTTATGATGTAAACCGCGCTGATTCTAAATAGCGCGGTATATAAGAAACTGTAATAAATAAATAAATAAATAAATTAGCAAATTCTGGTTTTGTGGTCTTCTTACTCTTGTGTTAGGTGGCCTCTGATGAAGGTCACAGAGGCAGTCTGGAGCTTGGTTGTAGATGGACTTGTGTGCAATCATAATTGCTTTATATTTGATTTGTGTCCGTATAGGGAGCCAGTGAAGCTTTTGAAGAGTGGGGTGATGTATTTGTGTTGTGGCATTGCTGTTATTATCCTGGCTGCAGTGTTTTGTGCCAGCTGCAGTGGGTGAAGGGCTTGCTTCGGAAGGCCTTGAAGGATGGAAATACATTAGTCAAGTTGAGGAGCGGAAATGGTTAAGGTCCAGGAGTATGCAAAGGGTATGCAGCGTCTTCATCTTGTAGTAAGCAGAGGATGTGACATTCTTTATGTGGGCCTGCATGTTCAGTTGTTGATCCAAGATAACTGAGATATTTAACCTTTGATTTGATTGAAAGGGCTATATTGTTTACTACAATTTCTTCTGGGGGAGCAAAGGAGGGGACTCTTGAGATAAACCTGGCTTCAGTCTTTTTGTAGTTTATAGAGAGGTTGCTATTTAGCCATTCAGCTACAGCTTTAAAACAGGAATGTATGGTAGTGAAGTCTGGGTTGGAGATGGGAGCATAGAACATCATGTCTTCTGCATAAATGTGGTATAACTTGTGTTTTTGGAAGATTTTGCAGATTAGTTGGATGTACAGATTGAAAAGTAAGGATGACAGGGATGATCCTTGGGGGATTCCTTCTTATAGCCTGAGAGGTGCTGATGTCTTATCTCTTATCTTGACTTGTGTGCATTCGGTAAGATAGGAACAGAACCAGGTCAGGGAGGTGCTGCTTATGCCTAGGTCGAAGGTAGCCAATATGTCTAAGAATATTAGAATGAATACTTGTTTGGCATGTTCAACTCCTTTGAAAAGGGCGTTGAAGAGTATAGTTTCGACACTGTAATTGTGTCTGAATCCATGTTGTTGGGGGTCAAGTGGAGTTAGTGTGTCTATAAATTTCTGAAACTGAAGGTATACAGCCTTCTCTATTATTTTAGTTAAGAGGGGGATGTTAGAGGTTGATCTGTAAGAGGACATTAGGTTGGTGTCAGCTGTGGGTCCTTTTGGGATAGGTCTGATGGAGGTGATCTTTAGGTTACTGGGAAGGTGTCCTTGGGTGAGTGATAAGTTGATTATTTTGGTTAGGGTGTGGGAGAGTTCTGTTCTGGCTGCCTTGATCCATGTGACAGGACATAGGTTGAGTGGGGAGGTAATTATGTTGATCATGTTTAGGATTTGAATCAGTTGATGACATCCATGTGTGTGAGTTCCTGGAAATTTCTTGGGCTGGATGACTTGTTGGTGTGCTATTTATTGAGGGTGAGAGTTTGTTCTGTAGGTAGGTGACAAATTCCTCTGGTTGTAGTGTGGCTTCCATTTGTTTGGGTGGGTCCCTGGAGAAGGATTTGACTATACTGAATAGTTCTCTGGGCTGGTTTAAGGATTTGAGGATGACATTAGAGTGGTACTCTCGTTTGTGCTTGAAAATCAGCATATTATATTCCTCTTGCTTGAATGAGTATTCGTGCTGGTGAAGGTGGTCTCTGGAATGTCTCCATAGTCATTCAATTTGCCTTAGTTTGAGCTTGGCTTTGTTTATTTCCTGGGAGGACCATGGTGCATTGTGTTTCTTGTTGTTGTTGTTGTTGTTAAGTGCTGTCAAGTCTGTGTCGATTCACAGCGACCCTCTAGATAGTTGTCCTAAATGGTGTTAGGTCTTCAGTCAGGCAGCTCATTGTTGACAGATTGGAATCCATAGCTGCTGTTACTGTATCGATCCATCTCATTGCTGGCCTTCCTCTTTTGTGTTGACCTTCTACCTTGACAAGCATGGTGTTTTCTCTAATGATCTCTCTCTTCGCATGATGTGTCCAAAGTATAAAAGTCAAAGTCTTGTCATCTGAGCTTCTAAAGAAAGCTTAGGTTTGATCTCCTCTAGTACTGACTAGTTTGATCTTCAGGCAGTCCATGGTATACACAGTAATTGTCACCAGCACCATAATTCAAAGGCATCAATTTTCTTCCTGTCTATCTTTTTCACTGTCCAACTTTCACATCCATATCATGTTATTGAAAATGCCATGACCTGAACAAGTCAAATCTTTGTATGGATAGAGACATCTCTACTCTTGAGAATCTTGTCTAGGTCCTTCATAGCCATTCTGCCAAGACAATGCATCATCGGATTTCTTGACTGCTTGTTGCTTCTTTATTGATAGTTGATTCAAGTAGGTTAAAGTTCTCAACTATTTCAATTTCTTCTCCAGCAATGATGAACTTATTCATTTTGCCAGTTGTTGGGATCTTTCTCTTCTTAACGTTAAGGTGCAGACCCATTTTAAAATTATATTCCTTGATTTTGAGAAGCAAATGTTTCAAATCGTCTTCACTTTCAGCCAGTAATGTGCTATCATCAGCATAGCGAAGGTTGTTGAGTCTTCCACCAATCTTCACACCTCTATTGTTTTCATACAGTCCTGCTTCTCTGATAATTTGTTCTGCATATAAATTAAAGAGGTAAAGGGAAAGTATGCAGCCTTGTCGTACACCTTTGCTGACTTTAAACCATTCTTTTTTCTCCTAGTTCCGTTCAAACTGTTGCTTCTTGATCAATTTAAAGGTTGTGCAAGAGAACGATCAGGTGTTCTGGTATGCTCATGCTTCTTAATGTGGCCCAAAGTTTCTCATGGTTTACATAGTCAAAAGCCTTGCTGTAGTCAATAAAACTACACCTTTTGGTATTCTTTTGTCTTTTCAAGGATCCATCTCACATCCGCAATAATGTCTCTCATTCCTCTCCCTTTCCTGAACCCTGCTTGCATTTCAGGCAGTTCTCATTCCAGGTATGGCTGTAGTTTTTGCTGAATGATTTTGAGTAGAATCTTGCTGGCATGTGGGATCAGAGTGATTGTGAGATAATTTCCACCGTCAGTCGGGTCACCTTTCTTCAGTATTGGTATACACACAGATCTTTTCCAGTCAGTTGGCCATGAATTTGTCTTCCAAATTTCCTGGCAGAGTCTTGTAAGTATGGTAACAGCTTCATCTGATTGCTGTAATAACTCAATGGGAATGCCATCAATGCCTGCTGTTTTGTTGTTTGATAATACTTTCAATGCTGCTTCGACTTCTTCTTTCATTACCAATGGTTCCTGATCATAAGGTATAAGTTGAAATGGCTGTTGGTCCACTTGATCTTTATGATATAATGACTTTGTATATTCTTTCTACCTTTTCTTGATCTTCTCAGCATCATTCAGCATGGATCCTTGAACATCTGGTAGCATTACAATTTGAGCTTGGAATTTTTTCTTTAACTCTTGTAGCTTTAGAAAAGCTGATCTTGTTCTTCCTCTAATAGCTTCTGATTCTATTTCCTTGCATGTGTTATTGTAGTACTTTTCCTTGTCCTGTCTTGCTGCATGTTGAAAATTTCTGTTGAGTTCTGCGAATGCCTCTCTTTCTTCTCTGACTTTAGCTTCTCTGCGTTTTTGGACAATTTTCAGAGTTTCTTCAGTCATCCATTTTGACCGTTTTTGCTTTTTCACCTTATGTAAAGACCTATCGCTTTCTTCCAATACAACCTTCTTGATATCATCCCATAACTCTTCTGGAACTCTGTCAGTTGTATCTAAAGCAGCAAATCAATTTCTCAGGCAGTCTTTAAATTCCAGTGGTACATTCTCACGATCATATATTGCTATATGGATGAATGGCTTGTTCTTTTTCAACTATAGCTTGAATTTTCATACTAGTAGTTGGTGATCTGTACCACAGTCAGCTCCAGGTTTTGTCTTTGTTGATGTCATTGAGCCTTTTCATCGTTGTCTTCCACAGATGCTGTCAAATTGATTTTTGTACAATCCATTGGGTGAAGTCCACGTGTACAGTCGTCGCTTGTGTTGCTGGAAGAAGGTGTTTGAGATGAATAGATCATTGGTCTTGCAGAATTCTATCAGTCTTTCTCCAGCTTCATTTCTGTTGCCAAGTCCATATTTTCCAATCACTTTGCCTTCTTCTTTGTTGCCAACCTTTGCGTTCCAGTCACCCATGACTATCAGGATATCCTGTTTGCATGTTCTGGCGATTTCATCTTGTACTTGTTCATAGAACTCATCAACATCTTCCTCTTCTGCAGCTGTTGTTGGGACATATACCTGAATTATAATTGTGTTGATGGACTTTCCTCGTAGACGAATAGAAATTAATCGTTCACTGAGTACATTGTACATTTAATTTCATTAGTTCTTGCAAGTTTCTTCTTAACTATAAATGCAACACCATTTCTTCTTTGTCTTTCATTTCCAGCATTGTAAAACATACGATCATCAGATGCAAAGTACCCAAAGCCAGTCCATATTAGTTTACTGACATCCAACAGATCGAGTTGTACACATTCCATTTCATTCTTGACCACCTCGAACTTCCCTTGGTTCATGCTTCGTATGTTCCATGTTCCAAAATGTAAGATATCTTTGCAACTTCTGACTCTCTTTTCATGCACAGCTACATCAGCAGATCCAGTCATATCAAAAATGCTGTCTTTACTCTGAGAAATCTTCAGCTCATCCCCAGTAGCCATTTGAGTGCCTTCCAAGCTGGGGATCTCATCTTCCAGCACTATACTGCAATTTGTTTTGTGACTATCCATTGGGTTTTCGAGATTGGCTGCAAGGCAGTGGAAGTGGAAGGCTGTCAGGCACTGCACAGCAGGCGAGATGAACAAGTAAATTGTTTTGTCTCCGTGTAAAAACCTTTGTCCGTGCTGGTTGTGCCACTTCGCAGGACATTAGACTGAATCAGCAAGAAATTAATGGCCCAACATTTATAACTATATTGTTAGGTTTAGTCAAGTTATGATAGTTATTCGTCTGGCTACGCTGGGTCATTGCTATTCACAAGTTTACCTGCCCTGCTGCATGTGCATGCTCTGTCATCGGCATCGGAGTGGTCCCTGCTGTACTTAGGCATCCATAGATAGGCAAGTTCTAGCCTCTAGAGTCAGCATTATGTTTGAATGATGAATAAAAATAAACAAGTTGAAAATTTCATAGCTATAGCATGACAAAATGGCTTGTTTCCCTTTCCTCCATTAGCAAACTCACATATGTCTATGAAGGGACTTGATGAGACCTATTTAAAGAATGTTTTCACTAAGGCAGAAGGGGATCTACTTTCTGAACAAACTACTAAGATACTTATTCACTCCTTAATTACATACCATCTTGGGAAGCAGAAATCCAAGGGAACTGTATGCAATAGGGAGCGAGAGGTTGGTGTGCACTGACCAGGAGAAGGACCTCGGAGTGATTGTTTCTGAGTATCTCAAGGTGGCAAACAGTGTGACAAGGCAGTGGCAAAAAGCCAGAAGGATTCTGGGTTGTATACAGTGAGGAATTACCAGCAGAAAGGAAGAGGTATTAATGCCACTGTACAAGTCACTGGTGAGGCCTCACTTGGAATATTGTGTTCAGTTTTGGAGACCGTATCTCAAAAAGGATATAAAAAGGCGAAGCGGTTCAGAAGACTTATGAGAAGAGACTTGAAGACCTAAATAATGTACACTCTGGAGGAGAGGAGGGACAGGGGAGATATGATTCAGAACTTTAAATACTTAGAGTATTAATGAACAAACAAACCTCTTCTAAAGTCGGGGAAGCTGTAAAACTAGAGGGCATAACATGAAGCTGCAAGTGGGTAAACTGAAAGGCAATGTCAGGAGGATGTAATAAAAGCTGTTAGTGCAGCTGGGTTTAAAAAAGGTTTGGACAAGTTCCTGGAGGAAAGGTCCATAAACTATTATTAAAAGAGACCCAGAATATCACTGCTTGACCCAATACAAGCATTGAGGATCCTGTGTCTTTTGGGGAAACTGCTAGGTACTTATGATCCAGATTGGCCACTGTTAGAAATAGAATCTTGGCTTGATGGACCCAGTCTGGCATATCTTATGTTCTTATGTACTTTTTCACTGAAAGGGTGGTGGATGCTTGGAATGCCCTCTGAATGGAAGTGGTTGGGGCAAACACACTGTCAGAATTCAAAATGGCATGGGACAGACACAGTGGTTCCCTTTATAGCAATAGGATAAAATAAAAATAAGCATAACCATCTCTTATATCTGAATAAATAGGGGTGACCTACACAGAGCGGCAAGTGCACCTACTCTTGCCACCTTGCTGGGCAGACTAGATGGACCATACTGGTCTTTATCTGACATCATATACTATGTTAGAAGTAGATTTGCCAAGCCTTTCTTCTGCGCAGTTAATTCCACTGTTATTGCATTTGTCACAGAAATATGATCTTCCACTTACAACACCTTCCCATTCTGCTGCTGTCCAGATGGGTTGTTTGTCTTAGTCTGGCATCTTAGCTGAGTTCTGTCTATCTTGGGAGACCTTGCCAGTAGCTAAGCTACTGATAGCTTAGCTCTCAGCACCACTGATGCACATACGTCCTCACAGCATGACAAACTGCAAACCAAATGTATTTCCTAGTGGTGGGATTCTTCAGAGGAGCTTGGGTATAGGATGAGATGGTATTATTCCAGTTGTCCACGATTTCGGAGAGATCAGTTGTGTATCAAGTCTTGGGATGATGCGGTCTAGTAAGGCCTGCTTGTTGAAATCTTGAAACCTGCGGAGTCCTCATTTATTTATTTATTTAGATAGTTTTTGTATACTGCCTTATCCTTCAATCAAAGCGGTCACAACACAATTGGGGGATACATTTAACACGCAGGGATATGAGACACATACACTAATACTTACAGGGAACATGGGCAATGGAGGGTTAAGTGGCTTGCCCAAGACCACAAGGAGCATCTGTGGGACTAAAAACCCCAGTCCTTCCGGCCCAAGGTTGCTGTCCTCTAGTGGGATTTGAACCCCCCGACCTTCCAGCCTGAAGTACCTGCCCCAACCACTAGGCTACTCCTCATGATTGTCTTGGAATCTTGCTGTTGTCATATATTAGGGTTATGTTAAACTTTAGCATATGACGATCTGACCATGGTGTGGGAGTAATTTGGGTGGCGACCTGGGGGTAGCTGTTGTGAAGGATTGAGGATATTTCCTCCCTTGTGTTTAGGTAATGTTATGATCTGGACAAGATCTAAGACATTCATAGCTTCAAAAAAAAGGAGGTAACTTGGTTAGCACGGTCTGAGTTGAGGTTGAGGTCACCAAGTTGAATGAATGGTTTGCTTTAGGTTGAATGTGTGCATACTAGCTCTAGCAGTGCTGAGAGCTCTTCCATGTTTGCACTAGGTGATCTGTAAGTTAGACAGATAGTTAGCTGTTTGTTTTCAAATACCAGTATGTTTGTTGTGTCACTGGCTGTGGCTGTGGTGCCATTTAACATACGAGGTGTAATCAAAAAGTATCGAGACTTGTGTAGTTATACAACAATATGTCACACCATGATGCTATTAAGCATGCAGTGACCTAGTTATGTGCTCTGCATGTGCAGAGTGTAGCGTGGCTGCAGCACAGCTGAACCTTTTTAATGATGTGACGTTTGATATCATGTAAAAGCAATTTGTCAGATTTACGTTGATTGAACAGCACATTTGCATTAAATTCTACCAGAAACCTGGAGATTCATGCAAACTTATGAGAAGTTACAGCAAGTGTATGGAGATGAATGCATGAGTCATGCTCAAGTTTGACTGGTACAAACGTTTCCAAGAGGACCGTCAAAATGTTGACAGTGACGAACATTCTGGAAGGCCATCTACGAGCAGGAATGAAGACAAAGTTGAAACAGGTCATGCCACAATACGCTTAAGTCATTGATTGACTATCAGGGAGCTTGCTGAGGACATGGACATCAGTTTCAAGTTGGTATAGTCCATTCTTACTATCGATCTGGGGATGAGACATGTGTCGGCAAAATTCATGCTGCAACTCCTGTCCCCTGACCAAAAAGAAGATCAACTGTAGCAGCCAGGGAGTTGTTGGAATATGTTAAAAATGACTCAGATTTCATTAAAAAGATTTTTACTGGTGATGAATCATGGATTTATGGTTATGACCCGGAAACTAAGGTTCAGTCATCACAATGGAAGACCCCAAACTCTCCCAGACCCAAGAAAACTCATCAGATGAGAAGCAATGTCAAGGTCATGCTCACAGTTTTCTTTCATTACCAGGGCATTGTTCATCATGAGTATGCTCCAAAAGGTCAAACCAACAATAAGTAGTACTGCGTCCAAGTTCTGACTTGTTTGAGAGATGCAGTTTGTTGCATGAGGCTGGCGTTTCATAAGAATGCTGAATGGTTGCTTCATCACGATAATGTATCATATCTTGTCCAGCAGTTCTTGACCAAATACCAAATCGAGTAAGTCCGTCAGCCTCCGTACTCACCTGACCTTGCACCCTGTGACTTTTTCTTGTTTCCAAAACGGAAATTACCACTGAAAGGAAGGAGATTCGATGACTTGGAGACCATTAAGCAAAATTCGACACAACACCTTCACAACATAACGAAAGAGGCATTTCAAAATTGTTTCCAGCAGTGGCAGGAACGCTGGACGAAGTGTGTCGTATCGGAAGAGGACTACTTTGAAGGAGACTGAGTACAATAACTGTCAGTGTTATACTTCTTGTGTTATTGTACAAATCTCAATACTTTTTGATCACACCTGTATGAGGCCCAGTATTCATCTGGGCAGACTATGCACCATTAAGGTGCATAGCCCTGCCCGCTGACTCCTAACTCCGGTATTCAATGCCGCGGTGACGGCAATGAATAAGTGGGTTTAGCGCACAGAGGAAACAGCCACAGAGCTTCTAACCAGGTAGCAACGATATTGCACCGCTACCCAGTTAGCCATCTGTGGTTAAAACTAGGTGAGCCAAAAGCTAGCCTAGTTCTAGCCACGGATCGCTAACCAGATAGCGGTGTAATATCGCCGCTACCTGGTTAGTGTCAGTCTCCGCCTCCACCTCCGCTCTGCCCTGGAATGCCCCAACACAACCCAATGTTACTATCTTGGAAGCCCAGACTAGCTGTATGCCACGCTTTAAGAAAAGTGGAAGGAAGTCCAAAAAACTGCCAGCATGGTTTAAAGGTGAGGTCAGAGAGGCTGTTGTTTCCAAAAAAGCATCTTTCAGGAAATGGAAAAAAAAGCTAAACGACGAATCCTGGAAACAGCACAAGCACTGGCAAGTCAAATGCAGGGCATTGATAAAAAAGGCAAAGAGAGAATTTGAGAAGAAGCTTGCTGCGGAAGCAAAAACACGAAATAAAGATTTTTTCAAGGGGGGAGGAGGGAAGAGGGGGAGGGGGAGAGAGGGGGGAGGGGGGTGTTCGGACGCATAGACAGATTATGTACCATCACCCAACCCACCCTCTGTGGCTCAGGGTGGGAGACAGGATTCCCCCACCAACAGATCCACATTCTACCTCCCTGCAAAGGTGGCAGTAGAGGGGGGGGGGGCCATCAACCCCAGTCATGCTGAGAAACTGACACCCTACAGGGCAGCCAATGCAGAGCTGTACACATCCCTAAGGCAATGGCAGGAAGACAGTAGGCTTGGAAATGCTCAGCTGCACCCCACCACCATCTGATATTCTCCAGCAACAAACACAGTGAAGCACCAACCACTGCACCCTGCAAGGTGTTCTAGCTATACACATATAACTACAGATAGTCTGCTAGCTAGTCCACAGTGCATGATCCTGGAAGAAATGTGTGCATCCACCAAGAAGATAAGTCAGTGATCAGGCAACAGAGTAAAGAACCCATATATTTCACTGAAGAGAAACACAATGTAGCACTATGGGGGAGTCTAGCCATGCCATGGTCACTGCTAGGTCATGGTGAGAGTGACCTCACAGCAGGACATGCTGTGGCCACCCTGTCGGTGCAGGTTGTGGCCAGGCACTACAATGTCCGAGCCATTGCCCTATGCCCTGTGCTGATGCATCCAGGCCAGGCCACCCTGTCCAGGCTATACCCACAGTACCTTACTCCTCATTATGCACATTGGCAGGCCAATACTGGCAACAGTGCTAGCAGTGTGGGCTGAGGAAGGTGTTAAAAGCCACCACACACTGGATAGACAGACACACACTCCCACACCTATGCCAGCATTGTGCAACTATAGAGGTGTTTGGCAGACCTGGCCACCGCACCAGTCCTGGGCACAGTGCAGGCATGGCTATGGTACGCAATACTGTTGGGGGTCACTCCCCAGGGTGGTAAACACTGTCAGACACCAGACCTGAAGCACACTCCACAGACATCAGAAAGGTTGCTATGATGCAGCTCAATCAGCAAATTGTGCTTAACTTAGGAATTGCTATCTGTCAGTAATCATAGCAACCTTTTGATAGCTGTGTACTGTATTCCCAGGTTTAGGGTGGCATTGCTAAGGTATGCAAGTGCTAGTATTGGGAGATGCACGCAGGGCCCAACATCCTGCCTCTCCAGGAGGCATTGGATAATGGAGCCTGTGGGTGCGGGTGTGTCTGCCCCTGTTGGCCGCTGCTTTAGGGCAGAGGTGCCCAACTCCAGTCCTGGTGGGCCAAACACTGTTTGGGTTTTCATGCTGTCCCTAATGAATATGCATGAGATACATCTGCATACCATGGGGGCGGTGCATAGAAATGCAGCACAGCCATATTTATTAGAGGCAGCATGGGACCTGAATGGTGTTTGGCCTTCCAGGACTGCATTTGGGAGACTCTGCTCTAGGTAATGCGCATGTTTATGGTGTCTGTGCTCTGTAGGGTAAAATGTAGGTGTTTTGGGCATGTTTACCTCATCTGCAATAAAGGTTCTGTCTGTATTAGCATGTTTTAGTAGTGGGTAAAATATGGGGACTGGGTTGGCAGGACCCACAGCTGGGACTTGAACCTGTGATCTTCTGTTCTTGAACACACTGGCTGTGTGCACTGCAGCACCGTGTTGCCACAGAGAGAGTGCATTCCCTGGGGATACCATGACTGTTTGTCAGACAGAGCCTGTCTGTTGCAGTGCATGGCACCCACCTACACAGGGCTAGGTCATGGTCTGCTCTGGGCAGCTGCCACTGCCCCCTCCACCACCAGTATCCCTCTTCCACCATGCTGACATGTCCTTCTGCTGGTGGTGCTGGTGGTGCGCAGTCTCAGGCCATCCAGTGTGCGGGTAGGCGGCTGCCTATGGTGCGGGTTCTGGGGTAGGGGTGCCTGCTTAGCTGTCCACGCTTCCCCCCAGCACCGCCTGCCAATGTTCTGTGCCCTTGGGGGTACCTGCTGAGTACTATCCCCTGTGACACTGTGGGAAGCACACTCGTGCCCATGTTGGGCCCTCATCAGTTGCTGTCTGGCTGCTCTACTGTTTCAGCATTCCTTTGGGCCACCTAGGCATCACCCTAGTCCGCACTGTGGCCCAGCTGCACCACAGCATGTGCCGCCTGCAGCCCCCTGTGTCCCCTTTTCCAGCATCTGTCCAGTTGCCCGTTCCGACATGCCCACCCTGCTGTTGCGGAACATGTGCACACCATAGGAAACCTGTCCAATGGAGAGGGAAAACCCTGATCAGCGCAATTTCACTGTGGGCTCATTCACCTTGTATGGGGACGGAGCATAGACCCTTCCAAAATTCATATCTTTTTTTGGAGCTTTCTCGGGAGTGTTTTTTGATGTATCCCATTAATATCACTATTGCCCAGCTTGGTCATGTTTTTTTAATATTTTCTTCTGGTCATTTTCACTGTTTATTTGCCCTTTTGTTTCGTGCATATGTATCACACTTCTCACTTTTTGTAGGTTTTCCTGGTTTTGCTGTACATTGCTGACGGAAATCGTTTCTTTTCCCTTTAAATCTGGTCTAATGCCAGGGTTTCACTGGCGTTAGTTTTCAGCCCCGGATTCCACAGCGTTAGTGTGCAGGGAGCCTCTCCCCTCCCACTCTCCGCCCATTGACCCTCTCTCTCCACCCCTGGGGAGCCTTCCTCCGCCCTCCGGGAGCCTATCTCCACCCGAAGTGCTCATTTGCGCCGCTGCACGCGTTATCGTGCGCTAAGGTACCTTTGCGCCCGATAAAGCGCCATTATCGCACGATAAGGTACCTTATCGCCCGATAACGTCGCCGGGTGCACATTAAGACGGTTTAGTAAACATACCCCTTTATCTGTGTAGGATTGGGATGGATCCGATGGTTCTGTGGATGTGGTTGGTTTGGCTGAAGAGAGTCGTCAGTGAGAAGGTGAGCAGCAGGAGGAGTCTGGTAGCTATTTTCGATATTTTCTAGCGATGGCTAGCTTGTTCAGGGTGCTTGGTTGATTTGAGTTTTTGGGTTGGGTGAGTATAAATCAGGCTGTGTGAGGTTTGGTTGTTTCTCTGGGAAGTCACGCTGTCGGTTTTGCAGGTACACCCAGCGGTGTTTTTTGGTTAGGTGTTCAGGGTCTTACCTCTTCTAGACAGACAGAGTTTTACTAGCTGACCGCAAGATTGTTTGGCCCTTGGTGGGAGTATCTTTGTGTTCATTGTGGGTAGGGTGGTTCACTCTCTGGCTCACTCTCAAGGGCTAAATCTAAGGGCCCTTTGGCATGGCCCTTAGGTGTGGGCGTGCCCAGGCTGCTTTTAAATTTATAGGTTCTGCTGCTGATGGTGCTGATCAGGGAGGAGATTACCTCCCAGCTCAGTTGCGGTACTGATGCAGCTGGTCCAGCTGATTGCTGTGCTCCCATGCCATGTCGGTGGATGGAGGGTGAGAAGAAGTGTCATCCCCAAAATCCATGAGCTGTCCAGATGTTCTGGGGAAGGGAGTATGGCCGCAATGTTTGGTGCCTCCAAGCTGCTTTTAAATGTAAATGTTCTGCTGCTGACAGTGCTGAGCAGGGAGGAGCTTACCTCCCGCTCAGTTGTGGCACTTCTGCAGCTGGTCGGGCTGGTTGCTGTGCTCCCTCGCCTTGTCAGTGAATGGAGGGTGAGAGGAGGTGCCTTCCCTGAGGTCTGTGAGCTGGATAGATTTAACGACTCATTCGGCATTTTTAATTGGTTTAAGAAGCACATTTCCTCCTCTTATTACTTAAAAAAAGAAGCCCTGTCCTATCACCTTCCTTCAATTAGCTCTGCTGGAGAGAGGGGGAGTGGTGGAGGGCCTGGACACTGTGGACAGGGCTCAGACACTGGCAGGAAGGAGGGTGAGGGGGGTTCAGTCAGCTGAGATGGGCAAAGAGGGAAGAAAAGCAGTCCTGAAGGAGCCAGGAGGAGGGAAGGCAATGGGGGGCCATGAAATTGCAAGGGGGAGAGAGAGAAGTAACGCTGTCCCAGGCAGGACTTCCTCCTAGGAGCCGGGAGGAGGAAGAGGAGTGGCTGCAGAGAGGAGGCTCCTGAAGGGGGGCAGTGGTGACAGAAGATTCAGTGCACTGCCAGAGAAGCTTGAGCGGCCCAGAGAAGTAGAACCTGCCCTTGGGAGCTGACGTCAGGAGGGCGTCGTCGCTAGCCTCCCCACCCCCAGTCCCCATTCAGGATGACTTGTGGAGTACCAGTGACCTAGTGGAGAGCCTGTCTGTGGGACATGCTACTCCCACAGGCAGAAGGTTGTAAGAGGCCGGTATCACTACTCACAGCCTTTGCCCATAGGAGCAATGTGTCATGCGGGCAGGCTCTCCACTAGGCTGCTGGTGTTCCCCAGCTCACTCTGAATGGGAAGTGGGGGCGGACGGCTAGAGACGGCACCCTCCTGACGGCAGTGATCCCCTGCCACACTTACCCAGATTAGTGGGTAGCTCCAGCCCTGACTATATACTCTGATCCAAGTTATGCCAGTAGGCTGGCCACCGCCTGAATCGGATATTTCAGTGCTATAAGTACAATACGGCAGTTCAGTTTTGCAATTATCTTTACAACAGCATACCTAAAAAATGTTTTGTCAACCTTTTACATAGGTTCCCAGCACTTAATACCATGGAGGATACCAGTGTCCCACGCTTCGCATATCCTCCAGCCACAGCTCCAAATGGCATAGCTCAAGAATCCACTCTCTGTTCTTAGAGTCACAAAGGTAGCGTTTAAACAACAACAAAGTCTGTAGGCGTCCTGCCACCAGCCAGCAGCACTCTGGTTCCAAATCAGTACCAGGAGGAATTGCACCCTTCACATACCTCCTTCTTCTAGGCTGGTAATGACTTAGCTGGCTCTAGTCAGACCCTCAGTTTCCAGCCAGCTCCAGCAGTCACCTGCTCTTGCTCCTGAACCAGCACCTGCACAGCGAAAGTCAGCTCCCCCGCCCCCTCTCCTCTGGTGTTTATTCTGCACGCAGCAGGGCAGCAGTCAACAAGGTAAATTCCTTAAGAGTCATAGGGGTATGTTTACTAAACCGTCCTAATGTTACCGGCGCTAGTTGCAGCGATAATGTAAAGAATGCCATATAAGGAGTGGGCATTCCAGTCCTAAGGTAGCAAGAATATGCATCACGCGATAGTGGGCGCCATGGCACGTTAACGCGCGTTAACCCTAAGTACATGCCCGCGCAATGTTAGCAGCTATAAGGATGTAGCCCACTGGTTACTGCAATTACTGTGGAGGTAGAGGTCATGGGTTTGAGCCTGCAGTGGTGTAATCTTAAAAAGGCTGTCAGAGGCATTTTCTTTTAATTTAAATCACTGCTGCCAGCAAAAACACCCTCACAGTGCCGTAACCTAAGGATCCTCATAAGGCGCCCTATAAGGCGCCACATAGCTCACATTATAAAGTGCCCTGTCTGCCAAGCCACCCTATAATGTGCCCTATAGGGCACCTATGAGGCACCTTAGGCTACAGCACTGTGAGGGTGTTTCTGCTGGCAGCACTGATTTAAATTAATAAACAATGCCTCAGACAGCCTTTTTAGATTACACCACTACAGAATCAAACCCATGACCTCTGCCTTCACAATCACTGAAGTAAACAGTAGGCTATATGTCTATAGCTACTGCCACGCTGCTGGCTGGCTACAGAAAGACTGCAGGTCACCACACAAACTGTCTGCTGTGGTTACCAGGATAGGGTAAACCCACCCATACCCATGATGCACTGCACATGCAGATCAGCACCCTACATCTGATCACAAGATGGGGTATGCGCCTCTATAGCACCTCGGCCTGGTAGAGGGAACCAACCGTGTGTGTTGCTGGCACAGAGTAGCTACATTGTGCGGGTCCAGTGCTCACCCTGAGGGTGAGGTGGGGCACCCAGCACCAGGTCCACAGCACCTGGCTTGGCTGAGATAGGCTGTGCTGCAGGTCCCCATCAGTACCAGTGTATGATAGGTAGTCCTTGCAAACACACCTAGGATACACCTGTGTCCATCTGTATTTCCCAGTCACGTTTAGACCTTGTGGACTATAATGCACCCAGAATAGTGCATATCCTGTGTGGGTGCCATGGTCACATGTTATAGATGAAGGGGGGGGTTGGACCCAAAAGTGGATTATGTAGCACCACCCAACCCACTCTCTGTGGCACAGGGTGGGGGGACAGGATCTACCACCAACAAATCCACATTGTACATCTCTGCAATGGTGGCAGTAGAGAGGATCATCAACTCCAGTCCTGCTGGGGAACAGGTACCCTACAAGGCAGTCAATGCAGATCTGTACGCATCACATAAGGCAATGGCAGACAGGCAGAACGCTGGAGAAGCTCAGCTGCCTGCCCACCCACCACCACCACCACCACCACCACCACCACCACCACCACCTGACATTAACCAGCAGAGGGCACAGTTAGTCTCCACCCTGCAAGGTGTTCCAGCCATAAACATGCTAACTGCAGACAGCCTGCTAGCTAGTACATAGTGCATGTTCTTGGAGGAACTATGTGCACTCAAAAATGGGATGTGGGCACACACACCAAGCAGATACGTCAGTGATTGGGCCCCAGAAAAGAGAATCTATAAATATCACTTGAGAGAAATGCGGTATAGCACTATGGGGGAACCTAGCCATGCTGTGGTCACTGCTCATTCAGGGTGAGAGTGACCTCCCAGCATGACATGCTGTGGCCACCCTGTCCGTGCAGGTGGTGGTTGGGCACTACAATGTCCCAGCCATTGCCGTATACCCTGTGCAGATGCAACCTGCCCAGCCCACCCTGTCCGGGCCAAACCCACAGTACCTTGCTCCTCGTTATGCACATTGGCAGGCTAACACTGGAAACAGTGCAAGCAGTGTGGGCTCAGTAAGGTGTGGGCAGCCACAACACACTGGACAGACATACACACACTCCCACACCTATGCCAGCATTGTGCAAATATTTATTTATTTTATTTATTTACATTCTTTTATATACCGCGCTATTCTGCATCAGTGCGGTTTACATTGAACAAACTGAAATTACATTGAACAGGGTATTATAACTTGGAGATAACTATTTTACAGGGAACATGGGCTATGGAGGGTTAAGTGGCTTGCCCAAGACCACAAGGAGCACCTGTGGGACTAGAAACCCCAGTCCTTCCGGCCCAAGGTTGCTGTCCTCTAGTTGGATTTGAACCCCCGACCTTCCGGCCTGAAGTACCTTGCCCCTACCACTAGACTACTCCTCCACTCCAAATATGGAGGTTTGTGGCAGCCCTGGGCACAATGCGGGCATTGCTATGGTATGCAATACCGTTGGGGATCACTCCCCGGGGTGGTAAACACTGTCAAAAGCAATTTATTTATTTATTTTATTTATTTATTTTATTTCTATACCGCACTATTCCGCATCAGCACGGTTTACAAGGAACAGGTTTGTACAATGTTGAACGTTCAGACATTGAACTTACATAAAACAGGGAGTTTAAACATGGGTAACAGGTGAACTTTATACACTATGTACAGAAAAGGGGTCGCATCATAGTTGAGTCTACAAATACAAGCCCTATGATGGGTGTCTAGGTGCAGTGGGACGATAACATTGGGGATTGTTTAGGCAGCACTGGGTTGAGAGACTGTTGGGTCGTGAGAAGCTGCCTAGGTGATGTTGTCAGAGTTACAGAAGTGTTGTTGAAATAGATGGTGCTTGAGGGATTTTTGGAATTGGGGGAGGTTGTTTATGGTCCAGATTTCCACTGGGAGAGAGTTCCAGCAGGAGGGGCAAACAATGCAAAGGCACGCTTTCTCGTAGATTTGTTGCATTTTGTAATGGCTTTCGGAAGAAGGATGGTATTACAGGACGTGGCCCTTCTTAATCTGTTGTCTGGGGTGGGTTGAACCAGGTCTGACAAAGTGGTCGATGTGATTCTGTTGACTGCTTTAAACGTCATGGTGAGGACCTTAAATGTGATCCTGTACTGTACGGGGAGCCAGTGTAGGCTCTTCAGAATGGGGGTAATATGGTCTCTCCGAGATACTCCATAGAGAGTTCTAGCTGCGGTGTTCATCGCTAGCTGCAAGGGATTTATCGAGTTCTTTGGGAGGCCAAGTAGGATGGAGTTGGCGTAGGCGAAGTGGGGCATTATTATGGCCTGGAAGACTGTCCGGAAGTCATTTGGTTCTAGAGTGTTCTTCATGAGGCGAAGTGTCCGTATTTTATAGTAGATTGTCCTGACGGTATTATCTATATGGGCATGCATGTCCAGGCGCTGGTCAAGTGTTACACCTAAGTATCTGATCGTTGTCTTGGAGATGAGTTCTGCATTATTCACCTTAATTGATGAGGGGGGGAGTGAATGACTGGTTTCTTCCGATGAATAGGACTTCTGTCTTTTTTAGATTTATTCTGAGCATTTGGTTGTATAGCCATTCTGTGACCGCGTTGAAGCAGGAAGAGAGCTGGTCAAGATTTGGATGATCTGTGTCTATTGGGGTGAACATTAGGACATCGTCGGCATATACTAGGCAGTTAATGTTGAATGACCGGATAAGGCTGCAGATGGGCTGCATATAGATATTGAACAGAAGGGCTGATAGTGATGACCCTTGTGGGACGCCTTTTTCTTGCGGGAAAGGGTCTGATAATGAGGAGCCGGAGCGGACATGTTGCCATCTGTCACTCAGGTATGAGGCGCACCATGCTAAAGCGTTGCCACGGATGCCCTTCTCAGCAAGGCGGGATAGAAGTATCTTGTGGTCAACCGAGTCGAAGGCGGCTGCAATGTCCAGAAAGATGAGGGTGAAACCCTGCCTGATGTTGTCGAGCCCGATGGTAAGGGTGTTGAATAAGGTAGTCAGTAGAGTATCCACTCCGTGGGATTCTCTGAATCCGTGCTGACAGCAGTCGAGGGGAGCATAGTTTTCGATATGATGGGTCAGTTGCTGTTGGACTATTTTTTCCATAATTTTAGCCAGGAGCGGGATGCTCGATATAGGCCTGTAGGAATCCATCTTTGTGGGGTCAAGCTTTTTGTTCTTCAGTAGCGGTCTTATTGAGGTCTGTTTCAGGTTCTGTGGGAATATCCCAGCTGTGAAGGATGTTCCTATTAGTTTGGAGAGGAAAGGGCTGAGGTCCGATTTTAGCGCTTTTACCCAGTGTGCCGGGCATGGGTCACTAGGTGCAGTGGTGGTGTTTATGCATGTGATGGTATTCTGGACCTCCCTCGGTGTTGGGGGTGAGAAGGAGTTAAGAATGTGATGGTTATCTGCCGTCCCATTCGGAGTGGCGAAGTGGGAAGATAGCAATATTGGTTCATCCGGAGGGTGGTAGCTTGCAGGGGTAACGGGTTGGTTCGTCTTTGAGTGAAGGTAGTCCGCATATTCCTGAGGGTCAGGTAGGTTTGTTTGGTTTGGGGAAGGGTCCTTTGCCAGATTTTTGACTAGATTGAATAGCTCTCGTGGCTTGTTTATGGCTCTCAGTAATATTTCTGCGTGGTATTGTTTCATTCTTGTGGAGACGGCTGTTCTATGGTCATCAAAGTGGGCGTTGTAAGCCTGATGGCTCTCGGTTGACCTTAATCTGCGCCATCGTTTTTCAAGTTGACGCAACCGCCGAAGAAACGCTGTGAGTTCCGGTGAGTACCAGGGCGCTTTTTTCCTACCACTGTAGTTTTTCTTGGTAGTTGGGACGTCACTTATTGCATTGAGGGACTTGTTCCATAATGTTATCATGTCATCGAGGTTGAGTTCGGGTGGTTCAAGAAGAGGGTGTGCTCTCTCGATGATCTCCTGCTCGTTGAATGGGCGGTAGCGTGTATGAGCCGGAGTGGTGTTAGCGACTGGGGTAGGAGGATAGGAAGGTCCTTGAGGGGAAGGCAGCAAGAATTTTATCAGACTATGGTCAGACCATGGTACTGGGCTCAGGGAGAGATTGAACTTGTGGGAGGGGTAGTTGGTTAGTTGAGGAGCAAATATCAGGTCGAGGGTGTTTCTCTTGATATGAGTGGGGGAGTTAGCTAGTTGGGTGTATCCTAGTGCATTGAGTGCAATAACTGAAACACACTCCACAGATATCAGAAAGGTTGCTATGATGAATCTCTATCAACAAATCGTGTTTAACTTAGGATTTGTCAGCTGACATTAATCAAAGCAACCTTCTGATATATGTGGAACGTGTTCCCAAGTTTAGGACGGCATTGTTAAGGTATGCAGGTGCCAGTATTGGGAGATGCTGCTCCGTGCAGGGCCCAACAGCCTGACTTTCCATGAGGCTTTGGATAGTGGAGCCTGTGGGTGTGGGTGTGGGTGCCCCTGTTGGCCACTGCTCTAGGGCAGAGGCTCCCAACTCCAGTCCTAGTGGGACAAACAATGTTCAGGTTTTCATGTTGTCCCTAATGAATATGCACAAGGTACATTTGCATACAATGGGGGCAGTGCATACAAATGCAGCACAGGCATATTTATTAGGGACAGCATGAAACCTAAATGGTGTTTGGCCCTCCAGGACTGCAGTTGGGAAACTGCACATGCTTATGGTGTCTGTGCCCTGTAGGGTAAAATGTAGGCGTTTCATGCATGTTTATTCTATCTGCAATAAAGGTTCTGTCTTTATTACCACGGTTTAGTACTGAGTAAAATATGGGGACAAGGTTGGCAAATGCCACAGCTGGGACTTGAACCTGTGACCTTCTGCCCCTGAACACACTGGCTGTGTGTACTGCACCAAACTGTTGCTAGAGGGGCAGGTCATTCCCTGGGGATACCATGACTGTTCGTCAGGCAGACCTTGTCCTTTGCAGTGCATGGCCCCCACCTAAACAGGGCTGGGCCGTGGTCTGGTGTGGGCAGATGCCACTACCCCCTCCGTTGTCAGTAGTGTTGCTTTATGTTTATCATTAATATCACTATTGGCCAGCTTGGTTATTGGGATTTCAGATGTAGTTCTGGTCATTTTCTTTGTTTATTTGCCTTTTTGGTTCCTGCACATGTATCACTACTGTCACTTTTCTGGGTTTCCCTGCCTTTGCTGTACATTGCTGACTGAAATGGTTTCTCTGTCCTGCAAATGTGCCTAGCACGAGGTTTTCACTGGCGCTAATTTTCAGAGCTTTATTTCACTGCGTTAGTGTGCATGGATCCACTCCCTGCCCACTCTCCACCCATTGACCCCTTCTCTCCGCCCCTGGGGAGCCTTACTCCAACCTCTGAGGTGCCTTTCTCCTCCCTCTGCGCACCTCACCGCCATCGGAGACGTTATCACGTGATACATGATGTTATCGCGTGATAATGTTGCATTATGGCGCGATAACGTTGCCGCTGCTACGTTAAGATGGTTTATTAAACATATCCCATAGTGTAATCTCCTGCAGAGCAGTGTAGCTATCCAAGAGCAAATCTCTCAACAGTTTCTGGGTTTTATCCCCCAAAGTATTTAAATGCGCAGTTCCTTTTCCCTAGTTCAACCAACAACTGTTTGGACTAAGGAGCAGTCCATAGGCTGGTTACCTTGAAGGGAATATTCCAGTGGAGTTTATTCCATGTCTAGCTGCTCTATGTCAGTCATCTGCTCTCCACCTATCTGTACATCTGACTCTACTATCTCAGGGAAAGTGGACTCAACATTCTCTGCTCTGGGAAGTTCCACCCTCTCCTCTCTCACCCCTTCTCTGAACCACCTGGGGTTTTATCTGTGGGATTTGTAGTGTGTCTTATGTGCTTTGTGTTCCTGACCCTTCCACGGTGTGAAATGGCATTACAGCACATACACATAAACTGTTTGTTCCAGCCCACCTCCTTCTCTATTCCTCATCCCCTGTTTGACCTTTCTCCTTCAACAAAACCAGAAAAAGGTTGTAGAGGTAAAGAAGAGGAACAGGCAAAATTTCCTCACTAGCATTGACCATAAAACAATGAGCTAATCCTTTCACGCCTCCTTAGACCATGCATTAAAACTCTAGTGATACACACATCTGCACTGAATAGCTAATTGCTTTATTATAATGGTTTTGAATGGTTTTAAATGTGCTCTGCCCTGATATCTACTTGAGGCTTTGTGCACAGTTAGCGTGTGCCCAAAACTTGTTTTTACATTGGGTGGCCACAGTAGTGCACAAAATTGCACACTAAAGCCAAACTAATCTATGTGCAAAGTCTAGTACACTTTATTACACTGACTCCTAAGAGGGTAATTTTATAACACGGTGTCATGGAGAGATACCTACAAACATGCAATTTCATAAAGACTAGTAGGTACTTGTCTTTATAAAATTCTAGAATAAGTGGCAGAGAAAGCGCCTTGAACAAGGGCAAATGATTGCAAGCACTTTACACATGTAGGAGTATAAATCAAGGTATTTTATAATCTAGGGGGGCACATTCAGCAGCAGCAGTTAGAGTAAAGGGACCTGCTAACTGTGTTAATCCCATTGAGTGGGATATCTATATCCGGTTTGTGCCACTGAATATCCCCTTCTCAGTACCACCGAACACCCCAAACTAGCTGCTTAGTGTTGGGGCGTTCCAAGGGAAGAGACGGGGTAGCACTGAGGGTTAGCTGGTCAATGGCGATATGCAGCTGCGGGCCAGATAGCTAAAATGGTTAACATTAGGCAAGCTTTATTTTCGGTTTAACTTTAGCTGGTTTAACTGGTCAGCATTATTTTAAATGGCCCCTATCAACCTTTTACAGTTTTGATGAAGTTATATCATTCTATTATTTCCACTCAATTTTCTGAAACCAACTAAATGTTTCCCTGACATACTTGTTAAATAAATTTACCAGATTTTTAGTGGGAAAATCTGAGAATCTCTCTGAGAATGAGGAACTGGGGCTTTGGGGGAAGGGTGTCTCTCCAAGATAAAGGAGTGAGAGGGGGGAATTCCTTCTGAGATTAAGAAATGCAATAAAAATCCAGGGTAGTCTCCTTTACGAGGTCTCAAATTATGGCACTATCTATGCCATCATTCTTATCAAAAAGTATATCAGTGACCCAATTTAACATATTTGCACATGATAATGCTTTGAACTGAGTTCCAAGATGTTTTATATTGATTAGTTCATTAACATTCAAGTTAATAAAAAAAAAAAAACAGTTTTCCAATCTTTGGTATCTCTAGCTTTATTTTCTGCTCTGCTTCTCATTGCTTCCATCCTAGTGCCACCTCTCTTTGCCTAGCTGGGGTTTTTCTCTCTTAGGTGTCTCTTTATTCTTCTTCTATGGAAAGCAGCCATCAGCAGTAAAGCCATTTTTAGAGTGCAGCTGGGTTTGGTGCACTGAAATATGTGTCACGAGATGAAACCCACATAGATTAATGTGAATGTGACCGGACGGCAGGAGAGAAATGTGGCACCGT
The DNA here is from genome assembly GCA_033557465.1 of Ichthyophis bannanicus. Classification (NCBI taxonomy): domain Eukaryota; kingdom Metazoa; phylum Chordata; class Amphibia; order Gymnophiona; family Ichthyophiidae; genus Ichthyophis; species Ichthyophis bannanicus. The sequence continues at coordinate 53,060,649 of CM066035.1, forward strand.
CTGGGTAGCAAATGGTAGACTGGGGTATTAATGATGGACTTTCAATGGAAGGGGGCAGAGAAGCTAGATATAGATGTAAAGGAAAAAAATGTTCTTCTTTAGTTGCAATAAAGTTCAAGTTCTAAAAAAAAAGTTCTCACTTATCACGCCGCCTCCTCTCCTTGCTCTGTGGAGCTTTCTCCTCACTTCCTTTGCTCATATTTCTCATTGCTTCTGCTCTCAGAACACCTCCTCCTTGTTACCTGCTCCATATTCAACTCCCTGTCTTGCTCTCTATTACGCTTGTTCTCACCCCCCCATCCTTTCACTTTATCTCTCATCCATTACTAACCATTTTTTCCTCTCTTGCTCTCTCACATCTTGCTCTTTCCCTCTGCTCCCATCACCCATCCCCTTGCTCTGACCATTTCCCTCACCCTTCTCTCCTCTCTCCTTCTGTGGCTCCTCACCTATCGGCCTATTTGTATCTTCCTATTGCTCTATCACCTCTCTCCACTTCCCTTGCTCACTCAATCACTTCTCTTACCCTCTTCCCCTCCTTTAGTCCTCTCTTCTTCAATTTTCCTTCCTTGTTCTACCATCCCCTTTCCATGCTCTTGATCTTTTATACCCTACTCTCATCTCTTCTTCCCTTGCCCTCCCTCATCCCTCTTCCATCTCCCTTCTCTTTTTCTTACCACTTAGCTCCCTTTTAATCCCCTACTCTTGTTTTCTCACTCTCCGTACCCCCTTCCTTTGCACTTTCACCTCGGCCCCTTCCCCTTGGTCTCTCACTTCCTGCTTCCCCCTTCCCTTACACTTTCACCTCTGCCCTTACTCCCTTACGTTCTGCTCTCATCCCTCCCCTCCTCCCTTTGTTCCCTTCTCTAACCTTGCTCTCCTACTCTAGTGCTACTTTTCCCTGTTTTCACCTCTCTTTGTTAAAGCTGCAGAGAATGGAATGAAATTCAGTGGCTGTTTTTCTTTCTTCAGCAGTTGACTGATTGGAACATTTCACTTACCAGAACCAATCAGCTGTGGTAGGTAGGGAAGCAACAGCAGTTCAGAAAGGCTTCCTCACTGCTCCTGAAGCAGCTGCTTCCAGACACTGATGCCTGCTGCCTTTTGGGAACCTGATAGGTACTTGTGACCTGGATTAGCCATAGGATACTGGGCTCGTGGACCTTTCGTCTGACCTAGTATGGCAAATCTTATGTTCTTATGAGGCGGGCTTATTTCCTGATGGCACTCTGCAGGAGCTGCTGAACTGCTACTCCCCCAGAAGTGAATGGCTGACTGGGTAGGAAAGAGGCAAGAGATGACCACATCATGCCTGGGGGAGGGGCAAGATCACCACTCTCTCAGCACTGATTGCTTATATTCCTTCTGCAGGTGGGGAGGGGGTGGAAGAGGCAGAGGTCCCATAGCCCCTGCAACACAGATTGGTTACATTGTACCTGAGAGACGAGATTTAGGGAGCTGATGCCGACGCCTACAAATCAGGGACATTGTCTCCAGAAACCTTTTCTAAATATGGCTATCTCTAAATTCAGGGAGAGTCCCTAAAATTGGAAATATCAAATAATCATTCAGAAGGATTCCAAGTGGATAAAGCACAGTTACTTACTGTAACAGGTGATCTCTGGGAACAGCAGGAATAAGTCTTCACATATGGGTATCGTCGGTACCGACGTCCTGCGCAGGAACGCTCCCCAGCGTCCAATTAGAACGCTTTTGGGAGCATCCCACAGCGCCTGCGTGCTGCCTTCCCGCCTTTCCCAACTGCCTCTCTCCAGTTGAGTTTTAGAGCTGAGACAAAGAGAGAGAGAGCGAGGGAAAGGAAAAGAGATAGAGAGATACAACTCCTAGGGGAGGTGGGTGGGTTGTGAAGACTTATTCCTGCTGTTCCCAGAGATCACCTGTTACAGGTAAGTAACTGTGCTATCTCCAGGAACAAGTAGGAATGAGTCTTCACATATGGGGACTCCCAAGCTAAGATGCCTGGAGGAGGCCCCAGCATGTTGCAATCTAAAGATGGGCCATGCTTATCCCTCAAACCTCAGGCATCCAAGGGATGGAGGGTAGGAGTTGAACTAGAAAAGAAAAAAAGAGGTGCTGTGGAACAGCTTAATTAAACAAAGGTATCCAGAGGGGAGTCCTTGTATAAATTATAAATATTAGAAAAATGTTGAGTCTTAATTTTCTAATGTGGATCTCAGTCAAAGATATTGCAAAAATACTTGTTGAGGGTAATAAGGGTCTGTGGTTGAAAGCCAGATCATTATCCTCAAAGAATTCCCCCAATGTGAAGTAGAGGGAAAAAATAATTTTGCAATACAGGAAGAGATGAGAAGTCCTCATGGCCAGAACTAACCCCAGAAGAAAGTACTGGGGGAGTTCAATGAGGTTGGACTTTTGAGAAATAGCTAAAGCTTCTGTAAAGTCCAAAAAATTGAACTTCTTGCCCTTGGCACAGAGTAAGGTCCTAGGAAAGAGTGGAGATAATCTGACTGGTTTGGATGAAAAGGTAGAAATACCCTTTGCAGAAAAAAGGGGATAGGCCTTTAAGACTCCCTTTATTCCAATGAAAGAGAAAGATATTTGTACTAGACGTTGAGCCTCCAATTTCTTGAAGATCAGTAAAAGTCTTTCGTAAGTGATGTCACTTATGATAAAGACCTTACATGTAGAGCTTCAGATGTGACGTAACCTAAAAGGTAACGGTAAAAGAAGGTATTTCGTAAATTACCATAGAAATTGGTTGTCCATTGAAATTTATGGTATGCTGGGGCAGCATTAATATGGACAGTAGACAAATCTTTCAAAGTCAGATGTGGTATAGAGATTGACGCAACAAGAAGGATTAAGACCTACTTGAGAATATTGATGGAGAATCTCTGTCTGGTTAAATTTGGAAGAACTATAGAGAAAGTTTCATGGAAACTGGTAATATGTTCTTCACTTACAGGGATAAGATTAGACATCTTGAAAAGATCTAGGCCCTGAATAACCAGGTCTCGAGACGTACGTAAATGAGTGCAGAGGAGATCCTTAGTCTTAAGACAGCAAGTTTGGATCCTTCTATAATTTCAAATAGTAGCTGGAGAAACCAATACTAAAGAAAGGTGATCCAACTGACTGTGGAAATTATCTCACAATCGCTCTGATCCCACATGCCAGCAAGATTCTACTGAAGATTATTCAAAAGAGACTACAATCATACCTGGAACAAGAACTACCTGAAGTGCAAGCAGGGTTCAGAAAAGGGCGAGGAACGAGAGACATCATTGCAGATGTGAGATGGATCCTTGAAAAGACTAAAGAATACCAAAAGGATATCTATTTGTGCTTTATCGACTATAGCAAAGCTTTTGACTGTGTAAACCATGAGAAACTCTGGGCCACATTAAGAAGCATGGGTATACCAGAACACCTGATCGTTCTCTTGCACAATCTGTACATTGATCAAGAAGCAACAGTTCGAACAGAACAAGGAGAAACAGAATGGTTTAAAATAAGCAAAGGTGTAAGACAAGGCTGCATACTTTCCCCCTACCTGTTTAATTTATATGCAGAACAAATCATCAGAGAAGCAGGATTGTATGAAGACAACAGAGGTGTGAAGATTGGTGGAAGACTCATCAACAACCTTCGCTATGCTGATGATACCACATTACTGGCGGAAAGTGAAGATGATCTGAAACATTTGCTTCTCACAATCAAAGAACATAGTCTCAAAATGGGCCTGCATCTTAATGTAAAGAAGACAAAGATCATGACAACTGGCATAATCAACAGGTTCATCATCGAAGGAGAAGAAATTGAAATCGTGAATAACTTTAACCTACTTGGATCAACTATCAATAAAGAAGCAACAAGCAGTCAAGAAATCAGACGACGCATTGTTCTTGGCAGAATGGCTATGAAAGACCTAGATAAGATTCTCAAGAGCAGAGATGTCTCTCTCCATACAAAGATTCGACTTGTTCAAGTCATGGTATTTTCAATAACAACATATGGATGTGAAAGCTGGACAGTGAAAAAGATAGACAGGAAGAAAATTGATGCCTTTGAATTATGGTGCTGGCGGCGAATACTGTGTATACCATGCACTGCCCGAAGAACAAACCAGTCTGTACTAGAGGAGATCAAACCTAAGCTTTCTTTAGAAGCTCATATGACAAGACTTTGACTTTCATACTTTGGACACATCATGCGGAGAGAGAGATCATTAGAGAAAGACATCATGCTTGGCAAGATAGAAGGTCAACGCAAAAGAGGAAGGCCAGCAATGAGATGGATCGATACAATAACAGCAGCTACGGGTACCAGTCTGTCAACAATAAGCCGCCTGACTGAAGACCGAGCACAATTTAGGATAGCTATCCAGAGGGTCGCCATGAGTCGACTCCGACTCGACGGCACTTAACAACAACAACAACAGCTGGAGAAAAGATGCAATATAAGGGGATACCATGTTTGCCTCTTTATGAGGGCAATATGAGTATCATGCATTCTCCATTTCAACATAAGCTACCATGAAGTATAGGAAATTAGAAGGAAAGTAGTGAATAAGGACGAACTGCAATGAAAAAAATGCATCCCTGTTGAGGAAGTTCCAGTGAGATGTGGAACAACCAGGGAATTGTGCAATTTTCTACACTTTCACGTGGTCTAAACCCTGGTTACCTTTCCTTAAAAGGAAATTTTAAGGAATATGGTAAAAGTAGGAAAAAAACAGTCATGTAGCAATATGACTGGCAGAGTCTACCAGCTGAAGCCCTTATTAACTATCTGGCAGCTACCTATTAGGAGTAGCTCTGAGGCTCTCTGGCAAAGGCCCACAGTTGCAGAGCTTTGTTGTAGAATTGCAGAGAGCATGTTGTAGGTTGCTTAGATCTGGCTGTTGAATTGCCAGTGTGCAACCTAATCTATTCTGTTAGAGCCAAAGAGAACTGAAGGTGGCTAAGAATAGTAGACAGGCCTGATGCCTGCAACAATAAATAGTCCAAATGAGTTTTGGATCTCTTTTGGAATTATCTGTTATTAAGGCAGCATAAAAGTTAGGTCCTATAGGTTGGAGAGGACCGACAGACCTAATTTGGAGTAGTGATACCCAATTTCTGTCCAAAAAGCTGCCTTAAAAAGATATGTGAGAAGGAGATGAACTGCAAAAGGGGAAAAACTCTGTATGGAAACTACTTACTGGAGTAGGTATTGAAGAAAATCCTATGGCTTAGAGGATAAGCCCTCCAGTTGATTAGTAGTACTCTTAGGGGCATGTTTACTAAACACCATTGCTGTGCGGGTTCCCGTTAGTGTGCTGGTGCCATATAAGGAGTGGGCGGGCCAGGCAGAAAAAAGAAAAAAAACGGATCGTACGTGTGTGCATCGCGCTAATGTGCGGGGCCCACATTAGCGCGTGGCGAGGCTAAGTAGGGCGCTGCTGCATAACCAAACAACAGAGCCGTAGTACGACGGTGAAGACACTGACCTATGGTGCAGGGGCCAGGGGTTCAAACCCCCGTTGCGCTCAATGAAAAAGACCAGCTGAGGCATCAACTTTTATGGGCAAAAGTGGTGTAGGAGGTATATTGATTATGGGCGGCAGAAGGCGGCGCACTCTTTTTTTATACGGCAAGAGGCGGCGCACTGTTCATTGTGGGCGCGCTGATAAAATGGGGCAACAGAAGGCGGCGAGCCTGTGGGCAGAAGGTGTCGCGCTGATGTGTGAGGGGGCAGCCCAATAGTGGGAGGGATAAGTGGCGCGCTGATGTGCAAATAGCAGGAATGGAGCCATAGCACAATGGTTAAGACACTGACCACTCGTGCAGGCATCATGGGTTCAATTCCCTACAGTGCCCATTGAAAAAGACTAGCAGAGGCAGTATGTTTTATGTTGTGGAGTGCTGTAGGAGGCCCACTAATTTTATTTTGTGATAACAACTAGAAAACGCACGCTCACAGCATGTTAACATAAGGCAGCCCATAAGGCACATGTGACAGTGCACCGTCCGCCAAGGCACCCTAGAATGTCCCCTATAGGGCAGCATGTATGTTGCGATACAGGATAATGTATAGTGCACCCTATATGGATGGCAACCATAAAGTGCCGTATACGGCGCCCCATAAAGCGCCCTCAGAGGCACCTTATGGGTACAGTACGCTCAGGGTGTTATTGCTGGCAGCAACATATGTACAGTAAATTAAAAAGAGGCTGTGGACACCCCTATCACAGAACCCCACTGTGGGTTTGAACCCATGATCTCTGGCTGCACAGGGAGTGATGTAACCATTGGGCTACAACTCCATAGCTGTAAGCAAGCCCCTGGCTGGCTGCAGATAGCCTGCACGTCACCTCACAGACAGTCTGACGGTGTAAACAGGATAGGGTTAGGCCACACGTACTCATGATGCACTGCACATGCAAATTAGCTGTCCACAGATGGACACAAGATGGGTAATGCACCCCCACAGCACCTCGGCCCTGTTGGGGGGAGTGACCGGGTGCACCCACACAGCACCTCGGCCTGGTAGGGGGCACTGACCGGGTGTTTTACTGGCACAGAGTAGCTACACACCGTTACATCGTGCGGGTTCTGTGCTCACCCTGAGTGTGCAATGAGGCGCCCAGGACCAGGTCCACAACACCTTCCATGGCTGATGGAGGCCAAGCGGGAGTTTCAAAGCAGCATTAATGTGTAAGATAGCTAGTTTCTGCACATAACACCATGGATATCCCAGTCAGGCTCAGCACCCCCCTGGGAACCTCCACCAGCAAATCATGGTCCCCCATCAAGAGATCCACACTGTACCTCCCTGCAAAGGTGGCAGTAGAGGGCAATATCAACCCCAGTCCTGCTGAGGAATGAACACCACCCCCACCCCCAGCCACAACACAATAGCAGACAGAACATAGGACCAGGATAAGGTAAGCTGCACCCCACCACCAGATATTCCCCTGCAGCAAGCCAACAGCCACTGCACCCTGCAAGCCATTCCAGCAAGACACATACCAGCTACAAACAGTCTGCTGGTTAGTCCATAGTGCATGTTCCCAATGGAGATACATGCACCCAGAACTGGTCTGCCAGCATACACAGCAAGCAGATAATTCAGTGACTGGGCCCCAAATAGAAACCCATATCTATCACATGAGAGAAATACTGTATAGCACTATGGGGGTGCCTAGCCATGCTGTGGTCACTGCACAGTCAGGGTGAGCGTGATCTCCCAGAAGGACATGCTTTGGCCACCCTGTCTGTGTAGGTGCTGGCCGGACACTACAATGTCCCTGCCAGTGCCCTATGCCCGGTGCAGATGCATCCTGGCCAGGCTACCCTGTCCTGGCTATACCCATGGTACCTTGCACCTCATTATGCACATTGGCAGGCCAATACTGGCAACAGTGCTGGCAGTGTGGGCTGTGGAAGGGGCTTGCAGCCAACACCCACTGTATAGCCAGACACACACTTCCACACCTATGCCATCATGGTGCTACTATTGAGGAAGTAATTAGCCTTGCCCACCAAACCGGTCCTGAGCACGGCAAGGCATGGATATGGTACGCAGTACAGCTGGGGGTCACTCCCCAGGGTGGTAAACACCGTCAGAGGCCAGGCCTGGAGCACGCACCGCAAACACCTAACAGATTGTTCAGATGGGGTCAACTAGCAGTATGTGCGTAACGTATGGATATCTAGCTGCCTGTGCTCCTAGCAAACGTCTCAGAGCTGTGTACCGTATACCTCAGGTGTAGGGTGACATTGGTAAGTTATGCAAGTGCTAGTTTTGGGAGATGCATGCAGGGTCCAATGGTCTGCCTCTCCAGGAGACATTGGCCAATGAGGCCTGTGGGTGTGGGTGTGTCTGCCCTTGATGGCTGCTGCTTTACGGCACAGATTCCCAACTCCAGTCCAGGTTTGCATCACACTGTTCTGGTTTTCCTGCTGTCCCTCATGGATATGCATGAGCTACATCTACATACCATGGGTGTGGTGCATAGATATACAGCACAGGCATTTGTATGAGTGGCATCATGGAACCTGACTGGTGTGTGCCCCACCAGGACTGCATTTGGGTGATTCTGCTCTGGGTACTGGCCCTGTTCATGGTGTGTCTTTGCTCAGTGGGGTAAAAGATAGACGCATTGCCATTGCATATGTCCTCGCCAGGAAAGGTGTGCCCTTACTATCACTGTTTACTTGGGGGAAAAATATGTGGGCAAGATTGGCAGTTGCCCCAGTTGGGCTTTGAACCTGTGACCTTCTGCTCTTACATGCAGTGTCTGCATGTACTGCACCACTGTGTAGCCACAGACTGGGTGGATTCCCTGGCATGTCCATGACTGTGGATCCGGCTGTTGCAGTCTGTTGCAGTGGACGGTGGCAGCCTGCACATGGCTAGGCCTCTGTCTTTTGTCGCTAGCAGCCACTGCCCCCTGCACCACATGTACTCGTCCGCCAACATGCTGGCATGAGCTCCTCCCATAAAAAGCAGGTGACCTGATTGGAATGTGGCAGTACGGGACTGCATTTGGGGTACTTGGCTGTGGGTAATGCCCATTGTTGTGGTGTGTGTGCGTTGTTGGGTAAAATATGGGTGTTTTCCCCATGCTTATGTCCCCTGCAATACAGGGGTGTCTGCGCTATCTGTGTTTAGTGGTGGGTAAAATGTGGGGACTGGGCTGGCAAGTGCCCCAGCTGGGCTTTGAACCTCTGACTCTCTGGTCCTAGAGGTACTGACTCTGTCCGCTGCACCACACTATGGCCACAGAGACAGTGCAGCCCCTGGAGGTAGTGAGCCTGGCAGGATGGAGTCACGAACCCTGCTCTACGCTGTGGGCATATGCACCCTGTCTGGTGACAAACGTGCACATAAACCACGGAAATGACCACGGGAACTGGGGGAAACAATATCACCACGCTGGGCAACAGTGATATTAATGGGCAACCATAGCAAACACTCCCAGGACAGCTCCACAACAGGAAATGTTGTTTGGAAGAGTCTCCGCTCCGTAAACCCTTCCAAAATTCATTTCTTTTTTCTGGAGCTTTGTTGGGTGTGTTTTCTGTATTTGCCCATCACTATCACTGTTCCCCAGCTGAATTACTATTTTTAATAGTTCTGTTGTGGTCATTTCCTATTTTTATGTGCACTTTTGTGCTGTGCACATGTATCACACTGCTCACGTTTTGCTGGTTTCCCCGGTTTTCCTGTACATTGCTGACGGAAATGGTTTCTCTTCCCTTTAAATGCTTTCTACCGCGAGTGTTTCACTCGCGGTAGTTTTTACATGCAAATTCTGGCCCGATACTGTTCGGGGACCCTCTCCCCTCCCACTCTCCACCCATTGACCCCGTCCCTCCGCCCCTCCGGAGCCTTCCTCCGCCCTCCTTTAGCCGTTCCACGCCTCTATCGGACATTTGCGGGCCTGCACTTGTACGGGGCCCGTTGGTGTGCCGCGTACCTGTGCGGGGGTGACATGCACATGTGTGGGGCGTTTAAACGCGTTTATGCGCGTTTCAGTGGCGCGTTGCCGTGCGCTATTTTGCGGTGCGCAAATTTGCGGACTTTAGTAAACATGCCCCTTAGAGACTGAATGTCTGGGCTAAGAGGGATAGAAATTAATACAGAGTTGAGAAGACTTACAATTTAGTGAGTCCTTGAAGGGATAGGGTCCCCCTGCAGTTAAAAGTATGAGATATCCTCGTACAGGAAACTGACAAGGTGAAGAGTATAGTTCACCCTGTTATTAGTTGTTAGTTCTCCTTTTGTTTTAAAAGGAGAAACCTGTTATCTCTGGGGTATGATAGTCCTTAATAGCTCTTAGCTAGAAGGATAGACTTCTCTTGTAGCAAGAGATTCATGCCCAGAGTGGAGGATTGAGTCAATGTATGACTGATATCTTAGCATGGATGAGATGAATTTTGGATGCTTCTGTTGAAAAGAAGTAGACTCAAAAGTTCTAAACCTCACACAGAAAGGATGAATAAAATATCAGAAACCCTGCGATTGCTGGGTTTGCTGAGCCTGTTGAGGTTTAGACTTTCTTAGCCTGGTGTGATGTTGCCCATCTTTGGAAACATCTGCAGAATGGGTAGAAGATGGATAACACTTTTTTCCCTTGGGGGAATAAAGCTTTTTAGGAGATTTTTTATTAGCTGGGATAGAGGAAAGTTTTGACAATCCTCTAAAATTAACAGCATCAGTGCTCAACTGATTAGCTTGAAATAAAGCCTCCTTATTGAAGAGATTTTCACCAGTACAAGGAGTATTTCCCAGCCTTTCCTGAACCCATCTGTTCAAGTCTGAAGCTTGGAGCCAGGCTATGTGTCGTGCTCCTATGGCTATAGCAGAGGTTCTGCTAATAGACTCAAAACAGTCCAAGGAAGCACGATTAAGGAACTTAGAGATATTTTGAGCATGATTGACTAATAAGGAATAGTCTGCTCTTTTATGCTCTGGAAGAAAAGGGTTCAAAAACTTTAAGTTCTTTGTGACCTCTTCAAGAGATAATCCCATATAGAAAATATATGAGATAATTCTTGCTGAAAGCATGGATGCCTGGAAGCATCGACGTCCAAAGGCATCTAAAGTCCTAGACTCACGACCTGGCGGATAAGAAGAGTGCTTCTTTGCACTCTTAATATGCCTCATTGCTGATTCTACAACAACAGAATGATGAGGAAGTTGAGTCTTTTGAAAACCTGGAGAAGGTGGCACTTAGAATGTGGGGATACCATTAAAGGAGTTTCCCACATTCTTAATAGTAGATCTTGTAAGATCTGATGCAAAGGAAGCATGATCACCTCCTTTGGAATCCAAGGAAATTGCAGTGTCTCTGAATTCCCCGGTAGGGATTCTTACCAGGTATAGTAATGGCAAGTAACTTTGCCATATCAAGCAGAAAAGCTTGAAAAGAAATCTCCCCCGAGGAGGACCCTCTAAAATGAGGGGTAAAGGCTGGACTTGTAGAAAAATCAGCCTTGGTACCGATGGATTCATCCCAGTCATCGGGATCAGACTTAAAAGGATGAAGCATCGGATTTTCTTTAAAGCGATGTCTTCGATACTGCCCGAGGTCGGTACCGAGACGAGTCGGTACCGAATCCTCCATGCTAGAGATCGATTCCAGGCTCGGCATCGAGGGAAGCGATTCTGTCTAAGCAAGCATGGACAGTACCGACACCAATACCGATGTCGATACCGGTACTGGTACCGAAGCTGATACCGATACTCGAGGAACGGTCTGCAGCAACTCTAGCGGTACCGAAGTAGCCGAGAGTGCTAGACTACGTTCATCGGTGAGGAGTGTTTCATCCATCACCATAGCCGATGCCAGGGTGTCAGTACCGCTCGAAGCGGCCACAACCACCGAGCATGGCCCAGGTATGTTCACCGAGGTAAGAGCCCCGGGAACAACCTGGAGCCACATTAATGCTTTGGAGCCTGAAGACTCCCACCGGGGCTTTATTGCCAAGATGTCCTCGAGGGCAAGGCCGAAGCCATCTCGATGCTGAGAAGGAGATCTACCACTCGAGGACTGGCTAGTCTTTACAGACTTTTGTTTGGTTACCTGATCCTGTGAAAAAGAAGATATTCTAGCTGGTAACATCGAGAGCGATGTAAACCAGGTATCGAGTTGTGCTAGATTCTGAAGACTTCTTCTGTTTGAGCTCCAGCAGGAGAGACACTCCAGAGGGCAATGGTCAGGACCTAAACATTTTAGACACCAAGTATGAGTGTCTGAAAAAATATCTGTACCGCCACACTTTGAGCATTTCTTGAGGATAGTGGCTGGCTTTTCCATAATGGAAGGGTAGAGGCCTAGTGGCCTAGAAACCGTCAGGCACTAAACAGGAAAAAATTTCTAAGAAAAGAAGAAATTCTTTAGGAAAAAGAAAGAAAAGCACCGGCGGTACCGGTAGCATCAAGGGAAGGCAGACGCGACCACAAAAAACTAAGAATAAAAAGAAGAATTTTCTGCGGTGACAGGAATACATCCTGCCGGCTCCGCGGAAAATGGAAAACTGGAGAGAGGCAGTTGGGAAAGGTGGGAAGGCAGCACGCAGGCACTGTGGGATGCTCCCAAAAGCGTTCTAATTGGACGCTGGGGAGCATTCCCGCGCAGGCTCCGTCGGTACCGACGATACCCATATGTGAAGACTCATTCCTGCTTGTTCCTGGAGATAGCAATATCTATGCTGATCAGATTGGTCATTACCGAGCACACTTGAGAAAACGGTTCTGGTGTATAAATGTGATTGGGTCAGAATGCTGACTGCATCTTGCCCACAATGTTTTGTTCAATTGATCAGAGCAAGACAAACTCACATTTTTGTCTTTCTTCTTTTTCTTTGTTATCTATTAAATCAAGCAGGACTACCTTGATGCTTAAAAATGGATTCCCGCACTTTTTTCTTCCGTCTTGTAATCGTTTGATGCTTATATCACGTAGTCTCTGCATTCCTGTCAAGAGAAATAGATCAAAACACTCTCTTATACAAGTTCTTTTCAATAGTGATGAAAGTGTGATGGCACACAATGGCATAGGGTGCTACTTGTTTCTGCAGGCCCAATTTTAAGAAGGGATGGGATTTAGACACCACAGCTGTCAGCTGCAGTGCTTGAATATCGGTGGCATACTCAGCCACAGTATCCGGATAATAACTGCCACTGTGTAACTGGATTGAATGGTGCTATCAGATAAGTGCCGACCTTATCCAGATAGTGGCAATTTTCAGTCTGCACTTGTCTGAATAGGAACTTAGACCTGCTTTCCATGTGGCAAATGCCGGTTGAAAACTGCCACTATAAACAGGGTTGGCTCTTATCCAGACAGCAACAATACTGTCCTTGCTCCCAGCACCAACTGGATAGGGCTAGGGTGCTTTGTGGAGATATTCAGCAATTTTATCCAGACAGTGCTGCTGAATATCTCTCTCAGCACCCTTATCTGGATAGCCCCCCCATGGATTATCTGGTTAGCATATTGGCCCGTGCATTTCTCAAACAATATCTCCCTGATCTGTTCAAGTCTGAGAAGTCCTAGACTTCTTACTAGTGGATACGTCATTCTAGCTCATTTCCATTCTACTTTTTTATTCTGATAACAGGCAGGGTAATGAATTTAGCCTTTGGAGGACTGTGTAAAGGGAGACATTTAACCTGATAATTTTCTTTCCTTGAATCCTGCTAGAGCAGTCCAGAAAAGTTGGGTTATGCTTCCTTGCCAGCAGGTGGTGCAGACTTGAGCAACTTTCAGTGATTTCATCACTAGGTATATATGCTGGTGCAATACTGAGAAAAGCCAATAGGATATTCCTCAAACAGTAAACTGAAAAACTCAGCAAAAGCTCATAACACATAAAAGGCCTGATATTCAGCACAGGCAGCTAGCACTTCTAAAGCGCATAGCTGTCGCTGCTGAAACTTAACCCCAGATATTCAATGCCATGGCCATATCTGGCCATTGGCATTGACTATCTGGATCTGCCGCACAAGCTAACCGGGCAGTGACGATACTGAGCCACTGCCCGGTTAGGTCCCACAGGTAAAGATAGACCAGCTTTTCCTGCGCCTATCTTTTTATTTATTTTATTTATTTAACAGTTCTTCTATACCGCTCTATTTTAGATCAGAGCGGTTTACATTTAACATCAACTATACAACACAAGGAACTTTGAGTTGTATTTACAATAAACAGGGAGATCAACTTGGAAGTACTGGGGGAAACTATGTACAATTCTTAACTCTATACATTGTATCACACTGGTACCTGATTTCAGGCAGAACATATCTACAACTTATTTACACTGGGGTACATTCTGAGCGATCAGTTGATTATCCTTTTTCATGCTGAGTCTGATTGTTTACTTGTAATGAGAGATTGTCTGGGGGGCCATATGTATGGTTACTAAGGCTAGATTCAGGGTAGTATGTAGTGAACAGGTGCTGCTTTATTGCCTTCCTGAAGTGGGTTAGGTAAGTGATATTTCGAATAGAGGTAGGGAGAGCATTCCATGCTCTGGGAGCGTAAATCGTAAAGGCCCTATTTGTTGTTGTTCTTGTTGTTCTTTACCCACGAATCACTAACTGGGCAGTGGTTCAATATTGCCACTGCCCAGTTAACAATGTGTGCCACCTCTGCTCCACCCCAGAACACACACAACACGTCCCATTGTTACACGGTTAACATCAGGGCATATAGTGGCAGAACCCACAGATATTCAGTGGCAATGACCATGTTAATGCCGCTGAATATCCCTCTAAGTGGCATTTACACCGTTTACAAGTCTGTAAGCCATGAAGTGTCTTTGAACATCGGACCCAAATTAATAACCTGTTAACAATTCAACTTTGCAACCAATAATATGAACACGTATGTGGCACTCTTACCAGAATTAACTGCATTAGGCACTAATGCCGATGATGTGCTCAAAAGGGAGCAGGGCTTCCCACCTGTAATAGGAGTCTTCCAGGGTGAGTCCTGGACTGATCTAGGAAGATTCAAGGAAAGACAATTATCAGATAAAATGTCTCCTTCCTGATGTGTATACCTTTTGGGAACCTGACAGGTACTTGAGACTTGCAGTGGCCACTGTTGGAAAAAGGATGCTAGGCTTGATGGACCCTTGGTCTGACCCAGTATATCTTATGTTCTCAACCAACTGTCATAGGGGATAAAGCAGGGTTTCTGGAGGAAAGGATAAGCACAAGGATGGCTTTGACCCCCTTACTGCCCATTACAGAGGCACTTGAGGGCCCTAAGTATCCCCAGAGGGGAGGTGTGGGCCTCATACACAAGCAGTCAGGAGCCAGGGTCTGCCAAAGACACCATCAGCTCCAGCTCCCACATGCAACTTATAGTGCTTTACAAATGTTCTGAGGGATGACCAGGTAGCCACCTTACAGATGTCTTTCAGAAGCATCAAAGTGGACTCAGCCTATGACGAGGCTTGTGCCCTAGTGGAGGGAGCTCTGATTCCCTCAGGCATGCATTTTCCACAAAGGAAGTAGGCTGAACTGACAGCCTCCTTTAGTCAGTGGGCAATAGAGGACTTGCCATCCACCTGCCAATTCCTCAGACCACAGAAGAGGACAAAGTGATATGCCAACAACTGTAAGGAATTAGTAGTCTTCACGTACATCACCAACTCCCTCCTCACGGCTAAGAGACATACCGAGTGACCTGATCAAATATCCTCTTCTTAGAAGGAAGGCAGGATCACCATTTGCTTAAGATGAAAAGGAAGTAAAAACTGTTTTTTATTTTATTTTTGGACCCCTTGTCTTGAGGAAAATGTCCCCAGTAACAAACAAGTCCTCTTTAATCTTAAATATCAAAAAGCATTTGTGAGAAAAAATCAAAAGAGTACTCATTAAAGAAATCCTTTTGTCAATCTTAGAACACTCTTGTATGCAATAGAAACATAGAAACATGACGACAGAAAAAGACCACATGGCCTATCTAGTCTGTCCTTCCATATCAACAACTACAACAGTCCCATTTTTACCTTTAGAGATCCTCTGTGTTTGTCCCATGCTTTTTTGAATTCAGTTACTGTCCTCATCTCTACCACCGCCACTGGGAGACTATTCCACGGATCCACCACTCTTTCCGTAAAGAAATATTTCCGCATATCACTCCTGAATCTGTCCCCCTTCATCCTCATCCCATATCCCCTTGTAGCAGAACTTGCTTTCAATTGAAAGAGGCTCTCTTCCTGAACATTTATGCCACGGAGGTATTTAAACATCTCAATCATATCACCTCTATCCCACCTTTCCTCTAAGGTGTACATATTAAGATCCTTAAGTCTGTCCTCATATGCTTTATAATGAAGACCACTAATCATCTTAGTAGCCACCCTCTGCACCGACTCCATCCTGTTCACATCCTTTTGAAGGTGCAGTCTCCAGAATTGCACACCATACTCCAAATGAGGTCGCACCAAAGACTTATACAATAACAGCAACAAAGACCAAGAAGCTCATCCTATATCTTAATGTCCATCTTAGTACACTTTGTTCTATTGTGCTTGGCTTGCTTGTTGGCTATTCAGCCCTCCCTTTTGCGTCTTGTGGTGTATTTTGTGTAGTGTTTCCGGAACTTCGGTTATTGTAAACTCCTCTGAATGGTCTCTGAATGGTGGTATTTCAAATCTTGTTAATAATAATAATTATTATTATTATTATAATAATAGGAGGCAATATCCTATCGTGGATAAGGAACTGGTTAAATAAGAAAGAACAGAGAAGGAGTAAATGGATAATTTTCTCAATGGAAGAAGGTGAATAATGAAGTACCCCAAGGATCTATACTGGGAAGTGCATTCATTCTGCTGCTCCTCGCTCTCTTATCTCTCCCTACACCATTCCTCGGGAAATTCGCTCCTCTGGCAGATCACTTCTATCTGTGTCCTTCTCTTCCAATGCCAACTCCAGACTTTGATCTTTCCACCATCCTGCTCCTTATGCCTGGAACAAACTACCTGACTTGATACGTCAGGTTTCATCCTTGGCCCTTTTCAAATCCGGGCTAAAAACTCACTCCTTCAAAGCTGCTTTTGGATCCTGATCCCCAACTATATGTTTTCTTACCTTTCCACTTGACATTTCTTAGCCCCCAGCTATTCTATTATTTATTATTTTATTTTATTTTATTTATTTAGCAGGATTTATATACCACTTTTCACCGGGTCAAAGCGGTGCACATAGAACAAAACAGTAGTCATAAAGAACAATTAACTATATTATTATTATTTAACACTTATAAAGCATTACTAGGGGGCATGTATACTAAAGGGCACTATTTGCACTGCTGTGACGTTATCAGGCGATAAGGTACCTTATCGCACGATAATGGCGCTTTACCGGGCGATAAGGTACCTTATTGCGCGATAATGCGAGCAGCGGCGCAAATGAGCGCTGAAGGCAGAGAAAGGCACCCTGAGGGCGGAGGAAGGCTCCCCAGGGGCGGAGAGAGAGGGTCAATGGGAGGAGAGTGGGAGGGGAGAAGCTCCCTGCACACTAACGCTGTGGATTCCGGGGCTGACAACTAACGTCAGTGAAACCCTGGCATTAGAGCAGATTTAAAAGGAAAAGAAACAATTTCCGTCAGCAATGTACAACAAAACCAGGGAAACCTACAAAAAGTGATAAGTGTGATACATGTGCACGGAACAAAAGGGCAAATAATCATTGAAAATGACCAGAAGAAAATGTTAAAAAAAACATAACCAAGCTGGCCAACAGTGATATTAATGGGAAACAGCAAAAAACACTACCAAAAAAGCTCCAAAATAAAGATATTAATTTTGGAAGGGTCTATGCTCTGTCCCGATACAAGGTGAATGATCCCACAGTGAAATAGTGCTGATCAGGGTTTTCCCTTTCCACTGGACAGGTTTCCTATGGCATGCACATGTTCCGCAACAGCAGGGCGGGCATGTTGGAACGGGCAACTGGACAGATGCTGGAAAAGGGGACACAGAGGGCTGCAGGCGGCACATGCTGTGGTGCAGCTGGGCCACAGTGCCGACTAGGGTGATGCCTAGGTGGCCCATAGGAATGTTGAAACAGTAGAGCAGCCAGACAGCAACTAATGAGGGCCCAACATGGGCACGAGTGTGTTTCCCACAGTGTCACAGGGGATAGTACCCAGCAGGTACCCCCAAGGGCACAGAACATTGGAAGGCGGTGCTGGGGGGAAGCGTGGACAGCTATGCAGGCACCCCTACCCCAGAACCCACACCATAGGCAGCCGCCTACCCACACACTGGATGGCCTGAGACTGCGCACCACCAGCAGAAGGGCATGTCAGCATGGTGGTGGAGGGGTACTGGTGGTGGAGGGGGCAGTGGCAGCTGCCCAGAGCAGACCATGGCCTAGCCCTGTGTAGGTGGGTGCCATGCACTGCAACAGACAGGCCCTGTCTAATGAACAGTCATGGTATCCCCAGGGAACTCGTAAACTGTCTCTGTGGCAACACAATGGTGCAGTACACACAGCCAGTGTGTTCAAGAGCAAAAGGTCACAGGTTCAAGTCCCAGCTGTGGTTCCTGCCAACCCAGTCCCCATATTTTACCCACTACTAAACCATGGTAATAAAGAGGGAACCTTAATTGCAGATAACATAAACATGCCTCAAACGCCTATATCTTACCCTACAGAGCACAGACACCATAAACATGCGCATTACCTAGAGCAGAGTCTCCCAAATGCAGTCCTGGAGGGCCAAACACCATTCAGGTTCCATGCTGTCTCTAATAAAGATGCCTGTGCTGCATTTCTATGCGCTGCCCCCATGGTATGCAGATGTATCTCATGCATATTCATTAGGGACAGCATGAAAACCCGAACAGTGTTTGGCCCACAAGGACCGGAGTTGGGAACCTCTGCCCTAGAGCAGCGGCCAACAGGGGCAGAAACACCCGCACCCACAGGCTCCATTATCCAAAGCCTCCTGGAGAGGCAGGATGTTGGGCTCTGCGTGCATCTCCCAATACTAGCACTTGCATACCTTAGCAATGCCACCCTAAACTCAGGAATACGGTACACAGATATCAAAAGGTTGCTATGATTACTGGCAGATAGCAATTCCTAAGTTAAGCACAATCTGCTCATTGAGCTGTATCATACCAACCTCTCAGATGTCTGTGGAATGTGTTTCAGGTCTGGTGTCTGACAGTGTTTACCATCCTGGGGAGTGACCCCAACAGTATTGTGTACCATAGCCATGCCTGCACTGTGCCCAGGACTGGTGAGGTGGCCAGAGCTGCCAAAAGCCTCCATATTTGCACAATGCTGGCGTAGGTGTGGGAGTGTGTTTCTGTCCATCCAGTGTGTGGTGGCTGCCAACATCTTACTCAGCCCACACTGCTTGCACTGTTTCCAGTGTTAGCTTGCCAATGTGCATAATGAGGAGCAAAGTACTGTGGGTATAGCCTGGATAGGGCGGCCTGGGCAGGATGCATCTGAATAGGGCATAGGGCAATGGCTGAGACATTTTAGTGCCCAGCCACCACCTGCATGGACAGGGTGGCCACAGCATGTCCTGCTGGGATGTCACTCTCACCCTGACTGAGAGTGACCACGGCATGGCTAGGCTGCCCCATAGTGCTACATATGGGTTCTTTTTTTGGGGGGCCCAATCACTGAGTTATCTGCTTGGTGGGTTTGCTCACATCCCAGTTTTGGGTGCACACATCTCCTCCAGTAACATGGACTAGCTAGCAGACTGTCTGCAGTTAGTATGTGTATGGCTGGAACACCTTGCAGGGTGCAGCAGCTGGAGAGTGTCAGATAGTGGTGGGGGGCAGTTGAGCATTTCCAGGCCTACTGTCTGTCTGCTATTGCCTTATGGGTGCATACAGCATGCATTAACTGCCCTGTAGGGTGTCTGTTCCCCATCAGGACTGAGGTTGATGGTCCCCTCTACGGCCACCATTGCAGGGATGTAGAATATGGATCTGTTGGTGGGAGATCCTGTCCCCCCACCCTGAGCCGCAGAGGGCAGGTTGGGTCCAAACACCCCCCCCCCCTTAAATCATGTGACCATGGCACCCACACAGGAGAGGCACTATTCTGGGTGCATCATAGTCCACAAGGGCTAGATGTTACTGGAAAATACAAATGGACACAGGTGTATCCTAGGTGTGTCTGCAAGGACTAGCTATCACACACTGGCACTGATGGTGATCTGCAGCATAGCCTATCTCAGCTAAGCCAGGTGCTGTGGACATGGTTCTGGGTGCCCCACCTCACCCTCAGGGTGAGCACAGTACCCACACAATGTGACGGTCTGTAGCTACTCTGTGCCAGTAACACAAGGTCAGTTCCCCCTACCAGGCTGAGGTACTGTGGGGGTGCATACCTCATCTTGTGATCATCTGTAGACTGCTGATCTGCATGTGCAGTGCATCATGAGTACAGGTGGGTTAACCCTATCCTGGTAACCACAGCAGACAGTTTGTGTGGTGACCTGAAGTCCTTTAGTAGCCAGCCAGGGGTTTGTTAGTAGCAATAGAGATGGAGCCCACTGGTTACTTCACTGCCTATGGAGCCAGAGGTCATGGGTTGGATCCCACAGTGGGGTTATTTGATAGGGCTGTCTGAGGCATTGTCTTTTTTTAATTTAAAGTAGTGCTGCCAGCAAAAACTGCCAAGCAATTGCGTCGAAAGCACAAAAATTGAGACCGTGCGAGGCTGGATTTTAACTGTGAGGGATGTGCGCTGGAAAAATGCAAAAAGGCATAACCTATTTAGATGTTCTGGTCAGAAGAGGGTTAACATGTTGGGAAACGTCAGTGTATCAGAAGGCCACTGCTTGAAATGCCTTTTTGCATTTTTCCAGCGCACATCCATCACAGTTAAAATCCAGCCTTCCGCGGTCTCAATTTTTGCGCTTTTGATGCAATTGCTTGAATAGTAACACGTTTAAAGAAATGTCAAAGCAATTAGTTACTAATTTTAAAAACAGAGGATACCCTTGTAGAGTTATCCATCGAGCGTACATACGAGTTTTTTATAATGATAGAGACTTGCTATTGAAGCCTCGAGAGCATGGTCATAAAGATGTATTTTCTAATGAACAACTCAATTTGATTACAATGTATTCACCGTTAAGTTCAGGGATACAGAAAGCGCTGAAGAAACATAGTAAAATTTTAAGTATAGTGCCAGGTCTAGAAAATAAAAGTTTACGATGTGTATGGCGTAGACATAAGAATTTGAAAGAACAACTGAGTCGGACTGTTTTGAGACGCGCAAATTTTGCAATTTTAAAAGCGGGTCAGGGAGGGCATAAGAAATGTGCAACTTGCACTATTTGTGATATTACCATGGAAATACCTAGTTTTGAACATCACAAATTAAAATATAATACCACATGTGATTCGTTTAACGTGGTTTACATTATAAAATGTCCATGTGAGCTTCTCTATGTAGGGAAAACCACCCGACCATTAAAAATCAGGATGGGTGAACACAGGAGTAGGCTAAAGTGTAAGGTGAAGGAAGCCCCCCTGGTGCAGCACTGCATGCGTAAAGGACATGTATTTGAACAGTTAAGATGTCGGTGTATAGATCAAGTATCGATAGGAGCGCGGGGTAAAACACTAGATCAAACGCTAATTTGTAGAGAACAAAAATGGATATTTACTTTGGATACTGTTGTACCAAATGGCTTAAATGTGAGTTTAGAATGGGCAGCTTGTGTTTGATTATACAATAGGGAACCACTGTTGGTTGGAACAAATTGGGAGAATAGGGGGTTTTTTTGCAAGAGTTAGGGAATCAGTGTGATTGAGTAAGGGGGCGGGATAGTTTAAAAGGAAGATTGAGCTAGGTCCCCCGCATGCGTGGTGTTCTTGCCTTCAGAAGAGCTTTCCTGAAACCGGTTCAGCAGCATGAGGTTTCAGTTATAGGATACGTGTGCAGCATCGTTGTAAAGGTTAGTATTTTTTGCATAGTAGCTGTATTATATGTAGAAAGTTTTTAGGGTAGGGGTCGAGATTAAGTAAGTTTGTTATTTCTTTTAGAATATAAAGACGGAAAACAGATCCCCTGAAGAACCTCATTTGTAGAGAAATGCATGGGCGCCTGAATAGTGGCGTAGGGAAAAGGAACGATGAAGGAGCAGCAATATTTTGAAAGAAGTTAAGTACTTCCTTCTCAGTTCCAGAGTTATAAAACCGTCAAATGTTTCTGCAAAAAACAGAGGTCACTGATGTCAACTTGCACACTATCAGGGCACATATATGTGTCTGGGGAACAGTGCAAATAGGTTGTCTGAGACCGCTTGATGAGAAAGTATATTAGTACTTACACAAGTTAAGACCATATCATACCATTGTTTTATGGTTTTTTTTAAATTTATTTATTTATTTATTTATTTATGTATCTATTTTTTTCTATACCGCCCTTTCCAGAGATCAAGGGCGGTTTACATGGAACAGTTAACAGTTTTGTATACTTCTGTATACATTTACATTGAACAGTAATTCTAACTTTGTACAGATAATAATGCATGCAACTTTCAAAACTATTTACATTGGCTATTTACAAGTTTATATGTTGAGCGTATTTTTGTTTGATTCATTACACTGAAGTAATCGATCAGAAAAGACCACAGTGACAGTCAGTAACTACGGTGCCGCATAAGGCACCCTATAAGGCATTCCAGAGGGCACATTATAAGGTGCACTGTCCACCAAGGCATCCTATAATGTTCCCTATAGGGCGCCTTATAAGGAACTTTATAAGGCGCCTTACAGGGCGCTTTATGGGGCACCTTAAGGTTACAGCACTGTGAGTGTGTTTTTGCTGGCAGCACTAGTTTAAATTAGAAAGAAAAATGCCTCACACAACCCTATCACATAACCCCACTGGAGGATCAAGCCCATGACCTCTGTCTCCACAGGCAGTGAAGTAACCAGTGGGCTACAGCTACTAACAAGCCCCAGGCTGGTTACAGAGGGACTGCAGGTCACCACACAAACTGTCTGCTGTGGTTACCTGGATAGGGTTATCCCACCTGTACGCATGATGCACTGCACATGCAAATCAGTAGTCTACAGATGATCACAAGATGGGGTATGCACTCCCATAGCAGCTCGGCCTGGTAGGGGGAACTGACCGTGTGCACCCCCACAGCACCACAGCCTGGTAGGGGGTACTGACTGTGTGTGTTACTGGCACAGAGTAGCTACAGATCGTCACATTGTGTGGGTACTGTGCTCACCCTGAGGGTGAGGTGGGGTGCCCAGCACCAGGTCCACAGCACCTTTCATGGCTGAATTAGGCCATGCTGCTGGTCCCCATCAGAGTGTGTGTGTGTGTGTGTGAAGTAGCTCCTGCAGACATACCTAGGATACATCTGTATTTCTCAGTCACAAATAGTGCATGTCCTGTGTTGGTGCCATGGTCACATAATGTACACACAGGAGGGGGAGTGTTTGGACTCATAGGCAGATTATGTAGCACCACCCAACCTGCCCTCTGTGGCTCAGTGTGGGAAACAGGATCTCCCAACCAACCAATCCACATTCTACATCCCTGCAATTATTTATTTATTTATTTAATTGGATTTCTATACCGCCTTATCATGTAATCAAAGCGGTTTAACATACGAAAAACACAAAAAGCAAAAGTGAAAACAATCAGTGATAATAGGTACATAGTTTGATAAAAATATGACATAGTGTCTTGGAATAAGTTGCGCTATCTACATGGTGAGCTATACTATAATGTGAGCTATTATACAACAAATATATGACTGATTTTTCCAAAACATTAATTAATTGTTTACATGACCATAGTATTCAATAAACAAGACCGTTTTCAGTTATTTCCTAAAGTCATTGAGGTCTTGAGCTGCTCTTAAATCATAAGGTAGAGAGCTCCAGATGGTAGGTGCCGCAAAAGAGAATGCCCGCTCTGAGGTGATCTTACGTGTTTTTCTAACATCATTTGAGGTGCTGACTCTGTTGGAAGACTCCCTTCTTCTTGGTCTGTTGCTGATTTCTGACTGAATGAGAGAACTCAGGCTTTCTGAAGAACAGTGATGTTTGATCTTAAAAATATATATTATTGTTTTATATTTAATACGAGATGCTATGGGTAGCCAATGAAGCTCTTTCAAAATGGGAGTTATATGCTCTTTACTAGATAATCCAAAATTATTCTTGCAGCGGTGTTTTGCGCTAGCTGTAAAGGCTTGAGAGACTGTTTAGATAAACCCAGGTATATAGGATTACAGAAGTCAAATAATGGGGTAATTAACGCTTGACAAACATTTCGAAAGTGAACGGTCTCGAAAAGGGGCCTTAGTCTTCTGATGATCTTCATTCTGTAGTAGGCATTTCTGATAGTCTTACTTATGTGTGATTTAAGATTCAATTCATTATCCAGAGTCACACCAAGATATTTTACTTTTGATCTAATAGGAATAGTTGAGTTATCTATCATGATGTCAGGTGGATGTGCAAAATTATGGTTACGAGTTACGAACAAAGCTTCTGTTTTGCTAAAATTGATTTCCATGTTGTTATTTTTACACCAAGTAGACATTTTTGAGAGACACTCTGTAATGCTGGAATAATCAGGGTTATCAATAGAGACAGTTGTGAATATCATAATGTCATCAGCATAAATAGTATATTTAATGCCATATTTCATCGGAATGTTGCATATAGGCTGTATATAAATATTGAAAAGAAGAGATGAAAGAGCTGAACCTTGTGGTACACCTTGTATAATTTTTATGGGTTGAGATGTTTTTTGCCCTATCTTTACTTGTAAATGTCTCTCTGTCAGAGAGGAATGGAACCATTTTAATGTGGTCCCATATAGACCAATTTCTTCTAATCTATCTAGTAACCTTTTGTGATCTACAGAGTCGAATGCAGCAGAAATGTCTATGAAAATCATTATGATACCCTTCTTAATGTCATCTATGGTCCGGAGTATGCTGTCAAAGAGGTAAATCATTAAAGTTTCAACTCCGTGGTTTGGGCGAAAACCATGTTGGTTGTCATCTAAAGGCACATGAACATCAATGTGTTCTTGAAGTTGCAGTTGTACTGTCTTTTCAATGATCTTCGCTAAAAAGGGTATACTGGATATTGGCCGGTAAGCAGCCGGGTTGTTCTTGTCTAGCGATGTCTTCTTCGGTATTGGTCTAACAGTGGCAAGCTTTAATTGCTCTGGTAACATACCTTGCATGAGGGAATTTTGCACAATGTTGTGTATGATGTGAATGAAACTTGACTTTGTGGTCTTAATCCATGATACTGGACATGGATCAGTGGGAGCAGAGCTTGTATTTATAGAAGAAATGATGTGGGAGAGTTGCTCATTTGAAGGAGAATAGAATGTATCCCAGATCCTGGAAATCGAGTCTAAATGTAAGTTAAGTCTACATATTGTTTTTTCCTTAGAGTGGAATTTTTCCTTGATATAGTCTGCATAACTCTGCGGATCAATTTGAGCTTCACCTTCTGTTTTTTGTTCTTTTGTTAGACTTTTCACGATTTCAAAGAGCTCTCTAGGTTTGTTGATGGAAGAATTAATTATGTTTGTATGGTATTCTTTTTTAGAGTGTTTAATACGTTCGTCATATTGCTTTTGTTTTGATAAGTATAGTTGCCGTAAAACTGTTGTCTTGTTTATTCTCCATTTACGCTCTATTCTTCTGAGCTCTCTTTTCATCTGACGAATGGCTATTGAATACCAAGGCTTGTGATGGAGCCTATTAATCCTCTGTTTCTTTGGTCTCATGTCTGTCGTTCTGGCTGCATTGGAAATAATGCAGTTCCATTTGGTTACTTGTGTCTTGAGTTCCATTGAATCTGCGGACAGGTGAGGTAAAGTGTCCTGTACAAATGAATCCCTGTCAAAGTTCTTGAACCGTCTGTGAAAGCAATTGTTGTCTAGGCTCGTATTATTATTTTTTGTTTGTAATAAAATCTTTATCCTAATTAAGTAATGATCTGTCCAAGGAACTGAGGTGATGGTAGGAGTTGAAATTAGACCACTTAAAGTTAGATCATTGGATGCAAAGATGAGGTCAGGCGAATAACCATATATGTGTGTAGGTGCATTAACTATTTGGGTGAACTGCAGTGAAGACATTGCTTGAAGGAAGGCCTCGGAATCACTGCAGTTAATTGACTTGAGGTTGAAGTCACCTAGCACTATGGAGGGCTTGCAAGGTGAAGTGATGGCACAAATAGTCTCGAGCGTTGAGGCCAGTTCAGCAGGAGACGCCTTTGGGGCTCTATAATGTAAACTGATAGCCATGTGCTTGTTCTCAATGTTAATGGAATTACATTGTTGCGATTCTAAGATACATTGTACTCTGAATCTTAAACTCTTTTTTGCAATTAAAAGGACACCTCCTCCACATCTGACAAAACGATAGCTACTATAAGCAGAGTATGAGTCTGGGACAATCTGGTTGAGAATTACATTATCAGTTGGATTTAACCAGGTCTCTGTGATGCAGAGCACATCTGGTTGAGCTTCTTCTATATGATCTACTATAGTATGGATCTTGTTGCATACGGATCTGGCGTTTACTAATTCAATATTAATTGACTTATCTGAATTAGGTGAAGCTTGAGTTATTTTTTCTTTGACATGAGAGCTTCCACTTAAGTGCGATTGCTTTTTTGAAGCAGGGTAACTATATTTACCATAATGCCTGTGTTGTGGTATTATGAAAATATATCTATATGAAACTAACCAAGTGAAAGGGGGTAGCCAAGTATAACTGTTTTGGATGAATTGATGTTGTAAGAATACAGGGAGACATTGTGCACAGATAAGGCAGACTGGTAACAAAAGCATTATATGCATATAAAATAACCTCTAGAGGGCTATACTTGCGTTTAGGTGTTTGCTCCTATTTTTTCTGAAACTTAATTGTCGTGTTCCAGGTATATATATCTTTCCCCTTCGCCTACGTGTCACGCCTAAGGGCCACGCCATAGGGCCCTCTGGCGAGGCCCTCAGGCGCGGGCCCGCAAGGCGCGGGTGCGCCTCTGCTGCGGCGGTTTTAATGCCGTTGTAAAGGGCAGTGATTGGCAGCTGGCTTCCTTGAGGTTCAGCTCAATTAACAACACACAGCTGATTCTTGCAGATCTCCCCGATGCAATGGTGGCAGTGGAGGGGACCATCAACCCCAGTCCTGCTGGGGGACAGACACCCTACAGGGCAATAAGTACAGATCTGTACACATCCATAAGGCAGTGGCAGACAGACAGTAGGCCTGGAAATGCTCAGTTGACCCCCACCACTATCAGACATTCTCCAGCAGCAAGCACAGTGAGTCTCCAGCCACTGCACTCTGCAAGGTGCTCCAACCATACACATATAACTGTAGACAATCTGTTAGCTAGTCCATAGTGCATGCTCCTGGAGGGGATGTGAGCACACCCACCAAGCAGATAAGTCAGTGATTGAGCCCCAGAAAAGAGAACCGATTTAGTTCATTTGAGAGAGATACTACATAGCACTATGGGGTAACCTAGCCATGCCATGGTCACTGCTCAATCAGGGTGAGTGACCTCCCAGCATGACATGCTGTGGCCACCTTGTCCATGCAGGTGGTGACCAGGCACTACAATGTCCCAGCCATTGCCCTATGCTCTGTGCAGATGCATCCTGCCCAGGCCACCCTGTCTGGGCTATATCCACAGTACCTAGCTCCTCACTATGCACATTGGCAAGATAACACTGGAAACAGTGCAAGCAGTATGGGCTGCGTAAGGTGTTGGCAGCCACCACACACTGGATGAACAGACACACACTCCCACACCTATGCCAGCATTGAGCAAATATAGAGATTTTTGTCAGCCCTGGCCACCTCACCAGTCCTGGGCACAGTGCAGGCATGGCTATGGTATGCAATACTGTTGGGGTCACCCCCTGGGGCGGTAAACACTGTCAGACACCAGAACTGAAACACACTCCACAGACATCAGAAAGGTTGCTATGATGCAGCTCAATCAGCAAATTGTGCTTAACCTAGGAATTGCTATCTGTGATTAATCATAGCAACCTTTTGATATATGTGAAACGTATTCCCAGGTTTGGGATGGCATTGCTAAGGTATGCAAGTGCTAGTATTGGGAGATGCTGCTGCACGCAGGGCCCAACATTCTGCCTCTCCATGAGGCTGTGGATATTGGAGCCTGTGGGTGCGGGTGTTTTTGTCCCTGTTGGCCGCCGCTCTGGGGCAGAGGTTCCCAACTCCGGTCCTGGTGGGCCACACACTGTTCGTGTTTTCATGCTGTCCCTAATGAATATGCATGTGATACCTTTGCATACCATGGGGGCGGCGCATAGATATGCAGCACAGGCATCTTTATTATTTATTTTATTTTTTATTTAACAGTTGCTTATATACCGCTACCTTCCACAGATCAGGTGCGGTTTACAATGAACAAGAATGAACAGATTTACAAGTCTGTTTTACATGGAACATTTGTTAACTAGGTACAATGTAGCTGTTTTACATGGAACATTTGTTAACTTGGTACAATTTTGCAATATACATTAATCATGAATGACTAAATATGGTAAAACTTGTTAAATAACAAACGAACTTATTTACATATTTTGATTTATTACATATATCTATATACAAGATTTACAAGTAGTTATTTATTCGATTTTAATTGTAATTGTAGTTTGCTAGGAGAATTAGAGTTGGTGTACCCTAGGTTGTTATTAACCATTACCTGTCAGAGGTAAGGTATTTTCAAGTGTGCCAAAATGGGAGGTGAATAGATAAGTTTTTAATTTCTTGCGGAGTTCCTTTGCATCATTTAATGCTCTTATTTCTTCAGGGAGGGAGTTCCATAGGGTGGGAGCTGCATGTGAGAACGCTTTCCTATTAGTAGTCTTTTTAGCAGTTGTGAATTCTTTCGGGATCCTAATTCTGTTCGTGTGGCCTCTCCGAAGCGAAGTTTGGGATGTGTCTTTGGTGATAAGTTTTGTCAAGGGGACTGGGGCCATTGTGTTTAAAGTCTTAAATGTGGTGATAATCAATTTGTGATTTATTCTGGATTGAATTGGGAGCCAGTGAAGGTTTGCTAGTATAGGGGTAATGTGTTCAAATGGTGGAACCTTCATTACAATTCTTGCTGCTGCATTTTGGGCAAGTTGGAGTCTTTTAATGTTTTGTTTTGTTGTTCCTAGTAGGGTGAGATTTGCAAAATCAAAGTGTGGTGTGATGATGGCCTGTACAATGCTCAGAAAATCATGTAGAAGTACAAGAGGACGTAATTGTTTTAAAATTTTGAGTTTAAAGTAGATCTTCTTAGTGATGTTTCTAATATGTGTGTCCATACTAAGGTGTGAGTCAAGAGTGACACCCAGGTATTTCACTTCATTTTTTATAGTAATGTTGTGATTTTGGAGAGTGATGTGTGTTGGAGGTATGTAGGATTGATTTTTAGTTACTATTAATATATCCGTTTTAGAATGATTGATATGGAGATTGTGTTCTTTTAGCCAGGTTGTTAATTCAGAGAAGCATTCTGTTAACAGTTGTAGTGGGAGTGTTGGGATTGTGAATGGAATGTACATCATCATGTCGTCTGCATATATGTGGTAGTGGACTTTAAATTTCTTGAAGATGTCACAGACCGGTTGGATATATATATTAAATAGGAGGGCAGAGAGGGCAGAGCCTTGTGGGAGACCAATTTCCTGTTTGTATGTTTTAGAAGTTTCAGTGTTAGTTCGGACGGTTTGTGTTCGATCAGTTAGATATGAGGTGAACCAATTTTGTACAGTTGAGTGGGTTCCTATTTGTTCTAGTCTGTTAAGCATTAGAGCATGGTGTACACTGTCAAACGCTGCAGAGATGTCTAGAAAGAGGAGAATGAAAGCTTGTTTATGGTTATCAATGCCTCTTATTAATGTATCGAGGAGTACTGTTAATAGGGTGTCTACACCATGGTAGGGGCGAAAGCCATATTGTTGATCATCAAGTGGGGCTGAGGTTTCTATATGATCTTGTGTTTGAGTTTGGACGATCTTTTCAATCAGTTTAGCCATAAATGGGATACTAGAGATAGGTCTGTAGGAGTTGGGTGATGTTTTGTCAAGGGTGTTATTTTTAATTATTGGACGGATTTGTGCATGTTTGAGGGAAGGTGGTAAGTATCCTTGGCGCAGCGACAGGTTGACTATGGGAAGGATAAAGGGGGATAGTGTAGTGAGGGTATGCTTGATCCAGTTTACCGGACATGGATCAAGTTGAGAGGTCGTAGTGTTAAGGTTTGAAATAGTAGTCTTGATAGTGTCTTTGGTTATAGGGTGAAAGTTGGACCATTTTTCAGATTGGTGTTGGTGGGAAAGGGATAGAGGATTTGGTGTGAAAGCAAATGATTTTGCTTTATTCATATAGTGGTTTGCTAGAGTCTGGGCAGAGATATCAATATTATCTTTGCTGGTCCCATATGTTATTGGTTAAGTTTTGGACGATACTAAAAAGTTCTCTTGGTCTATTAATGGATTTGTTTAGTATGTTTGAGTGGTAATTTTTCTTTGCGCTATCTGAAGCTTCTTTGTACATTTTAAGGTGGCTGTGATACGCATTGTAATAAGGGATGGATTTGGTTTTGCGCCATTTAGATTCAATATTTCTCAATTCTCTCTTCATATGTCTTAAGGTGCTGTTGAACCAGGGGGCATCTCCTATTCTAGAGTAGCTTTTCTTTTTGATGGATTGTTTATAAGCAGCTGCATTGTTAATTGTTTTGTGCCAAGTTGTGACAGCTTCATCTAGGTCAGTTGGTACAAGGGTGAGATGGGGTATAGTTAGATTGATAAATTCATCAGCGTTAAATTTTGTAAATCTAGGTGGAGGGGTAATTTGTGGATTATTTTTATTGTTTCTTACAGTGTAGGCTAAGGTGAATTTGATCAGGTGGTGGTCTGACCAAGGAACAGGTGTACACTCAAGCGATGACTGGTTGAAATGTTTTTGGAAAGCATCTGGTAAAAAGACTAGATCAAGGGTTCCACCTTTCTTATGAGTCTTTGTATTGATTATTTGGAGGAAACCCATATCTGCAATTGATTCCAAGAAAAGGGCTGAGTGTGAAGGTGGCAAGGATGGGAGGTTAAAGTCTCCTAGTGATATAATAGGGTTGGAGACTGTGGATGAGCTGAGGAGTTCTATTAGGGCATCTAAGTTTTCAGATTTTTGGTCCGGTGGCCTGTATAATAGAGACAGCATGACACCTGAATGATTTTTGGCCCTGCATTTGGGAAACTCTGCTCTAGGTATTGCACATGTCTATGGTGTCTGTGCTCTGTAGGGTAAAATATAGGCGTCTGAGGCATGTTTATGTTATCTGCAATAAAGGTTCCCTCTTAATTACCACAGTTTAGTATTGGGTAAAATATGGGGACTGGATTGGCAGGAACCACAGCTGGGACTTGAACCTATGACCTTCTGCTCCTGAACACACTGGCTGTGTGTACTGCAGCACACTGTTGCCGCAGGGACAGTGCGTTCCCTGGGGATACCATGACTGTTCGTCAGACAGGGCCTGTCTGTTCCAGTGCCTGGCACCCACCTACACAGGGCTAGTCCATGATCTGCTGTGGGCAGCTGCCAATGCCCCCTCCACCACCAGTACCCCTCTGCCACCATTCTGACATGCCCTTCTGCTGGTGGTGCTGGTGGTGCGCAGTCTCAGGCCATCCAGTGTGCCGGTAGGCGGCTGCCTATGGTGTGGGTTCTGGGGTAGGAGTGCCTGCATAGATGTCCACGCTGCCCCCCAGCACCGCCTGCCAATGTTCTGTGCCCTTGGGGCTACCTGCTGGGTACCATCCCCTGTGACACTGTGGGAAACACACTCGTGCCCATGTTGGGCCCTCATCAGTTACTGTCTGACTGCTCTACTGTTTCAGCATTCCTATGGGCCACCTGGGCATCACCCTAGTCTGCACTGTGGCCCAGCTGCACCACAGCATGTGCCGCCTGCAGCCCTCTGTATCCCCTTTTCCAGCATCTGTCCAGTTGCCCGTTCTGACTTGCCCACCCTGCTGTTGCGGAACATGTGCATGCCATAGGAAACCTGTCCAATAACAAGGGAAAACCGTGATCAGCGCTATTTCACTGTGGGTTCATTCACCTTGTATGGGGACAGAGCATAGACCCTTCCAAAATTAATATGTTTTTTTTGGAGCTTTCTCGGTAGTATTTTTTGCTGTTTCCCATTAATATCACTATTGGCCAGCTTGGTTATTTTTTTTTTCCATTTTGTTCAGGTCATTTTCAATGTTTATTTGCCCTTTTGTTCCGTGCACATGTATCACACTTATCACTTTTGTAGGTTTCCCTGGCTTTACTGTACATTGCTGACGTAAATGGTTTCTCTTCCCTTTAACTCTGCTCTAACTTCAGGGTTTCACTGGCGTTTGTTTTCAGCCCCGGATTCCACAGCGTTAGTGTGCAGGGAGCCTCTCCCCTCCCACTCTCCACCCATTGACCCTCTCTCTCCGCCCCTGGGGAGCCTTCCTCTGCCCTCCGGGAGCGTTTCTCCACCCTCAGCGCTCGTTTGCGCCGTTGCGCACGTTATCGCGCACTAAGGAACCTCTGCGCCCGATAAAGTGTCATTATTGCGCGATAAGGTACCTTATCGCGTGATAATGTCGCAGCAGCGCAAATAGCTCCCTTTAGTAAACATACCCCAAAGAGTAGCTTAGAAGAGTGTTTTGATGTATGTACAGGGGGTGGGTTGTTCCGTGAGGAAGGGTATGGTGAAGTCAGGATAAGATATGTATACATTGGGTATGTTTACTTGGGAAATGATAAGGGACAAGTGGAGTCAGTGGTTTGGTGGGGTGGGGTTAGTTTGTTGGGCTAAAATATTCACTGAATAAGTGAGTCTTTAGATGTTTGTGAAAGGTATGGAGGTCAGCGATGCTTCATACTGTATCTGGTAGTGTGTTCCATAAGGATGATGCATAGAACTCAAAGGCTCTTCCACATGCTTATTGGTTGTATTTTACTTTGGCGTGGAGGATGGTAAGTTTATTTATTTTTATTTAACTAGGCTTATACCGCTTTTCTACAAGTCAAAGTGGTGTACATTCAGGTACTGTATATATATTTCCCTTGTCCCCGAAGGGTTCACAATCTATGTTTTTGTACCTGAGGCAATGGAGGGTTAAGTAGCTTGCCTAAGGCCACAAAGAGCACAAGTTTGTCCCTTGTGAATGGTCTTCTGGGTCCGTTAGGTTGTGGGATTTTGAGCAGGGTGTGAAGATGTGTGGTGGTGCGGCAGTGGATGGGCTTATGTGTCAGTAGGAGGGTTTTGTATCTGATGTAGCTGGGGAGAGATAGCCAATGGAGCTGCTTGAGGATGGGTATAATGTGATCATGCTTCATAGCTCCCTGAAGGGTGTGTGCTGTTGTGTGTAGATTGGTGCAAAGCAGGAGTAAGGTGTAATTTGGGAGGCCCTGGTAGATGGAGTTACAGTACTCGAGGTGTGGTAGTATTAAGGCTTGGAGAGCTGAACGGAAGTCTGATGGTTCAAAGATTGGGCAGAGGCATTGCGGGGTTTTGGTTTTGTAGTAGATTGCCTTTGTTGTTTTATTTAAGGGTGATGCCCAGGTATTTCACTTCAGTCTGAACTTTAATTTGACTGTTATTTAAGGTTAGGGAGGTAGGGGAAGTGAATGAAGAGTCTTTTGTAATAAATAGAGCTTTGGTCTTCTTGTAATTGATCACTAGATTGTTGTTTGCTAGCCATCGAGAAATATCAGCGAAACATTTTTGGAGATCCAGGTATGAAGGTTGCTTTGTATTAATTGGTCCATAGAGCATGATGCTATCAGCGTATATATGGAAGCTTATGTTGTGGGATTTGATGATCGAGCAGAGAAGTTATAGGTAGATGTTAAAGAGTAGTGCCGACAAGATGGATCCTTGGGGGTGTGCCTTGTGTTTGGTAGGGAGTGGATATGTTTGTTCCCAGCTTTATCTGTAGGTTAGGTAGGAATGGAACCATTGGTGAACTGTATTTTGAATTCCAGTGGTCTGAAGGCATTGAAGGAGGATGCTGTGATTGGCAGTGTCAAATGCAGCTGAGATATCAAGGAAAATTAAGAGGAAACCTTGGGTGGATTCTTGAATGCCCTTTATTAGGATATTGATGAGGGAGATCATTAGTGTTTCTACTCCATGTAGAGGGCGGAAACCATTTTGCTGGGCATCAACGAGGGTGTTTCTGTCAATATGGTCTTGAAATTGTTGCTGGGTGGTTTTCTCAATGATTTTTGCTACAAAGGGGAGGCTGGCAATTGGCTGGTAGGAAGTTAGGTCTGCGGGGTTGAGGTCTGGCTTTTTTAGGGTGGGCATTTTGAGGAGAGTTTAAGGCATTCCAGCATTTGTCTTTACTGGAGTTCAAATTGTGTGATTTTTGTGAGTATAGGGCTGAGTTCCTTTTTTGCTGCTTTGATCCAGCTGACTGGGCATGGATCAAGAGGAGAGGTGGTCATTTTGAGTGATGAGATAATGTCTTCGATGTTTTCTCTGCTGACTGTTTCAAAGGAGGACCATGCGATGGTGTTGGGTGTTGGGGTGTGGTGGTGGAAGTGGGAGTGGGAAGGGGGTGTTGTTGTTTGTAGTGGGAGGCTAGCTGTTGTGGTGTGATGTTGTGATCTGAGCTAGAGCTGTTGGGTGAGCTTATAAGTCAATTAATAATACTGAGGAGTTTTCTTGGTTGTTTGAGAAAGTTATTGATCAGTTTGGTGTGGTATTCATGCTTGGCATTGTCGTTTGCAGAACTGTAGTTGTCTAGTAGTTTCAGGTAATTGGTTTGGTCTTCCATGAAGGCTGTTTTACACCATTTGTGTTCGAGTCTTCGTAACTCTGTTTTCATTTTTTGGAGGTTTGGGGTGTACAATGGGGTTTTAGGGAGTTTTTTGGTTGAACTTGGTAGTTTGTTGCTACAGCGGAAGCATTTCCAACTACGAAGTTCAAGTTGTTTATGAATATGCTGGGGACATTTGGTCCCAGTTGTGGGAGGATGTTTTCGAGGAAAATGTTCTTGTTGAATTGTTTGAAGCATCTTCTTGTGTGCTGATGGGTGGATTGAGGTGTTGGTAGTGCGAGCAGAAGAGTAGAGCTAATTAGTTTGTGGTTGGACCAAGGTACGGAATAGATTTGAATTGAATGAAGGAGATTTGTGTGTATTGTGTGGTTGTTTGTGAAGATTAGGTCAAGGTTATTGCCTTTGTCGTGAGTGGGGGATAGTACGATCTGTGAGAGGTCCATGGATGCCATGGCATCCAGAAAAGAAGCAGCACTTTTTGGTTGGACAGAGTAGGGTGAAATCCCCTTATTAGAGTTGGTATTTGCAAGTACCTTCACCAGTATGTTTGACAGATCAGTGGTTGAGGTGGTTGGCGATCTGTGGGTGAGGTAGACTGTCAGTTGTTTGTGATGGCGAGAGAATCTGTTTCATCTGTGTTCGTAGTCGCGTGGTACCTGAAGTGGAGTTGTGACTTGGCTATGATCATGACTCCTCCACCTCTTCAGTGAGATCATGGGCATTGGAAGAGAGTGAATTCTTCTAGTAGGAGTTGGTTCAGGAGAACATTGTCAGTGTTCTGCTAGCCAGGTTTCAGTTATTTATTTATTTATTTAGACAGTTTTGTATACCACCATATCCTTCAATCAAAGTGGTCACAACACAATTGGGGGATACATTTAACACCAGGGGATATGAGACACATACACTAATACTTACGGGGAATATGCAGAGGATGTCAAGTTGGTGGATTTCCAGTAGGTCTCTTATGATAGAGATTCTGTTCTTCACAGACCACAAGTTTATGAGAGCGCATTTGAGTGTTTGTAAAGGGATGCTGTGTACTGTTGTTGGTGGAGTGTGGTTGCTATCAATCAGTATGTTTATGATGTGTTGTGTGTCACGTAACATATTAACATAGTAAATGATGGCAGATAAAGACCAACATGATAGTCTGGTGTATTGGTGTTTTGTGTCTGTTATATAGTGGAGGTGGTGTATTTGTAGTAGATGGTGAAGTGTGGGGTGAGTGTGTGTGTGTCTGTGTTTGTGTGTGTTGTGGGCAGTGCTCAGCAGAAGGAGTGCAAGCAGAGTGTAAAAAGTTATATATAGCAGCAGCATGACTGTAGAGAATTAGTGGGTGTGAGTTCCAGGAAGGATGGTTACTTCGAGAAAGTTTCTTGTGGGCAGGTGAAGGGTTCCCAGGGGGGTTGGTGTTTGTGGAGGTGAGTGGCTGTTATAGAGTTCCAGTTTCTGCAGTGCTGAATCTTAGGTGCAAAGCTTGGCGGAGGCAGTGAGAGATGTCTTACAGTCTCAATTTCTGCAATGTTGATTCTTTTATGTGATCTAAATTGTGAGTTAAGAAGCAGTCCTCACCTAAGGGCCAAGTCAAAGGGCTTACCAACAGAAGTGAGCAGCAGAAGGTCTGGTAGTGCAGCAATGGGTCCGGTTCTGTGGATGCGTGCATGTGTGTGTGAGTGAGTGGTTTCAGGAGTGAGCAGCGATTTAAGCAGCAGTGATTTAAGCAGTTCTTTGGACATAGGCAGATGAGATGTGCAGCGGGGATGAACTTAGAAACATAGGGGTATGTTTACTAAACCGTCTTAACGTCGCAGCGGTGGTATTATCACGCGATAACGCAGCGGCGGCGTTAAGGCACACTAACGCTGTGAAATCTGGGTCTGAAGGGTGGAGTAAGGCTTCCCAGAGGGCGGAGAGAAGGGGTCAATGGGCGGAGAATGGGAGGGGAAAGGCTCCAGGCACACTAACGCTGTGAAATCCGGGTCTGAACACTAACTCAAAGGTTAAAGACTTACATCAAGCTTGGGTGTTGTTAAAAAATACTATCTTGGAAGCCCAGACCAGCTGTATTCCACGCTTTAAGAAAAGTGGAAGGAAGTCCAAAAAACTGCCAGCATAGTTTAAAGGTGAGGTCAGAGAGGCTGTTGTTGCCAAAAAAGCATCTTTCAGGAAATGGAAAAAAGAGCCAAACGATGAAACCTGGAAACAGCACAAGCACTGGCAGGTCAAATGCAAGGCATTGATAAAGACGGCAAAGAGAGAATTTGAGAAGAAGCTTGCTGCAGAAGCAAAAACGTGAAATAAAGATTTTATCAAGTACATTCGTAGCAAGAAACCTGTGAGAGAGTCAGTTGGACCATTAGATGATAGAGGAGTTAAAGGGGCATTAAGAAGCGACAAGGCGATAGCAGAGAGACTGAATGAATTCTTTACTTCGGTCTTTACTGAGGAAGATGTAGGGATGTTACCCATGACTGAAGTGGTATTTAAAGGTGCGGAAGAATTGAAAGAAATATCGATACATCGGGAAGATGTATTACAACTATTAGATAAACTGAAGAGTAGCAAATCACCTGGGCCGGATGGTATACATCCAAGGGTGTTGAAAGAACTGAAATATGAGATTGCAGACCTGCTATTAGTAATCTGTGAACTATCATTAAAATCATCTTTAATACCTGAAGATTGGCGGATCGCCAATGTAACACCAATTTTTAAAAAGGGCTAGAGGGGTGATCCGGGAAACTACAGACCGGTGAGCCTCACGTCAGTACCGGGAAAAATGGTAGAAACCATCATAAAGAATAAAATTACTCAGCATGTAGATAGTCATGGCCTAATGGGAGACAGCCAACATGGCTTTAGACAAGGAAGATCTTGTCTTACTAATCTGTTATGTTTTTTTGAAAGTGTAAATAAACAGGTGGACAAAGGTGAGTCAGTTGATATAGTGTATCTGGACTTTCAGAAAGCCTTTGACAAGGTCCCTCATCAGAGACGTTTGGCAAAACTAAAGAGTCATGGGATAGGAGGCAGTGTACTACTGTGGATCAGGAACTGGTTAAAAGATAGAAAGCAGAGGGTTGGGCTAAATGGCCAATTTTCCCAATGGAGAAAGGTGAATAGTGGTGTACCCCCAGGGATCTGTGCTGGGTCCGCTGCTTTTTGACATATTCATAAATGACCTGGAAAGTGGAATAACGAGTGAGGTTATCAAATTTGCAGATGACACAAAACTATTTAAAGTTGTTAAAACCCAAGAGGATTGTGGAAAATTGCAAGAGGATCTTGATAAATTGGAAGACTGGGCATCAAAATGGCAGATGAAATTTAATGTGGACAAGTGCAAAGTTATGCACCTATGGAAGAACAACCTAAACTATGGTTAAACGATGTAAGGTTCCACATTAAGAACCACCACCCAGGAAAAAGATATAGGCGTCATTGTGGATAACATGTTAAAACCCTCGGCCCAGTGTGCAGCGGCAGCCAAGAGAGCAAATAGAATGCTAGGTATCATAAGGAAAGGAATGGAAAATAAAACAAAAGATATTATAATGCCTCTATACCGTTCCATGGTGAGACCGCACCTTGAATATTGTGTGCAATTCTGGTCGCCATATCTTAAAAAGGATATAGCGTTATTAGAAAACATAGATTGACTGTTTACGTTATCTGAATATAGAAAGACTAGGGGACATGCAATGAAGCTACAGGGTAAAATATTTAAGACTAATAAAAGAAAATATTTTTTCACTCAACGTGTAATCAAACTCTGGAATTTGTTACCAGAGGATGTAGTAAAGGCTGTTAGTGTAGCTGGGTTTAAAAAAGTTTGGACAAGTTCCTGGAGGAAAGGTCCATAAACCATTATTAAGAAGGGACCCAGGATATCAATGCTTGAACTAGTACAAGCATTGCAGAACCTGTGTCTTTTGGGGAAACTGCTAGGTACGTATGACCTAGATTGGCCACTGTTGGAAACAGGATACTGGGCTTGATGGACCTTGGTCTGACCCAGTATGGCATATCTTATGTTCTTATGTTCTTATGTAACGCCAGTGAAACCCTCGCGTTAAGGCACATTTGCAGGAAAGAGAAACCAGTTCAGTCAGCAATGTGCAGCAAAGGCAGGGAAACCCAGAAAAGTGATAGTTGTGATACATGTGCAGGGAACAAAGAGGCAAATAAACATAAAAGGACCAGAACCACATCTAAAATCACAATAACCAAGCTGGCCAATAGTGATATAAATGATAAACATAAAGCAACACTACTGACAAAGCGTATAAATTAAGATCTCATGTTTGGAAGAGTCTATGCTCTGTCCCCCTACAAAGTGAATGATCCCACATTGAAATAGCGCTGATCAGGGTTTCTGTCGTTTATATTGGGCAGGTTTGTTATGGCGTGCACATGTGCAGCAACAGCAGAGTGAGCACATAGGAAACGGCAACTTGTACTGATGCTGTAAATGGGATACAGGGGACTGCAGGCGACACATGCTGTGGTCCAGCTGGGGCACAGTGCAGGCTAGGCAGATGCTTAGGTGGCACATAGGAATGCTGAAACTGTAAAGCAGCAAGGCAGCAACTGACAAGGGTCCAACATGGGCATGAGTGTGTGTCCCACAGTGTCAAAGGGGAGATTACTCAGCAGGTACCCCCAGGGCACATAACATTGGCAGGCGGTGCAGGGAGGGGGAAGCGCACATGTCCATGTAGGCATCCCTACCCGAGAACCCACACCATAGGCAGCTGCCTACCGGCATACTGGATGGCCTGGGACTGCGCACCACCAGCACCACCGGCATAATGGCATGGCAACATGGTGGTGGAGGGGTGCTGATGGCGGAGGGGGCAATAGCATCTGCCCACAGCAGACCATGGCCTAGCCCCGTTTAGGTGGGTGCCATACAATGCAACAGACAGGGTCTGTCTGACGAAGTCATGGTATCCCCAGGGAATGATCTGCCCCTGTGGCAACAGTTTGGTGCAATACACACAGCCAGTGTGATCAGGAACCAAAGGTCACAAGTTCAAGTCCCAGCTGTGGCTCCTGCCAACCCTTTCCCCATATTTTACCCAGTACTAAACCATGGTAATAAAGACGGAACCTTTATTGCAGATAAAATAAACATGCCTGAAACGCTTATATTTTACTCTACAGAGCACAGACACCATAAACATGTGCAATTCCTAGAGCAGAGTTTCCCAACTGCAGTCCTGGAGGGCCAAACACCATTCAGGTTTCATGTTGTCCCTAATAAATATGCCTGTGCTGCATTAGTATGCGCTGCCCCATTGTATGCAAATGTATCTCATGCATATTCATTAGGGACAGCATGAAAACCTGAACAGTGTTTGGCCCACCAGGACCGGAGTTGGGAACCTCTGCCCTAGAGCAGCGGTCAACAGGGACATAAACACCCACACCCACAGGCTCCACTATCCAAAGCCTCATGGAGAGTCAGGCTGTTGGGCCCTGCGCGCAGCAGCATCTCCTAATACTAGCACTTGCATGCCTTAGCAATGCCGCCCTAAACTTGGGAATACGTTACACATATATCAAAAGGTTGCTATGATTAATGGCAGATATCAATTCCTAAGTTAAGCACAATTTGCTGATAGAGCTGCATCATAGCAACTTTTCTGATATCTGTAGAGTGTGTTTCAGTTTTGGTTTCTAAAAGTGTTTACCACCCCGGAGAGTGACCCCAACAGAATTGCGTACCATAGCCATGCCTGCACTGTGCCCAGGACTGGTGTGGTGGCCAGGGCTGCCAAAAGCCTCTATATTTGCACAATGCTGGCATAGGTGAGGGAGTGTGTGTCTGTCTATCCAGTGTGTTGTGGCGGCCTACACCTTACTCAGCCCACACTGCTTGCACTGTTTCCAGTGTTAGCCTGCCAATGTGCATAATGAGGAGCAAGGTACTGTGTGGGTATGGCCCGGACAGGGCAGCCTGGGCAGGATGCATCTGCAATGGCTGGGACATTGTAGTGCCCGGCCACCACCTGCACGGAAAGGGTGGCCACAGCATGTCCTGCTGGGAGGTCACTCTCACCTTGACTGAGCAGTGACCACAGCATGGCTAGGTTCCCCCATAGTACTATATGGTATTTTTCTTGAGTGGAGGAGTGGCCTAGTGGTTGGGGCAAGGTACTTCAGGCCGGAAGGTCGGGGGTTCAAATCCCACTAGAGAACAGCAACCTTGGGCCGGAAGGACTGGGGTTTCTAGTCCCACAGGTGCTTCTTGTGGTCTTGGGCAAGCCACTTAACCCTCCACAGCCCATGTTCCTTGTAAAATAGCTATCTCCAAGTTATAATGCCCTGTTCAATGTAATTTCAGTTTGTTCAATGTAAACCGCACGGATGCAGAATAGCGCGGTATTTGAGAATGTAAATAAATAAAGTGATATTTATGGGTTCTTTTTTCTTGGGGACTTATCTGCTTGGTGTGTGTGCTCACATCTCCTCCAGGAACATGCACTATGGACTAGCTAGCAGACTGTCTACAGTTAGTATGTGTATGGCTGGAACACCTTGCAGGGTGCAGTGGTTGAAGAATGTCAGATAGTGGTGGGAGGCAGCTGAGCATTTCCAGGCCTACTGTCTGTCTGCCATTGCCTTATGGATGCGTACAGATCTGCATTGACTGCCCTGTAGGGTGCCTTTTCCTCAGCAGGACTGAGGTTGATGGTCCCCTCTACTGCCACCATTGCAGGGATGTAGAATGTGGATCTGTTGTTCGGAGATCCTGTCCCCCACCCTGAGTCCCAGAGGGCGGGTTGGGTGGTGCTACATAACCCACCTATGGGTCCAACACCCCCCCCTTCACTTAAATCAGGTGACCATGGCACCCACACAGGATATGCATTATTCTGGATGCATCATAGTCCACAAGGGCTAGACGTGACTGGGAAATAGAGATGGACACAGGTGTATCCTAGGTGTGTCTGCAAGGACTACCTATCACACACTGGCACTAATGGTGACCTGCAGCATAGCCTATCTCACCTAAGCCAGGTGCTGCGGACCTGGTGCTGGGCGCCCCACCTCGCCCTCAGGGTGAGCATAGTACCCCCACAATGTGTCGGTCTGTAGCTACTCTGTGCCAGTAACACACACAGTCAGTTCCCCCTACCAGGCCGAGGTGCTGTGGGGGTGCATACCCCATCTTGTGATCAGCTGTAGACTGCTGATCTGCATGTGCAGTGCTTCATGTGTACGGGTGGGTTAACCCTATCCTGGTAACCACAGCAGACAGTTTGTGTGGTGACCTGCAGTCCTTCTGTAGCCAGCCAGGGGTTTGTTAGTAGCTATAGAGATGTAGCCCACTGGTTCAGGAGCGGCTCAACGCAGTCTGCTGCCTGAGGCGAAGAATGAGATGGTGCCCCCCCCCCCATCACCTTAGAGGGGGGCGGGGCTTTTTCAGAAATCCAATCAGAGACTGAACCAAATCAAAAAGCCGATTACATTATATGGAGGAAATGCAAGATGTTTGCACACAGGGCCATATCGAACTGCAATCGCACCTTATGCGACTTGCAGCTCAGGCAGACGCCCCCCCCCCCTCCTCCCATACCTCCATCCAGCGCTGCCTGCTCTTTCCCTACTGCTGCCACCCTCTGTTTTTTTCACGGCGGTGCCGGAAACAGGTAAAGAGCAGGCATCACTGGACGGAGGTATGGGGAGGAGGAGGGGGGATGCACCCAATCTGACAGGCGCCGCCACTCTAAGAAGATCTGTCCCTCCCTGCTCTGACATTGTCTCAGAGGAGGGAGGGACCAGACCTGCTTAAAGTGCTGCGAAAAGGCTTTGGGTGCATTTTAACTGCCTGCTATTATCCTGTCAGCGGCAGCAGGGCAACACCAGAGAGCCAAAATACGCCCCCCCCCAAGCCTTTGCGCCCTGTGCGGCTGCACTGCTTGCACAGGGCTAGGTACGATCCTCTTTGCACACCAAGGAACTAAAAGACAGCAAGAATCAATAGCACAGTTTATAAAACTAAATTATAACCCATTTTTATTTTGTTATAAACTGCGTTATGGTTCTCCCTTTTTCTTTTTCAACATATATTTTGCATCCACAGTAGGTGCAGAGCAGAACCAGGACATTCACCCACAGAACTCAATATTTAAAAATAAAATCTGATTCTGATCATCTCACTAACAACAACAACAATAACCACTATTTTCCAGTACCAGGCATATTGTGAATTAATAAAAAAACTTACAACAAAAAGCAAACCTACCATACCATACCATATTAGCACAAACTTCCAAAAGTCACATAAGGAGCCCATCCAAAAAAAGTGTCACTGTAAATACTACAGTGGGCCCTGGAACATCCATACACCTATTTGAAAAGCTGAACAACTCAAATTACTACAGTATAGTATAGATCTTTAAATACAAACTGCATGTTAACAGAACACCTGACCTCAGTCACACACGCACAACATCAACCTTCACCAAGTACAGAATAAGTAACCACAATCTAAAGTAAAAATAAAAATATGTAGACAAAATTTAAACTGAAACCCCAAGAAGCCAGAGTCCACATGCAGTGCAACATCAGATAAATAAGAGATACAGTTCCCCAATACTGTGTAAAATATAAAAATAGCACAAATTGCAATCGCCAAAATTAAATAAAATTATTTTTTCTACCTTTGTTGTCTGACCATTTTATTCTCTGATCATGTTGGTCCCGATCTGAGGCTTCTGCTTTCCCGTCTTCTCTTAGCTCTCTTTCTGTGGTCTATGGCCCATGGTCCATCTGCCATTTCTTATCTCTTCTTTTGTTTTCTTCACTTACTTCCATCAGCCCATTTCCAGTTTCAGTAACCCTCCCCAGTATCAGTCCCCTTTCCAGTCCTCCCCTCCCAGTACCTTCCAATGTCAACCACCTTGCATTCCCATGACTGCCACTTGTGTCCATTCCCTTCCACTCCCCCTCCTTTCCCACTGTCCAGCCCCTTCTAGTCCAGATACCATCCCAGGTATCAGCTCAGGTTCACTCTCAGTGCCACCCCCCAATCAGCTCTCTTCCAGCCACCCTACCCTCTGCCCATCTCTCTTCCAGTGCCATTCACATGTCAGCTCCCTTCCAGCCTCCTCCCTATTACCCAGCTACCTACCACTCCCATCCCCAAGTGTCAGCTCCCTTCCAGTCCCCCTTTGGTACATTCCAAGTGTCAGCTCCTTTCCAGCCCCCTCCTTCCCTTCCTGCCCCATCCTTTCCCTGGCAGACCCTCTCAGTATCCGCTCCCTTCCAGTCCTATTCTACCATCCCCCCCCCCCCCGCATCAGCCCATTTGTAGCCCTAGCCCCTAGTTTTCTTCCAAGGCCAGCAGCACTCTCCTCCCCTCCCCTATTAGACCACTGCAGACTGTCGCGCACTTCTGGCAGGCACACCAGCCACCGCGAGAGCGGATGCTTCTGCGGGGACTATCTGGAAAGCAACGCTTGTTGTAGAAGATGCATATGAGTCCTGGCCCACTGAACCAGGTCCAACGCCGCCGCCATGGAACCCAACAACTGCAAGTACTTCCACGTTGTTGGCGCTTTCATGTGCAAGAACGCCTCCACTTGAGCTAAAATCTTCAGAACCCTGACTTTGGGTAGGAACACCGACCCTAATTCTGTGTTGAACAAGGCTCCGAGATACTTTCAGTCTCTGCATGGGATCCAAGTGACTCTTTGCTCGGTTGATGACCCAACCGAGCTGTTCCAAGAACTCTACCACTCTTGCTGTTGCTGCTACAAAAACCGCTCGAGACCCTGCTCATATCAATCAATCGTCCAGGTAGGGATGAACCTGAATACCCTCTTTTTTGCAGGGCTGCTGCCACTACTGCCATCACCTTCGTGAATGTCCACGGTGCCGTGGCCAGACCGAACGGCAACGCCCGAAACCAAAAATGGCCCATGGGCACCGCAAAACGCAAACACCTTTGATGATCCTCTCTGATCGGGATGTGCAGATAAGCCTCTGTTAGGTCTATGGAAGAGAGAACCTCTCCAGGCTTTACCGCCCGAATAAGCAA
Organism: Ichthyophis bannanicus; assembly: GCA_033557465.1. Classification (NCBI taxonomy): domain Eukaryota; kingdom Metazoa; phylum Chordata; class Amphibia; order Gymnophiona; family Ichthyophiidae; genus Ichthyophis; species Ichthyophis bannanicus. The sequence goes on from CM066035.1 coordinate 53,105,053, forward strand.
CTGCAGGGTTTCCATTCGAAAATGAGGCACCCTCAAACAGCGGTTGACATGCTTGAGGTCCAGAATTGGCCGAAAAGAACCTTCTTTCTTGGGCACTACAAAATAAATCGAGTATCGATCTAAGCCGTACTGGTCTTGGGGCACCGGCACTACCGCCTGAAGCTGTAACAAACGCTGCAGCGTGTCGTTTACCGTTGCCCTCTTTTCTTGAGGACCACATGGAGACATCACAAAGGCCTCCGGCACCGGTTGGGCGAACTCCAACGCATACCCTTCTCGGATAATCTCCAGAACCCACCGGTCCATAGTTATGGTGGCCCAGACGGAGAGAAACTCCCATAAACGTCCTCCTATGCCTGGACCTGCGAACCTTCATTGTGGTTTCCTAGAGGAGTTCTGCTGAGCGGGCAAATAGCTTCTGCCGAACCCCCTGGCTCCTCGAAAGGACTGCCCCCTGGCCACAAAGCGACCTCTGATAAGGTGTAAACCAAGACCCTCGGAATCTGCGAAAATCTCTACCTTGTCCTCGCAGCATCGGACCCAGTTTCGCAGCTGTAGGTTGGTCCTCTGGAAGCTGACCCCCCCTTTGAATCTCCCAGGTCCTTTACAATTTTCTCCAAAGCCTCCCCAAAGAGCAATTTGCCCTTATAGGGAAGCTTACTGAGACGTGACTTAGAGGAGGCGTCCGCCGCCCAATTCCTTAGCCAGAGAAATCTTCTAGCGGCAATCACTGACGCCATAGCCTTTGCCGATATCCTCACCAAATCATAGAAGGCGTCCGCCAAATAAGCTGCCACCGACTTCAGCTTTGCCCCTTCCGAGGAAGATTCCTCCACCCTATCCGGGCCTGGTTCTCCCTGTAGCCAATGGATAGAGGCTCTGGAAACATATGCACCACAAATAGAGGTCTGCAGAGCTAGCGCACTGGAGTCAAAAGCCTGCTTTAAAAGCGCTTCTAGCCTGCGATCCTGAAGATCTTTGAGCGCTGTACCCCCTTCCACCGGGATCGTCGTCTTTTTGGTGACCACCGAAACCAGAGCACCCACCTTCAGCATTCACAACAACTCCTTCTCCTCCTGTGGCACCGGGTAAAGACGTCCAATTGGCTCTAAGGGTAGCCTCCGGGCATTCCCATTCAGAATCTGTCATTTGCTTAATCACCCTGTGAACTGGGAAACAGCGCTGTTCTGCCTTAAAGCTCTGTAACAAGGGATCCTCCAGGGGCTCCTGCTGCACCGCAGGAACAACAATGTTCAATGCTGTGAGGAACTGCGAGATAAGAGCACCTAGCTCCTCCTTGCGAAACACCCTGAACACATTCGGGTCTTCGCCTGGCACAAGCTCACCTTCCTCTAACTCCACTGGCCAAGAATCCAACCCTGCTTCCGACAGGATCTCTCCCTCTTCCACTCCCTGTGGAACAGAGACTTGCGCTCCAAAGCTATTGAAGCCTGTCCTTCTGAGAGACCCCTTCTCCTGGGTCTGACTCCTGTAATGCCCCTTTCTGTGTATCCACCACACCGGGAGCAGACAGCCCGCCTGAAGCCTGAGACATCTTCAAGCTATAAGCCTTATGCATCGCTAAAATAAAGTCTGGAGGGAACAAAGACTAAGGGGTATGTTTACTAAACTGCGTTAGTGCGATTCGCGTTAGGAGCCGCGTTAGAGACAGAAATCCCAAATAAGGACATGGGCGGTACATCGTTGCCGAGAACGCGCCAAGAACACGCGTTACAAGGCGCCATAAATGAACGAGCGCTACAGGGCACGTTACCACGCGTTAATCTTAAGAAGGTGCGCAGGCATACCATCACAGCAACAGAGCTGTAGCACAATGGTTACAACACTGACTGATGGTACAGGGATCATGGGTTCGATTCCCCAGTAGGCCTAATGTATAAGGCTGGCTGAGGCAGCACCCTTTACATTTAAGTTGTGATTGGTGAGGCATTTGACATGTATTTTAATTTGTTCTGCCAGCAAACACACCCTCACGGTGGCATAACCTAAGGTGCTGCATAAGGCGTCCCATAACGCACTCCATAGGGCACATTATAAAGTGTACTGTCCACCAAGGCACCCTATAATGTCCCCTATAGGACACCTTATAAGGCTGTGAACAAAGCCCTGGCTGGCTGCAGGACTGCACGACACCACACAAACTGTATGCTGTGGTTACCACGATAGGGTTAACCCACCCGTACCCATGATGCACTGCACATGCAAATCAGCAGTCGAGAGATGGGCACAAGATCGGGTATGCACCCCCACAGCACCTCGGCCAGGTAGGGGGAACAGACCGTGTGTGGTACTGCCACAGAGTAGCCACAGACAGTCACATTGTGCGGGTACTGTGCCCACCGAGGTTGAGATGGGGCGCCCAGCACCAGGTCCACAGCACCATTCATGGCTGAACTACGCCATGCTGCAGGTCCCCATCAGTGTGTGATAGGTAGTTCCGTTAGACACACCTAGGATACATCTGTGCCCTGCTGTACGTCCCGGTCATCTCTAGTCCTCATGGGCGATGATGCACCCAGAATAGTGCATATCCTGTGTTGGTGCCATGGTTACCTGCTGTAGGTGAAGGGAGGGAGGTGTATGGACCCATGGGCAGATCATGTACCACCACACAACCCACACTCTGGGGCTCAGGGTGGGAAACAGGATCACCCACCAATAGATCCACAGTCTACCTCCCTGCAATGGCAGCAGTAGAGGAGACCAGCAACCCCAGTCCTGCTGGGGAACAGACAGAGCAGTACACACCCATAACACAATAGCAGACAGACAGCAGGCCTGGAAATGCTCAGCTGCCCCCCACCATTATCTGACATTCTCCAGCAGCAAGCCTCCAGCCGCTGCACCCTGCAAGGTGTTCCAGCAAAACACATACTAGCTGCAGACAGTCCACCAGCTAGTCCATAGTGCATGGTCCTGGAGAAGATGCATGTAGCCAGAATGGTGATGTCAACATACACACCAAGCAGATAAGTCAGTGATTGGGACCCAAAAGAAAACCCATAAATATCACATGAGGAAAGCACTATGGGGGAACCTAGCCATGCCATGGTCACTGCTCAGTCAGGGTGAGAGTGACCTCCCAGCAGGACATGCTATGGCCACCCTGTCCGTGCAGGTGGTGGCCAGGCACTACAATGTCCGAGCCATTGCCCTATGCAGATGCATCCAGGCCAGGCCACTCTATCCAGGCTATTCCCACGGTACCTTGCTCCTCATTATGAACATTGGCAGGCAAATACTGGCAACAGTGCTAGCAGTGTGGGCTGTGGAGGGTGTTGGCAGCCACCACACACTGGATAGACAGACACACACTCCCCACACCTATGCCAGCATTGTGCAACTATAGAGGTGTTGGGCAGCCCAGGCCACCACACAAGTCCTGGGCACAGTGCAGGCATGGCTATGGTACGCAATACTGTAGGAGTCACTCCCCAGGTTGGTAAACACTGTCAGACACAAGACCTGTAGCACACTCCACAGACATCAGAAAGGTTGCTATAATGCTGCTCACTCAGAAAAGTGTACTTAACCTAGGAATTGCTATCTGCCAGTACTCATAGCAACCTTTTGATAGATGTGAACCATATTCCCAGGTTTAGGGTGGCATTACTAAGGTATGCAAGTGCTAGTATTGGGAGATGCACACAGAGCCCAAAGTCCTGTCTCCCCAGGAGGCTTTGGATAATGGGGCCTGTGGGTGCGGGTGTGTCTGCCCCTGTTGGCTGCTGCTTTACGGCACAGGTTCCCAACTCCAGTCCTGCAGTGCAAAACACTGTTCGGGGTTTCATGCTGTCCCTCATGAATATGCATGAGATACATCTGCATACCATGGAGGTGACGCATAGAAATGTAGCACAGGCATCTTTATCAGAGGCAGCATGGAACCGGAATGGTGTTTGGCCCTCCAGGACTGCATTTGGGAGGCTCTGCTCTAGGTAATGTGCATGTTTATGGTGTTTGTGCTCTGTAGGGTAAAATGTAGGTGTCTTGGGCATGTTTACGTCATCTGCAATAAAGGTGCTGTCTGTATTAGCACGTTATAGTAGTGGGTAAAATATGGGGACTAGGTTGGCAGGAACCACAGCTGGAACTTGAACCTGTGACCTTCTGCTTCTGAAAACCCTGGTTTTGTGCACTGCACCACCTTGTTGTCACAGAGTCAGTACATTCCTTGGTGATACCATGACTGTTCGTCAGACAGGGCCCATCTGTTGCAGTACACAGCACCCACCTACACAGGGCTAGGCCACGGTCTGCTCTGGGCAGCTGCCACTGCCCCCTCCACCACCAGTATCCCTCAGCCACCATGCTGACATGCCCTTCTGCTGGTGGTGCTGGTGGTGGGCTGTCTCAGGCCATCCAGTGTGCAGGTAGGCGGCTGCCTATGTTGCGGGTCTGGGGTAGGGGTGCCTACATAGGTGTCCACGCTCCCCCACAGCACCGCCTGCCAATGTTCCGTGCCCTTGGGGGTAGCTGCTGGGTACTATCCCCTGTGACACTGTGGGAAACACAGTCGTGCCCATGTTGGGCCTTCAGCAGTTGCTGTCTGGCTGCTCTGCTGCTTCAGCATTCGTATGGGCCACCTAGGCATCGCCCTAGTCTGCACTGTGGCCCAGCTGCACCACAGCATGTGCCGCCTGCGGCCCTCTGTATCCCCTTCTCTGGCATCTGTCCAGTTGCCGTTCCATCATGCCCGCCCTGATGTTGTGGGACATGTGCACGCCATAGGAACCCTGTCCGATGGTGGGGAAAACTCTGAGCAGCGCTATTTCACTGTGGGCTCATTCACCTTGTATGGGGACGGATTATAGACCCTTCCACGATTTATATCTGTTCTATGGAGCTTACTCGGGGGGGGGGGTGGGGGGGGTTGATGTTTCTCATTGTTACCACGATTGGCCAGCTTGGTTATGGTTTTTTTCCAGTTTGTTGGGGTCATTTTCAGTGTTTACGTGCCCTTTTGTTCTGTGCACATGTATTACACTTATCACTTTTTTTAGGTTTCCCTGCCTGGGCTGTACATTGCTGACACTGAAATGGTTTCTCTCCCCTGTAATGTGCATTCAACGGCAGGTTTTCATTCGCGTTGGAATTGAGCTCTTCAGATCAGCGCGTTAGTGTGAAGGGAGCCTCTCCCCGCCCACTCTCCTCCCATTGACCCCTTCTCTCCGCCCTCTCTCCACCTTCTGCGGTGTATTACCGCGCCGTGGGGCATTACGATCGTTAACATTACATAACGCGCGTTATTCACGATTACTGCAGTTTAGTAAACATACCCCTAAGTTTTCCTGCACTTCAGGCAACTGCTGCTGGCCACATATGTCCGAAGAAGGAGCCCTGACAGATTTTGCTTTCTTTTTTCCTGATTTGGCCAGCCGCGCGAGAGAAACGGCAGGCTCCGTCAAAATGGCTGCCTTTCCTGCCTTTTCAACTGAGTCCTGAGGGCCCTCCTTTACAACCCCCGAAGCTAGCCTGCTCTCCATTAGGTGTGCTGATCTCTCACCCACAAAACTCACGAAAAACTGCCAGACCCGCTCCTGATTAGCGCGGCAGCTTAAGCACCTGAAAACCGATGTGGATGCTGTTACCCGATTGCCGAGCAACCTGCTGAAACAAGCCCCCCACGCTGATCTAAGCCCACGGCGCACTAAAACTCTCCGCCTACACACATACCTGTCCCTTTGGCTGTGCACCCAGAAGGTATCAAAGATTCCGACCTCCGGTTTCCCGCTGTTAGCAGAACTCGGAGCCGAAGCCGATTGCAGGTGGGGAAGTGAATTCTGGGGCTCCCAGGTCCTTCCCTAGTCTCCGGAGCAAAGAAACCCCTAACTGAGGCAGGCTCTGCCTCTGGTGCTGCAAGAAACCACTGTTAGGCAGCTAATGAATCATTCTCCTTTTTTTTTTTTCTTAAAACTTTAAATAGACCTCCTCTGTCATACTGCCCTGCTAGGATAACAGAGAAAATATGTCTTCAATTCATCAATTCCCTCTTTAGCTCTGATCTCTACTTCTAAGGACCTACTGCCTATTCCTATTTGTTTCTCCTGGGAGCCTGTCAGCCACACGTCCTATTCAGCTGCTGAGGACTAAAAGACTGAGGCTCTGACACCAGGGGGAATTGGATTGGCTGTCAGCAAAACTTTCAGCATTCAGTCCTCAGCTGCTGAAGGAGGTTGACTACCTTAACGTACCTGGGCTGGCCTGGAGAGACGAATAGGAAAAGGGAATTAACAGTGGCAACGATAAATGTGCGGGGGCTTCAGACGTGGCAAAAGTGGCGTAGGCTGCATAAGGAAGGGCTCAGGCTGCAAGCAGATATAGTATGTATACAGGAAACTCACTTGAAAGTGGGACAGGAATGCATGTTACAAGCAAAAAAATATCCTTATGTGCTGTTAGCTGGGCAGCATACTAATCCTCAGAAGGGAGGAGTAGGAATATTGGTAAGTGAACAAAATAGAATGGCTGTGATAGGGGGAAAGAGAGGCAAAGGCGGAAGATGGGTAGGAGTACAAATGAAAATAGAGGGAGAACAGGTGTGGGTGATTAGTCTGTATGGGCCAAATGAATAGCAAGGAGCTTTCCATGAGCAGTTATTGAAAGAATTGGAGCAATCTGGGGACACCCCAATTATAATGGGGGAGGACTACAATCTCACTCTAAATTCTAGGTTGGATAATAGTGGGGGATCAGAGGGAGGTCCGAAAGCGGATAGGGGGTGCCTCTTTAATTGAAAGAACGGTTAGGTATGGTGGATGCATGGAGGGTCAAACACTTGGGCGAACGTAAATATACATTTTACTCTAAACCGCATGGCTCGTACAGCCGACTGGATATGATATGGGTGAGCGGGAAGTGGGTGATGAGAGTGAAAGGCTGAGCAGGGATCGATTACCTGGTCCGATCATGCGCCGGTGCGCATTGTTTGGAGCTAGGAATGAAAACAGAAGGATTATACTTTTGGAGACCTAATGAATCCCTGCTAGACAAGGAAGCAGCGGCCATTAGCATGAAGGGAAGTATTCAGGAATACCTCCAATTTAATCTCACTGAAGGAATGCAGGTGGGGATGGTGTGGGATGGCTTGAAGGCGGTGGTGAGGGGACACTTGATTAGTATAGCTGCAAGGGTAAAGAGGGAGAAAGGTAGGAAGGAATGAACACTTCGAAGAGGATAGCAGACATTGAAAACTGGCATCAATGCAAGCAGGACCTGAGATTGATGTGTGAGTTAGTGAAGCTTAGGAGGGAGTTAAGCAAATTACAAGCAAGAGAGAAAGCTCGCAAACTGCAGATGTTAAAACAAACACACTTTGAGGGGGGGGGGACAGAGTGGGGAAGCTACTAGCTAGTAGACTTAAGTCCTGAAGACAGGCAGCTCATATGGGGGGGGGGGGGTAAGAACCAAGGAAGGATTACCGGGCACCAAACAGCAGAAATCCAACGGGTGTTTAAAAAAAGTATTATGAAGACATTTATAAAAGTGAAGTAAAAGAGGGAAGAGAGAAGGGAAAGCAGTTTTTAAAGGAGTGTCAGCTTCCGAAACTGATGGAGGAGGAGCAAGAGATCCTGGGAAGGGGGATAACAGAAGAGGAAATGCAGGTAGCTATTAAATCGCTAAAGATGGGAATGATAAAATCCACAGGATCATCCTCCAGTTCCCCACTATTCCAACTACTTCATCTACTTCCCCTTTTCACTCTCTAACCTCCCCCCCACCACACATCTGCTACCTTCTCTTCCTTCCCTATGATCTCTGATGAGGAAACCACACTCCTTCTTTCTTTCTCCAAACTCACCACCTGTTCCTCTGATTCTATCCCCATCCATCTCCTAAGCCCCATCTTTTCCACCGTTGTCCCTTCCATCTCTTATATTCTCAACCTATTGCTCTCCTCTGCAATTTTCCCTGCAGATTTCAAGCATGCTGTGGTCACTCCCCTCCTCAAGAAACCCTTACTTGATCCCACCTGTCCTTCTAACTATTCACCCATCTCTCTCCTTCCCTTCATATCTAAACTACTTGAAAATGCTGTCCACCGCCGCTGCCTTGACTTCCTCTCCTCTCATGCCCTCCTGGATCCTTTACAGTCGGGGTTTCGTCCCTTACACTCTACTGAAACCGCTCTTACCAGAGTCTCCAGTGACTTGAAAGCCAACAGTCGCCCAAGAGCGGATGGTTCGGAAGAATGTATCCTTAAAGGATACTACCAAAAGCAGAGAGGTTCCACAAAAGAGTAAAGTAGCCCAAATGCCCTGAAGTATGGAGCAGACAGAGCTTAAAGATCCCAATTTACCCATGTCTAACAATAGCCAAATTAACATGAATAAAATACATTCTCTAAAATGCTTGCATGCAAATGCTAGAAGTCTAAAGAATAAGATGGGAGAGTTAGAATATATAGCACTAAATGAAAGGTTAGATATGATTGGAATATCAGAGACATGGTGGAAGGAGGACAACCAGTGGGACACTGTGATACCTGGGTACAAACTATATCGCAATGATAGAGCTGATCAAATTGGTGGAGGGGTTGCGCTCTATGTTAGAGAGGGCATTGACTCAGAAAGGATTAAAGTTTTGCAGGAAACAAAATCTGCTGTAGAATCTATATGGATTGAAATTCCATATAAAAGGGGGAAGGCAATGGCAGTAGGGGTGTACTATCGAGCGCCTGGCCAGAATGAACAAATGGATGATGAAATGCTCAAAGAAATCAAGGAAGCTAACAAAAGTTACAGCGCAGTAATAATAATGGGTGATTTCAATTACCCCGGTATCGACTGGGTCAGTGTCACGTCAGGACATGCTAGGGAGATAAAGTTCCTAGATGAAATAAATGACTGCTTCTTGGAGCAGCTGGTTCATGAACCGACCAGAGGGGAAGCCATATTAGACCTAGTCCTTATTGGAACACCAGATCTAGTGCAAGAGATAAGGGTGTTGGGTCCACTTGGCAATAGTGATCATAGCATGATCGCCTTTGATTTAATTAGTGGAGGAGGGATAGTAAGGAAATCCACAGTACTACCTTTTAACTTTCGAAAGGAAGACTATGATAAAATGAGGAAAACAGTTAAGAAAAAACTAAAAGGAGCAGTTGCAAAGGTTAAAGACGTACATCAAGCTTGGGTGTTGTTGAAAAATACTATCTTGGAAGCCCAGACCAGCTGTATTCCACGCTTTAAGAAAAGTGGAAGGAAGTACAAAAAACTGCCAGCATGGTTTAAAGGTGAGGTCAGAGAGGCTGTTGTTGCCAAAAAAGCATCTTTCAGGAAATGGAAAAAAGAGCCAAACGACGAAACCTGGAAACAACACAAGCACTGGCAAGTCAAATGCAAGGCATTAATAAGGCAGGCAAAGGGAGAATAATTTGAGAAGAAGAAGCTTGCTGCGGAAGCAAAAAACGCGAAGTAAAAGACCTTTCAAGTACATTCGTAGCAAAAAACCTGTGAGAGAGTCAGTTGGTCCATTAGATGATAAAGGGGTTAAAGGAGCACTAAGAGGCGACAAGGCGATAGCGGAGAGACTGAATGAATTCTTTGCTTCAGTCTTTACTGAGGAAGATGTAGGGATGTTACCCATGACTGAAGTGGTATTTAAAGGTGCGGAAGAATTGAAGGAAATATCGATACATCGGGAAGATGTATTACAACTATTAGATAAACTGAAGAGTAGCAAATCACCTGGGCCGGATGGTATACATCCAAGGGTGTTGAAAGAACTGAAATATGAGATAGCAGACCTGCTATTAGTAATCTGTGAACTATCATTAAAATCATCTCTAATACCTGAAGATTGGAGGATCGCCAATGTAACACCAATTTTTAAAAAGGGTTCCAGGGGTGATCCGGGAAACTACAGACCAGTGAGCCTGACATCAGTACCGGGAAAAATGGTAGAAACCATCATAAAGAATAAAATTACTCAGCATGTAGATAGTCATGACCTAATGGGAGACAGCCAACATGGCTTTAGACAAGGAAGATCTTGTCTTACTAATCTGTTATGTTTTTTTGAAGGAGTGAATAATCAGGTGGACAAAGGTGAGTCGGTTGATATTGTGTATCTGGACTTTCAGAAAGCCTTTGACAAGGTCCCTCATGAGAGACCTTTGGCAAAACTAAAGAGTCATGGGATAGGAGGCAGTGTACTATTGTGGATCAGGAACTGGTTAAAAGATAGAAAGCAGAGGGTAGGGCTTAATGGCCAATTTTCCCAATGGAGAAAGGTGAATAGTGGTGTACCCCAGGGATCTGTGCTGGGTCCGCTGCTTTTTGACATATTCATAAATGACCTGGAAAGTGGAATAACGAGTGAGGTTATCAAATTTGCAGATGACACAAAACTATTTAAAATTGTTAAAACCCAAGAGGATTGTGGAAAATTGCAAGAGGATCTTGATAAATTGGAAGACTGGGCATCAAAATGGCAGATGAAATTTAATGTGGACAAGTGCAAGGTTATGTACCTAGGGAAGAACAACCCAAACTATGGTTACACGATGCAAGGTTCCACATTAGGAACCACCACCCAGGAAAAAGATTTAGGTGTCATTGTGGATAGCATGTTTAAACCCTTGGCCCAGTGTGCAGCGGCGGCCAAGAGAGCAAATAGAATGCTAGGTATGATAAGGAAAGGAATGGAAAATAAAACAGAAGATATTATAATGCCTCTATATCGTTCCATGGTGAGACCGCACCTTGAATATTGTGTGCAATTCTGGTCGCCGTATCTTAAAAAGGATATAGCGATTTTAGAAAAGGTTCAGAGAAGAGCTACCAAAATGGTAAAGGGAATGGAAGGATACTCCTATGAAGAAAGGCTAAGAAGGTTAGGGCTCTTTAACCTGGAAAAGAGACGGCTGAGGGGAGATATGATAGAAGTCTATAAATTAATGAACGGAGTGGAACGGGTAAACGTAGATCAATTGTTTACGTTATCAGAATATAGAAAGACTAGGGGACATGCAATGAAGCTACAGGGTAAACTATTTAAGACTAATATTTATTTAGCTGTATTTATATCCCGCTTTTCACCGGGTCAAAGCGGTCAATTGTGGGATACATTTAACACGAGGGGATATGAGTCACATACGCTAATACTTACAGGGAACATGGGCAATGGAGGGTTAAGTGGCTTGCCCAAGACCACAAGGAGTGCCTACAGGACTAGAAATCCCAGTCCCTCTGGGCTGAGATTGCTGTCCCCAGGTGGGACTTGAACCCCCGGCCCTCCGGCCTGAAGTACCTTGTCCTAACCACTAGGCCACTCCTCCCCTAATAAAAGAAAATATTTTTTCACTCAACGTGTAATCAAACTCTGGAATTTGTTACCGGAGGATGTAGTAAATGCTGTTAGTGTAGCTGGGTTTAAAAAAGGTTTGGACAAGTTCCTGGAGGAAAGGTCCATAAACCATTATTAAGAAGTGACCGAAGATATCAATGCTTGACCCAGTACAAGCATTGTGGAACTTGTGTCTCTTGGGGAAACTGCTAGGTACTGTGGCGCTCGCGCCCCTACCAGGCAGCTGCCTAGTAGGGACGGGTGACCACCTCTTATATTTTCCTAAGCTTGTAGTTGTGTGAGGAATAATGAGCCGAGTGGTTTATAAAAGCGCACAGGAATTTATTCAGCTTCCTTGCTGGTAAGTGGATACAAATTCTTCAAGCACATTTATTCTCCAGACAAAAGAAAAATAACGGATAACTTCTCCAGTAACAAATGTCCAAAACAGAACAACAGCGAATTCAACTATCCACTGTTTCTGGCTGACACTAATTCACCTTAGTGCATGCATCACATTCCATCTCTGAAACACTGGAAGTTACATCACCCTCTTTGGCTTCAACCTCCATGCTCTCAGCTGAGCTGTAGCAGGGTCCTGCTTGGAAACGCTCAGGGACTTTCTGCTTTAAAGTTTCCAACAGGTCAAACAACCTCTCCCACTTTCTTGCCTTCCCTTCTCTGGGCAGGTCTCCTATGGGGTGCTCTTGTTTAACCTTCCTGGTGAAACCTTTCTTTCTACGCTGTGTTATCTGGGGTACAACAGTTTCATCAGAGTCAGAACAGGAAACAGACTTTGAAGGCCTTACTGCCTCCCCTCTCCTACCTTGGGGTTTTGGTGCAGTATTCTCTTGGTTGGAACTTCGGCTTGTTAGGACTCCCTCTGCCTCAGCGTAAGGCAGAGACTTTTGGTAAAACTTTCCCACTCTCTTGCCAGGGTAGGTGGTTCTCTCCCTAGAACCTTCCCTATGTCCTCTGTGGCTACTGTGCTGAGTATGGTGGCTTCCTTTGTACCTTCTTTGGCTGCCTTTATAGCTGTTCCTTTCTCTGCTGCTCCTCTTGGCTGCAGAGCTCCTTTGTCCTTTGGCTACAGGGTTGTTCCCTCTGTACCTTCTGGAACTTGGACTGGAACCTGAGCTGCAACTCCCACTTAGACCTGGACTGCAACTCCGACAGCAACTGCCACTGCAACTGCAACTGTGTCTCCAACCATGACTCCTATCATGCCTCCAACCATGCTTCCAACCATGCTTATCTCTAGTGTTTGTTTGCCCCAATTCAAACACTGAGCAGGGCAACTCCCTTCCTGGCTCCGCCCTTCTGTACCTCCCACTCCTATCTATGGTTGATCTGGAGTGTGGGCGTGGCTTACAGCTAGGTCTGCCCTCTAGGTTTCTCTCCAGGCTTCTGCTGTGGACTATGTGATCCTGTGTACCCATCCCCCGCAAAGAGGAAAAATTCTTCTTTTCACTTTTTCCTGGCTGGGCTGCACTCTCCTTACCACAGTACATATGACCTAGATTGGCCACTGTTGGAAACAGAATACTGGGCTTGATGGACCTTGGTCTGACCCAGTATGGCATATCTTATGTTCTTATGTTATGTTCTTATGTTGTTCCTGGCAAAATCCAAGGGCCTCTACTCTGTTCTCATCCTTCTTGACTTCTGCTGCTTTTGACACTGTTGACCACAACCTTCTCCTTGTTACCCTGTCTTCGCTTGGCTTTAGTGGCTCTGTACTATCCTGGTTCTCCTCCTACCTTTCCCATCGCTCTTTCAGTGTGTGTTCTGGTGGCTCCTCATCCTCTGCTACCCCTTTCCCAGTTGGAGTCCCCCAGGGATGCATCCTGGGTCCGCTCCTTTTCTCTCTCTATACCCAGTCCCTTGGTGCGCTTCTCTCCTCCCATGGCTTTCAGTACCATCTCTATGCCAATGACTCCGAAATCTACTTCTCTATGCCTGAAATCTCTCCAGTTATCCAGACCAGGATCTCTGCCTGCCTTTCCGACGTTGCTGCCTGAATGTCTCACCGCCGCCTGAAGCTGAACATGGCCAAGACTGAGCTCCTTATCTTTTCCCCCAAAACCTCCCCTCCTCTTCCTCCTTTCTCAGTCTCTGTGGAAAACTTGGTAATCCTTCTTGTTTCCTCGGCCCGCAATCTGGAGGTTTTCTTTGACTCTTCTCTCTCTTTCTCTACACATATCCAGCTCGTAGCTAAGACCTGCCATTTCTTTCTCTACAATATCGGCAAGATCCACCCCTTTTTTCTGAGCATATTACTAAAACCCTTATCCACTCCTTAGTCACCTCTCGTCTTGACTACTGCAACTTGCTCCTTGCTGGTCTCCCTCTGAGTCATCTCTTTCCCCTTCAATCTATTCAGCATTCTGCTGTGCGACTAATCTTTCGTCAGCCTCACTATACCCACATTACTCCTCTTCTCAAGTCACTTCACTGGCTCCCTGTCCGCTTTCACATCCAGTTCAAACTTCCCCTCCTGACCTTCAAGTGCATTCACTCTGCAACTCCTCAGTACCTTTCATCTCTTATCTCTCCTTACAACCCCTCTCGTGAACTCCGCTCTTCTAACAAACTACTTCTGTCTATGCCCTTCACTCCTACTGCTAACTCCAGACTTCGCTCCTTTCACCTTGTTGCACCTGGAACATGCTACCGGTGTCTATACGCCAGGCACCCTCTCTAGCCCTCTTTAAATCCGGGCTGAAATCTCATCTCTTCTCTGTTGCTTTCAGATCTTGACTTCTGTGTCGTGACTAGATTGCATGTACCATATTTTGTCTTGACTTGATTGTTAGCTCTGAGTTTGTCTTGATTAGATTGTAAGCTCTGACGAGCAGGGACTGTCTCTTACATGTCTGTACAGTGCTGTGTATGACTGGTAGCACTATATAAATGCTCAATAGTAGTAGTAGTAAGGCTCCAGGGCTGAACGGTTTGACTGCACAGTTCTATAGGGTGGCACAGCAGTGTATCACCTCCCTGTTAACAAGAGTGTTCAATGGAGCATTACAAGGGGAAGGGCTACCTCCATTGATGGAGGAGGCAGACATCACAGTTCTGCCAAAACCAGGGAAGGATAGCAGTGTGTGGGGGGTCGTACAGACCCATCTTATTGATAAACATAGATGCCAAGATTTTTGCTAAGATATTGGCAATGAGATTGCAGAGGGTTCTCCCCAAGCTAGTTCATCAGGATCAAACAAGGTTTAACCTGGGGAGACAAGGAGGGGACAGCATCAAGAGGATTTTGAATATAATTTGGCAATTACAGCAGATGGGGGATGGGGCAGTTCTCACGGTTTACGCTGAGAAAGCGTTCAGTCGTGTAGAGTGGCAATTCATGTTCCAAACATTGATGTATATGGGTTTTATTTATTTATTTACAAAAATAAATATGGGTTGGGGGATACATTTATTAGGGTGGCAGAGGCCTTGTACGAGAAGCCCAAAGCCCGAATAAGAGTTAACGGCAGATACTCTGACAGCTTTCCCCTGGGAAGGGGGACACGTCAGGGCTGCCCCCTATTGCCTCTATTGTTTGCATTAGCGATAGAGCCTTTGGCAGCGTATGTGAGGCAACACCCGGATACTAAGGGGATAGAGATGGGAGGAATGAACACCAAAATTGCTCTATTTGCCGACGATATTATTTACATGTTGAAGCTACCAGAAACAACCTTACCAATCCTATTACAAGCCATTACAAGGTACAGTGAGGTGGCTGGATATAAGCTGAACAGGGGTAAATTGGAAATTTTGGGAATAAACCTGCCTGAAAGCTTGGAGGACAGGTTGCAAAGAGTGTTCCCCTTCAAGTGGGTTAAAACAAAGTTTAGGTATCTGGGTATACAAACAGGGAAGAAGTTGGAGCATCTTAGAGAATGAAATTATGGTCCATTAATAGAAGACATATGGAAACATCTCTTTAGGTGGAAAGGGACCTATGGTTGGGGCGGATAACGGTCATAAAAATGTACATACTGCCTATAATTTTGTTTTTGTTTGCTACATTACCTTATGAACTGCCAGGTAAAATGATAAAGCAGTTACAAAATATGACACTGTCTTTTATTTAGGAGGGGAAGTCCCCTAAAATAGCTAGGAAAGTGCTGTACAGGAGGAAAGAAGAGGGAGGATTGGGAGTCCCGTGTTTAGCTACTTACTACGAGGCTGCACAGCTGCACTCGTTGTTTGAATGGGGGCGATGGGGGAAACCCCTCAGTGGGTGCAGCTGGAGCAGGAGGAAGGGATGGACTTAGAAGCATGGATATGGGACCTGTCTGGGGGAGCCAAAGGGGGAAATCCCTTTAAGAAAGTAACAATGCAGGTTTGGAGGAAAAGGAAGCATGAGCTATTAGGGGGATGACGGTGGTCTAGGAGAACATTTATTAAAGGAATGGGTGACTTCCCCGGGCAGGATAGTCCTATATTTAGAGAGTGGGAAACAAAAGGGTTGACCCGGGTAGGACAGCTGATAGGAGCAAAGCGGCAGATTAAAGCTTTTGACAAGCTGCCAGGAGAATTTCATCTAGATACAAGGGATCACTATGCATATACCTAGTTGTGGTACTATCTGCAGCAAGAAGAGATAAAGAGGGCAACACCCACTGCTTTTGAGAGGCTAATGGAAAGACAAAAGAATAGGAAGGGACTTGTATCTAAGCTATACTCATCCCTGAGGGAAGGGGAAAGGGGAGCCTTGGTTAGCCAGCGGTGTTGGGAGGAGGAGTTATAGACCTTGGGATGAAGGGAGGTGGAAAGCAATATACAAGTATGCGTATAAATTAGCTCCTGGTGCCCCTTTCTTAGAAAATAGTATTAAACTTCGGTTGAGAATGTACTGGACCCCGCTTAAGTTGCAGGTGGTGTATAGGGAAGGCTTGGGGGAGTGTTGGAAAAGATGTAGGGGAAAGGGGGATCTGATTCATTTAATGTGGGGTTGCCCAAAAGTACGAGGCTATGGGAGGGAATGGAGGAATTATTTAGGGTAATTACGAACGTACAGATGCAGCTGTCAATGGAGATGGTGATGTTGAATGAAGTGAGAGGGAGAGGGAATAAAGCATTAGAGATTTTGATGGGGTATTGTGTAATATCAATAAGAATAACCCTGTTGGTGGAAGAGGAAAGGAGTTCTGGTACTGAGTGAGGTAGTATGGAAGATTGATTATGTTTGGGGCCTGTGTGCGGTGGGAGCCTGCAGATATAACATGCCGAAGCAATATCAAGAGATTTGGAGTTGGTATGAGAAGTGGTGGGAGGAGCCAGATACTGGGGGGGGGGGAGGTAAAGAGGGGGGTGGGTAGAAGGGGGAGGGAAGGAGGGAGGGAGGGGGAGGTATAGGAGTGGAGGTATGGAGTGAGCAGATTTTGAGGAGAAGGAGGACGGGGGGATAGAAAGGGGGAAGGGAGGGATGGAGTCTATACATGGTGTACATGGTTCCCCTCGGGCCCTATTCAAATAGAGAATGGGGAAGAGAGCACTGGGAAGGTCAATCTGGGAAGTATTGTGTATGTAGGTGCATGTGAGGAATCCGATCTCAGAGTTGTATGTAAAAAAAAAAAGAAAAGTTTAAGGGTTTTTGAGTTTTGGATTGGTAAGTGTGAAAAAATAATAATAATAAAAAAATTACTACCAAAAGCCACCTACTTGAAAGTTTCCAGTGATCGGTAATCTGACACAAACATAACCAGCTAGACTCTGCAAAGGGATTTAAACACACGCCACATAGACGCAGTATTTATCTCTTGTTCATGCAAGCACATTCATCCAATCACAGCACACTATCCCGAAATCCAATTTCACTCTAAAAACTCCAGAGGACATGAGCATCTATACCAGAGTTCCCACCCTCCCAATAGAACATCTAGCAGATTCTCCACTCAATTTGGGAATTAAGACCCTTAGGCCAAATATTGTCAAGGTAATAAATCCCTTTTTGTTCAATACACACAAGAGCTTGATCTTTACTGAGACCTGCTTCACCCCATCTCACCCTGTCCATACAAAAACATTGCAAATCCTCAAAAGAATGTCCCTGTTCTAAGCAATGTTGACCTTTAGAGGCCTCCCTATGGCCACAATGTAAATGACTTTGATATTCACCCATCTTCAACTTAAACAAGTGGGTGATTTTATCAATATACAGGAGTCCACATGGACATCTCACTGTATATATCACAAAACTGGATGTACAAGTGGTGGAATGGCGGAGAACATATTCATGCCCCTTATATAGAAAACTAGTCAATTCCAATCAAATCTCGCAGATCGAACAATCCCACACCGGCGATGTTCCAGTGGTTGCCTTATCAAATCATTTGCAGAACAAAAGCGGGACGGACAAAGGATCTTTTTTAAATTATACCCTTTGACCACACAAGCCTCGTTTTTTTATTTTCCAAAGGTGAAATTAGACTTACCTGCTAACTGTTGTTCCTTGAGGAACTCTAGTCCAGTCCCAGAACCTCTGAGTTAAGTACCTCCTCCAGCAGCTTTGGAGACTGAAATGCCTCATCACTTTGATGACACTGGTATAAGTAG
The DNA here is from genome assembly GCA_033557465.1 of Ichthyophis bannanicus. NCBI lineage: Eukaryota > Metazoa > Chordata > Amphibia > Gymnophiona > Ichthyophiidae > Ichthyophis > Ichthyophis bannanicus. Next base: position 53,122,927 of record CM066035.1, read on the forward strand.
GCAAGGACTGCCTCTCCACTCCAGTACCTACTGACAAAGCAGACTCAGCAGAGCAACAAATAAGTAGCTAAATTGCAACCAAATCATTTTTTAAAAACATAACTGTCTATCCTCAACGTTAAGGTAACATGCTTAAAAACAGTTACTGCATAGGAAGGTTCCCCTCTCCCCTTCTGAGAATGGAAGCCCCTTGAGCCCCTCCCCCTCCCTTGCAAGCCAAAGGACGACGTAATCCTAAAGACAACCACTTAACTACCACTCTGAGCTCCCAGAACTTCAGGCTGCCAAGAAACCTGGAACCAAACCCCGGGCGAGATCCGGGACTGGACTAGAGTTCCTCAAGGAACAACAATTAGCAGGTAAGTCTAATTTCACCTTCCTTTTCGTCCCTCTAGTCCAGTCCCCGAACCTCTGAGGATGTAACAGAGCAGTAAATATCAACGGGAGGGCCCTGCTAGACCAGCCTGAAGTACAGCCGATCCAAAACGCACATCTCTTGCCGCTTGCACATCTAGCTGATAATGCTTGACAAAGGAATTTAAGGATGACCATGTCGCCGCTTTACAAATATCCTCGGCCGGCACCAAACTGTATTCTGCCCAAATATCCTCGGCCGGCACCAAACTGTATTCTGCTTGTGCTCTAGTTGAATGAGCCCTGAGACCCTCCGGTACCTCCTTACCTTTCAAAATGTATGCCGCCGCAATAGATTTCTTTAACCACCTAGAAATGGAAGATTTTGCTGCAGCCTCCCCCTTCCGTGGACCTCCAAACAACACAAACAACCTGTCCGACTTACGGAAGGACGCTGTCTCGAGAAGGTACCGTTTGAGTGACTGACGAACATCTAGAAGACGTAACCTTCCTCCCGTCGACCCCTTCTCCTCTCCAGAGAATACCGGTAATGAGACTACTTAGCTGACGTGAAACACAGACACTATCTTGGGCAAAAAGGGGGGAACCGGACGCAACACCACCTTCTGATCTGAGAACGAAAGAAACGGCTCCTTACAAGATAAAGCCTGCAACTCCGAAATCCTGCGAGCTGAGCAAATGGCTACTAGAAAAATTGTCTTTAATGTCAAATTTTTCAATGACGCCTTACCTAACGGCTCAAAAGGTTCTCTAACCAACGCGTCTAACACCAAATTCAGGTCCCATATGGGAACCGTGCATCTGCGAGAAGGCTGCATGAGCAACATGGCCCATAAAAGTCTTTTAACATCTGCATGCGCCCCCAACACTTCTCCTTGAATCTTACCTTGGTAACAAGACAGCGCCGCTAGCTGAACTCTCAAAGAACGGGCCCCGCCAGACCCTTCTCAAAGCCATCCTGCAAAAACGAAAGGATCTGCGAAACAGACGCCGCTGAGGGCCACACCAGCCTGTCCGCACACCATGCCTCAAAAACATGCGCCAGACCCACACATATGCTAATGATGTAGATCTCCGTCTCGCCTTCAGCAACGTAGAAATGATTGCCGCCGAATAACCCTTGGCTTTCATCCTTGCCCTTTCAAGAGCCAAGCCGTAAGCGAGAACCAACTCACCTGTGGCATGCGTAGTGATCCCTGAACCAGCAGGTCCTCCCGCGGCGGAAGCTGCCATGGACTGTCTATCAGCAGACGAACCATATCCGAATACCATGGCCTTCTTGGCCAGTCCAGTGCCACCAGGACTACCAGGCCCTGGTGTCGTTCTATATGCTGCACCACATGCCCAATGAGCGCCCATGGTAGAAAGACGTATATGAGACCGTCGACAGGCCACCTCTGCATCAACACATCGAGACCCTCCGACATCCTTTCTCACCTTCTGCTGTAAAATCGGCCTTCGCAGATTCAAACGTCGCCATTAGATCCATAATCGGCGTCCCCCAGCACCTTGTGATTAGGGCAAACACTCTCCTGGATCCACTTTGCGCCGACTCAAATAATCCGCCTCGACATTGTCCATTCCTGTTACATGTTGAGCCGACAAGGCCAGCAGATTTAGTTCGGCCCAGCTCAACAGCTGACTCGCCTCTTCCTCCAACGCCGCACTTCCTGTGCCACCCTGCCGATTGATGTAGGCTACTTTGGTCGCATTGTCGGAAAGCACCCGAACTGCCGACTGACTCAGCCACGACTGGAACTCTAGAAAAGCTCACCGTCTCCAGCCTCCAGATTCTCCAAGGGCGTTAACGTCAGCAAATCTGCCTCCACCACCTTGCCCCTCTTGACAGGGGTACCACCACTCTCTGGCTGCAGCGGGCTCCCCAGGCGCTTCTCTCTCTGTACGCCAGCAGGAAGGGTAGCCATTCTGGGCTGCAGTAAATAAAACGCCTGCTGTATTAGTAAAAAGAAATCCGGAGGGAGCAAAGGTGGTCCCACTGCCTGACCCTGTCCCAGCGGAGGAGACGAACCCACCGCCGTGGACGGCCCAGCTACCGGCTCCAAAGGGGCAAGAGATGGGGACAGGACTTCCTCCTGACCCTGGGGAACCAACAACTGCCCTCCTGACCCCCCCTCCAGTGCCTTCTCCATCAAAGCTGCCTCACTAGTGCAGCCTCGGCACACCCCCATCTCTAAGACCGAGCCGTGCCTCATGCCACAGACTAAGCACCGAGGCCTAGCCGGCATGCTACCCCAAGGAGCAAGGCCTTCCAAAAAATTCCAGTACCAATAGAGGCTAAACAACCACAGCCTCGTGCTTCTCTGTTTTTTTGGGTTTTTTTGTTTTTTTGTTTTTTAACACTCGGCTGTCCGCCTCAGCATAAGACCCCATTGAAATCGGAGCTCAAAGAACCCCCCGGGAGACAACTTCCGCTTCGCCACAGGCTCCTGTGTGGCCGCTAAGAGAAGAAAACTCAAAATCTCCCCTCACGCTTCCCACGCAAACGCCATGCGGCCAGGTCTTCTGCACTCGAACCCCGCGAAACTGCGCGATCTTGGCTCCCTGGCCTCCCCGCACTAAACCCTGCACCCAAACAGGTCAAACGGAGATTTACCGCGGTCTCCCGAAGCTCTGGGGGCCTCAATCCACCACCGGAGCTCCGCTGAATTGGCGGCTTCGGCTCCGGAGCAGATAGACACACCGTGCCGCCGAATGCAGTAATTGCCTCCTCCCCGACCAGTTGCCGGCTGCACCTGCCACCTTCTCACCCGTTAATACGGGATTGGGAGCAGGGAGGCTATTCCTGCTGGATCTCACCCCCGTTGCTTGTTTCCTGCGCGAGGGAGGGGGGAGGGGGAGAGAACAGAGAAAAGGAGAGACGGAGGAGGAAATCAGTCCTCTGCAGCAGCTACACTGCTCTCCACTCAAAACCCCTTGCAAACGTGCCTAACAGCTCAATTCCAAAAATCATAAAACCCCAAATTCAAAAGTGACTCTGCTTATTTGTGTTGAGTGAGCCCAGACTCCTAGGCTCACCACCTTCTCTGGCTGCTTGGAGACTGAAACTACTGGCGTGGTGAGGCAGTCCTTGCCTACTTATACCAGTGTCATCAAAGTGATGACGTGTTTCAGTCTCCAAAGCTGCTGGAGGAGGTACTCAACTCAGAGGTTCTGGGACTGGACTAGAGGGACGAAAAGGAACATGCAACACTGAGAAGTGCTTATAAACAGCTTGCTGTAATTTCTGATTAAGTGAAGAATAATGAGTAACAAAGTGAATATAGTAATTTCCTTCCTGGTGGTGTAAATCCTGGCTAGGATGTAACAGCCATTCCCTATTGCTAAATTTTGCATGTTTATAGCCTGTTCAACCACTCTGCCAGGATAACCCCTCTTAAGAAAAGCTTTTTTCCAAACTATGGATAGGATTTAAATTCAGAAAGAGAAGAACCGTTTCATCTGAAATGTATAAACTGAGAGTATGGTAAACCTTCCTTCAGTCTTATGGCGTGTGCACAAGAATAATGCAACAGTGTATTACAATGAGCAAATTAGACTTACCTGCTAATTGTTGTTCCTGGAGGAACTCCAGTCTAGACCCGAACCTCTGAGTTATGATCCTCTCACAGCAGCTTGGAGACTGAGAACACGTCATCTTTTTTTCTGAAGACAACTGGTATATCCTTCCTGGATCCGCCTTCTCACTCCAGTAACCTACTGACAAAGCAGACTCACCAGAGCAACCATTAAGTATTAAACTTCAACAACAAATCCTAACCCCCTAATTAACTCCAACTTAAAACTATACAATAGGGTCTCCGACCCTTCATTAATAACATTTGCTAGAAGTACTGAGGCCCACCCTCCCCATTTAAGGAGAGAGGAGGAGACTAAAAAGGAAGCTCCCTGCTTATAACATTGAACTCTTACCTGTAAGGGCCCCGTTGCTTTAGGCTGCCGAATACCAGGGAGGGATGCGGGACTAGACTGGAGTTCCTCCAAGAACAACAATTAGCAGGTAAGTCTAATTTACTCTTCTTAATCGTCCCTCCAGTCTAGTCCCGAACCTCTGAGTAAGTAACAGAGCAGTAAAGAAATTCAACGGGAGGGACCCGCCAAACCAGCCTGAAGCACCGCCGATCCAAAACAGGTATCCCTCTCCACCTGAACATCGAGACGGTAGTGCTTGACAAAAGAATCCAGCGACAAACAGGTAGCAGCTTTTACAAATTTCTACCGCTGGCACTAACTGGAATTCAACCCAGGATGCTGCCTGCGTTCTCGTCGAATGAGCCCCCAAACCCTCGGGCACAGACCTTCCTTTTAAAATACATGCGGACGCAACGGCTGCCTTAATCCATCTAGAAATGGAGGCTTTAGAAGCTGCCTGTCCCTGTCTCGGTCCACCGAATAGCACGAAAAGTCGATCTGATCGCTGAAAAGCTACCGTTCTACGGATGTAGATCTTTAACGCCCGCCGCATGTCCAAGCGATGGAGTCTTTGAGAAGAAGAATCTTTGGAAGTCTCAACGAATACCGGCAAGGTGACAACCTGATTTACATGAAACACCGAGACTACCTTAGGCAAAAAGGACGGCACGGGCCGCAAAACTACCTTAGACTCATAGAATTTTAAAAAGGGCTTCCTACAGGATAACGCTTGTAACTCGGAAATGCGCCTTGCCGAGCACATCGCTACTAGGAATACAGTCAAACCTCGGTTTTCATGATTAATCCATTCGAAAAAGTCTGACTAAAACCGAAACGTATGAAAACTGAAGCAATATTTACCATAAGAAATAATGTAAATCCAATTAATCCGTTCCAGACGCTCAAAAATATTCACAAAAAATACATTTTATAGAGAATAACTATACTTTTACATACAGAAAACAATGAGAAATAAATATAAATGACTAATGAAATGGATAAATGAACATTTAACATCACTGAAAGCAAGCTAAGTACAGTACTGTACAGTACAGTATGTTAGCATCTGGCCTTAGCCACCCCTGACAAGCTGCTGTGCCCAGCTCTCTTCGGAATCACATTGGATTCAGCCCATTAAAATACCTTTACATTATCTGCTCAATGCTTCAGAATGGCAGAAAATCTTAATGATATAGCTTCAGACGTACCCTGCAAGAAAAAGAACTGCCTCCCACATTCATGCAACATCTCCTGCTTACGTTGACAGCTTTTCTTCCCTGCTACCTCTGAGCCTGAGGGGGCGCTCCAGAGAAGGGCAGGCGGTGGACGAGATCGGGGCCTTCCTCTCTGCGCAATCCTTGCCTCTCTAACTCTGACCAGGCTCGAGGATGTGTTTCATTTACGTGCTCAGCTGGCTTTCGCTTCTCATCACGCTGGCGATCGGTGAGTCCGGGGGGCAGTGCTGCCGGGACTGGGCGGGCGTTCTGGCAGTGTATACAGACCGGTGTGCAGCGCGAGGGTGTATGTATTTACAGTACTGTACTTTACGAAAACCGAGGCAATGTACGAGAACCGGGACAAAATCTCAGTCAAAAAAGACGTTGAAAACCGAAGCGATGTATGAGAACCGGGACAAAATCTCAGTCAAAAAAGATGTTGAAAACCGAAGCGTATGAAAACCGGGGCAAATGAAAACCGAGGTTTGACTGTACCACCTTAAGGGTAAGATCCTTCAAGGACGTCCCCGACAATTTATTTTATTTATTTATTTAACAATGATTTATGACAATGGCTCAAACGGCTCCTTAACCAACGCCTCTAATACCAGAGGAAGATTCCAACTGGGGACCACCGGCCTACAGGGCGGCCTAAGTAGAGTCACCGCCCTTAGGAAATGTTTGACATCTGGATGACAACCGAGCGGCTCACCGCGTATCTTACCCCTATAACAGGCCAAAGCCGCTACCTGCACCCACAGGGAAGCAGCTGCTAAACCTTTCTCCAGGCCCATTTGTAAAAATGCTAACACTTGCGGGGTCGACGCCCTCATCGCTTGTACCTGGTTGTCTACACACCAGGCCTCAAAGACCCACAGATGCACACATAGGCTAAAGAGGTGGATCTTCTCCTTGCCCTTAATAAAGTGGAAATTACGGAAGTAGAATATCCCCTCGCTGTCAGCCTAGCCCTCTCAAGAGCCAGGCCGTAACCGAGAACCGATCCACTTGAGGCATGTGAAGCGGCCCCTGAGACAGAAGATCCGCCCAAAGTGGAAGGCGCCACGGACTTCCCACCAAGAGCCGCATCAGGTCTGCGTACCACGGCTGCCTTGGCCAATCTGGCGCTATCAGAAGCACCTTGCCCTTGTGACGCTCGATGCGCTGTATTACCCTTCCTATTAACACCCATGGAGGAAACACATACAGCAGCCAATCCTGCAGCCAAGTTTGGATGAGGGCATCCAGACGTTCCGACATCAGCTATCTTCTTCTGCTGAAGAACCGATCGACCTTTGCCGACTGGAAGGTCACCATGAGATCCATCACTGGTGTCCCCCAGCGACTTACTAGCATTTAGAACACTTCTTGATGTAGGCTCCACTCTCCTGGATCCACTTGCACTCGACTCAAGAAATCAGCTTGCACGTTGTCCACCCCTGCTACATGTGCCACCGACACCGCTATAAGATTTTGCTCGGCCCACTTGAACAACTGTTTGGCCTCTTCCTACAGCGGAGCACTGCTGGTACCCTCCTGGTGATTGATGTAGGCTACAGCGGTGGCATTGTCGGAAAACACTCGAATGGCAACGTGAAGAGAAGGCTGAAACGCCTGCAGCGCAAGCCGCACCGCCCTCAATTCCAACCTGTTGATGGACCAGGCCCTTTCATCCTCCGACCATTACCCCTGTGCAAACGTTCCTTGGAAATGCGCTCTCCATCCGAAGAGACTCGTATCCGTCGTCAGCGGGAGCCAACAAGGCGCTTCCAACGGCATCCCGTTCTCGAGGTACTTCTCATGAAGCCACCACTGTAGCGCTTGACGTGTCTCCGGTAAACAGGGTAACCTTTGGGACAACCGATCGTTCTGGTGAGACCAACACCTGAGCAGCGCCCTTTGCAATGGTCTCATGGGCGCTCTCGCCCACTGGACCAGATCTATTGTTGCTGCCTTGGTCCCGAGCAACTGCAGGTAATGCCATGCTGTGGGAGATGCTCTACTCAGAAAACGTTGGACTAAGCAACGTAATCCGAGCGCACACTGATGGGGCAGGTACACTCTCCCCGCCTGCATATCGAAGCGGGGCCCTAAGTACACTATCCCCTGAGATGGGACCAAGTTGCTCTTTGCCATATTGACCACCCAACCAAGGTCTCACAGGAATGTTACCACCTTTGCTGTCGCCGATACGCTTTCGCTTCGGGACTTTGCTCGAATCAACCAATCATCCAGGTACGGATGCACTAGCACGCCCTCCTTTCGCAATGCCGCCGCCACGACAACCATCACCTTGGTGAACGTCCTCGGGGCCATGGCCAATCCGAACAGCAAGGCTCGGAATTGAAAATGCCCCATAGGCACCGCAAACTGGAGAAACGTTTGATGTTCCGGGCGTATTGGGATGTGCAGGTAGGCGTCTGACAGATCCTCTACAGGACCAGGGGTAGGCATATTGAGAGCCCTCAGCATCTCTGAGATGAGCGCCGGTAGTTCTTCTCTTCTGAACAGACGGACAACCCGTGCCTGATCCTCTCTTTCCGTGATCTCTCCTTCTTCCAGGTCCTCTTCTAATTCGTCGTCGAGCTCCCCGTCCTCGGAGTGACCTCCCTCCGAGTCCAATGAGGAATCCTTCTGATCCTTTTCCTTTCTGACTCTCTTAGCTGGGCCGCCCGCTGTCTCCGTACTCAGAGGGGTAAGAGGTCTCTTCTCTCCCCTGTACCCCATCATGGAACCTGTTGCAAGACCCCTATGTTGCCCCCCAAAAACCTGGTGAATAAGGGCTACAAACTCTGAGGAAAAAATGGCTGCTAGGCCTCCCGGCAATGCCGGCTGGGAAGGAGGAAGATCTGGAGCCGACGAGGGACCCGCCACCGGCTCACACGGTGCCAAATCCAGGGAAGCAGCCTGCTTGGAGACTGAGATAACAGGAGTGAGGAGGCGGTCCAGGAAGGATATACCAGTTGTCATCAGAAAAAAGATGACGTGTTCTCAGTCTCCAAGCTGCTGTGAGAGGATCACAACTCAGAGGTTCGGGATTGACTGGAGGGACGATTAGGAACAGTAGATTTTTTTAAATACTGTAGTATGCCATCCTCCTCCTCTAACAGAAACTAACACATCCAGAAATGAAATCTGCCGGCTGTTAAAATTCATCGAAAATTGTATATGTGGATCACAAAAGTTTAACCATTGATAAAACAATTAAAGTTGATCAGACATACCAGTCCATAACATAAAGATATCGTCGATATAACGACACCATAGTTAAATACTCTGAAAAAAAGGAGATTTATATACTCATCGTGACCCATATGCACCCATAAAAATATTAGCAATCGAGGGGGCAAAGGTAGCACCCATCGCTACTCCTGCCAATTGTTGGTATATTGTTTCTTCAAAAACAAAAACAAAATATTATTCAATACTATTAATGCTAACTCCACTATAAACTCTAAATGACCCTCAGTTAAATCACCTCGACTAAGTAGAGCCTCCCGTACAACCGCCACTACCTCTGACTGGGGAATGCTAGTATAAAGGGAAGATACATCTAAAGTTACTAGCAAAATCTCAGCATTCATCAAACTCTCATCAATTTCTGAGAGAACATTTAAAAAATGTGCAGTGTCTCTCAAATATGAGCAGTGGACATAGGAAAGAAATAGAAATTACACTTACCTGGTAATTGTCGTTCCTTGAGTGACGACAGTTTAGTCCTCCACCTCTGGGCTGTGCACCTTTTCCTGCAGCTTGGAGACTGGGCATGTCAAAGTCGTGACATCACTGGATATAGCCTGCTGGTATCTCCCATCAGCCTCCAGTGTACTATTGACAAAGCAAACTCAAAGGAACAACAAATAAGTAACTATACCATAACTTTAAATAACTCCCCATTCCTCAACCTGAGGAACCTTTTTAACCATATCCGTCTTATATATATATATATATTTTTTTTTTTTAATTTACATTCATGTCCCCCCTATGCAAACGCGTTTCCTATACCATCCCCTCGTTTAAATAAGAGAGAAGGAAGAAACAACAGAGAGGGATACTCACTGCCATCTAGAAACTGAAAGGATCTGTCTACTCCTTGAGATTGATGCTCCACTCCGCCTGAAAATAAACTCTGAAGAAATCACACCCCTGGGCGGGAATGAGGACTAAACTGTCGTCACTCAAGGAATGACAATTACCAGGTAAGTGCAATTTCTATTTCCTTATCGTTCCTCCAGTTTAGTTCTCCACCTCTGGGATGTAACAGAGCAGTAATCATTGGGAGGGACCTATCCAGCCAACTCACCACACCGTCGACCCGGAACAGGCATCCTTTACTGCCAAAACATTTAGGCAGTAAAGGTTACTGAGGAAATGAAGAGACGACCTGGAAGCTCCTCTACCAATCCCCCCTGGTGTAATGACACAGTGATTCATCCATGAAGCTGCTTGCGCCCTGGTAGCAAGAGTCAGAAAGCCCCCCAGAATCATACAACCTCGCCACCAGAAAGCTGAGGCAACCACCGCCTTAACCCAGTGCAAAATGGTCGCCTTCGCTGCTGCTTCCCCTTTGCGGGGACCTCCAACCAACACACAAAAACAAAGAAACGAACGCCCCACCCTGTATTTTATGTTTCCTATCGGCATAAGCTACGAATAAAACCCTCCCCTTCCAGAAAAACCGAGAACTGGAAGAGAAACCAATAGGCTCAGGAGAAAAATCAGATACCACCTTTTGGAAGGACGATGGGACTGCTCGCAAACACCACCCTCTATCCAGAAAGGGTGAAAACGACTCATTACATGACAATGCCTGAAACTCCGAAACTCATCGCGCCGAACAAAGAGCTATCAAAGCCACTGTCTATAACAGCAAATCCTTTACCGATGCCTGGAGTAAAGAATCAAAGGGCTCTTTAGTTAATGCCTCTAAGGCCCAATCGGGATCCCCCGGCAGCAACCGAACTCTCCTTGAGGAGCGCAGTCGGGTCCCAACTTAAGGAAACGCTACACATCGATCCGAACACCTAGCGCTATTCCCTCCACAGAGCCTCTACAGCTGGAAACAGTCACTCGCTGGACCCTCTAAGGGACTGGCCGCTGGTTCCTTCAGACACTGTCCTGCAGAGAACTCAGACCAAGGATACCGACACCTTTGTCGCCCAGACTTGCTGCCGTGAAAAGCAGCCTTCAAAAAGGCGCTAAGCACGGACCTATGTACCAGAAGCAGCCTGCCTCCCTGCTCTCAACAAGGTGGCGAAGACTACCGCAGAATAACCCTTCTTCTTCAGCCCCGCCCATTCAAAGGCCAAACCGTAGGCGGGCACCGATCCACCTGAGACATTCGTCGTGGACCTAGCCGCAGCTGTACGTCCGCTACCGGCAACTTCTAGGAAAAGCCTGTCAAGTAGGCGAATGAGATCAGCCTAGTATGGCCGTCTCGTCCAACCGGGCGCTACCAAGAGTACCTTTCCCCGAAAGCCTCAATACGCCAACTAGTTGCCCTATGAGAGCCCACGGGGAAAGGACAAGACAAAGACTTAAATCGGAGCTTACTGAGCCTCAACTTTGATGAACCATCAGCCGCCCCATTCCTCCACCAGAGAAATCTCCAGATGAACCCCAAGGAAGCCAATAATATTAGCTAGCGCTCGAATTAAGCCATAATGCACATTTGCCACGCTCCATCCCCATACAAGGTGAATGATCCCACAGTGCAATTGCGCTCATCAGGGTTTCCTCTCCATTGGACAGGATTCCTATGGGGTGCACATGTTCCACAACAGCAGGGCGGGCATGTTGGAATGGGCAACTGGACAGATGCTGGGAAAGGGGACACAGAGGGCTGCAGACGGCACAATCTGTACTGCAGCTGGGCCACAGTGCGGACTAGGGTGATGCCTAGGTGGCCCATAGGAATGCTGAAACAGTAGAGCAGCCAGACAGCAACTGATGAGGGCCCAGCATGGGCACGAGTGTGCTTCCCACAGTGTCACAGGGGATAGTACCCAGTAGGGACCCCCCAAGGGCACAGAACTGTGGCAGGCGGTGCTGGGGGGAAGCGTGGACAGCTAAGCAGGCACCCCTACCCCAGAACCCGCACCATAGGCAGCCGCCTACCCGCACACTGGATGGCCTGAGACTGCGCTCCACCAGCACCACCAGCAGAAGGGCATGTCAGCAGGGTGACAGAGGGGCACTGGTGGTGGAGGGGGCAGTGGCAGCTGCCCAGAGCAGACCGTGGCCTAGCCCTGTTTAACTGTCAGTCTATTTTTTTATATCCTAAGGTTTCCTAAACCTGTCCCTGTGAATTTTGGGCAACTTTCACTATAGAATACATAAAAGCACACTTCCAGGCTGTCCCTCCTTCCAACTACAAGTTAGGGCTCTGCTCTTGAACCTAAAAACTGGCAATTTGCCTAATATCCTGGGACTTAACATGCTCCTCAGAGACATGATTAGGAGGGAAAGAACATGTGGTATCAGAGATCAATGCCAAAACTGCTGTCCTATAAAACTAAGAATAAACTTAAAAATAAAGAGGACTGACAACAGCCCCCTTAAGGCTGAGGAACCCCCCCCCCCCCCCCAAGCCTCAAAAATCCTACAAACAAAAGAAAGAAACACTAGGCCCAAAAATCTAGCTATTCTGCCTGTTGTCTTCCTCACACAGGCAGCTCCCTGCAGCTCTCGCCATGCGGTCCAAATACCTAGAGAGAAAATGGCTGCCCCTTCGTCAAAGAATTTTGGCGCCAAGAACAACAGCCACTGCAAAAAGGAGGCCTCAGTAGACCGATAGAGCCCGAAGTCCTTACCTGCAGGGCAGAAAGCCACACAGCCTGCTCCTACCACCTTGAATTCCTCCGATCCTCAAGCCGCGCTGATGCGCCTGGCAGCCGCGGTGAGGATCGCTCAGCCGGTTCCACAGAGTAAAATTAAAATCCCGCAGCAACGGAGAGGCTCCGTCTCGCACAGCTTCAGTGTGGCTGTACGGGTCCCGGAGCTCTCTCCCGTACAGTCAAGGGAGAGAGATCCGCACCGGCAAATGCCTGTAGCAAGTGAAAATCACTGACAAGGAGGGAAGGCGAGAGCTGCTACTAATTTAAAGAGCCAGGCTCAAATTTAAAATAACTGTAAATATAAGGAAATTTGCTCCTAACTAAAGGGAACTAATCCCTGATTGCCAATTAACCAAAGGTAACTGAATTAAAAGTAAAATTAAAAGTAAATTAAAGGTAAAAATCAAAAGTAAAATCAGAATAGAATTTGTCACACTAAATGCTCCTTATCTGTTCCCCCCAAGTGAGCCCAGAAGCTAGGCTCACTATGTCCTCCTGCTGCATGGAGACTGGACACACTGGAGGCTGATGGGAGATACCAGCAGGCTATATCCAGTGATGTCATGACTTTGACATGTCCAGTCTCCAAGCTGCAGGAAGAGGTGCACAACCCAGAGGTGGAGGACTAAACTGGAGGAACGATAAGGAATTAGTAAATATCGAAAGGGGTTCTAGTAATGGTAGTTGAAACTATGGGTCTGCCGGGGGGTTATCTAAACATTTATATATTATTAGGAATAAATAGAATACAGCCATCTCAGGAAAAGGGACATTAGGAATAAATAGAACACAGCCATCTCAGGAAAAGGGACATTCAAAAAACAGTTATTTTTTTATTATATATTTTGCCACATATGCCCCTTCAGTCAGTTGTATGATCTGTTTTTGTAATTCGACTGTTGGATCTGCAGTCAGGATTCTCTAAATATTATAATCTCCTAACTGCTGATAAGCTTCATCCAGGTAATCTTCTCTATTCAATAAAACAATGCCCCCTCCCCCTTATTGGCTTTCCTGATGACTATTTCAGACTGAACGAAGATCAGCTAAAGCCAATCTTTCTTTCTTAGACAAGCTATACAAAGTCTTATTGCATCCTAATCGTTCTATTGGCTCAAGATCATGTAACACCAATTGTCGGAAAGTTTTCAGGGCAGGATGCATTGGACCTGGGGAAGACCAGTTTGATTTAAAGAGAAGGGCAACTCTTCCTGGATTTTCCTGGGAAGTATCTTCTGAATCCACATTATTCCCAGTGGTATCCTTATTTGTATTAGAAAAATAGGATCATACTCAATTTACGCATGAATTTTTCAAGGTCAACTCGAACCTGAAACAGATCATACTTAGGTTCAGGTACAAACGACAATCCTTTATTTAAGACTTGTTCCTGTATAGGGGTTAATGTCAGATCAGAAAGATTAACTACTAGTAATTGAGCTATTTTTGTGATCTGGTCCAAAGTCTCCAAGATTATGAATGATGTGTATCAATTTCTTGCCATTGATCCTGGGGAATGATATTTATGGAATAATATTTTGCTGCGTGATTTGAATATCAATATTCATTCCTCTAACTGGCATTTAGTAGTGGCAATATATTCATAGCCATAGCATGACAGTTGGGATTTTTTATCATTGCCCAACAGGGTTGTATTCTGCCGTAGGTCTGAGCTGCCAGCACAGTGAGTCATTCCATAAAGCCATTGTCCTCCTCAACACTGGAAAAGTAATACACACGGCCTCCATGTCATACACAGACCTTCGTCAAAAAAGCAATATAAAGAAAATACCTCTGTTATGCAGTTCTGCACAAATTGGTGCAAAGTTCCTGCGGTTTGTGGCTACCTCTGCTGAGTAATCATGTCCCAGTAAGTTCTCATTATTCGCTCCTTATCGGCCCAATTCAAAATCCGGGTGATCACAGGGCATAAGCCTGCAAAACTATCCTCCTGCCAAACTGAACAACAATGCACAGAGAGTGGAGAGAACATGCCAACCTCTGAGGACAGCAGTGCTTCTTGTTCCTTCCTCTTGGCTCGTCTTTCTGCCAGCAGTTGCCTTATTAAGAAAAAATCTGTCTTGGGAGTCATTGAATTAGCACATATAAGAGTGTTACACCTAAACACTTGAATCCAAGGCTTGTGCTTAGCTTACCTTTGCCTTGATTCTGCCCTGCCAATAACACTGACTACTTTTAGCTCAACTGATGACACTGATACTGCCATTTATTCCTCTTCGGCACCAACAGAATGGGACTAAGTCAAGGAAGCAGTACCTTCGTGCTGCACATGCTACAAAAAGCTACAGTAAACACAGGGCCAGCTTGGTATGAAGGTATTTATTTATTTGGAGAGTTTATTGCTTGCTTTTTGTCACTTTAATTCAAAGCAAATTACAGTGGACATCTATTTATTTATTTATTTGTTTTTACATACCGTGCTTTTTTGGATCAGTGCGGTTTACATATAACACATGAACAATAAAGCACAGTTACTCACCTGTAACAGGTGATCTCCGGGAACAGCAGGAATTTAGTCCTCACATATGGGTATCGTCAGTACTGACGGAGCCTGCGCGGGAACGCTCCCCAGCATCCAATTAGAAAGATTTTGGGAGCATCCCACAGCGCCTGCGTGCTGCCTTCCCGCCTTTCCCAACTGCCTCTCTCCAGTTGAGTTTTAAAGCTGAGACAAAGAGAGAGAGAGAGGGAAAGGGAAAGAGATAGATAGAGAGATACAACTCCTAGGGGAGGTGGGTGGGTTGTGAGGACTAAATTCCTGCTGTTTCTGGAGATCACCTGTTACAGGTGAGTAACTATGCTATCTCCAGGAACAAGCAGGAATGTAGTCATCACATATGGGGACTCCCTAGCTTTAGATGCCAGGGAGAGACCCCAGAAGTTGTGCGTCCCTGAGAAGGGCTCCACTTCCCCCCATGGATCTCTGGTATCCTACCAGGAATGGTGGGTAGGAGTTGATTGGGTATGGAACAGGTGTTGTAGAACAGCCTGACCAAACAAGGCATCTCGGCGGGAGTCCTTGTCCAAGCAGTAATGGGCTGTGAAGGTATGAACCGAGGCCCAGGTGGCTGCTCGACAGATGTCGTCGATAGACACAGAGTGCAGATGAGCCATTGAAGCTGCCATGGCTCTCACATTGTGAGCTGTGACATGGCCCTCCAGAGGAAGATTCTTACTCTGATAGGCAAAGGATATACACTGAGCAATCCAGTTAGATAGCGGTCTCTTGCACACTGGAAGTCCCAAATGAGAAGGATCAAAAGCAACAAAGAGTTGAGAGGACTTTCTATGTTGCTGTGTTCTTTGTAAGTAAAAGGCTAAAGCTCTTTTACAGTCCAAAGTATGAAGGTTCCTTTCTGCATTTGATGCATGAGGCCTTGGAAAGAACACAGGTAGGTAGACCGCTTGGTTTAGATGAAAAGGCGAGACCACCTTTGGCATAAAGTGTGGATGAGTCCTAAGGATTACTTTGTCATGATGGAACCTTGTATAAGGTGGATCAGCTACTAATGCCTTCAACTCACTGATGTGACGTGCTGATGTGATTGCAATGAGAAAGATGACCTTCCAAGAAAGAAATTTCAATGAGGTAGTAGCTAAGGGTTCGAAAGGTGGCTTCATGAGCTGACCAAGAACCAGGTTTAAGTCCTATGCCACCGGTGGTGGCCTAATGGGAGGCTTAGTTAGAAGAAGGCCTCTCATAAATCTTGCTATAAGAGGATGGGAGGAAATAGGTTGTCCATTTAGAGGCTTGAAAGAAGCTGCAATAGCACTCAAATGGACTCTTACTGAGTTAGTTTTAAGTCCTGCATTGGATAAATGAAGGAGTTACTCCAGTAATGATTCCAGAGGTATCGCATGGGGGTTAAGACCCTTCTGTGAACACCATATGGTAAACCTTTTCCACTTGAAAGCATAAGAGCGTCTTGTGGAAGGCTTCCTGGAAGCATAAAGGATATCCTTTACTTGCTGAGGAAGGTTAAGATCATGAAGATCTAGGCCTTCAGCAACCAAGCCCTGAGATGCAGAGACTGGGGATTGGGATGCCATAACATTCCGTCCTCCTGAGAAAGGCAATCTGGAGCAGACCCTAACTCCATGGAGGGAGCTTGAGAGAGATGTAGAAGCAGAGGGTACCACACTTGCCGTGGCCAATGTGGAGCTATGAGAACCATACGGCCTCTGTCTCTCTGAAGCTTGAACAGGGTTTTGGGAATTAGGGGAATGGATGGAAAGGCATACAGGAAGTCTTGACCCCAGTAAAGGAGGAAAACATCCCTGGCCTGAGCCCCCTGAGCCGGGGTTCTGGAACAGAACCGGGGAAGATTGGCATTCCACAGACTTGCAAAGAAGTCTATATCCAGGGTTCCCCGATAAAATCCTGAAAGGAAATATCCTCTGGAGGAGACATCCTGCGCTTAGGGGAGGAGGGTTCCTCTGGGAGAAGCATTCCTGCATCGACAGAACTATCAGAATCCTCAGATTCTTCTGAGGACTCGAAGTACCGCCTGTCCGAATGCTCTTGAAGAGCCCGATACCTGTACCGATCGAAGTCGGTACCGGGATTAATCGCTACCGGAGTATCGGTACCGGAAGGCATCGGATGATTGGGTGCCAGCAATGCGGACACCGATGTCAATGTTGATGCTATCGGTACCGGTACCGATACTGGTGCTGGAGTTGGTGCCGGTACCGGCTGAAATGTCTGATGCGGTTCTGAGGGCGTCAATGCCGCAAGGAGAGCCGCCAGACTGCGCTCAATAGCCAGGACTCTCTGGTCTATTGACGCTGCCGATGCCTGGATGTCGGTACCGGAGAAGATCGCCGGTACCCCAGAGCATGGCACCAGTAGTCCTGCCAAGGTTGAGGCCTCAAGAACGTCCTGGAGCCCCGATAATGCTTTGGAAGCCGAAGCCTCCCGCCGGGGCAATTTTGCCGGTGCAGAATCCTCAAGGGCAACGCCAGAGGCATCTCAATGCTTAGAAGGAGATCTACCTTTGAGGACCGGCTAGACTTGTGTTTAGTTACCTGAGATCCACGGGAGGAAGACGAAGCCCTGGAAGACGTCGATGCCACCGAAGCTGCATCAGAGGGAAACAGGGTACTGAGCTTGGCAGCTCGGTTCTGTCGACCTCTCTTGGACATCATGGCACAGGCCATACATTCCGAGATGGAATGGTCAGGACCTAAACATTTCAGACACCACTCATGGGTGTTGGTGACGGAGATGGTACCGCCACAGTTGGTGCACTTTTTAAAACCTTACATGCATTATCTGATTTTTACCTATCCTTCCAGTGTAAATAACTCATGTATATAGTTAACCCCGTTATCCAAGTTTGTACTCCTGTTCAATGTAAAACCTGACAGCTTGTTGTTATGGTCGTTGTGTTGTGATGTAAACTGCGCTGATACTAAATAGCGCGGTATATAAGAAATTGTAATAAATAAAATAAATAAATAAACCTGAAGAGGGTTTTCCATTGTGGAAAAAAATCTTGGGCCTAAGGCCCAAAAAGGCGCATGCACCTGGGAAAAAAAATGGAAAAAAGTACTAAGAAATTTTTTTTTTTTTTAAAGAAAAGAAAGAAAGAAAGAAAGAAAAAAACCCGGCAATACCAGTAAAGTGTCGAGGAAGACAGACGTGACCACAAAAAAGAAGGACATTTTTCTGTGGTGACAGGAACACGACCTGCTGGCTCCGCGGAAAACAAAGAACTGGAGAGAGGCAGTTGGGAAAGGCGGGAAGGCAGCACGCAGGCGCTGTGGGATGCTCCCAAAAGCTTTCTAATTGGACGCTGGGGAGCGTTCCCGCGCAGGCTCCGTCGGTACCGACAATACCCATATGTGATGACTACATTCCTGCTTGTTCCTGGAGATACTGGCTTACATAGAACAGGTTACATAGAACAAATTTACATCTACAATTTGCAGTTAACATAAGATATAAATGACATACAATTATACAATCTGCAAACCATGGCTCCTACCACTGCCATCCTAACAAATGATACAGACTGGTTATAACCATGCTTGCTGAAATAAACATGTTTTTAGAGCCTTCCTAAATCCTTGCATATTGGGTGCTATGCGCAATTCATCTTGTAATGCATTCCAAAAACTTGGAGTATAAAGCGAGAACGCTCTAGCATGGGTTGGCTCTTTCCTGTCAAAGCTCAGTGGTGGGATGCCATATTTTGAGAACATGAAGGAAAGTATCTTGTTGGTATTTCCTGCTGCAAGTGATATATTGTCTCCCATTCTGTGAGACTTTTATATGCAGGTATTTATTCAAGACCTACTGTCACTGGATTTCAGTTTCCAGCCTGGGACTTTCTTTTCCTGAACATCTGCCAGTTTTGGCAGAGGAATAAGAAGGAGAAAGGACCTATAGGTGAAGTGCCTGCTGATTGAGACAGGAAGCGAGAGAGACTACTGGGGATGTACATGGAGAAAATGGAGGCAGGGCTAATTTTAGGAATATGTGACTGGGGCCACTTGCCCTGTCCTCACTCAGTCTTGTATGGTTTCAGGTCTGTGAACGATAACATACAATCATCTGCAGCTGGTAACCAATCCTTCCTCTGATGACATCCTCCTCCTAGTGTCATCTGCCTTCATGCTGGCAGAAAGAAGGCAGTAGCAGCACGTTTTACCTGCGACTGCCTCCTCTGTCTGCTCCTCCTTTGTCTACTCACTATGAAGTTTGAACTCTGCAGGGCCCAATAGGCTCATAGGACCTGCCATAACTATATGGATCAAATTTCATCGTGAGTTGGCAGATGAGGAAGCAGGCAATCACAGGCAAAAAGCACTGTCGATGCTTTTGAATCACCCCCTTATGGGCATCCTTGGGTTCAGGGCCAATTTGACAGGAGACCCTCTTGAGCAGATTCTGTCAGTCCCTGTATGATTGGCGTCTGGTGCCTCCAACTGAGAAAGAAGGGAGACTTTGGTCTTACCTGCTAGGTTTTCTTTAATTCTACCAGAATAATCCAGAACCACTGGATTATGTCTGTATATCGGCTGATGGAGACAAAGAACCAATCAGATGTGAGCATAACTCCCCCTTAAATGGAGATAGAGAAAGAGAGAGAGAGAAATGTTGAACCAAAACGAAAATACTCCAAAATACAGAGAAAAAAATGAAAACTGAGGTAAATATTTTATTTAGTTCACACCTTTTTAGCAGTAGATCAAGGTGAACAATCAGGTATTTCCCTGTTCCCAGAGGACTTAAAATCTAAGTTTGCACCTGAAGCAATGGAGGGTTAAGTGACTTGTCCAAGGCCACAAGTGCCAGTGAGATTTGAATGCTGGTCATCAGACTGCTGTTCTAATCACTAGGCTACACCTCCACTTTTGCAATGAAGATCAAAATGTGCAGTTGGAGTCAGAAAAGGAAAGGAAGCTGGACTGGTCTGATAGGACTAAAGGAAAGAAAATTAGCGGGTAAGATCAATAGGATGTAGTAAAGCACTCTTAATCATGAGCGGGATTCTAAGACCTCTGCCTTAAGCACTCCAGAACTAAAAGAAGCATCCTCTCTAGTGTAAACATCAAGGTAATAATGCCTGGAAAAAGTGTAGTTACTCATCTGTAACAGGTGTTCTCTAGGGACAGCAGAAATCAGTCCTCACATAATGGTGACGTCGACACCAAAGTAGCCCGCGCAGAGCATTTCCCCAGCTTTCAAAGAAAGCCTTTGGGACATGCTACCATGCATGTGTGGTCCCCTTTCTACCCAAGGATGCCATATTACTCAGATGACATAGTTAGGACAGCAGTAAAAACTAAAACAAGGTAGGGAGGCAACTCCCAGGGGAGGAGGAAGGGTTGTAAGGACTGATTCCTGCTGTCCGTGGAGAACAGCTATTACAGGTGAGTAACTATGCTTTCTCCAGGAACAAGAAGGAAGTCAGTCCTCACATATGGGACTCCCTAGCTCCAGGCTGCCGAGGACCAAACCATGATGGCACCAACAGCGACCAAGTGGGTAGCCGTGAGTTGCAGAGAGTGAGTTCCCACTGAGAGACTCTGCAAGATCCTAGCATCCAGCGACACTATCATTCTGGTAGCCTGAACACAGAAGGGTCATAGGGCAGGAGTTGCCTACACCCCAAGAATATTACGGAGTACTGCTTGGCCAAAGAAACTGTTGCTGCAAGACTTGCTCTCCAGGCAGTAGTGAGCTGTGAATGTATGAATTGAAGACCTCATGGTATCCTTGCAGACTTCCGTCACTGGCACTGAGCAGAGGTTGGCCACTATTGCAGCCATCGTCCTCACGCGATGTGCTGTGATCCAGTGCTCGAGGGAGAGGCCAGCTAGCTCGTAGGTGAGAGCAATATAGTCTGCCACCCAAGTGGACAGAGTTTACTTAGGGGTATGTTTACTAAACCGTCTTAATGTGCGCTCTAACACGTTAGCACGCGATAAGGCACCTTATCGCGCGATGATGGCGCTTTACCGTGCAATAAGGTACCTTATCGCGCGCTAAGGCGCTCAGCGGCGCAAACGAGCGCTGAAGACGGAGTAAAGCTCCCTGAGGGCGAGGAAGGCTCCCCAGGGGCGGAGAGAAGGGGTCAATGGGTGGAGAGTGGGAGGGAAGAGACTCCCTACACACTAACGCTGTGGATTTCAGGGCTGAAAACTAACACCAGTGAAACCCTGGTGTTAGAGAAGATTTAAAGGGAAGAGAAACCATTTCCGTCAGCAATGTACAGCAAAGCCAGGGAAACCTACAAAGGTGATAAGTGTGATACATGTGCACAGAACAAAAGGGCAGATAAACATTGAAAATGACCTGAACAAACTGGGAAAAAAACATAACCTAGCTGGGCAATAGTGATATCAATGGGAAACATCAAAAAACGCTACCGAGAAAGCTCCAAAAAAAAGATATCAATTTTGGAAGAGGCTATGCTCTGTCCCCATACAAGGTGAATGAGCCCACAGTGAAATAACGCTGATCAGGGCTTTCCCTTGTTACTGGACAGGTTTCCTATGGCATGCACATGTCCTGCAACAGCAGGGTGGGCATGTCGGAACGGGCAACTGGACAGATGCTGTAAAAGGAGACACAGAGGGCTGCAGGCGGCACATCCTGTGGTGCAGCTGGGCCACAGTGCGGACTAGAGTGATGCCTAGGTGGCCCATACGAATGCTGAAACAGTAGAGCAGCCAGACAGCAACTGATGAGGGCCCAACATGGGCACGAGTGTGTTTCCCACAGTGTCACAGGGGATAGTACCCAGCAGGTACCCCCAAGGGTACAGAACATTTGCAGGCGGTGCTGGGGGGAAGCGTGGACATCTATGCAGGCACCCCTACCCCAGAACCCACACCATAGGCAGCCGCCTACCCACACACTGGATGGCCCGAAACTGTGCACCACCAGCACAAGGGCATGTCAGCATGGTGACAGAGGGATACTGGTGGTGGAGGGGGCAGTGGCTGCTGCCCACAGCAGACCATGGCCCAGCCCTGTTTAGGTGGGTGCCATGCACTGCAACAGACAGGCTTTGTCTGACAAACAGTCATGGTATCTCCAGGGACTGCACTGTCTCTGTGGCAACACGGTGGTGCAGGGCACACAGCCAGTGTGTTCAGGAGCAGAAAGTCACAGATTCAAGTCCCAGCTGTGGTTCCTGCCAACCCAGTCCCCATATTTTACCCACTACTAAAATGCGGTAATACATACAGAACCTTTAGTGCAGATAACGTAAACATGCCCAAAATGCCTACATTTTACCCTACAGAGCACAGACACCATAAATATGAGCATTACCTAGAGCAGAGTCTCCCAAAAGCAGTCCTGGAGGGTCAAACACCATTCAGAGCCCATGCTGTCTCCAATAACTATGGCTGTGCTGCATTTCTATGCACCGCCCCCATGGTATGCAGATGTATCTCATGCATATTCATTAGGGACTGCATGAAAACCCGAACAGGGTTTGGCCCACCAGGACCGGAGTTGGGAACCTCTGCCCTACAGCAGCGGCCAACAGGGGCAGACTCACCCGCACCCACAGGCTCCATCATCCAAAACCACCTGGAGAGGCAGGATTTTGGGCCCTGTGTGCATCTCCCAATACTAGCACTTGCATACCTTAGCAATGGCACCCTAAACCTGGGAATATGGTACACATCTATCAAAAGGTTGCTATGATTACTGGCAGATAGCAATTCCTAAGTTAAGCACAATTTGCTGATTGAGCTGCATCATAGCAACCTTTCTGATGTCTGTGGAGTGTGCTACAGGTCTTGTGTCTGACAGTGTTTACCACCCTGGTGAGTGACTCCTACAGTATTGCGTACCATAGCCATACCTGCACTGTGCCCAGGACTGGTGCGGTGGCCAGGGCTGCCAAACACCTCTATAGTTGCACAATGCTGGCATAGGTGTGGGGAGTGTGTGTCTGTCTATCCAGTGTGTGGTGGCTGCCAACATCCTCCTCAGCCCACACTGCTAGCACTGTTGCCAGTATTGGCCTGCCAATGTGCATAATGAGGAGCAAGGTACTGTGGGTATAGCCCAGACAAGGTGGCCTGGCCAGGATGCATCTGCACAGGGCATAGGGCACTGGCTAGGACATTGTAGTGCCCGGCCACCACCTGCACAGACAGGGTGGCTACAGCATGTCCTGCTGGGAGGTCACTCTCACCCTGACTGAGCAGTGACCATGGCATGGCTAGGTTCCTCTATAGTGCTACCTAATATTTCTTTTAAGTGATGTATATGGGTTCTTCTTTTGGGGGAGGTCTAGTCACTGACTTATCTGCTTGGTGGGTGTGCTCACATCCCAGTTTTGGGCGCACATATCTTCTCCAGGAGCATGCACTGTGGACTAGCTAGCAGACTGTCTGATGTTAGTATGTGTATGGCTGGAACACCTTGCAGGGTGCAGTGGCTGGAGAATGTCAGACAGTGGTGGGGGCAGCTGAGCATTTCCAGGCCTACTGTCTGTCTGCTATTGCCTTATGGAATGCTACAGATCTGCACTGACTGCCCTGTAGTGCATTTGTTTCCCAGCAGGACTGGGGTTGTTGGTCCCCTCTACTGCCACCATGGCAGGGCTGTAGAATGTGGATCTGTTGGGGGGAAGATCCTGTCCCCCACCCTGATCCCCAGAGAGCAAGTTCGGTGATACTACATGATTCGCCTATGGGTCCAAACACCACCACCCTTGAAGCATGTGGCCATGACACCCACAGAGGATATGCACTATTCTGGTGCATCATAGTCCACAAGGGCAAGACGTGACTGGGACATACATATGGGCACAGGTGTATCGTAGGTGTGTCTGAAAGAACTACCTATCACACACTGGCACTAATGGGGACCTGCAGTATAGCCTATCTCAGGGAAGGCAGGTGCTGTGGACCTGGTGCTGGGCGCCCCACCTCACCCTCAGGGTGAGCACAGTACCCGCACAATGTGACGGTCTGTAGCTACTCTGTGCCAGTAACGCGCACGGTCAGTACCCCCTACCAGGCCTAGGTGCTGTGGGGGTGCATACCCCATCTTGTGATCATCTGTACACTGCTGCTTTGCATGGGATGGGATGGGACCAGACTGCTGGTATTAACCTTTAAAAAAGAGATAGAGAAGCTTTTAAACTAGAAAATAGGGGAAAGCCGACAGTCACCCAGGAGTGCATGGTTCGGACGAAGGTATCCTTGAAGGATACTACCAAAAGCAGTGAGGTTCCAAAAGGGAGTATAGTAGCCCAAATGCCCTTGAGTAAGGAGCAGTCAGAGCATAAAGATTCCAAATTACCCCTGCCTACCAATAGCCAGATTAATATGAATAAAATACAGTCTCTAAAATGCTTGTATGCCAATGCTAGAAGTCTAAACAATAAGATGGGAGAGTTAGAATATATAGCACTAAATGAGAGGTTAGATATGATTGCACTCTCAGAGACATGGTGGAAGGAGGATAACCAGTGGGACACTGTGATACCTGGATACAAACTATATCGTAATGATAGAGCTGATCAAATTGGTGGAGGGGTTGCGCTCTATGTTAGAGAGGGCATTGAGTCAGAAAGGATTAAAGTTTTGCAGGGAACAAAATTTGCTGTAGAATCTCTATGGATTGAAATTCCATTTATGAAGGGGAAGGTGATGGCAGTGGGAGTATACTATCGACCGCCTGGCCAGAATGAACAAATGGATGATGAAATGCTCAAAGAAATCAAGGAAGCTAACAAAAGTCACAACAGAGTAGTAATAATGGGTGATTTCAATTACCCCGGTATCGACTGGGTCAGTGTCACAGCAGGACAAGCTAAAGAGATAAAGTTTCTAGATGGAATAAATGACTGCTTCTTGGAGCAGCTGGTTCATGAACCGACCAGAGGGGAAGCCATACTGGACCTAGTCCTTAGTGGAACACCAGATCTGGTGCAAGAAATAACGGTGTTGAGACCACTTGGCAATAGTGATCATAGTATGATCATGTTTGATTTAATCAGTGGAGGACAGATAGTAAAGGCATCCACAGTACTACCTTTTAACTTTCAAAAGGGAGACTATGATAGAATGAGGAATATAGTTAGGAAAAAACTAAAAGGAGCGGTTCCAAAGGTTAAAGACTTACAGCAAGCTTGGGTGTTATTTAAAAATACTATCCTCGAAGCCCAGACCAGCTGTATTCCACACATTAAGAAAAGTGGAAGAAAGTCCAAAAAACTGCCAGCATGGTTTAAAGGTAAGGTCAGAGAGGCTGTTGCTGCCAAAAAAGCAACCTTCAGGAAATGGAAAAAAGAGCCAAATGATGAAAACTGGAAACAGCACAAGCACTGGCAAGTTAAATGCAAAGCATTGATAAGGCAGGCAAAGCGGGAATTTGAGAAGAAACTTGCTACGGAAGCAAAAACACGAAATAAAGACTTTTTCAAGTACATTCGTAGCAAAAGGCCTGTGAGAGAGTCAATTGGACCATTAGATGATAGAGGGGTAAAAGGGGCAGTAAGAGGAAACAAGGCTATAGCAGAGAGACTGAATGAATTCTTTGCTTCGGTCTTTACTGAGGAAGATGTAGGGATGTTACCCAAGACTGAAGTGGTATTTAAAGGTGATACTGCAGAGGAATTGAGAGAAATATCGCTACACCGGGAAGATATATTACAACTATTTGATAAACTGAATAGTAGCAAATCACCTGGACCGGATGGCACACATCCCAGAGTGTTGAAAGAACTGAAATATGAGATTGCAGACCTGCTACTGGTAATCTGTGAACTTTCATTAAAATCATCTGTAATACCTGAAGATTGGAGGGTCGCCAACGTAACACCAATTTTTAAAAAGGGTTCCAGGGGTGAACCGGGAAATTACAGACCGGTGAGCCTGACATCAGTACCAGGGAAAATGGTAGAAACCATCATAAAGAACAAAATTACACAGCATGTAGATAGTCATGGCCTAATGGGAGACAGCCAACATGGCTTTAGACAAGGAAGATCTTGTCTTACTAATCTGATATGTTTTTTGAAGGTGTGCATAAACAGGTAGACAAAGGTGAGTCGGTTGATATAGTGTATCTGGACTTTCAGAAAGCTTTTGACAAAGCCCCCATCAGAGACTTTTGGCGAAGCTAAAAAGTCATGGGATAGGAGGCAGTGTACTATTGTGGATTGGGAACTGGTTAAAAGATAGAAAGCAGAGGGTAGGGCTAAATGGCCAATATTCCCAATGGAAAAAGGTGAATAGTGGAGTACCCCATGGATCTGTACTGGGTCCGCTGCTTTTTGACAGATTCATAAATGACCTGGAAAAGGGAATAACTAGTGAGGTTATCAAATTTGCAGATGACACAAAACTGTTTAAAGTTGTTAAAACCCAAGAGGATTGTAGAAATCTGCAGGAGGATCTGGATAAATTGGAAGACTGGGCATCCAAATGGCAGATGAAATTTAATGTGGACAAGTGCAAAGTTATGCACCTAGGAAAGAACAACCCACACTATAGTTACACGATGCAAGGCTTCACATTAGAAACCACCACCCAGGAAAAAGATTTAGGAGTCATTGTGGATAACATGTTAAAACCCTCCACCCAGTGTGCAGCGGCGGCCAAGAAAGCAAATAGAATGCTAGGTATCATAAGGAAAGGGATGGAGAACAAAACAAAGGATATTATAATGCCTCTGTATCGCTCCATGGTACGACCGCACCTTGAATATTGTGTGCGATTCTGGTCACCGTATCTTAAAAAGGACATAGCGTTATTAGAAAAAGTACAGAGAAGAGCCACCAAATTGGTGAAGGGGATGGAAGGCTACTCCTATGAAGAGAGGCTAAGAAGGTTAGGGCTCTTTAGCCTGGAGAAGAGACGGCTGAGGGGAGATATGATAGAGGTCTATAAATTAATGAATGGAGTGGAACGGATAAACGTGGATCAATTGTTTACGCTATCAGAGTATAGAAAGACTAGGGGACATGTAATGAAGCTACAGGGTAAACTATTTAAGACAAATAAGAGAACATATTTTTTCACTCAACGTGTAATCAAACTCTGGAATCTGTTACCGGAGGATGTAGTAAGGGCTGTTAGTATAGCTGGGTTTAAAAAAGGTTTGGACAAGTTCCTGGAGGAAAGGTCCATAAACCACTATTAAAAAGGGACCCAGGATATCAATGCTTGACCCAGTACAAGCATTGTGGAATCTGTGTCTTTTGGGGATATTGCTAGGTACGGTATAACCTAGATTGGCCACTGTTGGAAACAGGATACTGGGCTTGATGGACCTCGGTCTGACCCAGTATGGCATGTCTTATGTTCTTATGTTCTTATGTGCAGTGCATCATGGGTACGAGTGGCTTAACTCTATCCTGGTAACAACAGCAGACAGTTTGTGTGGTGACCTGCAGTCCTTCTGTGGCCAGTGAGAGTTTTGTTTGTAGCTGTAGCCTACTGGTTACTTCTCTGCTTGTGGAGCCAGAGGATGTGGGTTTGATCCCACAGTGGGGTTATTTATTGGGGCAGTTTCTTTTTTTAATCTAAATTAGTACTGCCAGCAAAAACACCCTCACAGTGCTATAACCTTAAGGTGCCTTATAAGGCGCCTTATGGGGCACCTGAGGATTACA
The DNA here is from genome assembly GCA_033557465.1 of Ichthyophis bannanicus. Lineage (NCBI taxonomy): Eukaryota > Metazoa > Chordata > Amphibia > Gymnophiona > Ichthyophiidae > Ichthyophis > Ichthyophis bannanicus. Next base: position 53,150,407 of record CM066035.1, read on the forward strand.
GCACTGTGAGGGTGTTTTTGCTGGCAGTACTAATTTAAATTAAAAAAAGAAACTGCCCCAGACAGCTCCAATAAATAACCTCACTGTGGGATCAAACCCATAACCTTTGGTTTTACAGGCAGTGAAGTAACCAGTGGGCTATAGTTCTGAACAAACCCCTTGCTGGCTACAGAAGGACTGCAGGTCACCACACGAACTGTCTGCTGTGGTTACCAGGATAGGGTTAATCCACTCGTACCCATGATGCACTGCACATGAAGATTACAGCACTGTGAGGGTGTTTTTGCTAGCAGCACTGCTTTAAAGTAAAAAGTAACATGCCTCCAGCAGCACTGCTTTAAAGTAAAAAGGAAAATTCCTCTAGCAGCACTGCTTTATAGTAAAGGGTAATGCTTTAGACAGCCTTTCACATTAACCCCACTGGGGGATTGAACTCATGACCCCTGGTTCAGCAGTCAATGTATTAACCATTGTGCTACCCCTCTCTTGCTGTGTTTGTTGGTCAGCACGCCTACTTCAGGCTAACGTGCATTGACGTGCCACGGCTCCCTTTATCGCACGGTAACCAGAAATGCTACATTAAGACTGACACACCCACTCCTTATATGGCATCCTGCACACTAACGCCAGCTGCACATTAAGACTGCTTAGTAAACATACCCCTTAGTCATGGGGAGCCCTAGGGGTATGTTTACTAAACTCCGAAATTGTGCGGTGCCCCGTTAGTGTGCCTGAGCCATATAAGGAGTGGGCGGGTCAGGCAGAAAAAAGAAAAAAACGGGAGTAAGCGATCGCACATTTGCGCGGCGCGCTATTGTGCGCCGTGCACAATAGTGTGTGGGAAGGCTAAGTGGCGCCCTGATGTGCACACCCAAAGGAACAGAGTCATAATACAATGGTTAAGACACTGACAGCTGGTGCAGCTGCCATGGGTTCAATTCCCCATTGTGCGCAACAAAAAGGGCTGGCTGAGGCATTAATTTTAATGGGTAAAAGTGCTTTAGGAGGCATATTAATTTTGGGAGGCATAAGGCAGTGCGCTGATGCCCAATTATAGGACCAGAGCCACAGCACAATGATTAAGACACTGACCAATGGTGCAGGGATCAGGGGTTCAATCCCCCACAGTGCCCAATGAAGAAGGCTCACTGAGGCAGTGCATATTATGGGGATGAGTGCTGTAGGGGGCAATTTATTTTTATTTCAGTTATCACTACTAGCAAACGCACTCACAAAGCGTGTTAACATAAGGCGGCCCATAAGGCACATGTTAAGGTTCACTGTCCACAAAGGCACCCTAGAATGTCCCCTATAGGGCACCATATATGTTGCGTCACAGGATAATGTATAGTGCACCTTATATGGACGGCAACCATAAGGTGCCCTATAGGGTGCCCTATAAAGCACCCTCAGAGGCACCCTATGGGTACAGTACACTGAGGGTGTGTTTGATGGCAGCAACATATGTACATTAAATTATAAAAATGCTTTGGACAACCCTATCAAATAACCCCACTGTGGGCTTGAACCCATTACCTCTGGCTCCACAAGCAGTGAAGTAACCATTGGGCTACAGCTATATAGCTGCCAGCAAGCCCCTGGCTGGCTGCAGAGAGCCTGCATGTCACCACACAGACAGTCTGCTGTGGTAACCAGGATAGAGATAGGCCACCCATACCCATGATGCACTGCACATGCAAATCAGCTGTCCACAGATGAACACAAGATGGGGAATGCACCCCAACAGCTCCCCGGCCTGGTAGGGGGACGTGTCCGTGTGCACCCACACAGCACCTTGGCCTGGTAGGGGGTACTGACCGGGTGTTTAACTGGCACAGAGTAGCTACACACAGTCACATTGTGCGGGAACTGTGCTCACCCTGAGTGTGCGATGAGGCGCCCTGGACCAGGTCCACAGCACCTTCCATGACTGAGCTCCAAAACAGTCGTAATCTGTGAGATAGGTAGTTTCTGCAGGAACACCTTGGATATCTCTGTCTGTCTCTCTCAGTCAGGGGAACCCCTAGGTGGGCCATGCACCCCCACCCCGGGCAGCAAACAGGGCCCCCCCCCATCAACAGATCCCCATTATACCCCCCCCCTCCTGCAATGATGGCAGTAGAGTGGACCATGAACCCCCATCCTGTTGGGGAACAGACACCCTACAGCACAGTCCAAGCAGCCCCACACACACCCATAAACACAATATCAGACAGACAGTAGGCCTGGATATGCTAAGATGCACCCCACCACTATCTGATATTCCCCTGCATCAAGCCATCAGCCACTGCACCCTGCAAGGCACAAACCAGCTGTGAACAGTCTGCTGGGTAGTCCTGCTGGAAATGCATGCACCCATAACTGGGATGGCAGTACACACAAGCAGATACATCAGTGACTAGGCCCCAACAGGTGACCCATATATATCACATGAGGGAAATGCTATGGGGGTGCCTAGCCATGCTGCCGTCACTGCACAGTCAGGGTGGAGTGAAAGCCCAGCAGCACATACAGAGGTCACCCTGTCTGTGTAGGTGGTGGACGGCCACTACAATGTCCCTGCCAGTGCCCTATGCCCTGTGCAGATGCATCCTGGCCAGCCCACCCTGTCTGAGCTATACCCATGGTACCTTGCTGCTCATTATGCACATCATCAGGCCAATACTGGCAACAGTGCTGGCAGTGTGGGCTGTGGACAGTGTTTGCAGCCAACACACACTGTATAGACAGACACACACTCCCACACGTATGCCAGCATTGTGCTACTATAGAGGGGTTTAGCATCCTTGCCCACCACACCAGTCCTGGGCACAGTACAGGCATGGATATGGTATGCAATACTGTTGGGGGTCACTCCCCAGGGTGGTAAACACTGTCAGGGACCAGACCTGAGGCACACACCGCAGACATAAGATAGACTGTTATGATGGGGCTCAAAGAGCAGACTGTGTATAACGTAGGGATATCTATCTGCCAGTACTCATAGCAAACGTTTGAGAGCTGTGTACCATATACCCAGGTGTAGGGTGACATTGCTAAGGTATGCAAGTGCTGGTATTGGGAGATGCACGCAGGGCCCAATGTCCTGCCTCTCCAGGAGGCATTGGCCAATGGGGGCTGTGGGTGTGGGTGTGGGTGTGTCTGCCCCTGTTGGCTGCTGCTGTACGGCAGAGGTTCCCAAATCCAGTCCCGGTTTGCAATACACTGTTTGGTGTCTCCTGCTGTCCCTCATGAATATGCATGAGCTACATCTACATGCCATGGGGGTGGTGCATAGATATACAGCACAGTTATTTGTATGAGTGGCAGCATGGAACCTGAATGGTGTGTGGTCCTCCAGGACTGCATTTGTGAGACTCTGCTCTAGGTAATGCCCCTGGTCATGGTGTCTGTGCCTGGTGGTGTAAAAGATAGGCGCATGACCAATGCGTATGTCCCCAGCAATAAAGGATTGCCCTTACTAACGGTTTAGTTGTGGGGAAAATATGTGGACAGGATTGGCAGTAGCCCCAGCTGGGCTTTGAACCTGTGACCTTTTGTTCTTGCACATACTGTCTGTGTGCACTGCACCACTGTGTTGCCACAGACATGCTGAATTCCCTGGGAAGTCCATGACTGTACATCCGACAGGGCCTATGTTGCAGTGGACGTGCCAGCCTGCACATGGCTCGGCCACTGTCTTCTGTGGCTAGCAGCCACTGCCCCCTCCACCACCTGTACCCTTCCGCCAACATGCTGGCATGTCCGTGTCTTGGAAAAGCATATGACCTGATTGAGTTGTGGCACTCCGGGACTGCATTTGGGGGACTTGGCTGTCGGTAATGCCCATTGTTATGGTGTGTGTGCGGTGTTGGGTACAAAATGGGTGTGTGAACCATGCTTATGTTCTCTGCAATAAAGGAGTGTCTTTACTATCTCTGTTTGGTGGTGGGTAAAATATGGGGACTGGGTTGGCAGGAGCCCCAGCTTGGATTTGAACCTGTGACTCTCTGGTCTGGGAGGTGCTGTCTCTGTCTGCTGCACCACACTGTGGCCACAGTGATAGTGCAGTCCCTGGGGGTGGGAAACCTGACCAAAAGAGTCAGAAGCCCTGCTCTGCACATTTGTACTGTGGGCTCAGTCACCTTGTCTGGTGACAAATGTGCAAATAAACCCCTCAACCGACCACGAAAAACCGGGGATAAATATAACCAAGCTGGGCAACAGTGATATTAATGGGCAACCATAGCAAACACTCCCAGGAAGGCTCAGAAAAAAGGAAATGGTTTTTGGAAGGGTCTGCGCTCCGTAGCCCCTTCCAAACTTCATTTCATTTTTTTGGAGCTTTCCTGGGTGTGTTTCTTATTGTTGCCCATTAATATCAGGGTTCCCCAGCTGACTTCCTATTTGTAATATTTTTGTTTGGGTCTATTTCTATTTTTATTTGCACTTTTGTTCTGTGCACATGTATCACACTGCTCACGTTTTGCAGGTTTCCCCGGTTTCCCTGTACATTGCTGACGGAAATGGTTTCTCTTCCCTTTAAATGCCCTCTACCGCGAGTGTTTCACTCGCGCTATTTTTAACCTGTGAATTCGGACCCGATAATGTGCAGGGAGCCTCTCCCCTCCCCTTCCCCGCCCATTGACCCCGTCTCTCTGCCCCTCGGGAGCCTTCCTCCGCCCTCAGAATGCCTTTCCACGCCTCTATCGGACATTTGCGGGCCGGGTACTTGTGCGGGGCTCGTTAGTGCAGCGCGCAATTGTGCGGGGCCCACGCGCACTTGTGCGGGGCATTTAAGAGCGTTTCTGAGCGTTTGAGTGCCGCGTTTCCGTGCGCTATTGTGCGGCGCGCAATTGTGCGGCTTTTAGTAAACATGCCCCTTAGTCTGCTGGAGTTATAAGACACAAAAAGCTGAGGAGCTTTCTGGTGGGTCTGAGTCCACTGTAAATAGAAGGACAGGGCCCGTTTGCAATCTAGTGTATGCAGTACTAGTTCCTCCTTATCGGCATGAGGCTGCGGGAAGGAGGTGGAAAGGAGACACCACCTTTGGGAATAATTTGAGATGTGTGCGGAGCATTACCCTGTTCTTGTAGAACTTTGTATATGGTGGATCTGCCATCAGTGCTTGGAGTTTGCTCACTCTTGGAGCAGATGTGAGGGCCACCATAAAAGCCACTTTCCATGACAGGTACCGCAGGTGGCAAGTGGCCAGAGGCCCGAACAGTGGTTTGGTGAGTTGAAAGAACACCATGTTGAGGTCCCACTCTGCTGCTGGAGGGCGGCGAGGGGGCTTGGATAACAGGAGGCCCCAGAGGAACCCGGAGACCAGGGGCTGGCATGAGAGGGGTTTTCCCTCAACAGGGTGGTGGTGAGAGGCTATGGTGCTCAGATGTACCCTCACTGAGTTAGATTTCAGCCCAGTGTGTGACAGATGCAGTAGGTGCTGCAGTACTAGTTGCATCTGGAAGAAGAAGGGATTCTCTTTCTTTTCCGCACATTAGGCAGAGAACCTTCTCCACTTAAAGGCATAAGCCTGTCTGGTGGAGGGTTTTCGGGAGTCCAGTAGGATCTCCTCAACTTCTCCTGGAAGATTGAAAGGGACCAACGCTACCCTTTCAGCAGCCACGCTATAAATGTTAGCAACCCCAAATTGGGGTGCAGGAAAGAGCCCTCCTCCTAGAACAGGAGGACCGGAACTCGGCCCAGAGGGACTGGGAGTGCCACCGACATGGAAAGCAGCAGAGGGAACCAAGGTTGCCTGGGCCACTTGGGGGCAATCAGTATAACTGATGTCCTTTCACTCTGAACATTGAAGAAGATCCTGGTGACCGGGGGGGGGGGGGTCGGTGGGAACACATAGGGTAGGCTCTCGGACCACTAGATCAGGAAGGCATCTGCTGCCACTCTCTCCAGGTGCGGCTAATGGGAGCAGAAGCAGGGTAGCTGCGTGTTGTCCAGAGAGGCGAATAGGTCCATACAGACTTGCCCCAGTGGTGGAAGAGCTGCTTGGTTACTCTGGAGTTTAAACACCACTCGTGTGGACAAAGGACTCTACTCAGCCTGTGTCCACTAGGCAGTTGTCCTGGCCTGGGAGGTACACCGCTCACAGAAGCATGTTGTTGCATGCAATGAAGGAGAGGAGGGCCACTGCCTCCTGGCAGAGGGAGTACGAACCTGTGCCCCCCTGCTTGTTGATATAAAACATGGTAACCTGGTTGTCCATCTGGATCAGTACAGGCTGGTGTCGCAGGTGGTGATGGAATGCTCGTAGGGCCAAAAAGATTGCCCTGAGCTCCAGGAGATTGATCTGTAGGAGCGACTCTTCCTGAGACCAACTGCCCTATGTGTGGCAGTCTCCACAATGTGCCCTCCAACCTAAGAGGGAGGCATCTGTGGTCAGAGTCCTCTGTGGCATGGGTGCCTGGAAAGACATTCCTGCCTGGAGGTGGCACAGGTTTTACCACCAGTTGAGGGACTCCGCCAGTTGGCAGGTAACCCTGACCCTGTCCCGTAGCCTGCTTGTGGCCTGAGTCCACTGCGAGCATAGACACCACTGTGCTATCCATATGTGTAAGCAGGCTGAAGGCATGATGTGGATTTTCGAGGCCATATGGCCCAGTAGGCAGAGGAGGAGATGTTATGCTCTTTCTCTTGGGAGGACAGCCTTGACCTGTAATGTTTCTAACTGGGCACCTATGAACTCCAGACTCTGAGCTGGAGAGAGATGGGATTTGGGGTAGCTGATGACGAACCCCAGGTGATGCAAAAGAAGAGTTGCATGCTCTGCGGCCTGACTGACCTCTGAGGCCATACCGCCCCTGATGAGCCAGTCATCCAGGTAGGGGAAGACAAAAGCCTCTTGTAGATGCAGGTAGGCGGCTACCACCACCAGGCATTTGGTAAAGACCCTTGGCGAGAAGGCTAGGCCGAAGGGTAGCACCTTGTACTGATAATTCCATCCTCCCACCATGAATCATAAGTACTGCCTGTGGGAGGGGTGGATCAGGATGTGCGTGTATGCATCCTTTAGGTCAAAGGAGCACAGCCAATCTCCCTGGTGGAGGTAAGGCAGCAGTGTTCCAATGGAGAGCATCTTGGACTTCTCCTTCACCTGAAACTTGTTTAAGTTTCTCAGGTCTAGTATGGGCCTGAGGACCCAGTTCTCTTTTGGACAAGGAAATATCTGGAGTAGAAGCCTTTTACCCATAGATGTTTGGGTACAGGCTCTATTGCGTTGTCGCTGAGCAGATCTGCCAACTCTAAGAAGAGAAGGGTCTGGTGAAGGAGAGTCACACAGGCTCTCCTGGAAAGAACCTGTGTGGTATCTGCTGTAGATGGAGGAGTTATCCCTCCCTTACCACCTTAGTACCCTCTGGTCCGAAGTGACACTGCCCACTTGTGGGCGAAGAGTGCCATGCAGCCTCCTGTGGGCTTGTGAAGGTCTCCCGGGGGAGGGGAGGCCCTGCCTTGGGAGTCAAAAGCTCCCCCCGGGCTGGGCAGGAGCTGGGGCCTGGGGCTGTGCCTTTGGCTTCTGTGCTCCATGGCTTGGTCTTTTAGGGTGAGAACCCTGTTGCTGGCCCGAGAAGTGCTGGTAGTGGTGACTGATGAAAGGGCCCCTTTTTCCTCAGGAGCAGGGGTCTTTTCCCCGATAGCTTCTTATGGGGGAAGGATGAAATCTTTTTGGAGAGCCTCTGTCGAGTCACTATGTGGGCCTCTATCTCGGCCACCCTGTTGGCCATAGGCTTGCTGAACAGGTTCTCCCCAGTACAGAGGACGTTGAGAGGCTTGTCTTGGACCCATTGCTCAAGGTCCGAAGACTGCAGTCAAGCTTGGCACTGGCCACCGATGCCAGCTGCTGTTACCCGAGCCGCTGACTCAAAGCCATCATAGGCCACCCAGGAAAGGAACTTAGAGCAGTCTTTGATCCTGGAGGGCAGGGATTGAAACCATTGGAGGGGTTCCCCAGTAAGCCCTGCTGAAAACCAGGACAACTCCTGGGTTAGGACCTTGAGGTACATGCCTATTGTGATAAGGAAGCTTATCATAGCTCAGGAAGGAGCTATAGAAAAGGTGAAGTGTCTCTGAACAAGCAACCTGTCAGTTCTGGTAGAAATAAGAAAACAGAATTTTCCCATAAAAGACTACCAGTCCCAGAATGCACCAGGTTTCCAACAGCCATTAGAGGAGCTGAAGTGGGGAAACGTGTGTTCAATCAGGAGGGCTATGAGGTAATCCCTAAGCACTCATCTCAAAGGGCAGGGCCTGATTCAGCACAGCTGCGCTGTGTTAGGGAGGAGCACTCATCTAAGCAGAATAAAGGTAGAGTTTATTCTACAGAGAATCATCCTCATTATCCTGAGAATCAGCTTGAGCTTGATCATCAGTTTCATCTGAAGTATCATCAGAAGCAGAAGCCAAACCGGACGGACAGAGAGGGAAAGAAACCCTTTGGAAGAAAGAGGAGAAAAGCCTTTGAGAGGTCTAGAAGAGTCCAGAGCAGTACATATACTGGGAGGCATTCCAAGGGCCAGCATACACCATTGGACTGAGGAAAGCCAGAGGAATGGTGCTGCAGAGCTAGGAATCACCAGACGGTACCTCTGAGAGAGACGGCTGTACGTGGAAGGGACCCTAAGACCCGTGCCAGAAGGTATGTGAAGAGAGATCCAGTGTCCAGGGATCTGGATTGGAAGGCTGGACATAAGAACTGGACTACATACTGGCCAGGCTATATAGAGAGGAACTCTAACAGCAATGGAAGCTCAGGTATGAACACTGATCTATGCCCTAGCTATAACCTTGAAAGACAGCAGGGAAACAAGTATTCTCCTGAAAGTGCTCCATTGAGAGATTCATCTGTGCCAATCCATGATATTGAACCCATGCTTGTTGAAGAAGGGGGAATGATTGCAGATGAAGAATGTGTTTATATGGACTGCTCTCTGTCCAAACTCCTTTGGTGATTTTCTGTTATAAAGTACAGCAACCATCACAAAGAAATACAAACTTATTCTTTAATCTACTCAGAAAAGGTCCTGAGTAAGATTTCTAGCCACGCAGTAGGAAGCATGCCAGCTAAGGGGTTTCAGCTGGATAACTGCTAGCAATTGAGCCTTACCTAATTGCTTGTGAGCTAGGAGAGAATCACTTCTGAATCTATGTAGAAAGATATAAGAAGTTAACCTGAAAAGAACAGTTTTTCCCTTCTTTGTGGATCTTGTTGGTTGTTTGATATATGCTAAGAAAACATTAGCTAATGCCTGACAAGTTTGAATGTTGTTTTCCTGATTTTGATTTTGTTTTTCCAAGTTAAACACTGGAAGCAAGTAACCTGATTTATGTGCTACCAAGCATATCTGTGTTGGGAGAAATAACCCCATAAATAAATATCTTATTGGCTTTAACACTTGAGCACAACTAAATTATTGTCAGCAGCTGTGTCTGGTGTGAATGAACTACATTGCCCACAATCCCTTGCAAATCATATAGATATATGCACTTGCCAAGACTGTGAAGATTCTCACCCAGGCAGCCGTCTGACACTATGTATAACTCATAGGCCTGAATCTGACACCCCAACATTGAGCCCTGGTAGCACTTGCGCCCAAGGGCATCGAGGGCCCTAGCATCCCTACCAGGGAGAACAGAAGAATGGGTTCTCTGATTCTTAAGTTTTTGCATGGTTGACTCTACAACCATGGAGTTATGTGGGAGTTGGGGTTTGTGGAACCCCAGCCCTTTCCTGATCAGGTACATGGCATTGAGGCACCAGCTTACACCGGTACCAATGCCGGGGTCTCACACATCCTCAACAGGAGTCACTCGAGGATCGGCTGCACCACACCATGAGAGTTTCCTTGGGTGGAGACTCACACTGGAGAATATCCAGTTTTTTAATGCGTGGATCCTCCTCCACCTCAGTTTGCACCGACAGGGCTCTGTCAATATCCTTGACAAAGTCGTGGAAGGCCATGTCCACAGGAGGAGAATAGCACTGGGGTGCATGGGGAGACGGGTCCGAGGACATGTCTCCGTGCAGTCTGGTTTCCGGGGATGCTTTGTCGCTAGTCCATAGCGGAGAGACTGAATGAATTCTTGCTTCAGTCTTTACTGAGGAAGATGTAGGGATGTTAACCATGACTGAAATGATATATAAAGATGATACTGTGGAAGAATTGAAAGAAATATCAATACACCAGGAAGATGTATTATAACTATTTGATAAACTGAAGAGTAGCAAATCACCTGGAGCGGATGGTATACATCCAAGAGTGTTGAAAGAACTGAAATATGAGATTGCAGACCTGCTATTAGTAATCTGTGAACTATCATTAAAATCACGTTATACCTGAAGACTGAAGGATGGCCAATGTAACACACATTTTTAAAAAGGGTTCCAGGGGTTATCCGGGAAACTACAGACCGGTCAGCCTGATATCAGTACTGGGAAAAATGGTAGAAACCATCATAAAGAACAAAATTACTGAACATGGAGATAGTCATGGCTTAATGGGAGACAGCCAACATGGCCTTAGACAAGGAAGATCTTGTCTTACTAATCTTTATGGTTTTTCTGAAGGTGTGAATAACAGGTAGACAAAGGTGAGTCGGTTGATATAGTGTATCTGGACTTTCAGAAAGTCTTTGACAAGGTCCTTCATCAGAGACCTTTGGCAAAACTAAAAGGTCATGGGATAGGAGGCAGTGTACTATTGTGGATCAGGAACTGGTTAAAAGATAGAAAGCAGAAGGTAGGGCTAAATGTCCAATTTTCCCAATGGAGAAATGTGAATAGTGGAGTACCCCAGGAATCTGTGCTGGGTCTGCTGATTTTTAGCATATTCATAAATGACCTGGAAATGGGAATAACGAGTGAGATTATCAAATTTGCAGATGACACAAAACTATTGTTAAGCCCCAAGAGGATTGTGGAAAATTGCAAGAGGATCTTGATAAATTGGAAGTCTGGGCATCAAAATGGCAGATGAAATTTAATGTGGACAAGTGCAAATTTATGCACCTAGGAAAGAACAACCCAAACTATAGTTACACGATGCAAGGTTCCACATTAGGAACCACCACCCAGGAAAAAGATTTAGGCGTCATTGTGGATAAAACCCTCAGCTCAGTGTGCAATGGCAGCCAAGAGAGCAAATAGAATGCTAGGTATCATAAGAAAAGGAATGGAAAATAAAACAAAAGATATTATAATGTCTCTGTATCATTCCATGGTGCAACTGCACCTTGAATACTGTGTACAATTCTGGTCGCCGTATCTTAAAAAGGATATAGCGTTATTAGAAAAGGTACAGAGAAGAACCACCAAAATGGTAAAGGGGATGGAAGGATACTCCTATGAAGAAAGGCTAAAAAGGTTAGGGCTCTTCACCATGGAAAAGAGACGGCTGATGGGAGATGATATAGAGGTCTATAAATTAATGAACGGAGTGGAACGGGTAAACATAGATCGATTGTTTACATCGTCAGAATACAGAAAGCTAGGGGACATGCAATGAAGCTACAGGGTAAACTATTTAAGACTAATAAGAGAAAGTATTTTTTCTCTCAATGTGTAATCAAACTCTGGAATTTGTTGATGGAGGATGAAGTAAAAGCTGTTAGTGTAGCTGGGTTTAAAAAAGGTTTGGACAAGTTCCTGGAGGAAAGGTCCATAAACCATTATTAAGAAGGGACCCAGGATATCAATGCTTGACCCAGTACAAGCATTGTGTAACCTGTGTCTTTTGGGGAAACTGCTAGGAATGTATGACCTAGATTGGCCACTGTTGGAAACAGGATACTGGGCTTGATGGACCTTGGTCTGACCCAGTATGGCATATCTTATGTTCTTAAGAAAGAATCAACCACTTGAGCCACTATAATGCTTTTTGTCCTGCCCTGCTTGTTGATATAAGCCACTGTAGTGTTGTCAGAGAATACACAGACTGGTTTGACTCACATTAAGAGCAGGAAGAATACTGGAGTGGAGGAGTAGCCTAATGGTTAAGAACACTGGCTTGGGAACCCTGAGTCCAGGGTTCAATTTCTACTAGCACTCCTTGTGGCCTTGGGCAAGTCACTTAACCCTCCATTGCCTCAGAAAAATCCAAGTTATCAATGTCCCTGTTTAATGTACATTGGCAAGTTTAATTTTCAATGTAAGCTGCTTTGATTGAAATGATAAAGTGGTATATAAAACCTGTACATAAATAAAAAATACCAGGGCTTTGCAAATCACTGTCATCTCTAAGTAGTTGATAGGCCATTTTACCTCACCATTCAACCACTTCCCCTGCACAAACTGGTCTTTTCAAAGGGCTCGCTAGTTGCTTAGGCTGGCATCTGTGGTCATAACAATCCACTCAGGAGACTCCAAATCTGTGCCCTTCGTCAGATTCTGAGTCACCAGCAACCAGCTCAGAATGACACATGTCAATTGTGTCCTTGGAAGATGATACAGTCTATTTATTTATTTGGTTCTTCCATACCGCCCCTTCCAGAGATCAGGGGCGGTTTACAAATAATAAACTGAACAACTTTTACATGGAACAGTAGGAAAAACTATTTACAGGGAACATACAAACAAAAAATAATTTTGAATCATCTAAGCGGAGCTTTGCGGCCCCGCCGGTTATTATTTACATATTTACAGGTACATATGTTCATATGATCAGTTGTTGCATCCTAGCTCCGCTGAGTACTTATAAGACTGTGACAAGTTCAATCACCAGCCCAGTAGAGAATGCTGTAAGGGGTGTATGTGCGTGCATGCCAAAGGGATTAGCTCCAAGTTCACTGCCATAGTTCCCAGGAACTATGGCCCCGATTTTTGAAGGCAGTTTCACAGGTAACAACCTATGTTACCCGTGTAAATGCCTTAACCGGGATTTTCCAAAGGCACATACATGGTTAGTGCCTTTGGAAAATCCCAGTTAAGTCCCTAGCACGCCCAGATGCTATCCGCTTAGCATCGGGGCATGTTGGGGGCGTTCTGGGGTAGAGCAGAGGCCGGGAATGGCACTAAGTCAGTAGCAGCGATTTTCAATGCTGCCCATTTAGCACTCTGTGATGAAAACCCTTGCCTATCTTTAAGGCGCTGGGGCTAAGTGGGTAGCATCGAAAATCACTGCTACCCGCTTAGCCTCGGTGGCTGCCAGCATGGAAATGAAAATCCAGGGTTAAGGAGTAGGTGGGCAGGGCTAAGCGGCTACGGCGCTTAGAAACCCTGCCCAGATTAAAATCGGGCCCTATATGTACTCCCATGCCCGAGGAATTTGGATACTGAGAAGCTTACAAATTTGACCATGGAACACTAAGATGCAGTGAGCTGGAAGAAAAACGAACTCTGATATATTTTACACTCTGAGAAGGAATCAAAATGTATTTTTTGAAATGCATCACCCAGCCAAAGGACTGAAGAACCTATACCACTCGAGCCATGGCCTGATGGCTTTCTTTCTCTGCCTTGGACGATAAGCTACTCATCTAGATAAGGATGAACCATAATACCTTTCCTTTGAAAACTCATCGCTACCACTACCATACATTTTAAGAAAGTTCAAGGAACCTTTGCCAGCTCAAATGGGAAGGCCTGAAACTGATAAAAGTGAGCTAATAAGGTGTATGGCAGGTATCTCTGATACAGCTTCCAGATGGATATATGGAGATAAGCCTTTTTGAGATCCAAAGAGATAAGGAACTCCCCTTTCCACACAGTGACTGTCACAAACCTTAACGTCTCCTTTTGGAAATGAGACACTCTTAATATACGATTGACTCCTGTCAGGTTGAGTTTAGGTTAATAACTTTCTTCCTTTTTTGGAACAACAAAGTAAATGGACTACCTGCCTGCCTTCCATTTTGGAAACAGGAACTACAGCCCCCAAATCCAATAGCCTTTGCAAAGTCTTGTGCACCGCTTCCTTTTTGGCCAGTACATGACAAGGAACAATCATAAATAAAACTAAATCCAACACACCCCACTGGTTGGATATAATCTGCAATTTTGATCACCTCACTCGTTCCCATTTACAGACCATTTATGAATATGTTAAAAAGCAGCAGGCCCAGCTCGGATTCCTGGGGTACTCCACTATTCACCTTTCTTCATTGAGAAAATTGTCCAGTTAGCCTTATTCTCTGGTTTCTATCTTTTAACCAATTCCCAATCTACAATAGTGCACTGCTTCCTATGGCATGACTTTTTAATTTCCTCAAGAATCTCCCATGTGGGACTTTGTCAAAGGCTTCCTGAAAATCCAGATACACTATATTAAGCAGCTCACCTTTATCTATCTGTTTATTTAGACCTCCAAAAAAAATATAACAGATTAGTGAGACAAGACTTGGCTAAATCCATGTTGCCTTTGTCCCATTAAACATGACTATCTACAGGATTTAGTCAATTTGGGACCGATTTTCATCTGGGCGGTGCTATGCGCCACATCAGTGCATAGCCTGCCCCCCTTCTGTCTAACCCTGATTTCAATGCTGGGGTCATATACGGCCCCGGCATTGCAAATCTGGGTCTTACTGGACAACCCGGAAACCGCAGGAGCTAGCCAGGTAGCACCAATTTTAGATGTAACCTGCTTAGCCCCTGCACCTGAAAGATTAAAGCGCAAAGGGCTAAGCTGGTAGCATCTAAAATTGGTGCTACCCGGTTAGCCCTTTCCTCCACCCTCACTCCGCCCCAGAACGCCCCTAACACGCTCCAATGCTAACCGCATAGCATCTGGGCGCATTAGGGACTTATCCGGGATTTTCGAAGGGCACTACCCATGTAGGTGTCTTTTGAAAATCCCAGATAAGGCATTTACACGGATAACTGAGGCATTTACTCGGGCCCTTTGTTCTTTATAATGGTTTCTAACATTAGGATCATCAGTTTGTAGTTTCCCGGATCATCCCCTAGGCACCTTTTTAAAAACTGACATAATGTTGGAATGCTCCAATCTTCAGATACTGTAGACAATTTTAATGGTACTTTATTAGTAGTAGATTTGCACTGATTCTGCACAAACTGCCTTTCTCCTTTTGCTGTGTTTGTGTTGGGGGTTCTCCTCCTCCAACTCCTCTGCCTTCCCAGTTATAATTCCACTTTTAAAACTGAAATACCGTGGAACCCCTCCTTTTTTTCATTCAAATAAATTTTTTGTCGGGCATAGACCGTAAGAGGAAGACACTCCCATTCTCCCTCATACACAGTACATGTCCCTTTTATTCATCCAAATAATCTCAAGATACGGACTTCATATCAAAATAAAAACCACAATTATCTGATCACACACAACGTGCACGTTTCGGGGGAAAAAAAACCCCTGTATCAAGTGCTCCCAATGAAAATTCAGTGTGTCCAAATCTTCTCACAACTGCCAAAAAAACGCTGAACACTAGGCTGTTAAAATGAGGGATACCTACTCAGGATTGGCTACCTACATAACTGTCCATCATCTGAGAACACCAATTACATAAAGGGGATTCCCATATGTCAGGGAACTCCCTGCAGTGAAAGGCCGTGTGTCAAAAAGATCCTAACCAATCGATTTCTCGATTCAGTCCCGCTGGAGAAACAGTTTGTAAAAGAAATATCCAACGCTGTTCCAATCTGCGTAATCTCGCTGGGCGATCCCCTCCTCTAGGATCCGCCGGGACATGATCTATTACACTACATTTCAATTGATCAAAACTGTGGGCGAGTGTATCATTGGATGTATGAACAGGACAATGACACGGGGGGATAATAATGGCAGGAGGGTTGCGTTTGAGTTGTCATCAGACGATAATGAGGAAGAGAATGATTAAGGTACGATTGGGCGAGCATGCCTCAAGGCTGTGATGTGCACGTTTATTTTTATTTTGATATGAAGTCCGTATCTTGAGATTATTTGGATGAATAAAAGGGACATGTACTGTGTATGAGGGAGAATGGGAGTGTCTTCCTCTTAAGGTCTATGCCCGACAAAAAATTTATTTGAATGAAAAAAAGGAGGGGTTCCACGGTATTTCATTTTTAAAAGTGAAATTTCTGGTTGAATACCGTTTTTGGGGTTTCAGTGTTTGATTGGTTTCCCAGTTATAATAGCATCATGCTCTGACACCCTCCACCCAACCCAAGACTGTACAAGCATAGGAGAGTGTGAGGATGCTTTCAGTGTATCTGCATGTACGGAAGTCATCTTGTTACTTATAAGAAGAGGGAGCCTCCATGTCTCAGTATAAGAATTGAGCCAAATGCGTGTGACTTGGTATGTATGCCTCAGTTAAATGCAAAGTTAAAAGAAACATATGACCGCCATACATTGAGTAAGCTGCATTTAACTATATCACTCTCCTCTGCTGTCAGTCCTTGACTTTGTGCTTTCTACCTTGCTACGCCTTATGCGTAGAACAGACTACCTGAGATAGTGTATAATGCCCTGCTCCTGTCTACTACCTCTACCACTACTAATCATTTGTATAGTGCTACAAGGCATACATAACGCTGTACATATAGATGTAAGACACAGTCCCTGCTCATCAGAGCTTACAATCTAATCAAGACAAAACATATAGCGAAACCGGGGACTAGAGTATGTTAAAATACACATAAGTAATGGACAAGAGAATGAGGAGCATCAGGATCCAAAGCAGATTCAAATAGGTGGGATTTTAGCCTGGAGCTGAATAGGACTAGAGAAGGAGCCTGATGCACAGACTCAGGTAGCCATATTTCTGAGTCTCACTTGTGAACTCTCCTTTCACTTTGTAAGTTTATTTAATATTACTTTGGGCCTGTGTAATTAAAATTCATTTTTCCTTTAATCCCACCTGAAATTCCACCTTTTTGAGGTTGTTTCCAAATTAAGGTTACTAGATTTTTGGAGTGCAAATCTGGGACACTTGGAGAAAAGGTAGCAGCTTGGAGTTTTGGTAATGAGGAATGTGAAGGGATAGGAGTTTCCCAGATTTACAGCAGATACTGGTTCTGCCTGGCACAGGAAGCTGACGTGCAATTGAGCCCTGTTCCTGCCATTGATGTGGAGGGAAGGAGGATCAAGAATTGAGAAAACTTGATAGGGGCCACTTGGCACTCCCTTGGATGGGTTTTTGGGAGAAACGTCCTTTGTCTCAGTCTGCACTGAAATTGGGGACAGGAGGTAGTTTTAGTCCTTGGAGTCGGGGACATTAGCTCAAAATCAGGGACAATCCCTGAAAATCGGGGACATCTGGTAATCTTATTCTAAATATTAACCCTCTGCTCTCACTTGTCACAGTCTTGTTGATTTTAACTATGTTTACTATAAGAAATAATTTCCTAACACCTCCTATGGGTCATGTGTACAGGGCCAGTGCAAGGATTGGAGGCAGCCTGGGTGGACCCCTCCATCCTGCCACCCCTCCCCTCACAGGCCTCCCTGCCCCTATTGCCACCCCTCTCCATGGATTGCAATGGCGGCAATAGGTCAGAAACCACGAGTCAGCACTTAAAATCACCGGTGCTGCCTCATGGTTTCTGCTCTTGACCCTTGGACTCTTCTGCCCCCTCCAATGCACACTTCCAGTTTGAAGTGTGCATTGGAGGGGGCAGAAGAGGCCGAGGTTCAAGAGCAGAAACTGCGAGGCAGTGCCGGCAACTTAACGTAAGTGCTGCCTCGCAGTTTCTGAACTATTGCTGCCATTGCAAGCCCCGGAGAAGGGCTGCAGCAGCGGCAATAGGTGTCCTCGGAAGTCTGGCGCTCTGGGTGACCACCTAGTTGGTCTAATGGAAGCGCCGGCCCTGTATGTGTATCTTGAAAAGACTGTAAGCTCTGCAGGAGCAGGGACTGTCTCTTAATGCGTATCCGAATCAGATTCAGAAAACTTTATTGGCACGACAAGTTTACTTGTGTTTCCAAAGTAATACTTGCAGCAGTTAAGATATAAAGAGAAAAGGGGAAAAGGAGATTTTACAAAGTAACAGTGAGAATTGTAAAATAAAATTACATGACCTGAGATTCAGCAGCACTTCGCCGGTACACAGCACCTACTAACCGACCGTGATATTTAGCAGCACCATCCTGACAGTGCCACTGGATATCAC
This sequence comes from Ichthyophis bannanicus, assembly GCA_033557465.1. Lineage (NCBI taxonomy): Eukaryota > Metazoa > Chordata > Amphibia > Gymnophiona > Ichthyophiidae > Ichthyophis > Ichthyophis bannanicus. The sequence continues at coordinate 53,168,450 of CM066035.1, forward strand.
CACAGACTACCCTGGCACTATCTGGAGAGTGGCGCTGAATATCCAACCGCAGAGTTTAAATAGTGGCGCGACCATGTACAGAGAGGTCAGTGGACAATTCCCAAGTTCTGCATCTGTGCCTGTGTGTAGATTGCAGTGTATTGTGCAGCGCTGGATGAGCCCCACAGGGCTCTAGAAACGACCAGTAACAGCAGCGGTACTATTACAGCAGTACTAGTATTAGTAGCAGTGATGGCGAATACTCACCTGGTGGTAGAGGCCTCTTCCTGCCATCAGCTTAAACTCTGCTCTAAGACAACTGCATCAGTTCAGAACAATGGGTTGCTGGGAAACAAGGGCAGCCAATAGGATTTCTTCTTTTCTGGAGCCTCTAGATCAGTGTTTTTCAACCTTTTTTGTGCAAAGGCACACTTTTTTCATGAAAAAAATCACGAGGCACACCACCATTAGAAAATATTAAAAATATTTACCTCTGTGCCTATATTGACTATATATAAAGTAATTCTCTTGAATAGGAATCAAACACTCACACCAACCCCCCTCCCCTGCTGGTTCACACCAACCCCCCTCCCCTGCTGGTTCACTCACACCACCCCCCCCCCCCCTCCACTGCTGGTTCACTCACCCACCCCCATGTCACTTAATCACCCCTACTGCTGGTTCACTCACTAACTTACCCCCCCTCCCCTGCTGGTTCACTCAAACCATCGCCCCCCCCCCTTGCTGGTTCACTCACACCACCCCCCCCCCTCCACTGCTGGTTCACTCACACTCCCCCCCCCTTGCTGGTTCACTCACACTCCCCCCCCCCTTGCTGGTTCACTCATACACACACACACACACACCCCTCTGCCCAAGCCGCTGCTTCTGCTTTGTACAGAGCAGCAGCTGCACTACACTTACATTGAAAAGTAAAGAGAAACTGTGTCAGGAGCACTCCGGTCATCGCAGAGCCCGAGGAAGTGATGTCATGGGGGCGGGCTCCTCACAGGCTGTCTTTCCTTTTCAAATTAACTTTATTGCAGCTAAAGTTAATTTGAAAAGGAAAGACAGCCTGTGAGGAGCCCGCCCCCATGACATCACTTCCTCGGGCTCTGCATGATCGGAGGGCTCCTGACACAGTTTCTCTTTACTTTTCAATGTAAGTGTAGTGCAACCGCTGCTCTGTACAAAGCAGAACCAGCGGCTGCACTGGTATAGGGAATCGCGTTCGCGCCGCAGACTTCGGCACAAAAGCCGGTTTTTTGCTCTGGCCGCTCCCGATCTTGCGGCCAGAGCAAAAAAACGGCTTTTCAATGGCCGGTTTTACAACTGTGCCGGCAGCCGGCCTGGCCATAGAAAAACCGGCCAGGCCGGCTGAAAACCGGCCGGTTGGCAACCCTAATTTGTGAGCCGAGGCCACATGTTACGGATGAAATTGGAATTTTTCCCACGGCACACCAGACAATATCTCACGGCACACTAGTGTGCCGCGGCACAGTGGTTGAAAAACGCTGCTCTAGATAAACAAGCCAATTGCAATTGTTTTTCCATTCGGGAATGGCAGTGTAAGAACCAATGGGGAGAGCTGGCTATCAGACCTAACCGTCTATAGAATTGCTACTTATCAGTGTTTTACTGAATGACAGCCAATAGCAGCTCTCCTTTCACTGAACAATGCAATGTGTGCCTTCCTGCAGTACTGCCTCCTGGGTTTTCTTGGCAGTGTGACCATGACCAGAAGGTGATTGTCAGGCCTTTCTGCTGAGACAATGGAGGGTTAAGTGACTTGTCCAAGGTCACAAGGAGTGCTAGTGGGAATCAAAGCCTGGTTTCTTGGTTACCAAGCCACTGTTCTGGCCATTAGGCTGCACAGCTAACAAATCTGCCAAAGAAATGTCTCAGTAGTTTTTACTGGAGCTAATCAGATGTGGTGAAGGGCGGAGCCAGCTTGCTCCTTGCCAGCAGAAGGTCTGTCTCTCATGTTAGGTGTGAGCAGTTCCTATAACGTTCAGAGAGCCAGCAGCAGAGAAAGAGAGAGATACACACAGGGAAGGGCAGGGAGAGCTGTAAGTGACAGGGACAGTAGGAAAGATCTGAGAGGCACAAGTAAGGAGACGCATAGTCAATGAGAGAAGCGCAATGGCAGCCAGTCCTGCAGGTTTGAAATAGGGTAAAAATATATAGGGAACTCACACTGGTGGCAATATGCGGGTCCTGCAGTGCTGTGCAGTGTTGTTGGACTAAGCAGTACCAATGGGGGGGGGGGGGGGGCAGTCTACCAAACATTGAGGGGAGCCTGCATTGAAACAAGTGGGGAAAGCATGAAAAGCATGGCACATGGAATACTTTCCAACCCCTCTGCGTATGTTTCTGCGAGTCTGCATGCACACCTCTGTCTGCATCTGTACTGAATGTGTCTTGTATTTATGTTTTGTCTGTGTATGTCTATCTCTGTTTTATAATTATATTAACGCTTATCTAGAACAAAGATTCTTGTAACACTTGGAGACAGTCTGAGCTAGGGCTTGATGTTACTATCAAAACAACTTCATCAGATTCCCGTCTCTTAGATCAGACATACCTGTGTTTCCTGTCTCCAAAAAACATCTTATTTTTCTTCTGTTTTACAATTTCAGAGATTTTTAGTAAAGTTTCATTAACTCTTGATATACTTTCACAGAACTGATGATACATTTCCAATATATAGCCACAATTTATTTATTTTATCTATTTATTTAACAGTTTTTATATACCATCTTTCTTCAATTCAAGATGGTTTACAGAGAACATAACATAACAGTATATTTCAACTGATTACACAGAACCGAAAACTACATAATGAGTATATATGGTTAATATAAGTAACTTTTGTACATAGGCTGAGCTCGCTGAAAAATATGTCTCCACATTCTCCTGTGCATCTGCGGGGATTGACTGAAGACATTACTTCTCCTGTTGGAGGTACTCTCTATTTGTGCATTTGAGATCTGTAAACTGTGTAAATGTCACTTAGAGGGATGTTCGGTGGCACTAAGTCGGTTAGTATCACTGAATATCCGCAGCTTCTGCAGCTACATGCCCCGATGCTAACCGTACAGCACTGGGGCATGTCATGAGCATTCTGAGGCAGAGCGGAGCAGCAACCATCGCTAACTGGGGAGCCGCGATATTGAACCGCTGCCCGGTTAGCGAACCATGGGAAAAGATAGGTGCGGGAAAAGCTGGTCTGTCTTTACCCATGGGAGCTAACCAGGCAGCAGCTCAGTATCATCGCGGCCTGGTTAGCTTCTGCGCCATGCAGGGCTGTGTGGCAGACCCGGATATTCAGTACCAGTGGTGGGATATGGCCCTGGCATTGCATATCCGGGGTTAAGGTTCAGTGATGACGGCTATGCGCTTTAGAAGTACTAGCCGCCACCACCACAGAGTATCAGGCCCAAAGAAAATCGAGTATATAATATGACTTAAATGTAGTACATTACAGCTAGAGAATTATATGTAATCCTTGGGAGAGTGTGTGTGTATAGTGTATGTGTGTGTTTATGATGTGAGGACTATGTTTTGCTGGGGGGCAATTAGCAGAATGGTGGGGGAGTTGCAGGAAGGGTAGTTTTTCAGGGAGGGGGAACTTTGTGGGATGGTGGGCAGTTGTGGGGGTTAGAATTTAGAGGTGGGGCTTTTTGCGGGTTGCTGTGGCAATTGTAGGAGGTTAGTTTTTGGGGGTGGGTCAGTTTGTGGATTGACGAGGCAGTAGGAGTGGAGCAGTTGTGTGGAGCAGTGGCATAAATTCTGCCCAAGCAGCCCCTCAATGTGGGCTGGCTGGGACAGAAAGGGAGCCCCCACAGTGGTCATGGCAGCAGTGCAGAAAACGTACTTTATCACGTTTGCTGCGCTGCTCCACTTTGTAAGTTTCTGTGGGACCTCGAGTTTCTGGCTGTTCCTCGTCAGGCCAACATCTCGCGATAACAGCCACACCATGAGACTTTGGCCCAGCAGGGAACAGTCGTCGGGCCTGCGGGAACTTACAAGAGCGGAGCAGCATGGCAAATGTGATAATATAAGTTTGCTGCGCTCCTGCTGCCATTGCATGGGGGTGCTGGGAGGGCCACATCGGGTGGGACGCACACCACTGCCACAACAGGGGGGGGGGGCCTCAACAAAATTTTTATTGGGGGCCCTCATTGTAACACGCCACTAGTGGGGGGGGGGGCTAGGATTTAGAGGGTTGAGGCTTTTTGCAAGTTGTTCTGGCAGTTGCAGGAGATTAGTTTTTGGTGGTGGATTTGTGGAGTGGTGGGCATTGCAGTGGAGTAGTTGTGGGGGTTATTTTTCATGGGTGAGAATGTATGTGACAGTGACGTAGCCAGTACTGATAGCACAGGTACACTACCAAAAAACTGCCTCCAGTTTTGCAACTGATTCCTATAGATTTTGGGGTGCTGAATCCAGGAAAAATAGCCAAAATGTTCCATCACGTCACGTTTTCTTGCAAAATTAGATTTCTTACCCATATAAGGAATGTTCACATAATTTCTTTTTAGCCGACTGCAGTTTATTTTCTTGGCCCAAAATAGAGGTTGTAATGGTTAACTAACTAGAAACACTCCCTCATGATATTTTAGAGTGTTTTGTTTTCATTTTATACATTAACAGGACAATTGGGAGGCGGGGGGCTAAATCCAGTACTCGCGCTGGCGCATGTTCTTTCCTGTTCGCCTCGCCTCGTTCGCTCGCTCAAACACGGTGGTTGCGACATGAACGTTCCTGTCAAATTTCAGTTTCTTGCAAGTTCATTATTACCTTTTGTTTGCTCAGTCTTAATCCAGCTTTATTCCGAAGTGGTTCACTACAGTTGTATTTTGCAGTGCTGTGTATTTGTGATGGCTCACAGTGCCAGAGGTTGCGTCAACTCTCCGGACAGTTTTTGTTTTATTTGTGGGGAATATACCGTGAAACAGCGGCAGAGGAACATTTCTGCATTTATTAAAAAAGTATATTTCGCCTATTTCGGTTTGAAGTTAGGCGATCAAGACAAACCGTGGGCTCCTCACAAAGTGTGCAAGACATGTGAGGAAGATCTACGCTTATGGATGAAAGGTAAAAAACAAGCATTTTGTTTCGGAATACCTATGATGTGGCGTGAACAAAGAGACCACAGCAGTGACTGCTATTTTTGCTCTTGCATTGTGAAGGGATACAACTTAAAAAATAAGAACGTAATAAGTTACCCCAACCTTCCCTCAGCAATTAGGCCTATGCCTCATAGCAACGAAGTACCTGTGCCTGAACCACCAAAATCTTTGGATCATATTTGTGCGGTTCTGATCATGATGAGACTCATCAGATGGCTTTTCCCGATGAGTCCAGTACTTCCGAGTTTGAAACTGAACCAGATCCGAAACCTGAACTTTTCTCTCAAGCTGAATTGAATGATTTAGTCCGGGATTTAGGACTCCCAAAAGATGCTGCCCAACTGCTAGGTTCTCGGCTTAAACAGAAAAATCTATTGTCACCAGGAACAACTTTTTATTGGTACCGCAACCGCGAGACACAATTTTTGAAGTATTTCAGCAAAGAGGAAGATTTGGTATTTTGCAACGATATATACGGAGTGATGGAAAAGTTTAAACTCAAGTATGATCCTGCTGAATGTCGGCTGTTCATTGATTCATCAAAAGACAGCATAAAAGGTGTTCTTCTTCATAATGGCAACACATTCGCTTCAGTTCCTATTGCTCACTCTGTTATTCTCCAAGAAAAATACGAGAATTTGGCCCTGATTCTTCAGAAGATTCGTTATGATGAGCATAAGTGGATGATTTGTGGAGACTTTAAAATTCTATCCATGCTATTAGGGCAGCAATCCGGTTTCACCAAATATCCCTACTTCCTTTGCTTGTGGGATAGCCGGGCCCGCGACCTACACTGGGGGAAAAAAGACTGGCCAATTCGGGAGTATTTGAGACCCGGTGAGAAAAATGTTCTTCATGAGAGCTTGGTACCTCGTGATAAAATTCTATTACCACCTCTCCACATTAAGTTGGGTCTCATTAAGCAATTCATCAAGTCCCTTCCAAAAGATGGTGAGTGCTTTCGGTACCTTTGCTCAAAGTTCCCCCGACTTTCTGAAGCAAAGCTAAAGGAAGGAGTGTTTGTTGGCCCTGATATAAGGAAACTCATTTCAGATGGAGCATTCGCTGAAACGATGTCTGAGAAGGAAAAATAAGCCTGGGATTCCTTCAAGGATGTTGTTCTCAAACTCTTGGGGAACAGGCGGGATGAGAACTATAAGGATATTGTTGCCAGGATGCTCAATGCCTTCAAAGAACAAGGCTGTAACATGAGCCTGAAAGTCCATTTCTTGCACTCCCATGTGAACTACTTTCCCGAAACCTTGGGGGCGTACAGTGAAGAACAAGGTGAAAGGTTTCACCAGGACATCAAGGATGCAGAGAGAAGGTACCAAGGAAGATGGAACACCACTATGATGGCTGATTTCTGCTGGTTGCTGCTGCGGGAAACCCCAGATGAAAAATACGCCAAGCAGCGCACCAAGAGAAGCATTCGGGGGAAGAAGAAACGGGCCCACCAGGAGATTGATTGACCCAAGAATGACTTTAAAATCTAAACTGTGTTGTCAAATATCGTGTTTTTACTAAACTTTGAAATAAAAATTTGCTAGTTATTACCACAGTGTCGGATCTCATTTATTAGAATTTTATTTTCACACCATCGGGTGTTTGTCTTCATGTATTGCAATGGTGCGGTTTGCATTTTCTATTCTTACATACATACCTGTACAACATTTTTTGCACATTTCTTTGCTTTGCTTTGTGTCTAACCTCGCTCTTATATGCTCAATGTTTGTGCACATGTATGTGGCTGTTTTAAGTGCAGACAATTTTGCTACCATCACAGTGTGTTTTGTTGACATTACTCTATTCTTATGTGCTGCCTTGTTACAATTTTCTTTATTCTTATTTGAATAACTACTAAACAATTAGTATAAAGAATTCATCCAAGAAACTTTTATCTCGATCGCACTCAATCTGAAACGTTCACCTCAACCGGCTAACCCAATGTAGCAAAAAATCTGTACGTGATGGAGCAAATTGGTTACCAGATTTGGATTCAGCACACCAAAAAACGTAATAATCAATCGAAACATTAGAGGCAGTTTAAAAAAAAAATTTTTAGTGTACCTGTGTAGTTTATGGGAGCCACTAACCTGGAGGGGGAGCCCTAGGCATACTGCTCTGAACCATGCTAGTTATACGCTTATCAAAAAATAATGCTTTCAACTGCACCTGACAATGGATTTTTAAGTAATCTGCAACTGATGTCATGCGTCGTGGGAGCAATTTAAAATATTTAAAACTCATTTTTTTCAAGCGCTTACCAATGCTTTTTGCCTGGGACAGTGCTACCTTTTTTCTTGTCCCATATGCATGATTACTGTACTGCCCCTTCCCCTCCCCAGTGTATTCCGGTAGAACCTTTCACAAAGTCCATAAGAGTCTGAGCACACTTTACTTGTGCGGTTTGAATAAAGCTACCAGATTTCTCCTCAACTTCCTTCCAGTGCCAATCATCAGATCACATAGTGACACAGTGAAGTCTCCTTGGGGTTTAAGATAAAGGCTGGGAGGGGCTTTGAGAGCCTGCTTGAAGAAGAGTCCCAAGGGATAATCCCTCCTTGAGTGGAGTGTGGAAAAATGAGGTATGCTGAAGTATAATACTCAAAGCTGCACATAAATAATGTCCTTTGGCTGCAAGTCGCTGAACCACTGAATGAGGAGTAAGAAGGGGGAGCTCGCCCAGCAGGGATCAGCTACCGAAAAGGCAGCCAGGTGGAAGGCATAAGGGTGATTGTAAACACTACTTTGGAGTGGAGGGGTGGCCTAGTGGTTGGGGCAAGGTACTTCAGGCTGGAAGGTCAGGGGTTCAAATCCCACTAGAGGACAGCAACCTTGGGCCAGAAGGACTGGGGTTTCTAGTCCCACAGGTGCTCCTTGTGGTCTTGGGCAAGCCACTTAACCCTCCATAGCCCATGTTCCCTGTAAAATAGTTATCTCCAAGTTATAATGCCCTGTTCAATGTAATTTCAGTTTGTTCAATGTAAACCACACTGATGCAGAATGTTGCAGTATATAAGAGAATATAAATGAATAATACAACATCACTGCACTTGAAAAGCACTGGGATCATGACCATAAGAGAATGAAGAGGTTATGATCACCTGGGATACTCCCATTCCAACCGATAAAAAGCTGGATGCAAGTAAACTGGACAGAGTGATAAAGGAGAACACCAGAATGGCATTGCTTTATTGAAGTGTCAGTCACGAGCACTTTTCTTTGAATCGCGTTGAGAGGGAGATCTTCAAGTACCAAGAAAAGCAGTCAGAGACTAAGAAAAGGCGGCAGAAAGATTCCGAGTTATTGCACATCATGTTGGGCACCACAGGCTTGATTAAGAAGAATTTCCAAGCACACCTTGATAAATTACCCATACATGTTACATCTTATGAACTCCAGAAGGAAGCTCTATTTGGCACAATGCAAGTACTACAGTGAGCATTAGCGGTAAATTTGAAAAACTGAAATATACTACACATACCCTGGCTTAGAAGTGAAGTTCATGACTGTCGTGGTATGCACACAACTAACAATCTCCAAACAAGGCTATTACAGGTGAAAATCCAAAATCACAACCAACACAATCACCTGAATATCACAAAAATAGCATTTCAAAAATATTTCCCTAACACTGGAACAATGATGGCAAAAACAAAAGAAGAAGGTGAAAAGACCCAATGAACATAGTTTAGACCCCATAATTTAGTCCTGGGCACTCATCCTCATAGGTCATAAAAACCCCTTCATCAAAATACATTTATTATTGCATGGAAAAGTCCAAACGTTCACTCAATGTATTGTGGTGGCGAAGCCAGCCAGGTGCCTGTGGAAATAGAGAAAACGCAAGCAGTTTCCCCTAGTCAGAAGGAAAGTGCAGGGAATGGTCACTTTAAAAGTGCAGCTAACATTGAAAAAAACCTGTCAAAAGCTGCTGTCCTAAGGCCACGCCCCAGCTCCATGGTAACTGAGGGTGGTAATCTAAGACAGCTGGGGGCGGGGTGGAAAGATACAGGTCAGACCCACTCATATAAGCCCCAGAGAACAGGGAGAGAGAGAATAGCAGGAAGAGAAAGAGGGAGGAGAGCTGAGTCTGATTCAGAGGCGGAGTCTGGGAAGGAACCTCAGTCTGAGCAGGAGTCTCACTCTTACAGGAGGAAGAGAGACGGAAGGGCTAATTTATCCAGGAACCACCATGGCCAGGGGAGTGGCAGTGAAGCACTGCTGAGGAGAATCCCAAAAGGTATTGCTCGTAAGGATTTTAGCCAAGGGGCTCAAGAAAGGTTCCCAGACAGCAGTTTGAGGGAAGAATATCCCCAAAGCCAGCTCCAGTATTTAAACCAGTACCAGGGTTACAGGAAGCCTGCAGGAGGTTCAAGAACCCAGGAAGGGCTGGTAAGAAAACCTCTTAACAAAGAAAGCCTGAATGTTTTAAAGCTTTTAAAATGTTTGATAAAAGACCAGGAAGTAACTTGTTGTGATAACAGCTCTGAGTCCCGAGAGAGGTCTCGAGGGGAACAGCTGTTTTTCAACGATGCTACAGAACCAGGGTGTTCTGAGTGTGAATCAATGGACATTGGAGAAAGTGATAATGTCTTGAGTGACCCTGAGCAAGAAATGGAATGTGATTTATCCATAACAGTAAAGTAAGAATGTGTTGGAATTATAAGCTTGAAGAAATTCCCATTTGTTTGATGTGCATGTGGTTCTAAGAAGGAAGGAAGTTTTAATTAGTATGGCTGCTGTTTTAAAAGAGACTTGTTAAGAAGGAATGCTTAGAGTCTCTGGAATAACTAATTAAAACCCTTAAGGAATTAAAGCCAAGAAGAAAAGTTTATTGCCTGAGTTTTGCTGCATTGAAAGTTTTCAATGGACATTTAGGGGGATGTTTACTAAAGTGCGGTAAACGTGACTAACGCGCGTTATACGACGTTAACGACCGTAAGTGCCGTATAACGCGCGTACCGACTCACTAATGGCCGTTAACGTCATACTACGCGCGTTAACCGTAGTTAACGATCGTAAAGCTCTGCGGCGCGTTAAAATAGCGCAGAAGGTGGAGGGTGGGCGGAGAGAAGGGGTCAATGGGCGGAGAGTGGGCGGGGAGAGGCTCCCCTCATACTAACGCGCTGAATTTCAGAGCTCAATTCCAACGCAAATGAAAACCTGTCGTTAAAGGCATTTAAAGGGAAGAGAAACCATTTCCGTCAGCAATGTACAGAAAAACCGGGGAAACCCACAAAACGTGAGCAGTGTGATACATGTGCACAGAACAGAATTTCACATAAAACGTTAAAAATGACCACAAGAAACATTTTAAAAAGCATAATTCAGCTGGGCAACAGTGATAGCAATGGGCAACAAGGAACAAAACGCCCTGGAAAGCATCAAAATAAAAAGAAATGATGTGTGGAAGGGTCTACGAAAGCAAAGAGCATTACATTGTAATGGAGCTGTCCTGGGCGTGTGGTGTAACGTTTCCCAATGATATCATTGTTGCCCAGCTTGGTTATGGGTGTGTGCCCCTTTTCTGAGGTTTATGGGCACCTTTGTCTGCATACAAGGTAAATGAGGCCACAGTAAACCTGTTGCAGAGCAGGGTTTCTGACTCGTCAGGCCGGTTTAACTAACTCCAGGGACTGCACTGTTTCTGTGGCCATAGTGTGGTGCAACAGACACAGCCAGTGCCTGTAAGACCAGAGGGTTACAGGTTCAAATCCCAGCTGGGGCTCCTGCCAACCCAGTCCCCATAGTTTTACCCACCACTAAACAGTGATAGTAAAGACACTCCTTTATTGCAGAGAACATACGCATGGCCTATATTTTACCACACCAAACACAGACACCAGAAACAGGCACATTACCTAAAGCAGAGTCCCGCAAATGCAGTCCTGGAGGCCCCCACACCATTCCGGCTTCATGCTGCCTCTAATAAAGATGCCTGTGCTGCATAGCTATGCACCACCCCCATGGTATGCAGATGTAGCTCATGCATATTTATGAGGGACAGCATGAAATCCCGAACAGTGTTTGGAACACCAGGACTGGAGTTGGGGAATTCTGCCGTAAAGCAGCAGCCAACAGGGCCACACACCCACCCACAGGCCCCATTGGCCAATGCCTCCTGGAGAGGCAAGACATTGGGCCCTGCCTGTATCTCCCAATACTAGCAGTTGCATACCTTAGCAATGCCACCCTACACCTGGGTATATGGTACAGAGCTATCAAACGTTCCCTATGATAACTGGCAGATATCAATTCCTACGTTAAGCACAGTTTGCTCATTGAGCTCCACCATAACAATCATTCTGATGTCTGCGGTGTTTGCTGCAGGTCTGGTCTCTGACAGTGTTCACCACCCTGGGGAGTGACCCCCCAACAGCCTTGTGTACCATATCCATGCCTGTACTATGCCCATGACTGGTGTGGTGGGTATGGCTGCTGACCACCTCTATAGTAGCACAATGCTGGCATAGGTGTGGGGGTGGCTGTCTGTCTATCCAGTGTGTGGTGGCTGCAAACACCTTCCACAGCCCACACTGCCAGCAATGTTGCCAGTATTGGGCTGCCAATGTGCATAATGAGGAGCAAGGTACCATGGGTATAGGCTGGACAGGGTGGGCTGGCCAGGGTGCATCTGCACAGGGCATAGGGCAGTGATAGGCACATTGTAGTGCCCGGCCAACACCTACACAGACAGGGTGACCTCAGTATATCCTGCTGAGAGATCACTCTCACCCTGACTGTGCAGTGACCACAGCATGGCTAGGCACTCCCATAGTGCTATCTAATATTTCTCTCATGTGATAAATATGGGTTTCCTTTTGGGGCCCAGTCACTGATGTATCTGCTTGCTGTGTATGCTGACATTCCAGTTCTGGGTGCAGGCATCTCCACTGGGCACTAGCAGACTGTTTGCAGCTGGTAGGTGTTGTGATGGAGTGGCTTGCAGGGTGCAGTGGCTGATGGCTTGCACCAGGGGAATATCAGATAGTGGTGGGGTGCAGCATACCATGTCCAGGCCTAATGTCTGTCTGCTATTGCGTTATGGCTGTGTACAGAGCTGCATTGACTGCCCTGTGGGGTGTCTGTTCCTCAGCAGGACTACTGCCACCTTTGCAGGGAGGTAGACTGTGGATCTTTTGATGGGAGACCCTGTTTGCCACCCTCAGCCGAGGGGGGGGGGGGGGAGAGAGGGTGGTGGTGCATGGGGGCTACACCTGACTGGAACAGACAGAGATGTCCAAGGTGGTCCTGCAGAACCTACCTATCTCACACAGTAACACTGCTTTAGACCTGCGCCATGGCCTCTTTCAGCCTTGGACGGTGCTGTGGACCTGGTGCTGGGCGCCTCACTGCACCCTCAGGGTGAGCACAGTACCCGCACAATGTGACGGTGTGTAGCTACTCTGTGCAACACACGGTCAGTACCCCCTACCAGGCCGAGGTGCTGTAGGGGTGCACATGGTCAGTTCCCCCTACCAGGCCGAGGTGCTGTGGGGGTGCATTCCCCATGGTGTGTATCTGTGGACAGCTGATTTGCATGTGCAGTGCATCATGGGTGTGACTGGCACAATCCAACCCTGTGCAACCCCAGCACCTGCTCACAGGCTCTGATAAACCATAGGCCATCACACGTACATCTGCTAGCATAATGCATAGGTGCAAGACACCCTACAGAGTCTGTAAAATAAGATGCCCACACTGGTAAAAACACACGTACCCACGCACGTAAAACCACACGTACCCACGCACGTAAAAACACACGTATCCACGCACGATTGTACGCGCGCAGCTACGCACGTACCAATGCACGCAACCTCGCACGCACCAACGTATGTGGCTAGGCACACTCCGAGGGTGTTTTTCTGACACCAATACTCAGCGTAACGAAAAACATGCCTCCTCTTTCCCTCTGTAATGTACAGGGTGATGCCTGGGACAGCCTTCTGCGTTAGGCACACTGGGGACTTGAACCCATGCTGCCTGTAACAGCGGTGAGTACCGTAACCATTGTGCTACAGCTCTGTTTCAGTGCTTTGTGTCTGTACGTCTTCTTACGTTTAACGCGCAGTGACGCGCCACGGCGCCCGGTAACGCTCGTTAATTTTTTTAACGCGCGTTAGTGCTGACGATGTACCGCCCATGTCCTTATTTGGGGTTTCTGTTACTACCGCGGCTCCTAATGCGAATTGCACTAACGCAGTTTAGTAAACATACCCCTTAGTTTCAGTTAAGCACTGTGAATGGAAGCCTTTACTTTTGAAAGAAACAGCCTTTGCCTTGTTGAAGTAAGCAAGAGCAATTGATATCTTTGAGAAGTTTTCAAACCTATTATTTCTTGTGGAAAGTCTGTACATGTGATATGCCAAGCTTCCTTAGAAGTTCCTGTTATCAAGGGAGGCGAATAAAATTTCCTGTGCTGCTTTCAACCCTCGGCTCAGCATTTCATTACAACTACAATTAAATGCTTAAGGAACTACAACTCCCAGAGGCCTTTGCCCAGGAGTTCACAATTGAAAGGAACATTCGCCCCCTTTCCTCGTCAGGCAACCGCCTAGGCGGGGCAAGGGCGCGACAGTATAAAAATACAAACTTAGCTATACGTAGCTTCCAGCCAATGCAGTCACACTGCATTAGCTGTCAAAATCACACCGTAAATGAAAATACCCCATGGTATCTTCAGGGGCCGTTCCTGGGGTAAACCCTACAGATACTACTGCTATTAATCATTTATATAGCGCTACAAGGCATACGCAGCACTGTACAGACACATATAAAAGAGGGTCCCTGCTCATCAGAGCTTATAATCTAATCAAGACAGAGAGTACAATAGATGAGAACAAGGATACAGTACAGAAGGGTAATGAGACAGAAGGAGAACAAAGGATTAACATCCAAAAGTGGCCTAAAAGTGGTGAGCCTTTAGCATGGATTTGAAAAAGGGGAGAGATGAAACCTGCCGTAAAGATACAGGTAGTTTGTTCCAGGCATAAGGAGCAGCAAGGTAAAAGGATCGAAGTCTGGAATTGGTTGTTGAAGAGAAGGGCATAGAGAGAAGCAAGCCAGAGGAAGAACAGAGTTCACGAGGAGGGGTGTAGAGAGAGAGAAGAGAGGAAAGGTAGTGAGGAGCAATGGAATGAATGCACTTATAGGTTAGAAGGAGAAGTTTTTATTGGATACGGAAATGGAAGGGAAACCAAAGAAGTCATTTGAGAAGAGGAGTTATATAAATATATTGGGGCTGGTGGAAGATTAGCCGTGCAGCAGAGGTTTGAACAGACTGAAGGGGAGAAAGATGACTCAGAGGGAGACCAGCAAGGGGGAGGTTGCAATAGTTGAGGCGAGAAGTGACTAAAGAGTGGATACGTTTTTTTGCAGTGTGTTCAGAGAGGAAGGGGCAAATTTTGTTAATGTTGTAGAGAAAGAAACAACAGGTTTTTGCTATCTGTTGGATATGTGCAGAGAAGGAGTGGGAGGAGTCGAAGATGATTCCAAGGTGGCGGGCTGAGGAAACAGGATGCTGAAGAGTCTTAGCAACAGAGATAGAGAAGGGAGGAAGGAGAGAAGAGGGTTTAGGGGGAAAAATAAGTTTAGTTTTGGCTATGTTCAATTTCAAAAGATGGGGAGACATCCAGGCAGTGATGTCAGTTAGGCAGGCAGATACTCAGGCTTGGAGTGTAATAGAAATATCAGGTCTAGATAGATAGACCTGAGACTCATCAGCATAAAAATGATATTCAAAGTCATGGGAGGAGACCAAGGGACTGGGTATAGAGAGGGAAAAGGAGAGGACTAAAAACAGACCCTTGGGGTACACCAGCTGAGAGAGGAATAGCAGTAGAGGAGGAACTGCCAAAACAGACACTGAAGGAACAATGGGAGAGATAAGAAAAGAACCAGGACAGTACACAGCCCCTAAAACCAAGTGAGGACAATGGGTCCAATTTTCAAAGGCATTTACACGGTTAGTATCCCATGTTAACAATGTAAATGCCTTAATTGGGGATTTTCAAAGGCACCTACATGACTAGTGCCTTTGAAAATCCCTAATTAAGTCCCCTATGTGCCCCGATGCCATCCGGTTATCATTGGAGCGTGTTGGGGCGTTCTGGGGTGGATTGGAAGGAGGGAATGGCGCTAACCAGGAAGCAGCGATTTTGGATGCAGCCCGGTCAGCGCTCTGCGCCTTAAAGATAGGCGAGGAAAACCCGGTTAGGCTCGGCGGCCGTCCGACTGTGCAGTGAATCCCCAATTTTCTCTTCTGTCGTCGTGGAAGTGAAAATTCGTGGTTAAGGGGTCACAGACAGGGCTACGAGGCTATGGCGCTTAGCTCTGCCCAACTAAAAATCAGGCCTATTGTATCAAGGAGAAGGTGGTGGTCAACAGTGTCAAAAGCAGCAGAAAGGTCTAGAAGAATGAGGACTAAGTAAAGGCCTTGGATTTAGCCAGGAACAAGTCATTGAAGACTTTGTAAGGGCCATTTCAGTGGAGTTTAAAGGATAAAAGCCAGATTGAAATGGGTCGAGAAGGGCTTGAAAGGAGAGAAAATCAAGGCAATGGTGGAGAACTGAACGTTCAAGAATTTTGGAGAGCCAAAAAGAGGAGTCTCTCACGCAGACCCAACAGGAGTACACAAAAGAGCAGAGAGTGGTAATGCAGCAGGTTAAAACTTTATTAACAACTCCGACGCATTTCAGCTTGCTCCTTCCTCAGGTGGGTGTTGCCTCACAAGGAACAAACAAGAAATAATAACAATCAAGATAAAATATAACATCCCTGGCATGTTAAATGATTCAATGATAGATGTAGTTTGTAAGAACTAATGGTATTTGTGTCCAAATTTTCTTGAGTACACACAGATAGGCTTGAAGAATCTGTCTCATCACATTTTTCCTTCTTCTGTTTTACTGTGACTGCGGGGCCGTCATTTTAGAAACCGGCCAATCTTTGCATATTCATTAGGCATGTTTACAGTTTTTTGTTTTTTTTTTATTTATTTAACGCTTTTTATAAACCGTCTTTCTACAATTCAAGACGGTTTACAGGGAACATGAGATAGCAGTGCAGCTGTTTTACAGAGAACAATAACTTCTAGAGCATAACAGTAAATTGAACAGTTAACGTTTTACATATTTACAATGTGAAAGTGGGTGAGTGTAGGTGACAGGGAAGAGGTAGGAGGAAAGGGGGGGTGAAGCATATGGAGGGAGGGACAAGGGGGCGGGCAATGTATTGTTGGATTATGTTAAATTGGAGGCAGTTTTCTAGAGGTTATTTCCAAATTGCCCAGTTTATAATGTGTTGGTAGTACACTTTCTATTGATGCGAAAATAGGCGTTGCTTTGGAATTATATAGTTTATTTAGGATCAGATAGAGGTGCACTTTAACCCTGTTTTGGCGTGAATGTCGGTATTGCACGATATGCCGATTCCTTGATATGGCGAAACTCGCTACTGTGAATCTGTATGAGCAAGTCTTCTACATACAATTCCTGGTGTGTGTTTATGTGCCCTATCTCTATAGCAGACAGTATAATATGATTGCCTTTTTAGTGATTTTGTAACACCTTTTAATTCTTTTTATAGTACTGCGGCATATGCATTTTGTACATACATATACAATCAGAACGGATACAAGTAAGAAACCTTACTTCAGTCACTTTCTCCTTGGTGCCCCGATTTATATTCAATATGTTCAACCTTTCCTCCCCTTTAAAGTGCATAGCACATTGTGTCCTATCTGTCCCCGTGTGCACAGATGTCAGCACAATACTTTCTTCATTGTCGTTCTCCTTTTTTTAAATTATGTAATTGTTTTCGTTTTGGATAAGTTGGGTGTACTTTATGAATGTGCACTAGGGAACACGTGTCAGTAATGTTCATTCTTTCTTATGATATTGTCATGTATATACTTTTATTTATTCTTATATTACATTGGTCAAAGTATTTGTATGCTTATGGTTGTTTATTATACTGTGTGTTTCATTTTCAGTTCATAAGCTTAACATCGTCCCTCCAGTCCCGCACCTCTGGGTAGTGTACCTCTTCCAGCAGCTTGAAAACTGAGCATGTCATCTTTTTGATGACACCAGTGTACTTATATAGTTGGCACCGCCTACCAGCCCCAGTATGCTCAGTCTCCAAGCAGCTGGAGGAGGTGGTGAGCCAGGGTGCTGGATTCACTGAAGGGACAATTAAGGAGCATAAGCTAGAGTTAGGAGAAGTTTGTGTTTTATTTTCCCTGTAAGATACAGGTTTTTTTTATTTATAAGTAGATTAAGATTTAAAAAAAAAAGCTAAGGGTTGCTACTGGGTAGAGCTCCAAGACAGGAGACCGGCATCCGGGAGAAGGATATCCCCTCCTTCCCCATCTGGGTGGTGGGGGTTTGTTGATTGAGGAGGCCTCCCACAGCCCGAGTCTTCATGCGACTCCTGAACCCGTTATTGGGTGAGGAGCCACCGCGTGGGCTGGCAGTCCCAGATTGCACCCTCCTCAGTGGCAACGCTGAAAATTGCAGGCTGAACACAAGGGGACAGGGAGCTATGCGGTGAGCCTTCACCGAGGTAAGAGTGGAGAGGGGAGAGCTGGAGTACTCTAGGAGCCCCAAGGGCCGCCGGGGAATGCAGGAATAGAGCGAGGCCTACCGCGTGTGGTAGCAGCACGGGAAAAGAGGCACGCTTTTATCTCCCCAAACCTGTGTGCTCTCCGCTTTTCCTCCCATGGGGTTTTTTTGGGACCAGGGGAGCAGAAGGGGTTTTGTTTTCAAGGTTTAATCTCAGGCTTCAGGTTTAGTTTCATTTTGCCTTAGCTTGTTTTATTTTGTGTTCTTTACTTCTGGTTTAAGTTTATTTTAGTTTATTCAAGTACCTTCAGTTTCCTTTCATTTTGGATTTTTTGGCACAAAGAAGAGCCTGGCTGGTTTCAAGTCCTTGCGGGCTGTGATTTTGACCTATCGGGGGGGGGGGGGGGGCACTGGGAGGAATCCTTTGCCCTTCCGAGGGCAGTGTAAGGGGAGAGGGTCTTTCGGAGAGCCCGCCCCCTCTTCCCATCATGCCTGCCAGGCTGCAGTGCCTGGTGTGCAGGACACGTCGAGGAGCAGCCTCAGAGGCTGGGGTTTGCCTCGGTTACACACAGGAGGCTAATACTTTGGAGCAGGACAAGCCTCGGCAGTAGAGCTACTCCCTGTTGCAGGAGGCTCATGAAGGAAGTGGTCCTGCACTTCCTGTGCTGGAGCCCTCCCCCGCCCCTCCAAGATGCCTGGAAAATAGAGCCCTCAGACCCAGGGAGCAGGAGGGCTCCCAGGGGATTTTTCACCGGAGTTTGTGTTGCTCTTGCACAAGGCATTTTGTTTGCGGCAGCTGGGGCTGGCTAAAGTCCCCTTAGCGTTGGAACGCGAGGCCAAGAGAAAGTCAGAGGCAAAGGAGAAAGAGTTGTTGTCAGCAAGAGGCCCAGAGTCTCAGAAGAGTGGCAGCAATTGCCTTTCTCGGAGGGACCGGATGCCGAGAATATGGACACAGAACTGGATCTAGAGGAGGAGCTGGAAGAAGGAGAGATCACGGAGCAGGAGGATCAGGTCCAGATAGTTCTGGTGTTCCTCTAGAAGGAACTGCCAGCGCTCATTTTGGAGTCCTTGAAGGCCCTGAGCATGCCCACTTACCTACCGGTAAAGGACGAGACACTGGAGGACCCTTTGCTCCAGGCGTTTGCGGAAGTCACAGAAAGTCTTCCCAGTGCATAGAGCGATCTTGCAGATGATCCAAGAAGAGTAGGATCTGCCAGACGCAGGTCTTAAAGGGATATGGACCATGATGTATCTGTACCTGCTGCCTGAGCAAGAACGAGAGCTCCTTCTATCACCCAAAGTGGGCACAGCGTTATCAGCGGTTACCAAAAAGACCACGATCCCGGTAGAAGGCAGTGCGGCTCTCAAGGATGTCCAGGATAGGAAGTTGGACACCCTATTGAAGCAGGCATTTGATATTAATGCTCTTTCACTGCAGACTTCCATCTGTGGGGCCTGGGTGGCAAGGGCCTGTCTTTGCTGGTCACAGAGTCCAACAGCTCAGAGACCTTGAGATGGACTTGTCTGGGTAGGCTGCCAAATTAGAATCAGGAGCAGCCTATCTAGTGGACATCCATTATGATCTCATTAGGGGTCTCTCTAAAAGCATGGCCTCTGTGGTAGCAGCACACCACTACCTGTTGCTTTGGAACTGGGCAGTGGATGGTTCTTCCAAGGCCCACCTCAGTAAGCTCTCTTTCAATGGAAAGTTTCTCTTTGGGAAAGAGTTGGACAAGCTGGTTAAGGACTTGGGGGGGTCCAAAGGAGGACAGCTACCCGAGGATAAGCAGAAGCAAGTCCATAACCCTCCTTCATCTCGAGGTCCAGCGAGGGACTTCAAGCATTTTCGTATCTCTTGCTTTAGTTCTGCCCAGAGGGGCAAGTTCTCCTCCAGGGGACAGGGGTTTCCGAGGTGCAGGCGGGGGTTTTGGAGCCTCCTCTGCCATGGGACACAAAAAAGCACAATGAGGGGGGCCCAGGTGGGGGTACAACCCATAGGAGGTCGGCTTTGGGATTTTTCCTCTGCCTGGGTCCAGACTTTATCCAACCAGTGGGTGCTGGAAGTCGTCCAGGAGGTCTATGCCCTCGAGTGGGCTCATCCAGTGAACCCATTCTTCATTCGATCCCCCTGCAAAGCATGGGGCAAGACCTTGGCAGTAGAAATCTTGACTCATCTCTTGCAGCTTAGAGCCATGGAGCCGGTTCCCCCAGACCAGTACAGCTGTGGTCGATACTACATTTATTTTGTCATACCCAAAACGGACCTCAAGGGTGTGAACCTCTGTCTCCGAGTACCACATTTCCACGTGGAAACGCTGAGATCGGTAATAGTGGCGGTAAGGAGCTGAGAGGTCTTAACGTCTCTCGATCTTACGGAAGCGTATCTGTACATTCCCATCCATCCAGAACATCAGCACTTTCTATGCTTTGCGGTGCCAAAGGGCCATTTCCAGTTTAAGCTTTGCCCTTCAGACTGGCGAATGCCCTCCGCACTTCACCAAAGTCATGGTGGAGGTAGTGGCAGCTCTCCGCAAGGAAGGGGGTTCTCGTCCATCCGTACCTGGATGATTGGCTGATTTAATTTATTTAATTTATTTATTTATTTCTCTTATATACCGCGCTATTCTGCATCAGTGCGGTTTACATTGAACAAACTGAAATTACATTGAACAGGGCATTATAACTTGGAGATAACTATTTTACAGGGAACATGGGCTATGGAGGGTTAAGTGGCTGATCCGGGCGAAGTCCATGGACAACAGCAAAAGAGCAACAGCACAGATGGTAAGTTCCTTCAAAGTCTCGGTTGGGTGGTCAACATGACAAAGAGTCAGTTACGGCCGGCCCAGGAGCTAGAGTATTTCGGAGTATGTTTTGATACCCATGTGGGCATGGTTGTCCTGCTGGACCTGTGGGCGCAAGAGCTACAAAAGTTGATACGGCAGTTTCTGAAGATGGCAAAACCTTCGGCATGGCATTAACTGCAGATTCTGGGGACCATGGCAGCCAGTCTCGAGCCAGTCCCATGGGCAAGGGCGCAGATGATCACTGCAGAGGGCTGCGTCGGTGGTCCCATCAGAGTCAACCCTTGTCTCTGGTAGTCACCTGCCCGCGGAGAACCAGGAGAACTCTCAGGTGGTGGCTGCATCCAGGGAACCTAGAAGGGGGTATGCTGTCCAAGTCCCCGGTGTGGGTTCCGCTGATGACCGATGCCTGTCAGGCTGGGGAGTCCATTGTGATGGACATTTTATTCAGGGTCAGTGGAGCCCGCAGGAGGCCCTATAGTTGATCAAAAAGCTCGAAATGCGAGCAATGACCTTGGCGCTAGGGATTTTCGGACAATAGTTGCGACGGAAGACGGTCCAAGTCTTCTCAGACAATGCAACCATGGTAGCTTACATCAATCGGCAAGGTGGCATGGGCAGTGCAGCCTTGGAGGAGGACACCGAAAGGCTGTTCGGATGATCAGAACTCATATCCAGTCATTGCTGGCAATGTGATGACATATTACCTCAGTCGAGTACACGTGGACCCCAGAGAGTGGCAACTCAACCAGGGGGTGTTCAAGCAGGTGGTCCACTGGTGGGGCACACCAATCATGTATCTAATAGCAATGTTCGAGTTGGCCAAGGCCGAGAAAGGAAGAGCTTCCCCGCAGGAGCAGCATGTCCCGCGGGCAGAAGAATTGTGCAATTTGCCAAGAACGGAAGAGCCTGGTCTGCAGGAGAAGCAGGTCCCGCGGGTAGAAGAGCTCCTGACCCATCATGCCTGCTGCAAGGCCCTGGAGGTAGCACTGCAAGGGCAGTTTAGAGTTGGGGGCTGGAGAGAGAGGGAGAGAAGTTAGGATAAGCTTTAGGGAAAAGAAGATGGGGGGTCATGAATGAAAGACGGGATGAGAATGCAAAGAGAGATCGAGAAGGGTCAGAGTCTGGGAAGGGGAACAGAGAGTTGAGGGCAGCAGGAGAGAGGTGAGAGGGTAGAGGGACGATAACTGCACATGGGTCTGGAAATCTAGAGAGACAAAGATACTGGATGAAGAAGAGGCATAGGAAGATGGAGGGAAAATGGAGATGTGAGAAGATGCTGGACGCAGGGGGTATTATAGGAAAACATGGGAGATGCTGAACACAGGGGGGGCATTGGGAGGTGGAGGGGGCTGCTAGACATGGAGGGGCACAGAAAGTCAGAGGGGAGATACTGTATGCAGGGGTGGAATAGGGCAGCAGAGAGGACATACTAAATTGGGGGGGGCAGGGCTAGGGATATGAAGGGGAGATACTGGGCATGGGCAGGAAACATAGGGAGAACAGGCATAGGGAGAATCAAGGAGTGGAGATTTTTCAGATGGAGCGGTGATGCTGGACACTGGGGTGGGGGGCACTGTAGGGAGAATATGGGAAGATATTGGACATTGGGGATGAAACAGAGGGAGATAGAGGGAGGATGCAGGACGTGGGGATAATAAGGTGAGAAAGGGATGAAGATGGGCACGGGAGTAAATATGATTAGAAAGAAATGGAGAGATGCTCTTTATGATTTACACAGTCCAGAGAAATGCACCTGTTTCTATTTCTATGGTGTTGTCCTGCATGCATATTCTGGCTTCTTGAGGTTTCTGTTTAATTTTGTCTAGATATTTTTATTTTAGGTTTAGGTCACTTTTTCTGTACTTGCCGAGGGTCTGTGATCTGACTGAGACCAGATGTTCTTTTAACATGGAGTTTGTACGTAAGGATCTGTACTGTAGTAATCTGACTTGTTCGACTTTTCAGATAGGTGTATGGATGTTCTAGGTTCCCCTGTAATATTTACAGATCTGTTTTTTTCTGGTAGGCTCCTAACTGTGTGCATTTTGGAAGTTGGTGCTGAGTAGTGGTATAATGGGTACACTACTCGTCAAACTGATTGACAGGTGAGATAAGCTGATTGACAGGTGAGATAAGGATGACAGGAGCTAATCAGCGTTCACTTCCAGTGTATGTCCTACCTTAGGCCATGCCCCCTCCCATAGAAGTTAATGGTGATCTGTCCCCGCCCACTCCCTCCCCGAGGTGTGGCCACAGCCCCCACCTTCACATGCCCCACCCCGCCCCCAAGGATGGCATCATCCAATCAACACCCACTTCCGGGTTTGTGCCACACCCATGCCCCACCTCACAATGTTGGCATTAGCCAATCAGCACCCACTTCCGGGTTTGTGCCACACCCACAGCCTCCCACCCTCAACCACGCCCCTGCCTACATCACCGGAAATGACGTCACTGGAAACAGGGTGTCATCAGAAATGGACTGTCGCTTTTTGCTGACATCACCGGAAACAGGGTGTCATCAGAAAAGGGCTGTGTCGCTTTTCTGATGACATCAGCGGAAGCAGAGTGACTGACTCCGGAAATGTGTTTTGCTTCTGGTTAATGTTTACATCTGCAAAAAGCAGGAACCCTGGAAAACAAAACAAAAAAATGCTTTCTCTCTCCCACTGCCCCAGTTCTTTTTTCTCACAAAAACTGATTCTTAGCACAGGGGTAATCAGGCTTTTCACAGAGGCACAGACAGGGTAGAAGCTTTTCTTTACAAATGTTAAACCTCAATTAACACATCTTTTGTTAGAGAAATCAGTGCTGTCCATGTGATAGAATTTTGCTTTTAAGACCACATGGTTAGAGAGAGGTATTCTGGCAAACACAGTGTAATTCAGACTGAAATACAGAGAGAGAGAGAGCTGAGTTCAAAACCTACTACTACTAATACAGCTATTTTTTTTGGAGAGAGAGAGAGCTGTGTTCAAATCCCACTACGACAGCTATTTTTTAGTGGCTTTGAAAAAACAAATACAGAGAGACAAGTCTGAACATGCCTCTCTAGGGTGTGGTAACACGTGATTGGTTGAAACAAGAGGCCTGTTCTGAGCATGCTCCAGGTGTTCTGAGCATGCTCCTGCTGTAAGGCTGTGTGTCCTGTGTAGGTGAACATTTTAACACAGAGATTCAAAAAGAAAAAAAAATGTCTCTTTTTGGAACACCAAGCAGAATTTCCAGCAGGGCACACAACATTAATTACTTTCTTAAGGATCGTGATGCCGCAGCAGAGGGGTATCCACCGATTGAAAATCCATTTGAACTACAGGAGAGTCTGGCAGAGCCTGAACAAGAAATAGCAGAGCTTGTAGATTTACCAGATGGTCAGATATTATTCGATTCTCAAGAAACCAGCGATTCTGACATCAAAATTGACTTAACAACTGACAACACAATGGATCCAGAGGATATATAATTATATTACGCCGCTGTAGATGTGGAAACAAACTGTTTATTGGAAGAACTAGGATCAGCAGAGGTAAGAGAAGGTTTTTTTTTCATTTAGAAAAGCGTTATAGAAGAGGTGGTTCACAATTTCACACTGGCATTGTTTTGTTTTTTCTAGGGAATAATGAATCTCCGCTCCTACAAGAGCTAGAGGACATACAAGCAACCAATCTACGCTGTTTGCGCTTTCTCTGTACATATCAAAGGGAGACATTTGATGTCATAGCCAGGCAAAAGGACTACACAAAACCTGATGAAATAAACACATTTAAATCTGTTATACAAGCAACGGTGTACTGTATTATCAAGAAATGCTGGCAGGACGTTATGCATAGAGACTGCAGCTTGTGTAATACATGCTCCAGGGCAAAGACATCACAATTGCCTAAGGTGGGGACACAAGGAAATACAACAAAAAATCCATAAAACTTGTAACAGTTTGTGTCTAGGACTTATTGTAAATGTTGCCATGATTGTTGGTCATAAAATGAAAGCAATTGCCCTAGTTTATGAAAATTTGAATTTTTTGTTTGAACTCATCAGAGATTTTAATACCAGTAGAAATCCAGGACAACTGCTCAATATTTTGCTTAGATCTGCGGCAGACTGTGATATGGAGCTAGTAGAAGGTTTAATCTGTGATAGAGATTATAGATCGTTCTTTAAAAAACACCAAGTTCTGTAAAAAATGACTTTTTATGAAAATGCATGTATTTCCAGAATCTATTAGCCGAACATACAGATGAACAAAAATTATATGTATGCCTTTATATTTTTTAAAAAAACTTGTAATGCTCAAATGAGTCATTTCACAAGATGAAAACATTTTATTTGAAATAAAACATTTTGAACCTACAGCTTTGTGTGGTGTGTTTTAGGAATGCATAGTTAATTAAACCTACAATGGGTTGTCTTTAAAAATGGGACCTTGTGATTTATCTAGGTGTGTCCCATTAATCTGGTCTGCACGCAAACACACCCCCTCTTTTCTAAAGAAATCAGCTATGTACACATTTTGTTTTTCAGTATCATTGCACCATCGAGGGTATCCAGAAGCCTCTTGTTTTTGACGGAGGTGCACTTTGATGTATTCGAAAAAGAGATTATCAGATTTTTGCTCAAAATCCCAGATTAATGTAAACCCTGCTAAGTGTCAAATAGCAAAACTTTTCTTAAATTCCCGGTGGGGTAAATTTGGTCAAAGAACAAACCTGCCTACCACAAGCATTGTGAGAGAACCTGATGATCTCTTTAAATATCTGTTTTCTCCTGAATTTGAGGTTTCATCATGCGATTTTATTGATGATGAAACAGCCTGTGTGTTTTGGAGACACTCAAAAGACTGCTGTATATTGCCGGGGTAGCACCAATGTTTTCATTGCATGTTTTAAATCGGCTTATGCACGCCTGGAGTTGTACAATCTTCTAGATAGTTTACAAGAGAGCTGCCTGTACCATGATACAGACTCTGTGCCCAGTCCAACAGCTAATTCACGACATTTTTTTTTCTTTTTTCGCGATTAACTGTTGGACTGGGCACAGAGTTTTTTTCCCCAGGTCTTGTTTTGTGGTACAGACAAATGGCATTTGTTCTACCCTCCAAAAAGGGGCATCTCAGGGAATACCCCAAGGATCGGCCCTTTCAGCCCTCCTATTTAACCTATACCTCCAACCGATAACAAACATATTTAAAAAACACAAGATTAACCATTTTATTTATGCCGATGACATCATGCTAGCTATCCCCATAACCATTAAAAACCCTACATATGACTCACTATCCAAATGCATGGCAGAGACCTCCTCCTGGATGGAATCTAACCACCTCAGCATCAACCTCAAAAAAACTGAGGCAATGTTTGTAACGAGGTCATCTATGACTGAAAACACTTACCCTGAAACAATCACAATCAACAAAACCTCCATACCTGTTAAAAAACAAGTAAAATACTTAGGAGTAATAATAGACCACACTCTCACCATGATACCACACATAAAACAAACAGTAAAAACTATTTTCTACAAACTCAAAACTATTCAACACCTAAGACCACTCCTCGAAACACAAGACTTTAGATCTGTAGTAAGTACCCTGATCACCCCTCATTTCGACTATTGCAATAGTCTCCTTATAGGCCTTCCTCAAAAAACACATACCTCCTACAAAGAGCTCAAAACATCTGTGCTAAAGTAATTGCTAAAGCTCGCTTAACAGATCACGTAACCCCAATACTGCTAGAACTCCACTGGCTCCCTATAAACAGTCGAATTAAATACAAAATTATCCTAACAACCTATAAACTTATAAATGACATAACCCCCTCACACCTATCCACATTACTGCACTCTCCAACATCGACAAGGACCCTCAGACAAAACGCAGCCCACTCTCTCATCATACCAAAAGCCATCCGGAAGACTAAGAAAACCACTAGCTCCAGAGCATTCTCATTCACTGCTCCTACACTCTGGAACAACCTCCCTATTGAACTTCGCACCATAAAAGACCTCATCCAATTCAGAAAAGAATTAAAGACTTACCTGTTCACTGAACATTTTGAAATCCCCTACTCCCCCAAAGCCAGCCCCACTACAAACGTGGAAACAATTAAACAAACTCCCTTAATCCCAACACCATAACCGCATGCCTGCCCACCCTCACACACGCCCCAAAGAAGACATAAAAGGAACTAAATTCCAGCACCTACACAAATACCCGCACTACACACCACACACTGTAAATATACATTTGTAAAAAAGTTTGATGTTTTGTTTTGTTCTGCTTTAATACCCACTAAGTTAAATTTTATTGTTCAATGTAAATAGCTAGTTTCTATTGTTCTATGTAAAGAATGTATACAAATGTGTACAAGACTGTTAACTTGTTATATGTAAACCGCCCTTGATCTCTGGAAGGGGCGGTATAAAAGAAATAGTTAAATAAATAAATAAATAAATAAATCTCGTGGAATCAGAGGTTGCGGTAATGCGGAGTCAGCCAGGAAATCTGCACAGCCCCCGTCATTTTCTTTTACCATCCGCTTCCACTCATGCTCCCATAGACTTATGACCTTGAACCCCCGGCTTTCCACGAATGCAGCTTTTAGCTGTGTTTTGTAATAAAGAAAACCATAGGTCATGGCTGTTACAGGATTCTGGTCTTTATCGTTTATTTGATTTATTTATTTACATTCTCTTATATACCACGCTATTCTGCATCAGTGCGGTTTACATTGAACAAACTGAAATTACATTGAACAGGGCATTATAACTTGGAGATAACTATTTTACAGGGAACATGGGCTATGGAGGGTTAAGTGGCTTGCCCAAGACCACAAGGAGCACCTGTGGGACTAGAAACCCCAGTCCTTCTGGCCCAAGGTTGCTGTCCTCTAGTGGGATTTGAACCCCCAACCTTCTGGCCTGAAGTACCTTGCCCCAACCACTAGGCCACTCCTCCAACAACTTGGGCAGCCGTGATGAAAACAATCATTAAATTCAAAAGCTGTTTCTACCCCATCGATCACTGCATAGCCATCAAGAAAATAAGACCCCACCTTTTTTTCGCCACCTTTCAGAGCATGTGTGATCTGTATGTTTTCTTTGGCCTCTACATACATCAGCCATTGAATAGAGGGGGATGAATATCTCTTTGTCTGGTGGAATGATTGCCACAGTCTTGGGTTCTAAAAACATTAATCTGAACATAGCCATACATATAGATGCAAGGGTTATATATTGGAAAGGGTCTAAACATCTTGTTAGAATTTCTGAGATGTCACCCTGCTCTACAAACACTTCTTTCTCTGTCATTTTCATGATTTCAGCTCGGTAGAGAACACAGGCCTGCCGCAAAATAGATACATCCTGCTGGCTGTAATAAGTCAACTCTTTTTGCAAATTAAAAGTTTTATGCTGATTGTCCTTGTACCATTGTAAAAATTCCTCTTTTTCTTCAGGCAACATGTTATCCACACCGTAATGTTCAACACCCGGCATGGGGCCCACATAATTTTGATTTTCCAGAGTATTAAAAAAGTGCGGAAAGTACCCCTTGCTACCTGTAAAACCCATGGCTTGTGGAAGTTTGCTAAGTTTCATAGACAGGAAATTTAGATAGTCTATAAAATGGATAGCTAAAGGTTCAACGGTAATTTGTAAAAGTTTAGCACCTTGAACCAGCAGCCCTGTGTTCATCTTTTCCTTAAGCAGTTGTTTAAGAACAAAATACCTGTCATAACCTTTGGAATTATGGGCTATGAAGGTGTAGCCTTTAAATTTTTTGTCACAAAAATCTCTATAAAGGCAGAAATACATTTGAGACCCTTGAATTCCCAGTTTCTTTCATCATTTAAGTCCGTTGCATATATGTAATTTAGGGACATGCCAGCCTGTTTCTTGCATACATTCACAATCATAAAAAAATATACTTTTCAGATGTTTCAGTTTTACCAATAGGGGTCATAAAATATAAGTGGACGCCATCTCCGGTTAGGGGTTCACGACATAGTTTACAATGCCGACCCTTGCACTTATGTTTCTTGTCCACATAAGACTCACACTTCTGGCACAGTATCTTAGATAAACACGCCACTTCTTTTTTCAGAGCCAAATACGTGTGTCTATCAGTAACTACAGAAGTTGCGCTCCCCATAGAATTTTTTGACATTGGTTATACCATAGAAATGGTCATCGTGTAGCAACAAGAACACAGTCTTAGGGAACACAGGTTTGTCTGATGTCTTAAAACAAACCCATGAATTTGTTTAAAGCACAACGCGTATGTTTATCTTTAAATGCTGTTCAAATATTGCTACATCACCGAGCATGACTTTTCTATGTACCGGCCACCCCGATTCACTATGTAGTTTTTTAGCACCTTCTAACAATTCGACATCTGTCATTTTTACCTGTGGCATGAGGGCTGTGAGGCTACCTGCAAAACACAGGTTATTATCAGTGTTATTCAAGTCTATAAAATACATCCTTTTCTTATGAATGTTGTTGTTGTTGTTGTTGTTAAGTGCCGTCGAGTCGGAGTCGACTCATGGCGACCCTCTGGATAGCTATCCTAAATTGTGTTCGGTCTTCAGTCAGGCGGCTCATTGTTGACAGACTGGTACCCGTAGCTGCTGTTATTGTAGCAATCCATCTCATTGCTGGCCTTCCTCTTTTGCGTTGACCTTCTATCTTGCCAAGCATGATGTCTTTCTCTAATGATCTCTCTCTTCGCATGATGTGTCCGAAGTATGAAAGTCGAAGTCTTGTCATCTGAGCTTCTAAAGAAAGCTTAGGTTTGATCTCTTCTAGTACCGACTGGTTTGTTCTTCGGGCAGTCCCTGGTATACACAGTATTCGCCGCCAGCACCATAATTCAAAGGCATCAATTTTCTTCCTGTCTGTCTTTTTCACTGTCCAGCTTTCACATCCATGATGTTTATTGAAAATACCATGGCTTGAACAAGTCGAATCTTTGTATGGAGAGAGACATCTCTGCTCTTGAGAATCTTATCTAGGTCTTTCATAGCCATTCTGCCAAGAGCAATGCGTCGTCTGATTTCTTGACTGCTTGTTGCTTCTTTATTGATAGTTGATCCAAGTAGGTTAAAGTAGGTTATGAATAATATGTCTAAAATGGTATAGTCTTTAAGATCCTATGAGCTCCTCCATCCTGATTTCTTATGACAAGTACAACAACACGGAATATATCATAAACCTGGATTTCTCTGTGACTCTGAAGGAGTTTAGCGATCTGATTTAAGAAATCGTCAGCGTCTAATGCTTCTGGGTTTAACTTTCCAGAATACAAGGAATTGTGAAAAAGAGATGAGTGTAGATGCACCTGTACATAATCACCGGGTGAAACCCTGCTGCTAACCTCATCCAGAATATGTTGAATACCTTGCCGAATGGCGAATTGAGCCTCAGATAATGATGTTGCCCTGTCTAAATTAATAAACCGAAATTCCTCTAAATAAATTACACCATTAAACTTGTCCAATTTACGATCCCACCTTTTCACAAACTGAACATAGCTAACTGGTTCTGATTCTTCAGCGGGGCCTAATGCAAGATTATTTGCTCTGTCCTCTGAAACACTGTGATCAGAGACACGGCTTTCACCATGCTCGCCGTATTCTGTTCCGGTGTGTGTAGATTCACTGTCAGAAAAACCTTTGCTGTGTGATCTTTTCCTATTAGACTTCTCTCCCATAGGCGCTGGTTTTCTAACATTTTCTCGAGCTGAAAAAGAAAATGTAGGGGCTAATACTTTTTTCTATTACAGCGGCCTTAAAATCTAGGTGCTGGATAAAACCGGAATACTCACTATTCTGCTTGTCTTTTGGCTTTCTGTAAGGTGCCGTCTGTTGATTAGGCTGGTCATCTTGTTTTGTAGCAACTTCCTGGTCTTTAATATTAAAAAAAAAAAACATAAGACACAGTATAAAGAGCATAGCTGTTGGAAAATTAAAAACGTCATACCTTTTAACTTTCTTTGCTGTCTTCTTTTTGTAAGAGAGAGTTTATTTGTACCCCGTGATTTCTGCTCCTATTTTTAAAGACAGTCATAGGAGACAGAAACATTACATAGTTAATATTTTTAAAAAGTAAGAATCATATCTACTCACCATGTCTGAAGAGAGTTGTAGATGTTACAAGCTATAGAGACTATGTGGTCTTTTCTGGCAGTTGAAATGTACTGTGCCTTTTTAAATGAAATTCTTTGATGGGGTTTACAGCCCCCAGACTCTTTAACTGAAACATCTCTGGATCTCATAATCTTATCATACGACCTGGCTAATTCACACTGCCATTTTTTTTTTCGCAGACAGTACATTGTAATAGATGCTATATATTGTGTATGTGGACCTATGTGGCTAATACACATTCCCCCATTCCCAGACGCCTTAAGTGGATTTTAGTTCTACAATAGATCTCTGCTCTTCACATTCTTATCATATGTCCTATTGTGTGGGACACACCTAGATAAATCACAAGGTCCCATTTTTACAGACAACCCATTGTAGATTTAATTAACTATGCATTCCTAAAACACAACACACAAAGCTGTAGGTTCAAAATGTTTTAT
Source organism: Ichthyophis bannanicus (assembly GCA_033557465.1). Taxonomy (NCBI): domain Eukaryota; kingdom Metazoa; phylum Chordata; class Amphibia; order Gymnophiona; family Ichthyophiidae; genus Ichthyophis; species Ichthyophis bannanicus. The sequence continues at coordinate 53,199,525 of CM066035.1, forward strand.
TTCAAATAAAATGTTTTCATCTTGTGAAATGACTCATTTGAGCATTACAAGTTTTTTAAAAAATATAAAGGCATACATATAATTTTTGTTCATCTGTATGTTCGGCTAATAGATTCTGGAAATACATGCATTTTCATAAAAAGTCATTTTTTACAGAACTTGGTGTTTTTTAAAGAACGACCTATAATCTCTGTCACAGATCAAATATTCTACTAGCTCCATATCACAGTCTGCCGCAGATCTAAGCAAAATATTGAGCAGCTGTCCTGGATTTCTACTGGTATTAAAATCTCTGATGAGTTCAAAGAAAAAATCCAAATTTTCATAAACTAGGGCAATTGCTTTCATTTTATGACCAACAATCATGGCAACATTTAGAATAGGTCCTAGACACAACCTGTTACAAGTTTTATGGATTTTCTGTTGTATTTTGTTGTGTCCCCACCTTAGGCAATCGTGATGTCTTTGCCCTGGAGCATGTATTACACAATCTGCAGAGTCTCTATGCATAATGTCCTGCCAGCATTTCTTGATAATGCAGTACACCGTTGCTTGTATAACAGATTTAAATGTGTTTATTTCATCAGGTTTTGTGTAGTGCTTTTGGCTGGCTATGACATCAAATGTCTCCCTTTGATATGTACAGAGAAAGCACAAAGAGCGTAGATTGGTTGCTTGTATGTCCTCTAGCTCTTGTAGGAGCGGAGATTCGTTATTCCCTACAAAAAACAAAACAATGCCAGTGTGAAATTGTGAACCACCTCTTCTATAACACTTTTCTAAATTAAAAAAAAAACGTCTCTTACCTCTGCTGATCCTAGTTCTTTCAATAAACAGTTTGTTTCCACATCTACAGCGGCGTAATATAATTCTATATCCTCTGGATCCATTATGTTGTCAGTTGTTAAGTCAATTTTGGTGTCAGAATCACAGGGTTCTTGAGAATCGAATAATATCTGACCATCTGGTAAATCTACAAGCTCTGCTATTTCTTGTTCAGGCTCTGCCAGACTCTCCTGTAGTTCAAATGGATTTTCAATCGCCAGATATCCCTCTGCTGCAGCATCACAATCCTTAAGAAAGTAATTAATGTTGTGTGCCCTGCTGGAAATTCTGCTTGGTGTTCCAAAAAGAGACATTTTTTTTTCTTTTTGAATCTCTGTGTTAAAATGTTCACCTACACAGGACACACAGCCTTACACCAGGAGCATGCTCAGAACACCTGGAGCATGCTCAGAACAGGCCTCTTGTTTCAACCAATCACGTGTTACCACACCCTAGAGAGGCATGTTCAGACTTGTCTCTCTGTATTGGTTTTTTCAAAGCCACTAAAAATAGCTGTCGTAGTGGGATTTGAACACAGCTCTCGCTCTCTCCAAAAAAAATAGCTGTATTAGTAGTAGTAGGTTTTGAACTCATCTCTCTCTCTCTCTCTGTATTTCAGTCTGAACTACACTGTGTTTGCCAGAATACTTCTCTCTAACCATGTGGTCTTAAAAGCAAAATTCTATCACATGGACAGCACTGGTTTCTCTAACAAAAGATGTGTTAATTGAGGTTTAACATTTGTAAAGAAAAGCTTCTACCCTGTCTGTGCCTCTGTGAAAAGCCTGATTACCCCTGTGCTAAGAATCAGTTTTTGTGAGAAAAAAGAACTGGGGCAATGGGAGAGAGAAAGCATTTTTTTTGTTTTGTTTTCCAGGGTTCCTGCTTTTTGCAGATGTAAACAACCAGAAGCAAAACACATTTCCGGAGTCAGTCACTCTTCTTCCGCTGATGTCATCAGAAAAGCGACACAGCCCTTTTCTGATGGCACCCTGTTTCCGGTGATGTCAGCAAAAAGCGACAGTCCATTTCTGATGACACCCTGTTTCCGGTGACTTCATTTCCGGCGATGTAGGCAGGGGCGTGGTTGAGGGTGGGAGGCTGTGGGTGTGGCACAAACCCGGAAGTGGGTGCTGATTGGCTAATGCCAACATTGTGGGGCGGGGCGTGGTTGTGGCACAAACCCGGAAGTGGGCGCTGATTGGATGATGTCATCCTTGGGGGCGGGGGTGGGGGCATGTCAAGGTGGGGGCTGTGGCCACGCCTGGGGGCGGGAGTAGGCGGGACTAGATCACCATTCACTTCTATGGGAGGGGGCGTGGCCTAAGGCAGGGCATACACCGGAAGTGAACGCTGATTGGCTCCTGTCATCCTTATCTCACCTGTCAATCAGCTTATCTCACCTGTCAATCAGTTTGACGAGTAGTGTACCCATTATACTACTGTGCTGGTATGGTATGGTAGATGGGCTCTGTAGATCCTCAGTGACTTTTGTAAGGCTTTGTATTAGTTCAGAATATGCCTAGTACTGGAGAATGTTTATGTCATTGTAAATGAGCTGACCAGAATCAGATGTTTTTTACTATATATTGATTTATATTGGAGAATGTCCTAGTTCTTCTCTGCACACGTTGTCGAGGGGTTTCTGTGGATGCAGAATATATGTTCAAAAAGAAAAAAGCAAACAACATAAAATGAGTTATAATTTTATAATTTGATGCTACAAACTGTGCTGTGGTTCTTGCTTTTTCTTTTAGTTCCTTAGTGTGCAAGCATCTTGCATTTCCTTTTTTTTTTTTGCACAATATATATTTACTTTAACACTATGCTGGTCTAGTGTGCAGTTTCAGAGGAGTTTTGTTGGGGGTTGCCAAGCCCCTCGTTGTTTAGCACATTTAGTGACATGTTTACTAAGCTCTGTAGGCTAACTGTAGAAGAGGGTAGGTACATCCCCCTGCAATTACTGTGCTTGAGGTGGCATTAGTTGTACCCATGCTACTTGCTCATTATGTTAGTTTCTGCCGACAATGCAGATGCCGGTGTCTGAAACTTCTTTCTTTTGCCTCACTCTGGAGGAAAGTATAATTTTGAGAAAGAAATCCTGAAAATCTAGGAATAATGGAAACAGCATGGAACTTACTCCCTGGTCCGTCTAGAAAGTGGCCGTGTTATTTTCACTTCTCTCACTCCAGCTTCATGTCTTACTACCATTACATTGATTGCATGACTGCCAGTAGGAAGAGAAGCTAGAGCGAGAGAAAGCCAGAATAACACAGGCTCAGTCAAGAAATGAAAGCACATCCTGCGATTCAGCAAGGAGACGTCATGGATTAATTGGAGAGGCAAGGGCAACCAATTTTGCAACCCCACTGGAGCTCTTGGAGCTGTTTTAGCAATGCAGGATCAGGATGGCCCTAAATGATAATCTTTTGCAATGCCGGTTGGCTGTTTAGGGATGTGACTTTCACACTTGGGAGTCTGCAGAAGGCTGTTCGTCGTATCAGAGCATGGCACAGAAAAACATTATGCCTATTTTGTTTATAGTTTCTAGATGTACATTGGCTATTATGTTTTTGATTCCTTCATTCTGTAAAAAATCTTTCTCCTGCATATTTTATCAATGAGCAAAATATTTTTAAGGTGTCCGTACAGCTGAGTGTTTTTCTTTCGATCCATATCTGAAATTTAGCAGGCTCTTGGACTTTCACAGCCTGTTCATAAGATTCTAAGGGGTATGTTTACTAAAACCCCGTTAAAGTGCGGGCCGCGGTAGTCTGCGTGTGCCATATAAGGAGTGGGCGTTTCCTGCTTAAGAAGAAAATCCGGAATTTGCATATGCGCTATGGTGTGCATATGCGCAGTGTGTGCAAGAACAGAAGGTCACAGGTTCAAAGCCCAGCTGGGGCTAGTGCCAATCCAGTCCACATATTTTTCCCACAACTAAACCGTGATAGTAAGGACAAACCTTTATTGCAGAGAACATACGCATGGTTAATATGCCTATATTTTACCCTACAGAGCACAGACACCATAAACATGCGCATTACCTAGAGCAGAGTCTCCCAAATGCAGTCCTGGAGGGCCAAACACCATTCAGGTTCCATGCTGCCTCTAATAAAGATGCCTGTGCTGCATATCTATGCACCACCCCCATGGTATGCAGATGTATCTCATGCATATTCATGAGGGACAGCATGGAAACCCGAACAGTGTATGGCACACCAGGACTGGAGTTGGGAACCTCTGCCGTAAAGCAGCAG